>JAABNX020000001.1:10505851-10529681 GCA_015163995.2 Mormyrus lacerda
TTAAATAAATAAATAAATAAATAAATAAATAAATAATGAACTTACAGGAAGGTGAGCTGTGATTGCTGGAGTCCCCACTGTTGAAGCTTTGACGGGAGCACTCAAAGTCACTCGACGACGTCACACTGTCACACCTGCCCAGACATTCCGTGTCACTGCTCTGGTCTTCACTCGCTGTTGTGGATGTGGATGCGGGACGTTCATCGTTGAGTGGCATGATAAGCAATGACCTGAAAGACCAGAAGACTGCAGTAGCTGCACCCAGATTGCTGTCTGGCAGTATTAATGTGAAATTATCAGTTTTCTGTTCTGGATCTTTTAAATTGCACATTGGTGTGCTCTGATCCAAAAAATTAGTAATTTTGGAAGGCTCTAAAAGGATTTTAATTCATTTTTTTTTAGATGCATTCATCGTGATTTTATTCTGACAGCATCAAAATCAATCCAAGTAACAAAACAATTACTCTGACTACTGAAGAGTGGAAACTAGTTTGTGTTGGTTACCGAACTACCCAACCGTTGCTAGGAGGGGAGTACAACAGAATGGGCTTTACAGCTCATAAAGCTGTGACCATGGCAACAGCTGGAACTTTATACAGTTGGCACAAGCGCAAAGTCAGTTAGAGCACACTTCAATATCCAATGCAGGACAATAGGAAAAAATGTTGTAAACAAGACAGCTAATTCCCACACATGCCAAATAGGGGGTTAAAAAATTTTGCACATTTATCTTGAGATTTAAATATATAAATTTTGGATCTTGCTAAAGGCGTCTGGCTGAGATGTTAACAAGTAGGTCAGCGAGACACAGTGTCCCAGCTCCATGGAACTGGATCAAATGTACCTCTGGGATAATCACAATAACGGCTGACCTCTCAAAAGCCAACATATCCAGTTACACTGGCAGTACTCTGGATTATTAAGCCCAACATCCAACCCTACAGCATAGGGGATATGTGAATCCTGTTTTCGCAAACTTAGAGCAATTAATGTCTAGCCTTGTAAGGAGGGTTGTTTATAAGTAAAATAAAACGAATGAGAAGTTCTTGAAATATGTCGTCTAATGAGGTGGCTAATGTGTGCCTTAAGGGGATTTAGCAATTTAGCCAATACCAGTTTGACGGTATTGGCCAGGGAACCAGAGCAACTCTGACCCACCCCCCTCCAAAAAGCCTGCTATTTCTTTAAGACGACACACCACCGCATACCCACTGCCCTGAGATATAAGTTGTCCCGCATGATAAACGTACGTACCACCTTAGTGTCTGCTTGTTGGCGTTTTACCATATGACTGCTTCGACTCTGGGTTCTGACTAAATGGTAATGTTATTGTCCTACACATTATATAACCACACAATTAAATTAATTAAATCGGCCAAAACGCGATAACATTCAACACGAAAGGTACGCGGTGAATGCTTTTGCGTTTCATTATAAAAATGAAACGATTTTCTGTTGCAGCAAAACATAGAATGCAAAGGACGTGGTGGTGGAATTTTTAACCACATATCGCAATCGTATTTATATCTAAAAAATAAATCAGATGACCAGTCTCAACAAAGCCCTCACACAGCAAGAGAATTAAGCCAGTGACTCGAAGAACAACGTGTTCTGGGGGCGAATAATGTCTTTCGGGAGAGGAAAAAACAGATAGTCATAAAATTTTTCTCTAAATAGACGAACTGACATCCCTGGCAGGAGGATCGTTGGTACACAAACTGATTAGTCAGCAAACGCACAGCTTGGCACCTCTCTTCGCATTGGCTGAGCCTTAGTATTGCTCAACCATAGAAGGATAGCACGAGGCTACTGTACACACCGTCTCAGCTACAGCACTAATAATAATGTTTTATTTATATAGCGCCTTTCTCACACTCAAGGACGCTTTTTAAATACAGACAATACAAAATAACTGAATACAATAAAGCGGTGCGCGCACACAGCAACAGGAGCAACAACAACAAAACAACGACAACGAGAGCTTTGACTTGCACCGACACAAAAAAGGCACGGAGCTCAAACGCGTCACTGAGCAGTGCACGTGATCGGAGCTCGCACACCAAAACAAGACAGGTCAAGAGCAGCAGCAACGAAAATCCGAGGCTATACCATGCAGTCGCAAAAACAACACGTCGTGTCACTGTTAAAATGTAAATGACCGGCCATACCCATTACCAAAGAACAACAAGAATCTCTTCAAGTATTAGCATCATACGAAATTAAACCTTTAGAAAAACAAAGCAGACTCCACGAGCAGTTTAACCTTCGCGTCAAAGGACTTAAAATCTCTTAGCTAGTTTTCCTCATATTAGATAAAGAGTTACATTTATTCCATATACGATTAAATAAACGATTAATTATTTATTCGACACCAAACTCTTTTACCAAAAATAAGGTGCTTATATTGAGGTATTAAGATCAGAAGTCTGTTAACAAGTAACAGCATAACAATCGATATCCCCAAATCAAAACATATTATGTATGCAAAAATGTCCTAAAATGACATATTCGCAGAAAAACTCAAAAAACTTCCAATTATGGTAAACAAAACTGTAACGTGAAAACTGTAACTTGGTGTGCGGTTAAATTGTCGATCGCATTTAAACTACACAGAAATGATGTGTATTACCTTCTATTAAGCCCCCCAAAGGAGACTTTGTCACAAACAGCTTTGTATTTGTATGGCTAGCGAATGTAAATACGGTCCGGCTGCTTTCTCCTCTTTTCAGTAGAGGTCTTTTAAATATCCTACGGACCAGCTGGTAGCGAGCATTTGTTACAACTCGACTAGTCCAATTTTCAGGGTGAGGACACAAGGGTAGCGTCTTTAAATCGAGATAGCTCCAGTATGGCAATGGGCATAACAATGATATTTAAATATAACTTAGACGTATATATGTCTTGTATATTGAATTGTAAATCATTTGGAGCTATTTTGGATAAACACAATTCTTCACCTTTGCAGTATAAACAATGGCACGTACCATTTCTCTTCGTGTTCTTTGTTTACGGATGTGACGTATAGAAAGATCGATCATACTGCTAAAAAATTTTATGTTCACCTCAAAGATTTTTATGGTGGTTCACGGGGTCTATTAACATGACTTTCTAACAGTAAAAATTGTGAATAAAAGTCTAAATAAGTTTATTAGAAAACTCTTCTTGCTCAAGTCGAAGTCTGTTAAGCGACTCACAAAGTTATTTCTATATGGAGAACTTGTTAATAACAATAATCTTTTTTTAGTTTTAGTTTTAACCAAGTTAACAGAAAATGCTTTCTATTAAATGTACTTAATTATGAATGAAAACTCCCCCCCACAAAAAAAAAACGATAAAGCAACTCGAAATTAATCCTAACGTTACACTTTCTCAGACGGTCAGAACTTTTAGCAATTTGATTTGAGCGATATAAAACATATTTTAAAAATAGTATTTCAATACATTGTAAATAAAGCGGACTGCCTCGTAATTTAAGTTCCGCGTTTGGAATTTATGCAAGAATTTCCCATTTAAGTGAATGACATTTGCTCTTATACTTCACTGCAAACATACATGGATGTAGTATGGTGGATTGCTACATCATTTTGTTTTTAAGTCTATTTTTCCAAAATTTTAACAAAATTTCCAAATATAATGCCCACCCACTTAAAACGACAGTCTGTAGGCTCGTAAGGCGGAACTCTCTTCTCACGGTTTTTTCCCCCACACGGCTTCTGAATAATGGACGCGGACTCAAAACGTGATTGGCTACGTGAAAAAGTACGCGGATATCAGAAATAAACGCAAATAATTCTTTCAAGGAAAACCGGGTGGAAAAACAGCTCTTAGCACAGAAATATTTGCAAGCGTGGCTTACGTAAAAAGCAATAATGACAACCCTTGTTCTTGATAACGGAGCATATACTGCCAAAATAGGATACAGCCACGAGAAAGTCAGGTAAGATCGTCCATGAGCTAATTTTTCAGTTAAGTTATCCTCTTAAATATGTCCAGTAAGTTATACTTACATTAAATATGTGAGAACAAGCACACTACACTTGTTATGTTCATCCAGAATTGCCAGGGAGATGAAACAAACCAATGGAGTATTATTCTACTTTGCCGACAGACCTCAAAGGCTTTTTAATCTACCTTCTTTTTTAAGTTTAATATTATGCTACGAGTTAGTCATATGTCACCATAAGAATTTTTTGAATTTTTACCGTAGCGTCATCCCAAATTGTCAATTTCGGTCGAAGACGTCAAGATTGAAAACATTTACTGCCAATCAGCTCGATGAAATAAAGGATCCTTCTGGACTTTTCTACATACTTCCCTTCCAGAAGGTGAGTCCCCGGCGATACAGTTTGTCGAGGGGGAGGGGCGACGGTATAAAAAATTCTGACCCCAAACGAAGCTCTAACGTTAAACACACAAGATTATTTTATTTATTTGGATCGTTTGATGTCAGATGTTTACGATTGCCCAGGTACATCTGCTACAGTGCATGTTAAAAACAAACATAAAATTTGTTTTCATGCCGAATTTGGGCTTATTGTAATGCTATGTGTTTTTAGGGCTATCTGGTGAATTGGGATGTACAGCGGAAAGTATGGGATCACCTGTTTGGAAAGGAAATGTTCAAGGTGAGGTTTGTTTTACAGTTCTTTTAATGAAAGATGGAGAGCGAGTTGCATCATCTACACTGATTTAAACCCCCTCATAATGTTAGTTCATCAGATATGTTGTGTACTGGTTTAATATAATAAAGCATTTATAATAATAGTTTTGTTGTTGTTTTCTACAGGTGGACTTTGCAGACACAAGTGTAGTGATCACAGAGCCCTATTTTAACTTTACCTCAATACAGGAATCTATGAATGAGATCCTGTTTGAGGAATACCAGTTTCAAGCAGCTCTTCGGATTAATGGTAATTTATGATGGATAGCTTCAGGTGATATTCTTGCGGCACTGTGCCATAATTTGGAGCTACTTTCATGGATTTGGCTTTGTCTTGTTTCAGCTGGGTCACTGAGCGCCCACAGATACTTCTATGAGAACAGCTCAGAATTGTGCTGCATCGTGGTGGACAGCGGCTTCTCTTTCACACACATCGTTCCCTATTGCAGGGGCAAGAAGATGAAGGATGGAATCTGCAGGTCACAATACCACAGTCATGATTCTAAAGTCCAAGATGGGATCCTGCCAAGCACCTGAGTACTGAAGATTTGTGATACACAATGTTGTTCAGATTGTAATTTGATTTCTCCTGTTGTTTTACTGTAGGATGAATGTGGGTGGAAAACTGCTGACCAATCACTTAAAAGAGATCATTTCATACAGGTACTTGACATTTATGTCTTATTCTCAGGCAAAATATGTCATGTCTTGGTTATATAAATTTGTGATGCTCTTCTCCCCTTCCTAGTATTTAGTGCGCCTTTGTAATGACATCTTCTGCAGGCAGTTACATGTCATGGACGAGACCCATGTGATCAATCAAGTCAAGGAGGACGTGTGCTATGTTTCTCAGGACTTCTACAAGGATATGGAAATAGCTCAGTAGGTTTACTCTCACAGTTGTTCTTTCGCTGCCTAATGTTAGGTGACCGCCCTTTGTCGGGGTGCATTGTGTATTCTTAATGATCCTCAGCAGTCCAGAAGCTCTTTGCAGCATCCACTACTTTTAAGGAAGACCCCTGACCAATAGAGGAGTATCCAAACCTTTAGTGTCCTACACATTTTTTTGCTTGAAATGTACTAGACAAAAATTTGACTGATTTTGCTATACTGAAGTGATATAATAACCCTACAGGTTAAAAGGGGAGGAGAACACAGTGATGAGAGACTATGTGCTTCCTGATTTCAGCTCCATTAAGAAGGGCTACTGCAAGGTAACTTTTTAAGTCTAGGTAACCATATTAGATGTGATACGAAATCTCTAACTTTTGTGGCACAGTAGGAGCTACGATACATACAAACTGCAGAGCGGTGGGGGTGTACAATGCGCAAAAAAGGGGGCTTCTCAGAGTTGGGTGTATTTCCTAGGCCAGATATTGTTTGTGTGACTGATTGGATCTGGCTCAATAGTCCATCTGTAGAAGCATAATGGAAAGGATATACACAATGTTTGGATATATCCTCTACTCCAGAGCTCTTCAAATCTGGACCTGAATTCCAAATCCAGGCCTAGTTTTCAGTCCTCCCAGATAGCTAATATAATAATTACTAATTCTGATTGGTCACTGAGGCTTTACACCCAGCTCACAGGTAAAGGAAGGCTGGGAAATCAGCAGTGCTCGGACCTTGAAGACCATGATTTGAATAGCTCTGCTCTACTCTGTGCATCTGAATTAGTGATTACGGTAGAGATTTAATTTCACATGTGAACAAAACATAAAGGTCTTCTATTGTTGTCATAGGAACTTCTTGATTCTGTTTGAGATCTGTTTGCAACTTAGGGACAACTAACATTATTTCTAAGTCTGGTTTCAGTAAGACCTAAAATGTGAAACTGACGTTTAATGGTTAATTCACAAGAGCTGCTTGTAGTAATAATAATAATAATAGTAAAGTTATTTTTACCAGGTGGACTTTGCAGACAAGTGTACTAATAATAATACAACTTACAGATTGCATTTCCTGCTTGTGGTACTCGCAGAACTACATGGTTTATTTAATGTAACATTGTGTTAATTGTATTATAATCATCATAGCACAGAGGTTATATTATTTGAATCGCGTTCTAATTTTATTGGGATCTGATGGTAAAAACCACTTCCTGTGTGCAGCATGACCAAGGGTGGTTATGCAGTTGTAATTATTGTATGCATATCCTATATTTTATCCCACACAGCCCCGGGAGGAGATGAACTTCACAGGCAAGTACAAACCCGGCGAGCAGATACTCCGGCTGGCCAACGAACGCTTTGCTGTGCCAGAGATGCTCTTTCATCCCTCTGACATCGGCATCCAGGAGATGGGCATCCCAGAGGCGGTGGTCAACTCCATCCACAACATGCCGGAGGGTATGAGAAAGGGGGAATTCGGAATGTATTTGAAACCTCCCTTGTAAAAGTGTAGAAGCTGCTCTAAGCAGTCAAAGCACATAGCAGATGGTTAATATTCCCATTGAGCCTGCTGCTCGTTCATTAGAAAAAAATGGCAGGCTGTAAATGCCAACTGATTAAAAAGTGGATGTTTCTGTAGCACTTTTTGGTTAATGTGTTTGTTGTCCATTTCCTGTATCTGAACAGAGATGCAGCCTCACTTTTTCAAGAACATTGTGCTCACTGGGGGCAACACGCTGTTCCCGGGCTTCAGAGACAGAGTGTACAAAGAAATCCGTTCCTTCGCTCCCACCGACTTCGAAGTGTCTGTGGTCTCACCGCCCAAGTGAGTGTGGCGTGTCTGATGTCAGGGACCGAAAGGCACCAACTCCCCGCTAACCCTTTTGATGTGTTTTTTTTTTGTTGTTTCCTCAGTCCCATCTGTTATGCGTGGGAAGGGGGTAAGCTCTTGTCAGAACATCCAGACTTTGAAGAAATGGTCGTCACTCGAGAAGACTATGAAGAAAACGGACATTTCATCTGTGAAGAAAAGTTTGATATTTAAAGCACATTCCAAGCAGCAACATCAGACTGGTGAAACACTGACTGGAACATATTTCAGCAGTAATGCTATACAGTACTATGTGCTGAATTACATTATATGCACTTCTGCTGCTAGCTGTATTTGGGTTTAGTGTAAATTGTATAGATATTCAAATTCATTTGTGTAGTTTTTTTTAACCTAAATGCATTTGTCGTTTAAGAAACTCATTGTGAATTTACAGTTTTTGTAGGCCTGCTTTTTCTGTTACAATTGAACACAAGACTGTACATAATAACTTACAGTACGATGTGATAAAAGTTTCTTGTCTGAATATGGACGCATGCAGACTTTTTGCACCTATACCCTTCTTACAAAGTAAAACAGAATCGAGGATGAAATGGTTAATAATGTGTACACAATATATCTGCTTTGAAATACAACGTAAACTGAGACAACAATAAGTAATGCTTTGACTGGCATTTAGCTCATTTAGTGACGTTACGAGTAGTGATATGTTTCAATAAACGCTGCAATAAGTCATATATAGGACCGCAAACTAAGCTGCCCCACTTAGTTGAAGCAAGACATTTAGACTGCGAGTACAACAACCTCAACACTAGTCTCCTGGCTAGTAAAAAAGAAAATGCACTTCGGACTCCACGAACATTAAATTAACTAACCCAATTCGTTAGTAGCAAAATTTCTCCATTGCACCTCTGCTCATATTTCGCAGAAAAACCCCTAAGAGCGCTCAAAAGAGCTGTGAGGTGATTGGATAGTCCATAATACGTCACTTCCGTGTGTGTGATGGCGGCCGATTTGACTCCGAGATTCCGAAGGTTGACCAGCCAGACGAGGAGTATTCGTGAAAATGGCCAAATTGGTACGGAAAATAACCTGTCTGGACTATATATATGGTTTGTCTTTTAATGGTAGACTTCTCCTTTCTATCGTCAAACAACAGGAGCGAGTGCAGATAAGTTTTTTCTCTTAATGATTTGCGCTGCAAGTCACGGTATCGGTGTTATGCGACTAGTTCTACACCCGGGGTGGCTAATCCTATCAGCAAAGGGCCAGTGTGTATGCAGGTTTTTGGGATAACCTTTAGGTCAGCTGTTCAGACCCAGGTGTGAGGACTCTTCAGCCAACCAGCCCTCAAATTAGTAATCCAAGTAGGGAGTTGCAGCGAAAAGCTGCATTCACGGCGGCCCTTTTTGGATAATACTGGCCACCCCTGGTTTAGACCATGAAACTGCGGGAGCCAGTTGTGTCTGACCATGATGTCCTACAAGTATTACACTAGATTGCCGGCATTAAGAAGAAAAATGCCATTTTGAAAACTGATGTTATTTATGCAATGCTTTGCAGTTTCATTTTACAGCTTTTACAAATATGTAATTCAGTCTGATCTCTTGTTTTAGACTATCTTGCTTCCACAAGGTTGATTATTTTCTTTCTGGCGCTAACTTTTCACCCACTGAAGCGACTCGATAACCCGACGGCCCCGAGTCCTGTTCCCAGTGCACGACATTTTAGCCCACATATATAAATGTAAATAATAATAAATAATTTCAGACCCAAGTAGCAGTGGTATTTAAGGGGGGTATTGTCACAGGGGTACTGCTCCCCCCACAACGGCGCCTCTTCTGTCCGGACTGCTGTCGAGTGTCCTGTTTTAACCTCGTCCTCCTTTTCCCTTCCGTTACTCTCGACTACCCCGATCAAACATAAAACGTGAAACACCAAGACTACCAAAGCTATTAACCGGCGTGCGTGCGATTAGTGTAAAACCTGGTACGTATAGAGCACGGTACAAGCTGTGAGATCTCCATCGCTGTACTCGTATACTCCTACAGGTTTCTCTGGGCCGTTTCATGCCACGCAGCTATGGAAGAACATCATACATGCGCTGCAGACGCAGGTGGAAGTCCGGCATAGGCGGCTGCACCTACGCACGCACGCTGACTGCTTCACCGGCTCGGACGCGGTGGACGCAGTGCTCAGTCACCTCATGCAGGACGTCTTCTTCTGTTCCAACGAGATCTCCCGCCTCAAGGCTACCCGACTCTGCCAAGCTCTATTGGAAGCCAAGGTTTTTGAGCCCGTGGGGACGAGACTCTTTCGCAGGGAGAAGGAGGCCACGTTTGAGGACTCGAGCTGCAGCCTGTATCGATTCCTTGACTGCGACGCTTTGCCTGGCTCAACGAAGTGCGGAAACTTGGAGAATGAGACACCTGACGTCCCTAAAGGGAAGAGAAAGATTCACAGGTTTAAACTTACCTTTGATATTTATTATGGACTAAGCCCAAGTCGCTATGAATGTAACTTGGCTGTTTAACCGTTTGCCTAATGTGGTATATTAGCTTTTGCTTGTACAAATCCAGTATTGCTTTTTGTAGATGGATGGTGCCTAGTAGTGATGGATAAAATGAAGCTTCACGAACCACTTACTGTATTTTTCGACCCCACTAGATGGTGCTCTTGGATTGCCTTGGGGCATGCATTGTGCCCTTTTTTAAGCATAGGGCACCATCTAGTGGGGACAAAAAAATCCAGCAAACGGTTCATGAAGCGTGGGTCTGTCCATCGCTATTGCCTAGAGGTGGGATAGATCATACAATAGAATGCTTAGGGGCAAATTTATGCAAAATTCATAAAGTCAATGTTTTTTAATAAAGAAAATGTATGATTATCTTCTCCATTATAGTCGTGAAATTTAATAGGAATCATGATGAACAATGAATGGATAATGCATGTTTTTTTTTAACCTCAGCTCTATTAACTTGTTCTTCAGGTGCAGTGTTCACTAACTTTTAACGACCTATTAACCTTTAAATGTATTCTGCCATCAGAAAGGATCAGCTGAGGACCTTTTCTAACCCTCTGGCTTTGGAGGCGTCAGACAGGAGGGTGGAGAGGCTGCTGAGGACCATCAACCTGAGACCTTCCATGCCCCCTGACCGGCCTGTGGCCCCTGTCTGCAGCGCCCTTCCCAAGAGAGGTCAGAGACACTGAGAGTCGCTGCTCACTTGCGGATGCAAGGTGTCTGACGCAGCCATTATTAACACTAGGGGTGTAAGACATGATTGCACACAGAGTTGGGTAATTCAGGTCCAGAGAGTAAAAGTCCAGAGTGGGATGTTTCAACCAACCAGTTGAGCATAAAGGGTCACAGAGTATTCAACTGGTTGGTTGAAACAAAATCCCGCTCTGGACTTTAACTCTACTGATTTCACACAATACTGTACATTTGTTTTTATTTATTTCGCAGGTGTTTTTAACCAAAATAATTTTTTTAAACGCTGAGTCAGGTAGTCCCTGGGCAATTAAGGAGTAAGGGCCTTGCTCAAGGACCCATTGGTGAAAACACTCTGCCAACCGTGGGATTTGAACCAGCGGCCTCCCTAAACCACTCAGCCGCACTGCCCCGAAAAGCGCTACATAGAACAAAGGTGGGGATTCAAACCCCCAACCATAGCGATGTAAGACAACATTGCTAACCACTGAGCCACCATGAATAGTGACAGCAGTACCAGTTTGACATACAGGTGTAGCAAGAAGATACTGTTGGATGTCCTATGATAAAGTGGAGTGCTGTTTGAGGAAACTGGTGCAAGCTTCTTTTTTTTCCCCAGAAGGAAGTTGCTAAAAGGCAAACCGGAGTGTCAGAAATAGTGGGCTTGTGGTTAAGGGACTCTTAAGTTAATATTGGTGAACTACATCAGTATGTATCAATACATCTGACTAGCGTAGATACAGGTACAGCGACAAAAGATCCAGGCTTTATCTGCACACATCAATGTTTTGTTATAGCTCTAATGAAATACTGTGGCACTTAAATTACCCAATGAAAGATTCATAGTCCAGATCAACAAAGCATTCCCTTAATGACATGTCTTAGAATCACTTGCAGGAAAAAACTTTGTCATTATGACTATCAGCACACTAATTAACAGCTGGCTGCCCTCGTGGGTGTCTCTGAAGGGTGCTAATTAAAGTCTGCTTGCAGTGCAGTGTTTGCTGTGGAGGAAATGGGGGGGCAGGCGCCTCTGATTAGCGTGATGCTACTGCAGATGAAAAGATGCACATGATGAGGCTCTAGGAAGATGGATGTGACTGTAAATGAGGCACTCGCTGAAGCCCACCTGGGATGTGCTCTGAGTAATGAGGTCTGTGCCCTCTACTTTGAAAGCCCCCATGCATTTAGTGTGTGCCCCCAGGGAATTATACTGCTGCACATCAAAGCTTCTCTGTTTGTCTGCTACACTGCAGGCACAGGGTGGAGTTGCTGATACTCAAGTTATTTCTGGGTGACTGTTGTGTGGCTCTGCCTGCATTGTAGGTGTGTCTGTATGTGGTTTTTATCTGTGAAATACAACAGGCTTAACTATCTCTTCCGTCAGCTTGCGGCACACGGTGTGCTCTTTGTCTCCCCCTAGTGGTGGAAGAGGTGTGGAAGCAGCATACACTCTTGCAGCTACTGCAGATTGTGGAGCTTCCTGTCCTGGATGGCATTTTGACTTCGGTGGCACAACCAGAGCCACAAGAAAGAGTCCTCCTGTCTAACTGTCAAGACCTGGTCATCCCCAACAGCTTTGTTGACAAGGAGGTCGTCCAGAGCCTGAACCTTCCACAGTCAGTACCATAGCTTAACTCACAGCCCCAGTCAGTAGAACATTGCATTCTATTGGGTCTCATATGTAGCTCTGTTTTGATGCAGCCTCTGTGTGTGCGCTTCTGCTTGTTTCAAACACACTATTTCTTACCCCACCCCCCTTCATTGCTCCCTCTGCTACCCCCAGGCTTGACCCCTGGCTGGTTGCTGCCGCTGACTGCCTGGAGCACTTCCCCGATCAGCTGATTGTGGTCGCAGGGGAGCACCTCCTCCAGCAGGGCGGTGCTGTAGCTCAGGGGGATGAGACCCTTGTCACCACAAAGCGAGTACTCTATGACATCATCGCCAAGCACTATAACGGCCAGGATAGGAAGGCGCTCATCTCTGGACACTATCTGGACATTCATATGGCCATCCTCCACTTGCTGGGTGAGGCTAGCATGCATGTGTATGTGTGATTCTTCGTGTGTGCGTGCACTTCATTGGTGGTAATATATAGTTACCTGCGTCACAGCGGAGGCCAAGCCAGAGTCGGCCCTGAATGCCTCCCAGCTGTGTCTACGGCTGATGGGTCCCAGTGATCGGGACGAGCTGCGGAGATTGCTGTCTTTCATGGCCACCGCATCGCATCCGGACGCCTGCCGACTGCACAAGCAGGTCCGGGCCCTGATCCAGCCGTACCAACTCCAGCCGTCCACCACTTACTTGACGATTGAGATTTGGAGACTTAGAGGGTGGCCATAGTAGTTAAGGAACAGCCTTGTGTCTGTAGGCTCCAGGTTTTGTCAGGCTGTGCCATCTGGAGTGTGGCGCCCTCTTCAGACTGGTCTTGATTTTTATTATTCTGAATGTCTAAGAATATGGATGTAAGAGGCTGTTATGGGGCAGTTTGCCAAGTCTCTACTTAATGTGATTATATCGGTATTCTTTATCTGTACTGATGCATGACAGTCTTGTATTGTCCCTCTGACCTTCAGACTGACAACCGGTCCTTCGTCAGTCGGTCCTTCCAGAAGGCCATAGTGCAGAGTAAAGATCTGTCCCGGGCCCAGAGTGAGAGGCTGATTCTGTTCCTGATGGACAACTATGAGAGACTCTTCAAGGTACCGTTTCTTTGTACAAACCAGACACACCTGTTTCGTTTATAGTCTGACACTGGTTAGGGTGTTTGGATATAAATGTATCTGCTATTAGATGCTGTTAAATGCTATAGCCTAAGTAACAGTGACAAGTACGGTATAGTATATTCATAAACCAGTAACAGTTATTGTGTGCACTATATTGAACTTTTACACGACTGACAGCACAGTGGGTTTGTTTATACCAGCATCACCACAAAAACGTGAGCGATGTGTTGCTACAATGTTACAACAGCTATAACATTACTAGCTGATAAGAATTTTTCAGCTTCGTTACAATATAATGTTAATGGACAACCGTTGTACTTGTAGTCTGTTGTTGACCAAAACGTCATTAGGTTACGCATGACTGTACTGCTAAAATTATTAGTGATTTTGTTTATTCGATATGTGGAAATTAGACACCTGCATCGCTGATTAGGATGGTGAGCAAGACATTGCAAAGCCTACAGCAAGGCAGGGACTTGGATGTTATACCAGGTAAGTGTATTCTATATTTAGCGACATAAGTGTTTCTCTTTGTTGATCAGGATACAGCTCACTATGTTGCTATAAATAAAATCCTCTTGTACAGGTTCAGTGGGCAGCAGATCAGATCCGCAGCTTCAGTGTTTGCGGTTTGAATCTTATGTCTCCTCTCTGGCTGTAGTTTGCTTGTCCGTCAGCTGGCCTTTCGCCCTTCTTGTGAAAATATTTTTGGCTCTTTAGTGCCTTTGATCTGCCTATGTGTGAGTGTATATGTGCTCTGTGATGAACTGGTCCCATCCAGTCTGCTTTCTGTCTATGGTGCCTGGGAAAGGCTCCAGTCTTGTTTCTCAGCCAAGTCCATAGGAACCCCTAGACAGTCCACGTTTTCGCTCCCTCCCAGCACTCCTGAACTAAATATAGGTGTGTTGGTAACTGGGAGCAAAAATGTGGATTGTATGTTGAGGACTAGGTTGAGAAACACTGCTATATAGAATATCACTTGGAAGATTGGATGGATGGACAGATAGATGGATGGATGGATGAATCGTACAATGGTATGTTTTAGGAAAGTCTGATTTTATTTATTTTGTTATACCTGAAATATTTTTCAGGCCCACAGGGACAAGTCACAAAGTCCAGTGATAGTCTAGCCTGCTACTGAAAGATGCTGAAATTAAATTAAATGCTAGTAATAACTATGTTTCTTTTACAGCATTTGCATTTTGTCAGCGTGTGACTGTGCAGCAGTATGCGGCCCAGAGGGATAAGGCCACCCAGGAGAGCCTGAAGCAGCTGATCCGGAACATCAGCCTAAGCGCTACGCTGCCTTTCAAAGAAAGGAGGAGGCTGATGAGAGATTTCCAGAAGCATCACCCAGTTGTCTTCCTCCAGCACTTTGCCACAACTATCGAATAAAACGACACCACCCAGTGGTGGTCAACCAACACTGTTTCTGCACAAGTGGTTGGATTTTAGCCACTGTGATTAGTAATTAGCTGAGGTTCCAGTAATGACAGTCTGAGGCCTCTTGACCTTACTGTAAAGCATATAGGATATTAGTCTGCAGACTAAATCAGGATTGCCAACTTTGGTCAGCTGGCTGGTGTGAGATTTTCATTTTGAGACATCTGCACACACATTTACATGCATGTAACAGTTATTACCTTGCAAATAGTCTGTAGGGTTTGCAAACTACCCCAGCGCTTTTGATGCAGCTAATTTTAGGTTTATAATATTGATTTTCTATAATATTTCTTGGGTGAGTGTCACACCAGATGCTTGGGAGTAGGCAACCCTGTTAAATGTATTACCAAATGTGGTTCTCTCAGGGATAGCGAGTAGTAACTAGTCTTATGGAACAGACTGCTGCTTAAGGGAAGCATTTAAATGATTTAATTTTGTTCTGTAGTATTAACTTTGAATTGTATTGGGGCACTTGAAGCAGGATGCCTTGTGTAAAACTGTAGCTAGGCTTGTGCGGTACCAATTTTTTTTTTTTTATACCGTCGAGACATTATACGGCAGTATACTGTATCTTCCAACACTATTCCAGTATTTTGAAATCTTGGCGAGTGAATTTGCCAAGTGTGGGGCTTCATTGCATTTTATGAATCAATGTTCTGTTAATTTGTGATTTGATTGCTCTTATAGTAAATTTGTGCTGAACGAACGAATGGAATTGGATTTAATTGGGAAGATAATGGGTACATTATGAAAACTGCAAGTGACCTACTGAAGTCTGATCTTTCCATGTGTATACAGTTAATCTGTGTTAGGTTTGGTTACATGTTATTGCTGTAATTTTAAATGAATGGTGTTCATGGATAGGTAGTACCACAATGTCTTCCAGATTTGCTAAATCACTTGAGTATTCCAATATGCATCAGTGTTGGAATAATTCAGTTAACAGTATTTAAACTGTTTGATTTAGAATTAATATTAAATGCACTTTAATTTGCTGGAAATGTTTGACGATGTAATTTGAAAATAAATTATTTAAAATAAACACTCATTTTAAGCACATTGCACTCGAGTCATGGAGCTGGTTTCATTGCTGTTCCTGTTCAAATCATCTTAATTAGCCTGAAATAAAATAAGTTGTTGATCTGTTTTTAATTACATTTATTTAAGACTTTGAATTATTCAACTCCTGCATAGACGGTGATGCAAAGATGCTTGTTTAATTTGTTTTGGTTCACAGGAAACCATCAGAGGTGGAGATTTCAGGTCCAGAGAGTACAAATCCAGACCATGATTTTGTTTCAACCAACCAGTTGAGTACTCTGTGACTCTTTATGCTCAACCGGTTGGTTGAAACAAAATCATGGTCTGTATTTGTACTCTCTGGACCTGAAATCGCCACCTCTGTAAACCATAAAGTTGTATATCACTAAGCTAGTATTAATCTTAAATGTGGTCATTCCTGTTAGAAATACATTATTTGATCTTGTGTTTGACTGTAACGCTGATATACTAGGAGCTAAAAATAGAAAAAAGAATCATAGATTCTGTAAATAGAAAACATGTACTGGATTTGCATAATTGTCAAGTCATAAGTACAGCTAAAATAGGACTTCCTCCAAAATTCAACATTAACAGAATTCATGTTTCGTAATGCCCCTTTACTTTCGAAAATGTCATTTCAGTTGTGTGTGTGTATGTATATCACATGCTTATTGGTTGCGACTAAAACAGGAACTCTCGATGACAGCCTGTTTTGTACAAGCGATTCGTCAATTCAATTACCGCTACCGCAGCTCAGCTTCAACCATCTCAGCCGATGGGTTGTTTTATTCATCGGACTCAACGCTGTGGACGTTGATTGGTCAATACTATTTTCCTTCAGTTACTTGTAGAGAAAAAATAAATTCCCGTGACTCGACCGGATGTGACGTTAGTCGCTTGAGCAGGTTGAATTCTGCTCGCTGGAAGACATGGAGGCTTGTAACTGCTTCTGCCACTGACAGTTATATTTTGCACTAATCTCATACTGTAATATTTAGTCAGGAAACTGACACCATATTCAAGTGAAAGGTAAGCATTAGAAACGCTTACATCCAGGTAAATTCGCGCTGGCCGTAGTAATTTAATTCGGTAAGCCTTTTAAAATGACGTCTGAGTGTAGCCTAGCAGGAGAAGCAAACAAAACAGCGGTTGTCGATTCGGGGGCCCTGGTCGTGGAGAAAGGTGTTCAGACACCGGGATCCCGAGTCCACATCAGCTACCTGTCCGTCCGCCACAAGCTGTTCTCGCTCACGTCGGCCGCGTAGTTACCTCAGGGGACTCCCGGGATGTTTCGTTCCCCACAGAATTACCGCACTTTGCACTTCTTTAACATTTTTTGCAACTCATAATTAAGTGAATGGCGTCGTTAACTATGTTTACTAGTGAGCCGGTCGTACACTTTCCGTAATGACGAGCTGATTTCTCTCGCTGGCTCTGTTTTTGCATTTGGGATTTCGTCACCCGTTCGACAGGAAATAAAGAGGCGACATGAATGTTTCAGGGACGCGAGGTGTGCGCCGGATCGTGGCGTTACGGTATCTCACGCATGTAAAGCGGAGGGCAGATAGGCTGCTTGGCGCTGTCACACCGCGGCTGCAGGGCCCTGTTCATGCTCCACCAAGTAGCCCCTTATCTGAACTATTTCAGCGCCCCCCAGCACACAAAATGTAGTCATCTAGACTGTTTCCTCAAATAGGGGAGCAACTGCATTAATCACTTTGTGATGCTATTTTTATGGACGTCGACAGGTTTACTTTCGAGTTGATTATAAACGTATGCGCAGCCCGGAAGATTTTGATACCTCTTATATTTTCTGATGTACTGTATTGGCTTGGTATGGGTGCCGGAGTTAAATATGTTTGAAATGGGATTTTTTTCCTGGCGCTCCAGTGAAATGTTTACTTCAGCTCAAGTAACCTTTGCTGCTAGCTTGATTTATTATATAATCTTAGACGTAGAAAAATGGCACATCAGTAAAAAGGTAACTAGTTACATCGCGATAGTTTATTAATTACAATGTCACATCCATGTCAATTTTGAGAATCTTTGAAGTGATTAGCTAATTAGGATCTGAGAACATGTCAACAAGGATTTAAGCAGCCTTGGGGAAATGTCTAGTCACTAATCTTTCAAATAGCACATTGGCATAACTGCCAAACTGGTAGTCATTTTAATTTTTTTTTTTAAGATTCTAGTTTGTATGGCAAGGTAGGCTTATGTTCTTGTTTGATGTGCTGCACGTGTGCCTGTCGGGAGTGACTTGTATTCCAATCAAAACCTTTGACCATGTGGGTAGACCACATCTAAATGCATCCTTCGGTGTGGTTCCACCAAGCCGCGCAAGCAGTCAGGTTTTTGCGACTTGTGTGGAATTGTGGATGCACCGATTCTATTTTCAGCTGGTCAGGGTGTCTCGGTTTGGAATTGCTTAATGGGGGAAATAACACTGTGTTCTCCTCTCTGTAGCTTTTCTTTTGATGTGCTGAGACCACTACTTTTCCGAGGTAACGGTACATACCACAAAGAGGATTTGCGAGCATGAATTAAATGTGCGGCCTCTTCCCTGCTTCTGAGATTTGCTCTGAGCTGGAAAACAGACAGAGGTCAGTTTGTGGTTAGTCGTCTAGTCGCCCGTTCCCCTTAACTGAAGTGTTTTGATCGGCCTCAGAGACGGGTGGCACTGAATGCAGATACTGTGAGCCGAATGTGTCGATGGAGGTGCCACTGTCAGTATCTTCTTTAATCCTGGCGAAGGAGGCCAAGCAGGGATAGGAACTGTGGGCGTGTATTTGTTTTGGGACTCTGATTTAGCTTTGATGCAGCGATGAAGTTCTCATGGTGGTTTTGGTCCTTGGCAACAGTGACAAGATGCAGCACTCCAGTGTTTCATGTGCTGTATTTTATGCCCAGATAATATAACGTAATGTCAGCAGGCATGTCATAGGTGAAGACCCACTTTCAGACACTTCTCTGGCGGCTCCTGATTGGCTCATACACTGAGTGACTGTCTTTATTATCGTTTCTTCTCAGGTGACTGAGGTCAACAGGCATAAGAATCATGGAGTCCATGCTCAACAAGCTGAAGAGCACCGTCACCAAGGTGACCGCAGATGTCACCAGCGCCGTGATGGGCAACCCAGTGACTCGTGAGTTTGAAGTGGGCCGGCACATTGCTAGCGGTGGCCCCGGTCTTTCCTGGAGGATCTACAATGGGATCAAGAAGTCCACCAAGCAGGTAGGTTGACCTGATGGGTTATGGTTGCCTACCTCACCAGAGGAGATTCCTGATATGGTGGATAATGTCCATATTTATCTTATCTGCATTATTTCCCTTTGCTCGTGTCCATCTGCTTAGCTTAGCTTCACACTCATTTCTGGAGCTAAAATGTTGAAGATGCTTTCATGGTAACCTTTGGTTTTCCGTCACGTCTGCTTCCCCAGGAGGTGGCAGTCTTTGTTTTTGACAAGAAAATTATTGACAAGTACCAGAAGTTTGACAAGGACCAGATTATCGATTCGCTAAAGAGGGGCGTTCAGCAGCTGACCCGTCTGCGACATCCTCGGCTGCTCACAGTCCAGCACCCCCTAGAGGAGTCACGGTGAATAACAGCTAGTGCACAGTTCACAGCCATCTCTGTTTATATTGTATATATTTTTTACCCTTTGCCTCTAAGAGACCGTATTGTGGGTCAGAATGACTCGCGCTGTAAATCACATGTTGACATCTTCTGAAAGACTTCATTTTCACTATCTGAATCAGGTGATTCTTCCACTGGCCCAGTTGTGCCTGCTGCGTTAAGTGCATGCAGAGAGTGTCAAAAGAAAATTGGTAGCATAGACACCCTGTTAATTTTCTTCATGTTGCTTATTTGCGCATTAGTCTGTGAGGTAGGTAGGACTCAATTCAACATATCATGGAATGATGAGGAAATTGCTGCATCGAACGATGAAATATTTTTCTTTAATGTTTGAGGTTTGGGAGCCGTTTACATGAATTTCCATTCAGTTGCAAATGCACCGCTAGTTTACTTGCTAGTAGCCCAACCACATCGTTGTAGAAAATATGAATGAGAATGGAAGCAAAACCATGGCAGGTTGCAGTGCTATGCTGTTCTGCAGAGCCATGATTTGGAATATCTTAGCATCTAGTTTTGAAAATAATTGATGAAAAAGTAATTACGAACAACAAGAACTGTAATTATGTCTGAAATGGGAATCTGTGCCATGACTCATCCACGACACCCCCATTTCTCCAGGGACTCCCTGGCGTTCTGCACCGAGCCTGTTTTCGCCAGCCTATCCAACGTCCTTGGCAACTGGGAGAACCTGCCCAGCCCTGTGCCCACAGACATCAAGGACCATAAGCTTTATGATGTGGAGACCAAGTATGGCCTGCTGCAGGTGAGGTACAGGCCTGCTACTCATTTGGATTTAGAGGTAAAAGCTTTTGTGAATGGTTGAAAATTTCTAGATGGGACCCAAAGAAAGTTGGGGGCGTGTCAAAATCCTCTTAGCCCCGGCAAGAACAGAGCGTGAGTGCTTAAGCAGCTGGTCCTGACTACCTAGTGGTTTGCATGTGCCTACAGAGGAACTTGTCAGACCTAAATTGCTTTAGTAATTGCCAAGTTTTCTAAGGGAAAACTGTAGTTTTTTTTTTTGTTTATTTCATCTGGGGTCTCTAATCAGTCTTCATTTTCACAAGGTGTCTGAGGGCCTCTCATTCCTGCACAGCGGGGTCAAGATGGTGCACGGTAACCTGACCCCGGAGAACATCATTCTTAACAAGAGTGGCGCCTGGAAGATCATGGGCTTCGACTTCAGCATCTCCTCCACAAACCCCTCTGAGCAGGAGGTGAGGTGCCTCGTCAAGGTCCGAAGGGATAAATGACTCCGCATATAAGCTGTTGTCATGGATACTTGGACCGTAAAACAGGATGTTGACCTACTGGTGAGCTGAAAGTTGCGTGTAGTCATTGTCTCTTTGTGCTCCTTTGTATATCTCTGTCTGTGAACCAGCCCAAATACGCGTGTAAGGAGTGGGACCCCAACCTGCCCCCACTCTGCCTGCCCAACCCGGAGTACCTGGCCCCCGAGTACATCCTGTCAGTCAGCTGTGACTCCGCCTCTGACATGTACTCTCTGGGCGTGATCATACACGCCATCTTCAATGAGGGGAAGCCCATATTCCAGGTCAACAAACACGACATCTTCAAGAGCTTCAGCCGACAGCTGGACCAGGTTAGCACTCTTATTGGCTTTGTTTTTGGTTCTTTTCATGACTCTCAAATCTGCTTTAGGACTCGTATGCTGTGCTGTGACTCGCATATTGGTTTAGGACACTGTGTGACCCCCCACACACACAAACAAACAAACATATCTCCCCATCCTGGTCTTCCACAGCTCAGCCGATTGAGCCCGAGTGCTCTTACCCAGATCCCAGAGGGGGTACAGGACCACGTGAAGATGCTTCTGAGTGTCACGTCGACAGTCCGACCAGACGCCGACCAGATGACCAAGGTGAGATCTGAGTTCCTTCATGTCGTCGTGGGGGAGAACTTGCTTGATATACCTGCTCGATTACAGCGTCACAGTTGCAAAAAAACGAAACATTTTGCATCCTTCTCCCAGATCCCTTTCTTTGACGACGTGGGTGCTGTGACTCTGCAGTACATTGACTCACTGTTCCAGCGGGACAACCTGCAGAAGTCCCAATTCTACAAAGGCCTGCCCAAGGTGCTGCCCAAACTGCCCAAGGTAGGTGTGGCCGTGTCATTGGTGCAGCTTTCTGGCTGTGCTATCTGATTGGCTGTAATTCACGATATCGTATGTATCAGCCAGCTTTTGTTTACATTGAAATGTTTGACGGATAGCGTGTTTCTAGAATACATTTCGAGCTGTCAGGAGCGGTATCTGGCCATGCTTTGGCGCCACCACCTTAACGTAGCCTCTGTCTCCACCCGTCAGCGCGTGGTGGTCTTCCGCATCCTCCCGGCCCTCACTTCCGAGTTCGTGAACCCGGACATGGTCCCGTTCGTGCTGCCCAACGTGCTGCTCATCGCTGAGGAGTGCACCAAGGAGGAGTACCAGCGGCTCATCCTGCCCGATCTCACGCCCGTCTTCAAGCAGCAGGAGCCAGTGCAGGTGTGGCCAACGCGGGCACCTTCGCGTGTTCCCCCTCCCCCCCCGTGTGCGCTCCCCCGCTCCCTCCGGACCTTTGCAGGTGTCAGCTTAGCTTGATAAAATCTCCCAGAATAGCCTTTCAGAGTTAACAGGCGGTGGTCTCAGAGGACATTTCGGAATCAGAATCAGTTGTAATTCCCATGTAAAGCCCAGGTGCGAGGAATTTATTTTGCTGTAATTGAATGCATTAAAGTAAAATAAAATAAATGGGTAAGTCTACAAGAAATGCAATTCTGTTAGGAAAATGCCATGCTTTTGGTTAAAGGGTGCAACCCATTATGCAGTGTAATTTGATAGTTGGGATACAACAGCAGAGAACTGCTATTTCAAGCAAAGCAAGTCAATTCTTTTCACCTTGTAGTCATATTTTTCTAGCAACATAAGGCACTGAAATTCAGGAACCTAGTTCCCAGTTTTGAGTTCCTGGGGCTCCTTGACTTTAGTTTGACAATGCAACAGAAAGTTTTGGTTCCTGAATCCAGTTCCTGTGGTGGGAAAGTGCCTATAGAGCAATAACCAACCAAGAATGTAGAGCAGGTGTGCCCAACCAAAGAGTTCTCGCTGTAAAAAATCAGGTTTTTGTGCAAGCTACTCCTGATCTTAAACAGTTAGTTTAGGCTGATAGGAATCATTTACAAATGCTGTTACATCCTGTGGCTCTTTCCGTTTTTTTTTTTTTTTTTATATATATATATATATATATCATTTTTTTCTTTCCTCTTCCATGCTGCCAGGCTAGCAACATGGTGAGTGGTCTTCCTGTGTGTTTCAGTTGCGGTGTGTCTAGAGTGTATTTACACACTCAGACCTGTAGAGGGTACATGTTCTCTCCGTGTCTGACACTTGCTGTCAGGTGTCGCCTGATTGACAGCTCGTCTCCTCTGTTAGATTCTGCTGATATTCCTGCAAAAGATGGACCTGCTTCTAACCAAGACTCCCCCCGAAGACATAAAGAACAGCGTGCTGCCCATGGTCTACAGGGCCCTGGAGGCGCCGTCCATCCAGATACAGGTAGGAGTGGCGCGTTGCCACGGAGACCCCTGCTGCATGGGAGCAGCCAGGATGTGGATGTCACCATGGTGACAGTCCCAACCTGACTGAAGATTTCTTGCTCTGTGAATAAACATGTGAGGCTGTGTGTTGATTTGGCTGGGGGGAGAAGACGAGTGTCTACTGCAGGAATGAGGGTGGTCACACCCTCTCTCTATGCCGCAGGAGCTGTGCCTGAACATCATTCCAACTTTCGCCAACCTGATCGATTACCCGTCCATGAAAAACGCACTGATCCCCCGCATCAAGACCGCTTGTCTGCAGACATCCTCACTGGCTGTGAGTTACGTTATCTCTCTCTCTCTCTCTCTCTCTCTCTCTCTGTGTCTGTCTGTCTGTTTGCCTGTCTGTCTGTGCCCCCACCATAACCTGTATGTTCTGCACCCACGGTTTGTCATCCCCCTCCCTTAAAAAATGAAAAAAGACTCACTTCTAGCCCCATACACAAAATCCCATAAATATAACCATAAATAAGTGGATGTTTTATGGTGGCTGCGTTTCCCTAATGAAATGCCTATTGACCTGCGGTCTGTTAGAGCGAACCTGAAGTGACCCACATGAGGCTGAAAGCTAAAATCTGGAATCGTCAACCTGCCTGACCCCTGAGGTTTTGTCCTCCTGGGACAGAATGGCAAGGATTCACCAAAGCCTTGGATCCCTTTATTCATTCATTTTCCAACCCACTTTATCCTATTGGGTCGCGGGGGGTCTGGAGCCTATCCCCGAAGCAACGGGCACGAGGCAGGGAACAACCCTGGACAGGGGGCCAGCCCATCACAGGGCACACTCACACACCATTCA
>JAABNX020000001.1:10539574-10562140 GCA_015163995.2 Mormyrus lacerda
CCCCCCCCCCCCCCCCCTGATTTGAAAAGATATCAACATCGCTGCAGAATCTGACAAGTCATACAGTGAAAATTGTTTTGGTGTTTTTTCTCACTCAAAACACACCTGCCTAAACTTCACTCGCTCGGCTGGCAAACTCATGCCGTACTTTCCCAGCAGCGCTCCAGCAGGGAGAACATTGGCTGCCCTTAACCCTAACCCTGTCTGCCGGCACTCCGGTTTACTCTGCTGCTCTGAACCCAGCCTGTGAGGGCTAGGCTGCTCAGCCCACTGGACGTTCATTTATTTGGCAGACAGAGTGGTTTACAGGCCAGGCACAAGCATATAATGAGCCAGTGTGGGAGGTCTGCATCGGACGCTTGAGTATTACTGTATAAAGAGAGCACTGTATGAAAGAACACTGTAAACAGCAGGGTCATTTTAGAGTTTAAAACAGTAAACCAGCCTTAGAACTCTAAAATTGCAACTGGATAATTAATAACTTGCTAATAAAGCAAGAAGTCATAGATAGAGATACAGGCATTACGGGTGAAAATCGTGGCATTAAATGTTCAGTGTGTAAATTCCTGCAAGCTCACACTGAATTCATGACAGGTTCTTAAACGTGATCCAACAGTTCGCCAAAATTTGGCAGCCGGATGTCAGAGGTGAGGTGCAGTGTGAGTGGAGATACAGTCGACCTTTCGTATCCAAGGGGGTCTGGTTCCTGCACCCTTCACGGATACCAAAATCCGCGAATGCTAATATCCCTAAATATATAACGGTGTGGTATTTGCATATAACTTATGCACATATTCATATATACTTTAAGTCATCAATAGAATACTTGTAATACAATAAATGTTACTTCCCATTCACCCATTGTGGTCAGATTAGGTCACTTTGGGGAGCATGAACTGGGACATCACATTTGCACACCTACCACATGATGGATCACCTCAGAATCATGGTGAGTGACCTCCCCAGGCCAACACATGGTCCAAACCCACCCTCTGGAAATGGTTGTCTGTCACATGGGGTTCCACTTGGCCTAGTCCAGCCGCTTGGGTCCTCAGCAATGAAGTCAAACCAGGTATGAAAAGAACCCACTTTTTGTCTCAGTTCACTGGATAGCATCCATGTCTCAAAGCAGAGTCAGAACAAACAGGGTAGGAGCAAGAACACCCCCCAGGATGAACCCCAGAATCCACTGGGAAGAACATATTATATATAGAAAATACAATTTTAATCTCTCAGTTTCTCTCTCTCTGTCATACAGATATACACCAACACCCAAAACTACACATCACATCATTCATGTGAATTCAGTGTAGTGTGTGCGACAAACTCAACTTTTGATTTTTGGAATGTTCTGGATTATTATGTATTTTTTTAAGAATATTTTCAATCGGCAGCTGGTTGAATCGGCCGACTGTACTGATTGCTGGCAGTTAGCTATGGGCCTTGTGCATCTTAGAGGCCGTTACATTTATTAATCACTAGGTCAAGGTAGAGAAAATTCTACTTGTGTTAAATAAGTTAAACTTTGCTGAGAAGAACACAGTGTTTGTTGCTGCTGTTGTATGTGTGTATGTGTGTGTGTGTGTGGGGGGGAGTAACTATTTATTTTTCTGTTTCTGAGCAGTGTAATTGGAGGGATCTTGTTTCAGTGCAGCAAAGTGTTAGGAAAGAGTCAACGACTCTCTGGCCTGGGGGGTTAGAGATTGAGCTGGTGGCAGACTCCGCTTCTCAAGAGGAAGATGGTTTCAGCTCCAGGTCACGCATGGCTGAAGCCCCCACCACCCACCCACTAACAGATAATGGTATCCTGATCACTTTGAACTGTCATTCAGGCCCAAGCAGCTGCCTGTCAGGTGACCGTCCGCTTGTGACTGCCGTGTGTCTCTCCTCTTCAGAACGGGCCTTGACTTTTCCGCTTCAGTCTGGAATCTTCTCGGGATTATCAGAAATGCTGCAGTGTTTTTTGGTTGCTGGAAAATAACTGCAAAGAGAGTCATTTGTTATTCATTTATCTGCACGTTTGTTTAATTGATCATTTACTGACTGGCTCTTGTAAAGGCCTTTGCTGATTCACTCTCCTGTGCGTCTGAAGGGCTGACAGCCATACATGTTTGCGCCCAGTTTATAAGAGCTGCTATTGCATGTTCGCAGTCTGCAAACACTCTCTGCCCTGTGTGTCCTTGTGTGCCCAAGGCTTCATGACATCCTGTCTCTGACAGCTTGTTGACCAGTCAGGGTTTTGTGGGCTTGAGTTTGCGCACAGAAGCTGCTGGGCCAGTGGTGACCAGGAGAGCGTTTCAGGGGTTGCTTCTGATGGTGGACTCTGAGATTGAAAGCTTACAAACAAGTTTTGTTTTAACTTTACAGCTACTATCACAGTGATGTTGATGTTCTGCCTGTCTGGTCGCTGGAGACTTCTGATCTGTTTTTTCCAGTTTTAAGCACAAGGGGGGGACAGTCTGCCAACATAGCATCTTACCCTCACTTGATACATTCCCCGGCAACGCCCCCCCATCCCCTCCTGCGGGTCTAACCTCTCCTAATCCTCTCCCAACCCCCCCCCCCCACGGTCGCCGTGGTGACAGTTCAGACGAGCAGGTGACGCACTGACAGAGAGCAGATGGTTTCCTGCGGAGGTAAGCGAACATGAACAATGCCTCTGTATTGATCATGTAGCTCTTCTTGCTCTAACATCACTCCGGAGTTTTTCCACAAGTTTCGCCCCGCGCCACCACTGCGCACACGTGCCCACACGCACTCCCCAGCCATTCTCAGACCACCCCTTTTCCTGGACATGACAGTAATGATGTCTACATCATACAAATATACACGAGATTTTAAAATAGCAGCAGAAAAATTAACATTAATGATTATCGACCATATGGAACTGCAGTGACACTTGAGACTTGACGATTGAGTCCATGTGCATGTGACATGTGACTCTGACTAGAGTATGTATAATTACGAGTGACGTGACATGTGGTATGCGTCTGTATCTGATGTCTTCTGATTTCTGATTGGATGGCGACAGTCCCTACAAGGCGTTTGGTTTCCTGCACTCCTAGATGGGGCCTGGCCAGAAATTTTGGTTCCCCTTGAGAAAATGTCACCTCCCCCTGTCCTCTTATATTATATAATTTTATAATGTGATGTAGTCAGGGGCCCCTGTAAGGTGCCGTGCCCCCTGAATCTGCCCGGGTATCCATGCCCCCACTGTGCCCCTGTCTGCAGGTGCTTCAGGGATACAGTAACCTGCTTCAGAGCCCCCCCCCTCTTATCGCTGCGTCTCCCTCTCTCTTCCTCACAGTGCATAAAGACCAGCCATCGCTCACTCGCCGTGCCTCTTTCTTCCACTATTAACTCTCGAATAATCCAGCAACAATGAGGAGCCACAAAGCAGTGTGCGGCCATTTGCTGGGGGGAAGGGGGGGGGTGGTTCATGGAGATCAGCTAACGCACACGGAGGGAGGGCTGGGTTCGGCGACACAAGCCTGTGGCACAGTTGTGTCCCATGTCCATCACCTGGGGCGTGTTGGATTTGGAGTGAGTGTGTGTGTGTGTCTGTGTGTGTGTGTGTGTGTGTGTGTGTGAGAGAGCCAAGATTGTGCCCCCCCAAACCCCACCCCGCCCCCACCAACCAATGCTACCTATCAATAGTGACTCCCCAGGAGTGCGGAGAAGGAGCGGCTTACATTCAGGCTGGGGCTGTGGCAGAGACTCCCAGCGAGTGGCTATTGAGACTGCCCTGTGCCCTTAATGGACCCACTAATAGGCACCTATTCAGTGGGAAAATGTTTTTTCGGGGAGGAGGGTGCAGGAAAAAGGGAAAGTTTTTTTTTTTTTGTAAAGCAACAATCGCAATGGCTGCCGCTTTCTTCTCGTGTGCGTCTATGTGTGTAGAATTTATGCATTTCCCCTCCCCCGACGCCCCTCACCATCGAGGGAAGAAAAAAACAAGCGACCATTGAAAGCTTTTATGTGCGGATAGGAGTTTGTCTTGTCCGCGCCTGGCAACGGATTGACCTGTGGCGTTGCCACCTGCGGCGGCCGGGGTGATGTGCCTGGCCAGCAGGGGGCGTCACCGTGGCGCTGTGTAGAACACAGTGGCCTAATGTCCTGTCGGAGATTCAGTGAAATCAGATCCAGGGCTCTGAAAGGCTGTGGCTTCACTCTCAGGTCGGGTCCCGAACCCGTACAGTCACAGCAGCTGTATGAATACATGGCCATTTCTGTCTATGGAGCTCAGGGTAGTTTAACTTCATGTGTTTTCTTTATTCTGAGGAGGTCAGTGTCTAGTACCACCTCAGACTCTTCTGAGGCTGCCGGAATCTTTCCAGACAACTGCCAGGTGGAGTTCCACCTTGTGAACCAAGAAACCATCTTAGGAGAAATTAACTCAGGAAAGGCTCAGATTTGATCTGTGCTTAGTTTCTATAGGGGTGTGTGGAAAACCAGAGGCTGTAATCTAATATCCGACTTTCTGTATCACCAAATGTCCCCACACTTTTATTTTTTAACTTATTGGAACATTTTTTCAGGTCCCCACAATGTAAACCTAAATTTTATGAACTTTGCAATCAAAAAATCAAAATAACCAAAGGTCTTGTACTTTCTTTGGTTACTTATGGTTAAGGTTAGGGCTGGGTGGGGGTTAAGGTCATGAATGTGTGGACTGTGCGTGTGTCTCTGCTATCTTCACTGTCAGCAGACTGCCCATGTGTTTGGGTGGGGTGGGGGGGCCCTGAATATCACACGCCTGACATGTACGGTTGTGTTTATAGTAGTGTGTGGCTTTCAGTACCTCTGTAATGAGGGCAGTGAGGAACAGGCACACGTCCTTCTGGATAACAAGACACATGAATAAGCTTTGCATTGCAATTTACAATTTTTGTAAAGGTCGGAACTATATACATAGAGAAAATACAGTAACTACACTGACACTGTAACTGAGAAAAAGGGCTTCAAATTGTTGTCCATCATACTGTCCACCAATATTTGAAGTTGGGAGGGGAATGATTACATACTTATTAATCATATATTTATGATGTAAGCAGATATTTTGTCATAAGGTAAAAACTTAACTTGCTAAAATATGCAGTGTTATGCCTCTGTACGACTGTACAATAAACGTAGTCTTTATTTTTGAAGATAAACCGTTAAGTTATTTCCATTGCTACAAATGAAAAGCCATTCTTACAATATTTGTTTTTTGTAATTAGCGATACGGCAGCTACTCATAGTCATAGTCAATTCTGAAACACCTCCCTGTTTACTTTTATCCCTGTGGGGGGGTGACACTTCATTGAGTCACTTTTGCACTCTTGCAATGTAAAGTCACATTCATTCGGTCAAATTGCAAATGCTTTGGCACAGACATGCAAATGATTATGTACATAATGTATCACCTGCTGATTCCTACAGTAACAAATGTTTATGGAATGCTGGTCAAAATGTATTATACTGGTAATAATCTCACCCCATAAAACACTGAGGTACTGGTTCATTGTATAAGTCATTGCATGCAAAATGGTTGAACCAGTTGTCATAATCTGTCAAGCATATTCTTTATACATATCTATTACAGGTTTTTATTTTTTTAATAATTGTGTCCTGAATGTAATTTCAGTCAGTTGAATCTTGACTTTCACCAATAGAAGGGAGTGTTTGAAGTGTTCGACCAGTGATCATCCAGTTCTCTATACCAGTTCAGAGGTGCATCTAATGAACTTTCAGTTGCCAAGCATATATTTACAGAGCACAACACAATGTGATAATTTGGCAATGGTAGAACAACAAGGAAATTAACAGAATCAACAGACGGTAAGAAGAAGAGGAGTAAGCTTCAATGGTGGAAGGATAGGGAGGCAAAACAGAGGAAGAGGTAGAAGAGGCCAAGAATAGGGTTACATTCCTGATGAAATATGGGCCGCAATTATGGGCCATGTCCTCAACCATGGCCTTACAATGGCCGAGGCTGGTCGAAGGGTACGGCCGAATGTTGGGAGAACAATCGTGTCCTCAGTCATTCGAAGGTTTCATAGAGACAGCAGGTACTGTATGTAATCCAACAATCTGCACTGTCCAGTAATACTGTACTTACTGCAATGCTTCATATTACACTATTCCTCTTCCATTTTACAGTACACAGTAAATATACTTCATACAGTTACAAACCATACATAAACTGTAGCCCACACACATGGGTTACGGTATTTGTAGCTTTGTACTGTTGAAATTGATATGTACATTGAAAGTACATCCTTGTGCATTTTTGGTCATTGTCATCAAACCCTTAGCCAGAGTTCACATCGCAAAATACTTACAGAGTGAGTGCACTGTTCTATTGACAACATGACTGAGCATTTTGACCATCTTTCTCGTGAACAATGAAACAAGGACTTGTCATTCTGGTGGCTCTGACAAGTTCATTGACATAAATATTTACTTTAGAGAGATGAACTAAGGATTTTAAGAAAGTTACAGCCTTTTGCAGGTGATCCATCATGTGGTGCAGTTTGTACGAATTGAACTGAGAAAAGTACTTGCTGTATTGCATATGTTAAGGATGAGCAGAGAAAGGGACCAAAGCGACTGAGAAAAACTGTGACGGACAGGGACTCGATGTCTCCTCTTTAGGCCGGAACAGTGACGAGCACTTCAGCACTGGGGATGTGCAGGGTCTCCGGGCAAGACTCGCATGAATAAGTATGAGGTGAGGTCAGGATGGAGACATGAATAGGGGAGGGTCACCGAGTGACAAGCAAGTGGGAGCACCCCCATTACTCCCCCCCCCCCAGCAGGGAGCAGACTAATGGAGAAATGTGAAGACCATATTGCTTCACATGTCCAGAAGCGAGACTGACAGATTGATCAGTCGGTGAAATAGCAGCGTTCCCGGCGGGGTGTGGGACCCCCCCCTACTGCCTGGGTCTGTAGTGAGATCTCAGGGCAGGGTCCCCACAGGTCGGTCCCACACAGGCCAGACCCAGGCCTTTGTCCCATAGCTCAGCACCATCAGTGGCTGTCTCAGCAAGGCTTTGACTGTATCTTTAAAAGAACTGCAATCTAGGGAATCCAAGACCGCCGATCCGTGACGAAGCCCCCGCACACCCCCCCGCCTCTCGCTCCCTGATCCCCTCCAAGGTGCCTGTGGCTGGTGTTGAAGTCCCCTTTTTGACTTTAAAGCCTGGGTTTATTTTAATATAAGAATCAAATACCTGTTGCTGTGTGGATAGAATTTTCTTGCAGAAATGAGAAACAGAAGGTTATTAACTAGGAGGGCAGCGTTTCCACAGAAAGCATTTGTCTCCTTTTCTAAAGTGGTTTGTTGATGTCTGTTTGGCATAAATTCCCTCCGTGTTTGTGTACAAATGACTAATAACAGACAGACCAGTTTAGTGGAGAACACCCTCTGTTTCAGATCAAGCATGCTGGCCTGATTTATTGCCAGCAGGGCTTCCCCCGTGATGCATTACTGAACGACGTCCTAGCAACGGCTATTGTGACGTTGGGATTACCCATGATGCACTGAGCAGTGGGACGCCCAAAAGGTGGCCAAGCATCTGCAGCGGATGGGCAGCGTGAGTTTAGTTTAGACCCAGACAAACCCAACTTATGCTCATTCACAGGGAGAAAATGTCTAATTTATAAGCAGACAAAAGCCACTATTGCGATTAACTTAAACGCCACACTCAGAGACTGGATTCTCTTATTGCTCTTTTGTTGCAAATGGTCAGTTCTGTGCCTTCTTCGTGGTTTAAGGCTCTGACTGACAGCATATGTCTTCTGTTAGGAGGTACAAAGCAGCCTTTTCAGAAAGATACACCCTTGGACGGGAGAGATTCATTTTCCCTGACCCTAACACTTATTTCGACTATAACTGGGCTGTTTAGCTTTTTTGGCTCTGATCCGACCATGGGTGGAACGTCAGCTGCAAGAGAGCCCCAACCTGTGTGGCTCCTCGTAGAATTCAGCACAAATCACACTTCCTGTGAGCTGATCCTGGTGTAGCAGACGGGGCAGTGGCAGTCATCTGAAGACTGTGACCTCACTCCGACTAAAGTCACAGTCATGGCGTGTCAGCCCCTGGTCCTGATGGTCAGAGGAAAATCACGGGAGGGTTTGATACTTCATTCACCCAGAACTTTAGTCCCCACAATGTCCCCACATGTCCCCACAAACTGATGAATACCCAGGGATCAGAAAACAGGGGGAAATGGGGAAACCTCAATTCTAAAAATCTGTGACTGCAATCAGAACACTAAAAAGGCAAAAAAAACTCTTGAATTTTGTTTGGTTACTTATGGTTAAGGTTAGGGCTGGGTGGGGGTTACGGTTGTCATAGTTAGCATTCGCGTTTTTCCCATAGAAATGAAGGAGCGGTCTCCACAAAGATTTGATTACAGCACAACCCTTACATGTTTACGGCCCTGTCACTGAGGGCCATGCTGCTCTGAGGCCTCTCAGTATTTAGACACATATTTCACTCCCTCTCCGTCCTCTGGCTGTGACGCGGTCTGAGCAAGACCCTGGCGGTCTGGGGGATGCTCCAGATGATGACCTCTGATTGGTCAGGCTGATAGGCATCATTGTCTTCTCAGAGTTGGCCTGCATATTCCACAATAATGTAATTAAAGGCTGAAGATTTATGAATTAGGCAAGCCAGAACTCGATCCATGTTCATTCTCAATTAGGGCAGTGAAAAGCCTTCGGCCCCAGCTGTCGCTGTTTACCGTTTTCAATTGGTGCTGCTTTGGGGGGGAGGGGGGTGTCATGAGCTCTCTTCTGGACTGGACTTTTGACTTGGCTTGGCTGAGATGAGGCCTAGCACCACCAGTAACCATACTGGCTAACAGTGTGACCATGCAGTGCAAGCGCACAATATGAACTAGCTGTGCGGACCAGCAGTTCTAAGTAGCAGTGAAGTAACAGTGCGTTTTACCACTGCAGTAGTCTGGTTGTAAATCTTTATGAGTCTTTATGGGCGATTTTGACAGACAGCTGTTCTCTTTAACAGCTCCGAAGATGTGGCTGCTTGGTTGGTTGGCTTTCGGACACCCTGGCAGATTCAGGAATTTACCTGGGTCCTTGAATACGTAGAATGATGTAAAACTAGGGAGGGGGACCCAACATGGCATTTTGTCAGGGTGTCCAGGCCCCTGGCTGTCACCCAGCCACAGCTCGAGACGTCGCAGTGCTGTTTGTGTGTCTCAGCGATGTCACACTGGAGGAGTGCGTGAGTTCACTCTAACTGGAGCAGAACCGCAAGCTTATGCCTGGTTTAACGTACTTAATGATTAACTGAGAAGGGACGGAGAGAGAGGGACAGACAGAAAGAGAGAAGGGGAGGCCGAAAGAAAGGAAGAGAAGAGGAAAGATGGGAACGGAGGCGAGGAGTGGCAGGCTGCCGGGGAGATGCGGCTGGAAGTCGAGTCCTGCGGGTGGAAGTATGAGGAGAACATTAAGGAAGCAGAGGACTTGTGACCAGAATCACCCCGCAGAGGGACGAGGCCCAAGCTTTGGTCCAGCTCGCCCCCACGGCCGGGCCAGAACTGTAAGTCTGAGCGTGTGTGTGCAAATCTAGAAATGTGTACTTTTCCTTGCGCGGGTTTCATCCGCGTGTGCGACAGTACATGTGCTGACTCTTTGTTGTCAGTCCTGTTGTTGCCCTGGTAACAAGCCCGTCGATTTGCTTTTATGCAGTACTACTTCTGTAAGACATTTCCTTGCATTTCTGCCTTCAGCAGCCATTGTAAAACTAGAAATATGTATATCCCTTGGAAAAAACTGTACCGGAAGATAAAGAAGTAGCGGACTTTATATTTATATTTTGATGATTGCTTTCAATGTTTGTCTCTCTTACTTTGAGATTTTTACAATATTAGGGATCTGGCTGTTGCAAGTAAGGTGCTGGACTTTAGTTGATATAACATTAGCAGCCATAGAAAAGGCTGTACTGTGTGCTATGCCAGTGCCTATGTGGCGACAAAACGAGCTAAAGCAAAGTGTAAACTTCTAGCTGCTCTTGGCTCTGTTGATAATGTCTGTTGATGGGAACTCTGGGATATTTTCAAGCAGAGGCTACTATGGCATTTCGTGCAAATACCTGACTCAGACACTTCCTCAGCATTTGATGTCCACACGCCAAAGGTAAACTCGGCAATCCTCAGGAGATATACAGAGGGTAGCAAGGTACACCACTGGCCAGCAGGAGGGACAACCCCTCTCCTTAAGCAGAAGAACTTTCTGTATTGCCTTATAGTTGCACCAGACCCGCAGATTTGCTCTTGGTTGAGGCCTGCAGCTAACATTGAATCACCACTGTGTTGAAAGACAAAACTCAATGGAAAAGAGATTAAAATAAAGTGGTCTACTGCTACCAGCGGCGCGGAGTTAATCCGGCAGGCCTGTCCCCTCTGGGTGGAGTCACCGCACGTGTGCCCGTCCCCAGGTGGGCTGACTAAAATCCACAGCCTGGCAAGGGCCTCAGAGATCGGCAAGGAGTGAATGGCCCTCGCACTGGGTGGGGTGTAGGGGCCCGATATGGGGTGGGCGTCGAAAGTCTTGGCATCTGCGCCGCTCCCAGGCGCTAATGAATGTTAAGCAGGTTAGTGCGAGGCGCGTAGCTATGCCGGTGGCCATTGTTGGCCGGCGGCCGCCGCTTTGTGTCCGGCCACCGGCCCGCTTGCTGAAAAGACCCCAGTGGCTGGAAAGTCAGCGCCTGCTCGTTTCATTCTGCCCCCCCACCGGCGAGCATATTGAAACGGGGGTGGGGAGTGTCACGAGTGGGTCGGGTCAGTGACTCAGTGTTTGTGTTCGGGGTCACGGAGCTTCTGCAGCATCCTTCGACCTCCTGGATGACCTGCCCCCCCTCCCCCCCTCTGCTGCACGCTGAAGAAGGACTCCATTAAACGGGGATCGGGCCACACAGCCGGCGTCAGAAGCTCATTAAATGTTCCCCTCCAGTGAGTCAGTGTGCTCCTGCTCTTTTTGTCTCCATCTTTGACTGAGCAGGGCCTTCTTGGGCGTGGGGGCTGGGGAGGGGGGAGAGAGTAGAAATTGCATAGATCCGGTTCCCCGGGCCTACGTGCCCCTCCCCCGTCCTCACTGCGCAGTCGAGACCAACGGAGCCGCCGTTGATTAAAGGTGTCTGATGAGAATGTCTATTAATGCGAGGTGGCCCTGGGAGATGGGAGCTAATCAGGTAAGAATGAGCCGTCCAGATTCGGAGGGTCAGGAGAAGGCAGGGAGACAGATGGCTGGCCGGGCCTGGGCTTCAGTGGGCTTAGGGGGATAGAGGAGAGGGAAGGAGGCTTGGGCAACATCCACCCCTGTGGCTATTAGCTCCCAGCGGGTAATTCGATCTTCACGCCTCCTCTTTCTCATTACTGATAAAACGGAACATATTTCCTCCGCAACCTTTGCGTGCCCATTTCCTTCTGGCCCACACGTTGCGACGGTAAACAGTGTCCCCCCCACAGTACTGACTTTGCGAGTGTGTGTGTGTATGTATGTGTGTGTTTGGCGAGGGTTGGGCCTATGGGGTCTGCATTGGGCCAGAAGTCAAAATCCCATCCTGCCAGTAATCTGCTTGATCTGATCGACTGAATTAAACAGTGAAAGAGGGAAGCGTCACTGGTTTGCGATCGAACCCTCGGCGGGGCTCGGAGTCGTGTTGGGGGAGATATGACCCCGACGACATTCAAAGAGGAATCAGCCCTTTTAGGATTAATGGAGTTAGCGGGCGATTGTCTGTGTGGGGATGTCGCGCTCGCTTTGTCGATGCCGTTTTTGATATGTGCTGCAGGCTGTCCCAGAAGCAGTGTGTGGGTTTCCCCGGGGGGATGGGAGTGTGGGACGAGCTGTTCCACTCAGCTTATCCATCCCAGTGGACATTTTCCGGGTCATTTTCAGGGTCACATGACTGATTCTGTATATGGTGGCGCATGTTTAATAAAGGCTTCTGACCAAATCCCTGAGTAACTCCCTTAATGGTATGATTCTGATATCTGGCCTTGATCTGCCAAGCTGTCGTCACTCTTGGTCTCCATTATCACACATGGCACCTGTGTGTAGTTACCAGAACCTTGGCAAAGGCAGCTATAGGTAGATGTTTCACGCTGGCTTCTGGAGTTACAGTGCAGGGAATATCTGTTGCGCGGTAACCATGTTTAGATGGAACCTTCACAGAAAGTCTCTGTTGACACATCGTGGTACTTGATGTCTCATGTGGGGAAAATTCATGCAGAGACCCAAAGCCCAGGCATGCGGGGGCTGCACCCGGTAAAAGCGATGGCGGTACCCTGAGCACCTGTCTGTACTTTACCCATCCGTGGGCCGGACCCCCTCCCCACTGCTGCCCTCAACCTTTCCTGCTCCCTCCACCTCCTTTCTCCTCTTCTCTCCCCAAGTTTTTTTGTGCTCTATCCCTTTGTATTCACACACATTTTACACCCTGCCTCTCACAGTCATTAGCGATTAACACCCGCTAGTTACGCTCAAGTCCTGCCACCCCACCCTCCTCCCAGGCCTGTGTTCCTTTCACCTGCTGCTTTCAGACTCTGTGTAAACCCCCTCCCCCAGACTTTAGTGTCTAAATGTACTTGATTTTACATTCAGTAGGTAATTAGTGACAACAAGGTTGTTATGTCCAGAGTGCCAGCGATTCATGCTGCAAATGGTAACCATTCATGTCCAAGTTATTATTTTCCAGGAAATGCAAGTTAATCTGGAGAGGTTAGCAACAGATTTGCTAAGAGGAGTTTTTGAATTCGCACTACTTGTCTAGAATTCAATGATATTCATTCTAGAATCCACAATGTGTGGGTAAGGTAGCTTTGGTGATGAGACTGGACTTCAGGAAAGGAATTGAGATTAGGACCTCAAGATGGCAGCCCCCTGACCTGGCATCTTGGGAGACAGCTGTATACATGGTCATGCTGGTCCATCTTGGGACATCGCTTATCTTATTCCCTAGAACTTCAGGGGGAATCCCCCTGGGAACGCTAGGTTATGGAGCGATGTAGACATCTCCCTCTGAAATCAAACCTGCAGCCTTTCTATTGGCTGTGTCATTTGACAGGAAGAGGAAGTTGGCAAGGTCACGCCACCACACATGTGATGTCATCTTAAAGCTGTAACTGTCCTCTTTAAGGAACAATGGGACTTAAAGGAGTGGCATGTATAGTATGAGATATATGAGTAAAAACATAATGTCCTCTACTGAGGACAATAATGACTTGCTGGTTTTTTGAAGGATATACATGCAGAGAAGGTGGGCATCCTCTGCCCAGCAGGAATCAACAATAAGCTCCCCTTATCTTCATCCTCTCAACATTTTACATTATAAGTAATTTATTCAACTTTCTCCACATTTTTACCCTCTTTTCATTTTCCTCTTATCATCCTTGCTGCATCCCAACATCTTCTTCTCCCATTCTTCACTTGCCCATCCCGTGACCTCGCTCTCATCTTCTTCAGCTATCCTTTCTCCCTCATTCATCCTTCTCTTCTCGCCCTGCTGTCCACTTCCTGCTCTCGGCGCCCCCTGCTGGGGATAGCCTGGAATTTGAATTACATGGTGGTGGTGCGGGGGGGGTAGCCCCATTCACCATCGGTGACACATTGTCTCTGCTGGCTGCCAGGAGCTTGGGGGAGATGGATGACTCTCTCTTGACCCCCGAGGCCCCCCCCCCGACAAAACGCGCTGTCAGCGGCCGGCTGTTCGACTGGTGGGAGGCAGGTAGTGGGGACCAGGCAAGCGATGAACTCCTGGGTCAGTGCAGTGACCCCAGAAGGAATGGGTTAGGGACTCCTTTGATAGACCTCCTTGGACTGATGGAGATGGAGATGGAGAAAGAGAAGGAGATGGATGGGCATGAGGTGTCCCAGGCCTCAGCTTATGTGTGCCGCCCAGGGATTAGATATCGATCCCAGCGTGGTACTGGTGGGATTGCCTGACAGTCAGACATCTCAATACTACATCCATCAGCATAGAAGCGGGGCCGCCCTAACAGGGTCCTTTGTGCCCTGCCATACTGCTACAACGTGCTCCCATTCAAGAATCACTTTGTTAAGTAAACAATGACAGGAGGGCATCACCCTGGATTTCCCACCTGGGGTTAGAGACGGAGAATGAGGCTGCTGTGCGGCTCTGCGTGTGCCTGAGATTCTCTCACGTCATAGATGTGTGGTTCTGTCACTGCTTGTTACCCTGTAGCTTCATGCGGACGTATGTGAGTGACCGTTTGCTCTTTTGTTCTTCAGGCTCCCCCCTCTTACCTCTCCTTCGTCACTAAGGCCGTCCTGTGGGACAGAGGGTTTTACCGCCACACGGTGAGTACGCCACGGCCTCATCCTCTGCACACTGCTCCCCAGTGCGGCCACCTGTTCTCCTGCACCATACAAAATCATGATTTTAACATAATATGCAACACATTTATAGTACTATCCTTTACAATAAATGCACTGTTACTGTGATTCCCTACTCAGACAATGCATGGCACATACACTAGTGGCCAAAGTTTTTAGAGATCGCAGAATTTTACTCCAGTTATTTATTTATTTATCCAGTGCATGTTATATGTAACATTCTTTGAATATTTATAAATAATACTGATAATAATTTTTAACACATAATGCCAAAAATGCTAGGTGTTTCCACAATATTGCCAAATAGTGTACAGTCTTACTGCTGTATAACTGCACAGGGAGTACATCACCCTTACTGTATCACTGCACAGGGAGTACATCACCCTTACTGTATCACTGCACAGGGAGCACATCACCCTTACTGTATCACTGTACAGGGAGTACATCACCCTTACTGTATCACTGTACAGGGAGTACATCATTCTTACTGTATCAATGCACGGGGAGCACTTCAACATTACTGTCCCACTGCGTGGGTTGTACAGTGCGACCCATATATCTGTGGTTTCAGTTGCCGTGATGTCAGTTATCCACAGTTTCGCAGGTGAAAAAATTGAACAATTCCAGAAAAACTCTTTGAGAGTACTTCATCCTTACTGTATCAGCTGCACAGGGAATACTTCATCCTTACTAAGACACTGCACAAGGAGAACTTCATCCTTACTGTACCACTGCACAGGGAGCACTTCATCCTTACTGTATCAGCTGCACAGGGAATACTTCATCCTTACTAAGACACTGCACAAGGAGAACTTCATCCTTACTGTACCACTGCACAGGGAGCACTTCATCCTTACTGTATCACTGCACCAAGAGTGGTTCATCCTTACCGAGCTTGTGCAATGTAGCTTTACTATCGTATGGTGCCAGCCTCATATATCACCTCAAATAAAATGCGTGACTTACCAAAATACCATCTTGTAAATGTCCAGAGCTGCTCCTGTGGGTCTGCGAGCACAAACACACCAGGCTTTACCCATAAATCACAGGTTCTGTCACCCCGCCTGCTTCCTTTCACTCTCTGTCACTCGTGCTCACTCTCACACACACAATCGGGGAAACAGCTCACCTATTATGTCTTTATTTCCTGGGCTGCTCTTCCCGCTTCTTCATTTTATACAATCAGAACTTAACCCAAGCGACCCTTTTCTCAGAAGTGCCCCCCCCCCCCGCCCCTTCCCAGCAGCCCCCATCCACACACTGATACACACGCTCCTTCTGTATTCCTCAGCCGGCAGTGCCGTTGCCATGGGCCCCATGAGGCTGGGGTGGGGGCGCTGATGCGGCCTGTGGTTAAACAAGCGGAGAGCAGGAGATAAACACCTGCCTGCTCATCGCCGGCCCATTTCCATATTTAACTGCTTACAATTATGCCTGTTAGTGACACACACACTGTGACACACACAGAAACTAAAAAGCACAGTAATGAGCTTCCATGAACCCTAAATAAAAAAGATTTTTTTTTAAAAAAGAAAAACATTTTGGCACATTCAGATTACTGATAAGCAGAAAACTCTGCTTAGTAGTGACATTTGTCTGTGACAGTGACATACATTGAGCCTCCATTTCTCCAAGCCATACCCAGTGATGTTCACCTTCTCTATGCCCTTCTCATAGCCCTACATAGTGATAAATACCTTCACTGTGCCCTTCTCAAATTCCTACCCAGTGATGTTCACCTTCACTGTACCATTATCAAAGCCCTACACAATGATGTTCACCTTCACTATGCCCTTCTCATACCCCTGCACAATGATGTTCACCTTCACTATGCCCTTCTCATACCCCTGCACAGTGATGTTCACCTTCACGGTGCCCTTTTCAAAGCCCTAAACAGTGATGTTCACCTTCACCGTACCCTTCTCACATTCCTGCACAGTGATGTTCACCTTCACCGTACCCTTCTCACATTCCTGCACAGTGATGTTCACCTTCACTGTACCCTTCTCACATTCCTACACAGTGATGTTCACCTTCACTGTACCCTTCTCAAAGCCCTACACAGTGAAACACACCTTCACTGGGCTGCTTTTCTTTCTTTTCGTAGTGATGAAGTAGGTGTTGTTTCTCCTGAATGGAATATTGATACGTTGTATGAGAATTCATGTTTGGCACACTCTACACACTGAAGTATTAAACTACTCTAAAAATACTGTATGAAATTTGCAGACATAGCTGCAATACAGGTGCAGCTGTTTTCATCTCCTCTGTGTTGTATGTTATTTTAGAAGAGAAATATGATGTAATCATATTGTATAAAATATCTCAGGCAGTGCTGTCCTGTCATGCATTTGATTGAGCACAATTGTTTTTTACACAGGGTGAGTATGACATCATAATGGTGGTCTCTATACAATCGTGTATGTATGTATAAAACAATCTAGAAATCCTGAAAACAGAACAGAATCTAGAAATAGAATTGAATCCTTTCTTCATCCCCTTGGGGAAGTGATCTTTTCACCTGCCCCGTGTTGCTCTCCATGAGATATGCATGAAAGTGAGAACAAGATTGGGGATCACAGTGAAGAGCAGCCACCTACAGCGCCCTGGAGATGGGGAGAACGGGCCTTACTCAAGGGCCCATGGACATGCGATCCCCTGTTCTGTTGTGGTTCAAAACAGCAACCTTCAAGAGTCTTATACTGTAGCCCACTGAGCCACCATCAAAGAAATATACAAAATGGGAACTTTTCCAAGTCTTGCTCTGTCCACCGGGGATGCAGCCGTGAGATGGGGAGTCCGAAAGGGATGAAGTGGAGGCAGCTGCATACAGTACAGGATACAGGAAATCTGTGTGTCAGGACTGGGAGAGTCGGGGTGGCGTCTGGTCCTGTGTCACCAGCGGAACACGGGATGCAGTAAGCAGGTCAGACTGAGCTGACAGTCACACCAGCATCCCCGTGAGCCACAGAGTCACTTTTGGGTGTCCCTTGCATTCCACAATTTGTTTAGGATTTCATCCTCCAAAGATGGGTCCCTCCAAATGCCTCTGAATTGTATGCATGTGGCAAAAGTGCAGCACTAAATATCCCGAGTATCTATGTATGGATTTATAGTATTAGGGTCTGATGGTGTTTTTTTTTTTTGCACGAGGATTACAGATGGGGTTGTGGATGAGTTTGTGGCTGGGTGCAAGGGCTGGGGTCGGGGGGGGGGTGATGGGGGGGTTGAAGAGGAGGGCCATTGTGTGTCAGTGAAAGTAGCAGCGTGGTCTGAACGGCAGGCTGCCGCTGAGCCTGGCTTCTGACACCAGCCCATAATCAGATTTACTCCCCTGGGTCCCGGGACTCCACAATGCACCCCTCTGTCCTGCCCCAAAGCCGACGCAACTAATTACACCCTGCAGAAACACAAATCTCCATCATTTAAAAGTCACTTGGACCCCCCCCCCCCTCCACGGGAAGTCCTGCACGAGGTTTAACCTTGTTAGTGCTAAGCCTGGCTTTCTTATCCTCCTGGGTTTGAGAGGAATTCACTGTTCCTGGGGGCCGCGAGACAGAAGCTGGCTTCTGTTCGGCCTCCCAGGCCGTTTTTTCGAGGGGGGGGGGCTGCTCGTGTCCTGCCGAGAAGGTTCATCCAGTGTCAGTGTCAATTATGGGTTTGTATGCGCGCGTGTGCGTGTGCGTGCGCAGGCGGAGGACCACCGCTTTTTTCTTTGCGGGCCATCTGCGACGCTAACTAATAGACTTCCTACATTGGGCTCCGCTGCTCTGCGCAGATGCTGGCGAGCTGTCGAGCACAAACGACATTAATGCGGTTATCTGGGGACTGTGTGCCGAGGCCTGCCTGCTGCCTTCCCGACGCCACGCTCCCGTCTGGCTTCCTGGCTCCAGAAGGGGCCCCCAGAGGGGCCTCGGTTCCTTGAGGCCTGGGGTAAGCTGAAGACCCTACAGGTGCCCACATACTTATATGCCCGAGGCTGGTACCCAGGGCCATCCGCCCTATGGGCGACATCGGCGACCACCTAGGGCACCATTTCATTAGAGGGCACAAAACACAGAGTGAAAAAAATTGGAAGAAATACCTCTGGTTGCATCCCATGACATTCAAGTTTTAATATTTCACTATGTTTCTTGTGAATCAGACACAAGCTAACTAGTTAGCATCCAGATACCCTGTGATACTGTGATGTACACATGAATTGACAAAATTAGTTTTGTTGCTGGGGGGGAGCTCAGCATAATGTTGCCTAGGGCACCAGAACATTCCGACCCTGCTGGTACCTGTGTTTACCAGAGGCTACTGCCATCCTTTATTGAAAGCTAAGCCACCGCCATTGTCTCCAACCTATGTTTGTTTGGGGCCTACAGTCTGATTCTTCCACGTGGAATGGGCATGTGTATGTTTTGGCTGTCTGTTCGTGGGCATATTCGTAGAAAGAGCAGGGGTGTGGACATTTAGGAAAGTATAACCACCTGTTTAGTGGCAAGGAGCTTGTCAAGACCTGTCCCCCGCGGCATGATGGGAAGGTGTCCCGGCTGCCTTGTTTTGTGAGTCTTGGGAGGTGGCGGTGTGTTTTTTCATGAAAGACCTGGGCTCCTTTCAGAGTTAAAGCAACTGGAGAATTCAAATGGATTATGGTCGTATTAGGGATGATCCCCTGTGTTTCTCTACACCAACTGCCATTGTAATTACTCAGGTTCCCCATCCTCCCTGATAAAGGATGCCAATCGCTATAGCATTTACAGTATACCTGCATTAGTCCTGCAACAGGGATTCTGCTATTTACCCACTCACAACACTGCAGAACAGGTCTTTGTTACGCCTAATGATGACTCCATTGCTAAAATCGCACAGGATGGCCCACCTTTATGTCTACAAGAGGAGGAGTGTGCCATTTGGTGTGAAGCACTTCGGCCATTTAGGCTCAAAAATGGTCTGCCATTTTGGCTCAAAGCACTCCAGTCACTTAGTTTAGGAGTTGAATATCATCCCGTCTCTTTCAGCTTAAGGAACAGCGCCGGTGTCCTCAGAGTGAAGGCGTGCAGGTGCGCCGGCTGGGAGGCGAGCTGAACTTTAAGCAGTGTTTGTCCTGTTTTAGTGCGTCTCTGTAAAAGTGCCCGCCCCCCCCCCCCAAGCCAACTGTCAGGCACACACAAGAACAAGTGACAGTGAGAATGAGAAAGGGAGAGGATGAACTTTGCTTAAGTGGCCAAGAAGTACCCAAAGTCAAACATAAATAAACATTATATGTATGTGTGCGTGTCTCAGTGGTAACACTTTATTACATTTGGGTGTTTGCTTTGTAAAAGGCAGGGGTGGGGGGCTGGTCCTGATAGTGTCCCGTCAGGCAGCAGGCACGGCTGCCGTGTGCTACACCATCCATCACACAGGGCAGCTCAGCACCCCTCTCCCACCTGGGCCTGTTTACGGAGCCATCAACTTCTGTCTCTGCCAAGCAATTCCTCCTCAGGGTAAATGTGGAAAGGCCAGGAATTATGGGGGACCCTCCTCCTTGCGTCTGTATGGGAAGTTAAGGATTCAAATTTATAGATTTGGCCACAAATGCTCTTTTTTTGTAGGATCAGGAGATGGAAGAATATTCAGGAGAAGCACATAGAAATGAGGTGGACTTTTTGTTTTCTGCCTGCATGGGTGGGGAGCAAATTCCTTTGGAAACACTAGGGGGCAGTAGAGAGGAGCAAAAAATCTTGTAGCGCATGAACCACCTGCTACAGACATCGGATTTCACTGAGAGAACTGCACATATTTGCTGACTGTGAGAGAGGAACCCAGAGAACAGTTAACTGTGACTCCCTGCATCCTGTTTTTGAGGCTGGCAGAGTCCACATTATGCCTGTATCCACCTCAAGGAGGTTGTTACTAAGCTACAAGCTCATGTCACTAATAGCTTATGTTTGTCCCCAGTAACTGTGACTCCTAGAGTTGTGTTTGAATACAAAAAAACAGTAATAACACTTTTTTTTTTTTACCTTAGCTAATTATTTTATCATTATCTAGATAATTGTCAGGTGCTTCAATCCAGATTAACAGAAGTGCACTGTGGAGTGATACAACACCAAGGTACTGCACTGCTTTTGATTATACTTTTGGATCACAGATCTTAATTGATCATTTTGGTGACTATACCTCCTAGTTCTGCAGTTACTTGGTCCTTCATGTGAAACAATTCAGCCATGTAACAGTTCAGTTCACTCATCAGTTCCGAGTTTAGGTTTACCTTGTAATTCACCACAAATCACAAATGGTCCTTAGCTTCTTGCCAGCCTGAAAGCTCCACAAGCTATACAGGAAACTTTGAGGCTTCACATAGAAGTTTGAGGCTTCACAGAGAAGTTTGTTTTTGAGCATTGACACGCCAATACTGCTGCAAGCATGTTCCATCCACTCTTTAGTTTTCTTCTACATGTGTGCGCCAACACCAGCCACTAGTACACAGCCAACACGGGGCTGTAAATTCCTGGATATTAGTTCTGCCATTGCCTCCTCTCACCTCTCTCCATGTCTTTCTGTGAAGCAGGACCCTACTCCAGCAGACAGGCCGCCATATCCATGCCCTCGCTTCCTGGCCCACATGAAGGCCTGTCCTGCAGGCCTCAGACCACCCCATTTCCTGAGCTCTTACTCCAGAATGGATTTTAGCCATCTGAGCTGCGCGCCGGTGGATAGAGCCCTGAGGGTGCCTCGGACCCATGACTATGCAAGTAAGCTGCTTGTGAGCCTAATCATCTGTGACTGAAGATCTCACTGCTTATTTGATGGATGCAAGTGAGAAGCTATTTCAGGAGCATGAAATAACAGGGAGAAGTGAATTTTCAACCTATGACATACTTATCATGATTCTTGTTGAAATATGTGATTGTAACACTCATTAGCTTCATTTTAACCCCAGCTGTCATTAAGAGGTACCCCCTAAAGTAAGGGGGGGGGGCAAGCCCTGATGGCAGCCACTGCATCGGCATGTGCCCATAATCCTCCCCCCCACCCCACCATTAATACAAACGCTGCAGGGCAGGGCTTTCTGTCAAGCTGCAGTTGGTTTGAAGGGGGTTGGGGGGGGGGGTCACGTTTTTGTGCACTGGAGTCTAAAACTAATTATTCAACCATATGGTGGTCGGGTCCTCAGCTAGAGGCTACAACTCCCGCCTCCAGAAAAACGTGCTGTGTGGTTTGCGGAGGGGGGGTCAAGCAGGGCCAGGAAAAGAGTCGGGGGTGGTCAGTGTACTTTTGTGTTGTGACACATGCCATTCATGAGCACCCCCTCTTATAACAGATGGACTGGAGCTGGGCATTGTGGGGCCAGTGGTGCAGCATTGCTGCCTGCCTTTGCCACAGCGGCCCCGGCGGGCCTAACTTGCCTCCATCATGTAACCCCTGGAACAAGAGCAGATTGTCCGCTTCTCCTCGCTGCCTTTCTGCCTGTCCTCCACATCTTCTGCTCATGCTTTGCCGGGTTGAGTGGGTGTGTGCGTATGTCTGGGTGTGTGTGCGTGCGTGCATGTGTGTGTTTGCACGCGCGTGTATGTGTGTGCATGTGTGTGCGTCTCTCCCGTCTTTAAAGAGAAGAGCTCAATCCTGATTGGTTACTTTGAATTAAATGTCTCCAGGCTCTGATTGGCTGAGCTTGAGTCCTCTGCCGACACCCGCTGCCTTGTTGTCTTGTTACCAGTAGGGTGGATGAAAGGGGGATGAGAGGATTATCCTCTGGGGAAGAAGACTGTGTCACCCACCCCCCCAAACTCTGGGCAAGACCTGCAGTAATGAGATTTGCACATTAAGTTAATTACACATTCTGTCCCCAAAGCAGGAAGTGCTAGATATGTAAGCTAAGAGCACAGGCTCTCTCCGGACCAGAGTAGAAAATTGGCAAAATGAGTGTTCAGCAGATTTTTAAGTAATTATTTTAATGTGGAGAGATACTAAGCTTTTGTGGTTTTCTTTCATGACATCGCACACATTAGCAATGCGGAGTGTAGCTGTGTTTTTCAAATGTGCCAAACAAAGACGGCCTTTCCAAAGTGGCCGTCCATAGGAGAAATGCGCTGTCAGTCACCGCCTAGTTTAACTTAACCCTCCTCCCATTGGTTCAGTGGTGATGATTTCCAGCACTGGTTTCTCAGTTATTGTGGCAGATTCAAGGGGGGCAGCACTTTACGGGGGGGGGGGGGGGGGCGG
>JAABNX020000001.1:10563887-10575934 GCA_015163995.2 Mormyrus lacerda
AAGCTGAATCCTTGGGTTCCTTTAAATCAGAGCTAGATAACATTTTAACAACTCTGAGCTATTAGTTAAGTTCTCCCCAAGCGAGCTTGATGGGCCGAATGGCCTTCCTCTCGTTTGTATAGTTCTTATGTTCTTATGTTCTTATGTAGGTGTGAGTAAAGATGAGGAGGTGGATGACGTCACTCTGTCCCAACTGCGCTCACAGTCGCCCTCCAGTACGCCTGCAGGTCCTGCCCTCCCACCATTAGGAATCAACAGCAGATCACCCTCAGTCATGATGCTTGGTCTCCATGATGAGGAACCTACATCCCCGCCCCGAGACGAACCTGAGCTCTGCATGGATGGAGGTGTCAGCTTCACCCCACAATCTTCTCATACTATATCTGGTCCAAAGTGGGCATTCCTGCCTTCCAAGAAGATCTGGCAAGATTCCATGCCTCCTCGCTGGCCTGTACTGCCCCCAATATCTCCCTTGAGAGGTGAGGAGTGGTTCTTCGGTATTTGTCTGCAGCTCTGCCATCCCCGTGTCCAGGGAAGAGGTGCAGATGTGGTGGGAAGTCCTCCCAGAAACGAAGTGTGAAATGTGTAAGGCTGAGAAATCAAAGCCCCAGCTTTTAGAAAGGCCTTCACATGTCCCCATCTCTACATTTGTGGGGTGACCAGTTTTGTTCCCCTCATAATTAATAACTTTGAAAGCTTTTTTTTCAGTAAAATTGCAGAAAGAAAGAGCCTTTTGATGAAGAGTTGGTAGAGTGGAATCATTTCAAAGCCGGAGCGGTGTACAATGGGGGACAGGGGCAGACTGGGGGAGTGGAAGCCGCTATCATTGCCCGCGGCCATCATTCTCTCTCCTCGCGAGTCACAGAGAGGCAGACATGTTGCTGGGAGTCATAAATCAACAGGGACCACGGCCTTGAGTCACCGGGGAGGGTTTAAGCCCAGACTGGCATGGAAAGGTCTGGCCTTCTCCACGGCCACCAGGATAAAGAGTGTGTGTCAGGGAGAGATAAAGACCATTGACCGCTGGCATCTGATCTTTGCAGGATGTTGTATGTACGAGGATAAACAATGGAGAAATTGTACCAGAACTTTCTCGGTTGTCAGTGGTGACCGTGGGCCTCCTGTGCTGCTGGGGAGCGGGGGGGTGGATGCGTGGCATAGGATTTTCATCGAAGGCACTGGAAGGCCATCAAACCAGCATCCTGTACTGTTCTTATGTCAAAATCAGAGTCTTCAGTATTGTGAAGTTTTGCACAGCTAATTCAAAAACTGATATGGGATGTTTGCATCTGCTGGATGGAGTCGTAGAGCTAGGAGTGCTACCTTCTACCTACCTTGTGGGAGTCTTCCCAGCCTTTTGGTGTCCATGGACTGGTCTAGATTGTACAAAAATTTCATGGACCAGTAAGGTGAGGGGTTACCGGAAATACCGTACAGGACAATTCACATACAGTTCTGGGTTAGTACAGGACACAGCATTATATGGGACGACTGGCAACTGTATCCACAGTGTTCCAGGGACCAAGTGCTGAGAACCCTAAGTGTAGAGGGCAAGCTTCCACCCAGATAGAAACTGCCGGAGACAGTCTTCATAATCAAATTTGGAATAAAATTTCAGACAGTGGAACAGCCAGGAAGATGACCAGGCGCTTAGGATGGGCCCCCCAGCTGATGCCATGCCCGCAGTCCTCAGTATGGGGTTAGACATTTGGGGGGGGGGGGTATGTATGGCTCCCTTTCACGTCACCGTGTCACCATGTGACAATCGCCATTGACCTCCTGTCCAGCTCCTTTGAGCGCTGTCTTCAGTGCATAGCTGCACTTGACAATGTGGGGAGACCTTGCCTATTGTGGGGGGCGTGAGGGCAACGGACGAGCCCCTTGTCTGCCCCTAACTGTGTCCTGCTGCCCCCACTGCCCCCCCCCCCCCCCCATGTGCTGCCTGGGAAGAATAGTGCTTCTGGGTCAGAGAGGAGGGCTGGCTGAAAAGGCAGCAGTGTGGCCTCCAGTGAGGAGTCAAGTCCTCCTTTTGTCACTGAGAGGAGAGCTGGGGCTCCGCTGTGCGTGTGTGTGTGAGTCTGCGTGTGTATGTGAGTCTGCGTCTGTCTGCATGTATGTGTGTGTTCAGAGGTGGACATTTCAGGTTCAGAAAGTAAAAAATCCAAACCAGGATTTTGTTTCAACTAACCAGTTGAACATAAAGAGTCACAGTCACAGAGTATGTAACTAGTTGGTTGAAACAAAATCCTGGTTTGGAATTTTACTTTCTGGACCTGAAATGTCCACCTCTGTGTGTGTTTGTGTCACTTATCACTTACTAACGGGGCTGCAATGGTCAGCTGTAGCCTCGGACATTTAAATCTCCCCTGGAATCAGGATCTCCTGCAGCTGTGCTTAGCTGCATGCCTCTTTGTTTGTTTTGGGGCCAGTTAAACAAGGGGTAGGGGGTGACATGTGAGTTAAACGTCGGGGAGGACAGCAGGGAATGGGAATGCCGGCTTCTCTTCAGTGCTGCCCCTCTACCCATAATTCCAAGCAAGGAGGTCTGAAGGGACCTCATGTGATTGCGTGCCCTTTGGCTCCCTCCAGATGGCAGAAAGGTCGGGGGATCCCCTTCCTCCAGTCTAAGCCCCGCCCACTCGGACGCCTTCGACGAGCTGGATGCCCTTGCCCCACACACCGGATCTGTTCTGTCCCAGGAGCTGTCAGGGGATGATCCAGACCACAGTCCATCTGCTGGAGGTACTGATTCTGTAATGCCTATAATACACCTGACAGTTATCCGTATTTATGGACCAGCCTACCCAATATCCATCCCTGCAATGTATACAGGGGTATACAAGCTGAGAATACACAGGCACTCCCCGAGGCAATTGTAGGATGTGTTAAGGTGGGGCTCCAAACACAAGAGCCAAGCTTATCATTAGCCAATGATTTGTTTTGAATTGGTGACTGACAGGAGAAGGGACATTCCGGGGACGAATCAGCTTTCAGCTGGGACCAGTGCCCCTGTGGTTCCGCCCGATATACATACCTTCTGTTTATTTAAATACACAGGTAAATTACAGCCTTCAAGTAAACTTTACACACGGACATATATGCATCATCTGACCACTTCCTGGGTAGGGGGAGGCCTAGAGCCTAACCCAAGCAGGTGAACACCAGAAATGTCCGTCCATATCGGGGCAAACAGACTTGTATAAAAAACACACTTCAGGCAATTTAGGGAAGGCAGGCCACCAAAGTGCGTGACTTTGACTGACTGTGCTAGTAAGTGTACCCACTGCAAACCCACACAGCGGGAGGAGAATGAGTGAAATTCACACACTCAGAGTGGGGAACAGGAATCAAAGCCTCAATTCATATCGGCTGATATATCTCTCATTTATTAACTAATTGAAGATCAAAATTCCATAATTCACTCAATCCACAGCATACATATTCGAGAAATTTATGAGCACTTGGTGAGCTTAGGAAATTTTAATGCAAGTTCTTTTAGTGGGTTTGGTTCGCAGTAATGTAACATACATTGAGGAAGAACTTTCGGTCATCGGTGGTCTCAATAACAACAGAATACGGACTGAGTGAGTTTTGGAAATTTGCCCTTCAATTAGCGTGACAGAGGGTTGGAGAATTCCTGTGTGATTATGTAGCCCCTACCTGCCTGAAACGCGTGAGTAATCTGCGTAAACCCACCGTTACCTCACTGCGACATCTTAGCCGCGTCTTTTGTTTCAGGGACTTGTTTGTTAGTCCCTTCCTGTGCCCAGAATCAGACACTCCTTCCTGTCATGAGCTGACCTTCAGGTGGCGTTTGTGCTGTTGCACATGTGTGTGTGTGTTTGTTTTTGTTTGTTACGCTGCCTGTGCATGAGGATAAGTAGCCACATGCTGTCTCTGCGTCTGAGCACGTGCGTGTGTCCTGAGGGCGAGCAGTCAGCCGTGAAGAGGGGCATCACTCACTCTGAGCCTCATTTCCTTCTGACGGAAATCCTAAGAGGCCATTATCCTGCTAAGCCTTGGCAGGGTGTTTAACCTGCCTGCGGTTTCCTTAACCGAAGTTGCCGGTACCTGTTGTAGGGCAAAAACTCTTCTGTGGCCTCCTCCCTGCTGCTTGTCCGGTGAGTTTTCATACAGGTACAGCACAGATTAATCCACGTTCACCCATTGTAAAGTGCGTAGTTACCCATAATGCACTGCTGATGAGACATTTTGTCATTAAATGTCCAGCATTGGCCTCTGCATAATAGGAGTGAATAAAATGGAATTTAATATAAATGCAGTCTGAACAGCAGGGCAGCCCACGCAGCTCATCTTATCACCAGTTGTTGTGTGATATTATTTATGCTATAGTTTTTATCTGGTTCTGGTTTGAATAATCCTAGTTCAATATCTCTGTTGTGGTACCCTCTCCGATCTGCTCTGGTCTCCTTACAGTTTCCATTTGTGTTCCTATGCATTTCAGTATCTTCCCTGAAAGGTTTTGTGCCCTTTGATCACGTCTTTGTCTCTGCGGGTGTGTTTCACAAAGATATTCAGTAACACTTTATTTGACGTGGCACTGAAGCACAAATCACAAAGAAATATAGCCACTGCTTCAGATAGAAGATGCGTCATGATTCATTAATGCAGAACAAAAATGAGATTGATATTTCACTTGATATGTCACTAGTGCTTATTCCTTCAGTAGATTACGATGGTTTACAGAACTAACCGATATAGTAACAAATATAGTAACTGCTTGAGATAAATTTTTAATGATGAATAAACGTGAGATTAGTATGAAGACTTACCTGTATTTTCTGGTTAATTGATCCATAAGTAATATCATACACTGACCGCTCAAAAAAACGTCACCATCTGAATTTATATCAGCAAATACTTAAGAGCCAATGACTGAAGCAATATTACAGATCAGCAATGTTATGCAGCAATAAAGCGAAATCAGCTGAGTACCTGAAGCTCCTGAATGGACAGGTTACACCTCACCATCAGTGGGTTCTCTTCCCTGTTGGCGTGGGCATATTCCAGGACAAGAATGCCAAGATTCATTGGGTTTGAATTGTCAAAGAGTGGCTCAGGGAGCATGAGGAATCATTTTCACGCGTGACTTGGTCACCTCAGAGTTATGACCTTAACCTCACTGAAGGTCTTTGGGATGTGCTGAAGGAGGCTTTATGGAGTGATTCAACTCACTTGTCAATACAGGATTTCAGTGAGAAATTAATGTAAATCTGGATGAAAATAAAAGGGTGAGATGTTGCATAAGCCTGTGGAAACAATGTCATGACAAATGTGCGCCATAATGAAAGCTAAAGGCGGTTCAACGAAGAATTCAAATGGCGACTTTTTTTTTGGACGGGCAGTGTAATATTACATTATTTGTGTTCCATCGAGTTAAGTGTTTCTAGATATTCTAACCTTTCACCTGGCCCTGATCAATAAGCAGAGTCAGGTTCGTCAGCCAAGAATGTTCACACATTCAGGGAATTCATGCCCTGTTGTCAGTGACTGTCATACATACAGCAGACAGATAGTTAAGAGAAAGACAAGACGCTGGTGTCATATAGGCTAACGGAGCCCAGTGCCATGCAGGGTGGATTGTGACAGTGATGTCTGTGAGGAAGCTGGAATGCTCTTTCGGGTGGTGGAGTAATCCAGACCATAATAACAGCATTAGCAGAAGTCTTAAATAGAAGAATATCTCCAACAATGGGCTCTGGTGTCGTCCACATCCTTTCTAGAGCCCCAGAATTTGTCAGTCTGAAGCTGCTCTTGCTGTTCTATTGTGATCGGAAGGTTGTCGGCTCAGATCCCCTGGTCTCCATAGTGATGTTGCTGCTGGGCCCTTAACCCCAAATGCCTCAGGGACCATCTGGCCCTGGTTTCTGGGTTATTAATGTTAAACGTGTATGCTCACCCGCAGAGCACCGTGCATGGTAGCGTGTCAGTAACGTGTCTTGGTTTTCCCTGGCCAGAGAAGGCGCTGGAACGCTGTGATTCACTTGAGGAAGTTAGGCTCGGTAAGAGAGTGGCACGGCTTGACCTTTGGCCACATAACGGCTCTGTGAAATCCCCTGTCGGTACTGCCCACGCCCCTGGGCGCCAGGAGAGATTTGCATGGGCTTGGAGCCAGCGCCGGCACTGATGAAGTATTAATGAGGTGTGACAGAAACAGATCGTAGCCCCTGTAAGCCGGGTTGCTGCTGTCCCATCCCACACTAGCACTGCTCACTGGCCCTGAACATCCACCTGCAGTCTGATGTCATATAGTGACTACTTTGCCCTCAGCTTCTGCTGGTGGTTCCCTGGCAGTCAATGTGTGGTGCTTTTGTGGTTCTGGCCATTTAATATTGAGAACGGCCTTTCATGACTGTTGAATGCTCTTTTGGCTACATACTGGTTGGTGGGGTATATACTGATTCAGTGTTGTCCTCCTATTCTGATTAGTAGGATTGGCAGTCTCTCTTCTGTCCTCCTATTCTGATTGGTAGGATTGGCAGTCTCTCTTCTGTCCCCCTATTCTGATAGATGGGATGGGGGGGGGGGTCTATATGCTACCATCCTGCTCTGATTGGTGGGATGAGCTGTCTATCTACTCTCCTCCTATTCTGATTAGTGAGTCTGCCTTGCTTTCTTTTACAGAGCTGTCACAGCTGGCAGCCTCCCTGGCTTTGGGCTGTGACTCGAGCGATTCAGCCTCCCTGTCCCACACACGGCTCCTACTCCTGGACTGTCACCCTCCCGTGGGGTCCATTTCCCCCCCGACACCAGAGCAGGCATCACAGAATGACGATGGCGAGGGATCAGAGACGGCAGACAGAACCCAAAGTGCTCTCGGATTATTCCACGGGGCCACAGGTGTGTGTGTGTTTCTGAGTGACATTCCCAGAGACCAATCCCGTCGCCTGATCATGACAGTTCACCTGGGAGCTGAATTTGCATGTCAGGCTCACTGCCTGTGGTTTTTGGCCACAGGACACGTGAGGGGGGGGGGGTTACAGGTCACAAACAGCTCGGCTTTTTCAGCTGCCCAGTGCGGCTGAGCAGAAGGAACAGTTAGCGAGACGCAGTGTCCCGTTTCAGCCGAGCTTCTCCGCAGGGTAGGGGAATACCACTGCAGCACTAGCAAGCGAGGGGGGGGCAGGTGGGGGCCGGGGATCGGCCTTGACGTGCCGGGGGCCCTTCGCGGGCTTTGAACCCGGTGTCGGCCGCCTGTCATCTGGTGGGCCACTTTGGGCCGGGCACGCGTGAGGAGCGTGGGGAACAGCAGTAAAGCAGTAAAGTGTCTGAGATTCACTGCAGCTTGGGGGTGGGGGGGGGGGTGCAGGTGGCCGGTCAGGGGTTTATAGAGCCCATGATGTGCCGCTGCCGTGAAGATCAAACGGCCCAAGTTTATGATTAACTGGGAAACGGAACATTTGGTCTGGACAGATTCAGGGAGAGGCTGAGGGAAGTGGCTCTGATCCAGTAATATCCGCTGTCCAGTTAGGCAGCCCTGAACACAAACTGAGCTCAGGTCAGTGTCTGTATCTTCTGTCCTGTATTCGGCTCAGAAAATTGGCCTTTATAAAAAGATCGTAGTTAGTGTTTATATCATTGCATTTGTTTATATATCTGCAAAAAATAGTATACATTTAAGTAGCACGCTCAGTCCTACTTGATTAGAGAATTAATTCAGCCAGTGGTTTGATCATGTGTAATGAGTATATCACTGACAATCACTGTATATCACAGGGCACAGATTCCCTGACATGTACCACTGTTCCAGTGCACCCAGCAGTATGCAAGGCATGTGACTGACCACTGCAACAGTACATGTACAACTAAGACACACAAACACACATAGACACACACCTGCTCGTCTTTGACGGCTCTTCTGGAATGTGGGAGACCTCCCTCCCTGAGCCGCACGGGGTGCTGAGGGTATCCAGGTACCGTTTCGCGGGGGGCCGGAGGCGCCCATCTTGCGCCCATAAAGTTTGTGCCTCTGCGGACGTCACGTTCCTTGAGGACGTCGCGTTCCTTGAGGACGTCGCGTTCCTTGAGGATATCGCGTTCCTTGAGGACATCGCGTTCCTTGAGTTCTGCAGCACCTGCCGCCACTTTCAGAAAGCAGGTGCTTCTAGAAGTTTGTGTTACTGCATAAACATTTGCTTTTGAGCTGAGGTTGGCCTTGCTCACTAACGGCAGCACACACGCTCATATGCCTAGAAGGGGGGGGGGGGGTAAAAATCCCCCGTATAAAGCTTTACGGCTGTGTGCTGTCCCCCCGCCCTCGCTGCTCCCGCCTTCTCCTTTTCCCTCCCGTTCTTATCATCCTTCTCCATCCTCTGTTCCTCTCCCTCATTCCCGTTCTCCCATTCGCCCGTCTCTTGGCAGAATCCAGTGCAGCGACAGCCTCCCACATGGCAGATGAGGGGCGGGGTCAGAGTGGGCGGGATCAAAGCAGGCAGGTGAGTCTCGGGTCGGGCCAGTTTCCTGCTCAGGTGCCTAAACCCTGTGCCACTCTGTGAGCAATTAACAGTCGTGAAAGATTACAAGCTGTAAAAGTTTGCTCTGGAGGGAAATCCCGTGGCAGCCATCAGCCTCATTCAAACGTCGCTCCGGCGTAAGACAACTGATAACAGGTGATAGGGATCAAATAAAGAAGCGTTCACCTTTATTAACAAAAGAAAACTGCCAGCTTATCTATCCACATTCTATTCACAGCGAATCAAACTGTACGTCAGAAGTTCAAAACCAAAGAATTATCTTCTGTTCATGATAAAATATTGGCTTCACTGCTGGTGTTTATAACTGCCGCGTGGATGCCACTCATGAATGGGGTGTTTGTGAAATGGGACTCTGTAGGTACAGAGAGATTCTTGGCGCCATCGTGGGTGTGGATGGGCCTCGGGAGGCTGGGGGCTCACCGAGCTACAAAGGTCATCGACAGGAAGTCTTGAGTGGTGATAGCCTGGGTCGTAGCGTCAGGTGGCGTCGGGTCATGGTTATGGGTCAGTGGGCGAGGGGTACAGCAGGTTACAGGTGCGGCTGGGGGTGGATTATCTGTCTGCCTCCATTCTGATACAGGATTCATTCAGCTCGCTGTTGCCGGCAGGGTGCAGGCGGCCTGGGGTCTATGGAGCTGGACCTGACAAAGCAGCCGTAGGAGGAATTTTACCAAAGATATCAGAAACTTAGTAATAACTTAAGCAAGTTACAGGTGAATTGTATTATGGTTTTATAAAAAGTCAGTTTTATCCATTTCTACAGTAGTCTGGACCCTTAACCCCTACGGCCCCAGTTGGTGGGTGCATCCCCATGCAGCATGACCATGAGGAACCACAGTATTGTTCTTCTGCGGCCGGTTTGCAGGTTCTGACGGGCAGCTTATGAGGAGATTTGTAACACGTGTTTTTTTGCTGCCGATCCAGAGCAAGGAGAGAGCCAGGCTGCCGCAGTCAGGATATTCCCTGGATATTCAGGATAATCGAGGTTCTGCCTGCATGTCCTCAGGTATGGGACTCGAATGTCATCCTAGTCACTCTGGGCCTTGACTAAAAGAAGTTAAATGTCAAATAACAAAAATGGATCTCACTTTAACTGTATGTTTAATTGATATCCAGTTGCCTCTTCACGCTTTCGCTCATTCACTGACTTGTTCATTCGTGTTCTCTGTAATCCAGTCAGAATCTTAGTCATTCACCCTTCATTCACTCACTCGTTCACTCATTCACATGCTCCTTGTATTTTGCCCATTCACTCATTGATCAGCCATGTCACGGTGGCAACTACAGGCCTCTGTGATGGTCAGCTTCCTCTGGCCATGTGATATCACCATTTCAGGGGGGGAGGGATGACAGCAGCACACACCCCCTCTTGGGCGAAAGGTTCATTCACTAAGAGCAACAGCGAAAGCCAACATGCAGGGACCTGAGTGCAGCATCCCAGGGCCAGGTGGCGCAACAGATAAGATTTGGATGTTGATAGGGGAGGACACAAAATCAGACCCCCCCCCCACCATTTGAAAACCGGAAGCTAAACTTCTCACACCACTTTTGACAAAATATCCCTCCCCGAACCCTTGCTGAGTGCAGTGGCCGTTAGGACTCTCTGGCCCCCTCAGAAGGTCCATTTTTAGCCTTCTGCTGGTACACATAATCCATGTAAATGTTCGGGGGGGGGCAACCTCCAGAGTGCTTTGTACGCAGGCGTCAGGCGAGGAGTTAAGCAGGGGAGCCGCCCAGCTGACTGCTACTGCTTCCTCTCCGCAGCCCCCTCCCCAGGGCTGATTCTAGGATTTTTTAAGGTGGGACGGTACAAGTGAGCCATGATCCATGTAAGGAAACCATAATTTATATAAAGGAGCCAACCTTAGCATTAGCCAATAATATGTTTTGAGTCATTGCGTGACAGGGCAGGGAGCATTCCTGAAGCCAGTCAGCTTTCAACTAGGGCCGGGACCCCTGTGACTCCACCCCTGCTCCTGGTTATCTTGACCTCTTTATCATCCATCCATCCATCCATCCATGGGTATGTATGCCCCATTCAGTGACAGCGGGGGTGAATGTTCTCCCCTCCTCGTCGGCTGTGTGTGCGTGTGTGTAGCAGTGTCCCGTGGATGCGTGTAGGGAGGTGCGGCCGTGGGAGCAGGCTGCCGCACCCGATATGCTGATCTCTGGCTCTGTCCCACCACAGACCCTTGGTCCTTCTCAGATAATGTTGGACAAAAGCAGGGATTAGAGCCCTGTCTGCTCTTCCAATAATGGTGCCATGAGGTCAGGCCTGGGGGGCGAATTCAGGCTGGATGGGAGTCCCTACGTCCACTCAGGGGAGGTTACTGCTGATGTTCCTCTTACCCATTTTTTGGGGCAGGCTCTCCTTTGGGCCGAGGACTTCTGTGTCAGGCTTTGTGCTTTGTCTTTTGACGAACTGAGCATGTGCAGCAACAGGGGCGGAGCCCCCACAGTGGTTGCCCCAGACAGAACTGCTGAAATGGGCGCAGTATGACTAGAAAAGGATGCTGAGTACCTCATGTAGAAGAGCACCTGTCACGTGGTCCGGGATCCGGACAGACATAGGTGGAAGTGATTAGTGTTCCTGCCACTAGCAAACTGAGAAGAAGATGTCCCATTGCATTCTGGGAGTGTGTGTGGCATCAGAAAGCAGAACGCAGATAGGACAGTAAGGTAACGCAGAGAGAAACCAGGAGCTTGCATCAGGCTTAAAATGGAGCTGAGTGCTCAGTCGATTACCGAGTGAGTGAGGAAAATGTCTGATAAAAGAGCGTGATAGTAATAACTGTGTGTACACATGTCTGAGAGAGAAAGGATGCATGGGATTTTATGTTTTGTGTAAAATATTTGTGGGTTTTTTCCAATACATGTTAAAAAGCCTCTAAGGTAGAGATTTTAAGGTCTAGTCCTCTTATGCTCAGGAAGCAAAAATAACATTAAATGTTATTTCCTTACTGAAAGAACCACACTGCAAAAAAATGACTTGATATACAATGCATGAACGTGCCCCCCGCATTCTAATGCCCCCCCCCCCTCCATAAGCTCTCATCTCCACTGAGTTTTGTGCTTTTCCCCAAGCCATGACAAACGCACTGTTACCCCTCTGGAGGCATCATGGGAAGTCAGAGGCCCCTAGGTCGTACTCCCGGTGTCCTGCGGACGGCGTTGGGGCCCCTGTCCTCCCCTGGGGAGTTAATTATTTCATGGGCTCCTGCAGTCCCCCAGGCCGGCGGATCTGGCTGCACCCGCTGCTGTATTTACCATTCAGCTGTCAGCGAAGTTAAAAGTGTAAATAGATGTAACTATCGGCGAGCCACAAAGGGGACTAATCTAGACTGACCCCAGCGGATTGTTCCGGGGGGCCGGCAGTCAGATTAAGGAAGTGAAAGAGAGAGACACTGGAGCAGAGATTAGCCATGTTCAGGGCAAGGGATGCCCCCCCCCCCTCGGTCCTTAGCACCCTGGACCACACACTGACAGCCGGGCAGTCAGCATTGTTTTCCCAGCCTGATACTGAAGCAGCGTTGGCCATTGTCTCTAAATCCA
>JAABNX020000001.1:10586417-10600000 GCA_015163995.2 Mormyrus lacerda
CCCCCCAAAACAATTTAACTGGGTCAGACCAGAAAGTGACCCCAGCCCCCAAGAAAAGAGCATGGCACTGAAACGGTGGTTGTTATGTAAGCCAGGGATATGGCAGAGCCGGCGGTTTGCTCATGGTGGTAATGAGCGGGGCGTGAAGGCCTGAAGTCGGCCAACAAAAGAAGTGGGTTAGCCTGTCATTATCCAAGGGCGTTGTCATTCCCGGACACTCAATTGGCTTCTTTTACTGCAAACCAAGTGCAATTAATGATCATTAGCCGTGCTGTCTGCCCTCGTATCCTTCAAACCCTGACCGCCGCCCACCCCAAGCTTGCCAGCCAATGACAGCACAGGGAGGCACTCAGGCGTGCCCTGAGAGCAGTGGCACTGTACCGGGTGGGGGGGCATCCTCCTTTAACAGGTCATTCAGCGCTCGTTAGCGCGTGTGGGGGGGAGACCAGCGGGCGGTCAGCGTGCCACAGGCCCGACGGGGCCGCCTGTGTCTCTGCCCAATTACACGAGTGAAGTCATTTTGGGGCAGTCGTCCCGGAGTGCGCCTCAATCACCCCTGTGCCCCCCTCTATCAGTTTTATCCGTTACTGCGGCAGGTCGTCCCGGCATTCCGAGTCATTGTCTGGGAGGAAAGAGGCCATGAATAGGCACAATGGGTTCAGGAGTCTTTAATGTCACGAATGTCCAGAAAAAACGGCAATCTCTCGTTCATCAGTCCAACTCACAGACTCGGGTCGGGCTCAGTGCCCTGCTGCCCGGCACCACTCACCCTGAGGAGACGGGACCTAGATCCTAATGTTTCTCCAACGAAGAATGGAGCAAAGCGAGATAGAGGAGAATAAATCTGCTGACTTTTTGCTTATTCAGAGGTGGGAGCCAGAGGGGCTGCGGAGTGGGACAGCAGGAAGGAGGATTCACGACTTGCAGTGTTTCATGCTTTGACGCCCAATGGTGCGTGTTGCCTGCGAAAGCGTGTTCCACCTCATTATGGACGGCGCACGTTCGTGTTTCAAACCAGCAATGGCAGCGCGGGAAGTGCTCAGGGTGACACTGGGTGCTGTGTCAGACAAGGGAGGCGCCATATCACTCTATAACACCCAGCATGCGTTGCAGGGCTAACATGGCAGGGTGAAGAATCTCAGGGTTTGTTCCAGAATGTTCTTTATAGTCATTCAGCTAATGCCCTTAAACTCAGAAGGTCGTGCACAGCCGTACATTACATGCAAATGGCAGACAGCCTTGGTGCTAAAACAGTACCTCAGGTGTGTTAGTAAGACCAGTTATGCAAAGTGTTAGTTCACTGGAGTGTTTTTACGCATCACAAACGCACTGCTTTTTCTCCAGTGACTTCCTGCGCTCTCTGATCGGCGAGCTGGACTTCAGGTCCCTGGAGGTGAAGCTGAGCAAAGCCAAGGTGAGAAGAGGAGAGGAGCGCCACGGGTTCGAATCCCCAAGAGCCTCTGCTCCTCTTCTTCCGTCACAGTCGTCTACCCTTCTTATACTTTCCAAAATTCTGCCATGTGTCCGTCTCTTGCTCTACCTGCCTCTGATTCGTCTCTGTGTCTCTGGAGTGATGTGTAAAAATGCCACGGACCCTTGATGCACCCCAAAATCTGTTGAGTCAAAAATCACGTGGGGGTGCAGAAATAATTGCAGTGAAATAAGGATTTTGAAGAGCAATCCAAATGATCTGGGCTGTGATTAGCCAGACTTCCTAGCTGAGTAAAACTAGCTGTACTTCAAGTGCAGTGAGTCAGTGTATTGAAATGATGAAGCATGAGGAGTCTGCTTTCCCCGCACCTCCACCCCCTGCAGCCCCCCACCCTCCTGCTTCAGGGATTATGGGCACTAATCTTATTAAAGAGCCCGGTCGTGGACTCACCATCCCCCTGCCATCTAACCAGGCGACTCTGGCGAACTGGGAGGGCAATGCGGGACAGCCATATCATATGTTAGGCTGGGGGCCATTGTGCTGCGACATGAGGGTGGGTGGAGGCCTGAGAGTGGAGCCCAAACAGCTGGAATGGGGGGGGGGCGGGGGGGTGACAGGAGGGCTGTATTAAAGAACTTGTGAAGTTGGGAGAAGAAGGTCACCCCCCCCCATCCCCAAACCCCCTTCATTAAACACTGGGCGTTTAACTGTACAGACAGGTGTACCTATCCACAACTCCACAAAGGCGGCGGTATATTGACCCAGGTCCCCGCCCCCGACACACGCACACATACATATACACAAACAAAGCTACAAACAGGCCGCTGTAACTTGACCCCCCCCCCCCACCGCTCCGCCAAACACACAAATACTGGGGACCAGTTCAGTCCCTCACACACAATAGAATATTTTCCTGCTATGAAAGGACGCAGCTAGTTCGCAATTAACCCGTAGCTAAATTACAGGACGGCGGCGTGCCCGTTTTGTGCTGGAGATAAGCCCTTGTGCCCCTAGTTTGCTCCACTCCTGCCCAGCTCAAAGAGGAACCCATTCAGATACAGTCAAGCATGAATCTTTGTGTATTAATATTCCTTTCTTTAGTTAGAACAGGTGCTTCTAGGGTTGTGTAGACAGCAGGCGCAGTTATACGTTTGCGACATTCTTCATGGATTTTATTCAGCACCTGTGACACTTCATTTTAAAATATTATCATCAGTATTTTCAGTAATTCATGGAGCCGTTGAAACTACACATTGCCGCTCAGCACTCATTTACATAACGGGTCCACACAGGCACCGACTCTGACTCTTGACTTTACTGCCCCACAAGGGCCATTGGTCCAAACTCATCACTTGACCACAAAGCTCCGCCCCCCCCCCCCCCCACCGCCACTAATGCTGCTTCCCTCCACAGCAGCTCTTCCTGTTCCTGGTGGAAGCCCAGGCCGGAAGCATCAGTGTGGACCAGCTGCTGGTGGAGCTGAAAGCCGGCGGGATTAGCCAGGACCACGAGGAGGCTGTCAGGGCTGAACTCCGCCACGTCCGCTCCTTCGACCTGCTGGACTTCCTGGCGCACCTCCCACTTTTTGTCCTCATACACAATTCAGTTGTTTCAAATCCCCTAGATGAATCCAAAAACCTTTAACCTCCCGTGATGGACAACCTCAGTCAAGTCCCTGAAAACCCCAAAAATTGTCATGGATTCCACAGTTAGTTGGAACGATGAACCCTCTAGAATGAAGGACGAATGGGTCAACTAACGTGATAACTCCCTGAAATTTTGCTAATTTGATTAAATTCATCCAGAGACACTGTGTGTCACGCAGCATGAATGGAGGATTTCCGCACTTTGTTTTCTTAAAAATGTCACCCTCTGACATCTCCAGAAAAAACACTCTAATTTGCATTGAAAGCCTGCAGAGAATAAAGTTCATGCTTCTACCAATCCGCTCTCAAAGTCAATGCTAACTGTTACCATATCTCCATTAAAGGGTAACAACGTATGCTCTCATCCAACAAAATGCAAGAGACCAACACAGATCAACAAAGAAATCATGGAAATGCTATTTTAATTATTATGAAGACGTCATTCATTTTCATAAATTACTATTAAAGTGACCTCCTGGATATATTATTTCACTTATTGCTTCATTGTTGCCTAACATACGACATGTTACCAGGCAAGATCAGTCAGATTTTGCTTAATAATCATGGCAGCTAGAATCCATATAACCTGGTACAGAATATATTCCCTTATCATTGCCTGCAGCCAGTTCATACCCTCACAGTACACAGGAGAAGTGTGATGTCCAGGACAGAGCAGCCCTTTACAGTTTGAGTTTCATCGATGCCTCGATTAAAAAATGATAATAATTCAGGTCGACTAGGATCATGCACGCAATTCTCATTTCTATTCCAAGAGGCAGAGATGGTGGGCAAATTCACAGTCACTTCCTTAACATGGTCAATCCAACAAAAACCAAGCTCTAATGTGGAGGCCCCCCCCACACCCAAACTTCACAAGACAGCTAGGCTGCTAATGATCCCAAAGATCAAAGTTACAGTGCTTCTTCAATGATTTCAGTGTTTTGGCAGAAAAGCCCTGTTTTTGGGTGTTTCCAGGTATGCCTTAGCAACTGTTGAGATTTTCTTCTATGAGAAACTTGCAAATAATGAATACCATTGGTGCATTGCTGTCATTAAATTATAATCTAGAACCTCTTGAAAGTTTTTGCAAATCAATTGAAAGATATCCAGTGCAGACACAATGGACAAAAGGTCTCATTTGGCAATAAATAATTCAAAGGGTTTTTTTTCTTCTCTGGAATTGCAAAGCAGGTCTTTCGACTTATTTTTAGTGTTTAACAAATTGAGGGCCGCTGTATTTTGCAATCAAGCTCAAGATGGATGAATTAATTCCATTGTTTGTAATGATTTATAAAGACAGTGAATTTAGTCTGAAATCTTTGCAAAGAGGTCATGGCTGTGCTTCCAAACTCTTTGAATTGTAATGATTACACAAGTAACTATAAAGGCAAAAAGAGTATTATGGTATTATGAAAGATATACAGCACGTTATCACTGGTATGTTTTATGAGTTTGTGGTCTAGCGGGCCCTGTGCTCTGCCCTATCTTCCACTACTTTTGCATGAGGTAGATAAAGATTATCTGTGCTTGTCCATTACAGTAAATAGCATTAATGTGATTAGCAATTCTGAAAATGCTGTGTATCTGTAGTCTGGATAACTGTTTAGTTTTTCTTAGGATGTGGAATATATATTTTGCAGCAGCAGCAGTGCAGGTCTCACTGCTGAGCATTGCAGTTCTTGGTGAGATAACAATTTAGCTGTCTGTTACCAAGGCCGCTCTCTGAGTTCCCCTGGCAACAGCCTGGCAAATTTGCAGCAAGGAATGTGCATTTATACCGATGCGTGCGGATCGTCATTATGGCCCCCAAATTTGCACCACAGCTCGTTAATCACGGGCCAGGATAGGCAGGCAATCAGCGCCTGAATGCAGTGCGAGGAAAATAAAGCCAGTTAAATCATGTTTAACATTCAGACTCTGCCCGTAGAGATAGGAGAAATGAACAAAAACGGCTCTTAAAAAAAAGAAGAAAAGTTCCACTTATCTTTGATTTGCATTCAGCCAGCCTGAATGCTCCTTAAGCCCGTCATTACATTCATTTGGTGCGAGAGCTCAGGACAATGGCTGCTGTAACCGGAGAGCCATACAGTGCCTGACCTCCCAAAACCAGTCTTTTTAAGGTTGCTCGACGTCACTTGTGCAGTTGAACTCGGCCAAACCGAAATGCAAGCCTTTCCATATAGATGACGGTATTTTCTAAGAATGAATGAGACTGTCCTGCCTTTCACGTGCAAAATCATGATAGGAGTTGACTCGCAAGCGAGTTAGCACCTCTCTTTTAAAAACAACAACAACAACAACAACAATAATAATAATAATAATAATTGATACTTTATTGATTCCCGTGGGGAAATTGTCTTTACGTCTCCCCAACAGCTGGCCGGCTGTCTCTGGCTTGATTGAGCAAAAAAAAATGTTTTGCTCTCCTCCTGTATGTGACTGCATTTGTAATTGCAATATGTATAAATGACAAATGATCAAAGAGCAGTCTTATGCAAAGTCCACTGTGAAATCCATTATGAGGATGGATAACCCCACCTGACAAGGCAATCATGTTCTTACAAGCAAATTCTGAGTAATGTTTTGTGGCTTTTAACCATGTCAGTTAAACGCTGCATGGACGACCAAGCCAGTTTAACCAAACAAGTATCTCACACCTGATCCACCGCTGACATGTCCCGTGTGGCAGTGTTCGTGTAACTGGGGAAACGATACTGCTTTCGTAAATTCTGGCAAAACCTGGTGACAAGATTTCTTACAGGAAATGATGCATTACGCAGAAATCAACTTCCTGACAAAACGTTTTTGTTGCTACTGAGACATTAAATACGTTGTTGGTCTGTGCCACTTTGATACGTGAAGGTGAGCATATCGGATTACGATATCCGATGCCTACGGGAATTCTTCTGTGCATATAACCATTGCATAGCGAAACGCTAAGGTTGTTTTATTTTATTTTTTTAAGAAAATTTGAATATTCATTAATGAGGCGCATCATGTTTGATCTCAATCGTACCCAATGAAAAATAAACTGTGGGTTAAGTGGTGTTGTGCAATGCATCTTTCATATATAGATAAGGAGTGTGAACAACCATATTCTCCTCTTTGATGTTTCCTCACAATCAACCTGCCTGCACGCCCCGAGCGGCTCGTGGTAGAGGTAACCGCGAGCCGAAGTCGGGGGAGGGGCCCAGCCGTAAGCCAATTTAGAGCCCACACTTCAGCCGACCGGTATACAACCTCCAGTTACTTATTTATCTAGGCGCACGCCTTGTACACTCAGCTATTATAAAATAAAAGGACCCTATGTTTTACATGCATTCAAATATTAATAAGTAAAAAGATAAAGCTGTAACTTTTCTTAAGAAAATAATCTGCTGCAACGATGCAAACTTTCTTACCTTCTTTCTGTTGTCGAGATGCTTCCAAAATAACTTTTTTGGTTACATTTAATCTTCTAAAGGTTTTTACGTGGAAATAATAATTACTAAACAGTTTTCAAACATGTATACGACTAGATCCAGTTTGTTGTATTCACTGATTTTGGTTTGCTTCAATAGAATGAGCACCGACGGACCTTTTTTTTACACAGGGCTATATGTAATTAACTAGTTGTATAATGGGGCCTATTGAAAATAACGGAGATTCTAGAACCCCGGCTATCAGACATGAAAAATGCCACTGGTATCTGAACATGCTACGTTTTTCCAATGAATGTAATTCGGCAGATGTCTGGGAACTAGATCCTTCTTTTAACAACGGTGGCCCCTTTAATGTATAAAATCACCTAAATACATATGGATAGATCCAAACTGTTACTTTAAGCAATTGGGGATGTGAAACTATCATGGAAATTGGTTTCACATATCAGACGATAGCAACGTTTCCCTTTCTTAAGATTTCGTGGATATTAAAGCGCTGTGACTTTAACTTCTCCGTCAATATTAAATCAAGAAAAACATTTTTGCATGAATTAGCATTTCGTTCTTCTGGCACAGAATCTCGTATCGGTGTCTCTTATAAGACAGGTTATTAAAGTTTTCAGTGTCATCAGTGGGATTCTGGATCGAATGTAAGATAACCAACCTGCTTTGGTGCTAATGCTTTTGTGTTGTGCTTTTCTGTTTATGACGATGATGATGATGATGATGATGAGGACAGTGGCGTGGGAGAGAGTTCGATAGGCTACTGGGGGAAGCCCAACATAATAACTGGAATTCAAAGTTCTATTTATTGAGGTGGTGGGGATGAATGAATCCAAATTAAATATTTATGGCAGGTACACGACCCGACCACCCTCCTCAGCGGGCCTGATGTTGATGACTATGCCTGTGTGAATATGATATAGGCCTACATAAAATATGTTTCAACAAATTTCAATACAACGTGCAATGATTACTTTACAAAAATTTATTACGAAATTAGAATATAGAAAACATGGTTATATGCTTTTCTTTCTCGTTATTTCAAAATAAACCCAGAAGCAACGAAGGCAATGGAGAGTAGACCGGACATAGCTAACTCCATAGCTATCTGCGTTTGGAAAACAGCTGCATAAACTTTGTTCATGATGAACTCCGAGATACTTCATAATAACAGGTACTTCCTATTAATTAAATAAGACACGTTGGTGCTAAGCTACACAGAGCCTCTCGTCCCTCTTTGAAATTTCGTACACCATGCACAGAATCGCTATTGGTGAAGCAATATAGACTACACGTCTAAATAAGCAGAGGTAATGCATGTCCATACATATCGTCAAGATATATACAAATTAAAACAATGTGTACAAAAGTTCTATAAATGTCTCTTATATACAAAAATAGCTTAATATATTTTTAAAAAATGATATGTTTGTTACAAATAGAATTTCTTATAATAAAATCCACAGAGATGGAAGCATGTTATAACTATTATGTCATTAAATTTTACAAAAGGTTTTAAGTTCTTTGATTGGGGTTTTAGCATAGTTTGCGAGCGTTTCTATAGTGTTTGAGTAGCATTACACTGTAATAAGAGTCACGTTAGGAAATCGCATTCGTGGGTGTATGCCCCAAGAGGTTGTTTCCCACGCTGTCAGTGGTATGTGTCCATGTCTTCTTAGCGCCTCTTTCGAGCGCTATCGGGATTCAGGGGTCGCGTCCTCCACTGAGCTCGGCCCATCAGTCTTCAGTGGACCGCAGCGAAAGCGAAGTGCTGCGTGATCTTGGACGGCGTTAAGGCGCCTGTGTGTTGCGTTACTTTCACGCACGTCAAGGAATCGCGGAAAAATCACATTTCTGAAAGGGACAAAAGAAGAGAGTCAGTCAAAATGCCCTACATTTAAAAGCAGAAATTGTGTTTATTTGTTATTATTGCTGCTCCTATTACTACTACTACTACTACTACTACTACTAATAATAATAATAATAATAATAATAATACCAACCAACCTGTTATACGAATAGTTAATATAGATCTCAGAACCAGCTGGTGAAGTCCAAGAGCTCCTGTTCCTCGGGACTTAGTGGGTTATAAGATCCTTCATCAGATGAATAGGAGGACACCGGAGAGCCGGCCATAGAGTTCATGTCGTTGGAGTAATTCTGCGAAATGGTGGGAGATAGGACACCGGACTGAAAGGCAGCACTAACTGCGTCGTGTTCGTCCAGGAGCTGCTGCAGAGCCCGAATGTACTCCACAGCCGAGCGCAGGGTCTCCACTTTGCTCATTTTCTTGTTGGCGGCGCCGTTAGGGACATGCTCCCGGAGAGTGGCGAACCCGTTGTTGACCAACTTCACCCTGTTTCTCTCCCTTTCGTTGCGCCTGGCCACCGCGTGTGGCTGTTGCTGAGGCAGGCTATACCCAAAGCCGGCAAAGTTGAGCCGCCTCTTGCATCTCAGCAGCTCAGGTGAGGAGGAGCGCTGTCTCTTCGCTTGCTTGGACGCGGATTTTCCGCTGCATTGACTGTCGGTCGGGCTCAGCTGGATGCTTTGTGCAGCAGCGGTGAAAAAGCAGGCAGGTGGGAGAAACTGTTGCTGGCTGACAGTTATTTCCATCTTAGAAGCGATCTCCTTTGAGCGCTGAGAAAAAGATAAATTGGATAAGGACACCTCGAAGTCCTCTTTGGATTGCTTGAAGGAAGCACGTTGAGCTCGTGGCGTTCGCGTGTAACTCAACGTGCACACTTCAATCTTTTTATTGGCAGTCGTGTGGGCTCTTGCCGTGCACACTCCCAAAACTGCAGTGAGTGCTGTGAACGGGTACTAGCGGGGTTTATCAACACACTGGCAGCCCCACGCGCTGGCCTTGGCCACGCCTCCACGCGCTTATTGTATTCACCTTGCGCTCCAAACGCTGTTGCAATGCGTACGCCGGGCGCGTGCCACTCCAGCCCCTGAATAAACAACAGTCGCCAAAGCACAACTGGGACCGGCCGCCAGACTCCAACCAGATGCCGCCCTGGCGTCCAACTGAAAGGCGTAAATGCTGACTGCGATGTTCACTTCAAATGTTCACATAACTAGGCACATAACATTTCACACATGCACTTTTAAATTAATGATTAAAAATATATATAGGCCTATGGCTATATTGGGAGTGTATTTCCGGGTAGTTTAGGACCATCTGATTCCATGTAAAATTTTTAAACAGTTTTTCCTTCGACCTATTGAACAAGGGCTGCAGAGTGATAAATTTGCATTTGTTTCTGTTCTGAAATAAATGACCGCATAATGCCATGTGTCTTACATTTAATTATTGTTCATAAGAATTCTAGATGAAATCTGATATCTAGATGATATCAAATTATGTGAAAACACGTACAAGAACACAAATGCAAACGTTTAATGTGTATAACATAGTTAAGGGCAACAGAAGCAAAAACAAAAAAAAGGTAAAGGCAACGCCGTTCGACTACTTGGGCTTTGAGTTACGAACTGTCCTTCAACAGTAGTGCTGAAAGACAGCGCTTTCTATTCACTTATGTAGAAAACGGTATCCCAAAGCGCTGAATAAAATCTATCGAAGTCAAAACTAGATTGTTTTTTTCCCTATTGCATTTGCATCAGGTATAGCGGATTTGCTAAATTCGAAATCCTCGCATCTTTATAAGATGCTTGTCATGCAGGCTGAGAGAGATCTTAAGTTGCCCGTATATTTGGTAGAGCTTTAGAGGCACACGGGAGTCCCCAAGAGAAAAGCGCTTTGTCCGCTGGAGATGCATTTTCCACTTTCACTAAAACTAATCATCGTCGTCGAACAGGCGGAACGGAGAGGCAAAGCTACGCGGCGCTCCTAAAACACCTTGCATTAGAAGTAGTTTTGTGTACGATTTGTTACACCCTATTTTGTTACAGTGGGCGAGATACTCTGTATTTCGACAACTTTTTTTCTTTTTAAAGGAAGAATAAAAAGAATAGGTCTTTCACGGTGAACAAAACCGACCGACTCTACTCATGGCAACGATGAATGACTGGAGGGGAGAGAGAAAAAAATACAATAAATTGTGCAATTTTTCTGTGTTGGCTGAGCATTCAAGATCAAGCCAGCATTCAAGACCTCCCCCCAATCCTCCAACTTTTCTTTTCTTTTTTCTTCTTTTTTGGCACAGCAAGAGAGTTTAGAAAAGAAGCGTGGGTTCTATTCAGTCCCATGCCCCGCCCCCACACAATAGCGCGGCTTTCTGAAACCTATCTACTATGCGCTGTTCCAAAGTCCAATTAGCGCTGTGTAAAGACTTTCTTTCTTCTACGTTTCCCCCAGAAGCAGAGGGAGAGAGATCCGTCCATTTGGACGGTTCCAGTCATGGCTTGGTGTAATAATTAATATGACAACTGGACGCTTGAGTTTGTATAGAAATAGCTCTGTCCTTTTCGTCTGCTTTCTGAGAAGTCGGCCGTCGCTTGGACGAACGAAACTCTGTGAATCAAAACTCATCAGTATCCATTTGTTCCGTTCACAGTCTGCAAAAATATGCAGTGTTTATTGTCAATTTGCTACTTGTTAAGACCACGTTGACTTAATTTCTGATGGATCCAATTCTTGTCGAACTAGGGAATGGACCAAATATGTCCGAAAATTTTTTCAGTCTGGAGCTGCTTGCTTTGCTCTTATGAAGCAGGTGTTTTCTATTAAAACTTTTGAACATAGTATGATTTTGTTCGAAAAAAATTTCACATTCTGCCAATGAATTATTAATCAAACGATCCAAATACCGTCCATAAACCTCTGCTCATATTAAATTTTAAATCTTTTTATATATAGGCTACTCAATGTGGATGTATTCCTGCATTAATGGTCAGTTTTTTCGCAGATTAGCTGTGGGTTGTACACGCATGAGGAAAGGCGAGGGTGATGGAAACTATATTGTTGAGGGCTGAAGTGGACTGGACGAAAGTCGGGAGCTGCAGCTACAGCCGGTCGTGTGTCCCTTTGTGCAGCCACGCGCCCCCCTCCCGACTGGGCGCGCGCTTGGCTCTGATTAAGCCAAGAAAGCCATGATAATATACTTTCAGTCCAGAACATGTACTATGGAGTTGTTTGGGATGCTGAGTGTCTATATTTGATTGCGGTTTATTCCTTTCATAAAGATTTAGTCATGTCGAGAACAATATAGTCCACACTTTAATAACTTAATAATTTAATAAATTATTTTATGTATTGGAAACTTCTGATGGGATCTCAAATGTTGGTTCAAGTAGTGATTTCCATTACACATATGGCGACATGGCATTTACACTGAATTGCTTTTGTTTCTTTAAACTAGCGATTTGTAACTGATAACAAAAAATCCGAATAGATGTGTTGATCAAATAGCCAAGGGAAACCGCATGGCCGCACTAAGAAGGCGCCGTCTTTTATTTATTTTGTTAAACAGGGAAGAGAGGCGGCAGGTGCGATTCCAGGTGCCGGTAGCTTGAACACTTTACGAAATCAGTCATGCTACATGCGGCTCTTAAAGAACAGCTTTAGCACTTGTTGAAGCAAGCAAGCCACCTAAAATAGAACGCAAGCGCCGCCTATCGGTTTGTGAAAATAAGTGCCCTACTTGCATAAAGAAAGAGAGCTGCTTTTGCAAACTACGCGAGCGTTGTCATTGAAAACATTCAAATGAAAAGATCCAATAAAGACTAAGAATATGAAAACATCGTTTTTCGTTTGTGTATTTGGACAGGACCTTGACAATTAGCAGACAGCCTCACATGTGTTAAGAGACGGGTACTCTGCTAGGCAAAGCCTACATTCAGAGGTAGAATTCGCTTTTTTTAAAAAAATGTGATAGTTATTTGTTTTAATCACCACAGTCCACTATATATCAATATGAGGAACTGGTCAGAAAATTACCCATCAGACTGTCAATAAAACCAAGGACAAAGTAGTATAACAACGTTTATTAGGCCTATACTTGTTTCATGCCCCTAAGACCCATCGTTTACACATCGTTCCATGTGGATACTAAAGGAAAAGATTGGAATCTGCAAACTCTATCGAAGGTGCTTTCAAAAACCTGGCGTTTATGGGTTTCAATCCGCCTTCTTATGAGACATCAAATTTTCAGTCACTTAATTGTCGACTAATAAGTCAACTTATCACTGACTTAATAAATTAATATGTTATAAAATATGTATGAATAATTTTGGACAGGGGCGCCGCTAGCAATTTTGGGCCCTATGACAAAATATGAGGTTGGGCCCCCTACCAGTGTTATTATTAATAAAGCAGATCTCTGGGGGCCCCTAAAGGGCGTGGGCCCGGAGAATCGTCATCGTTTACCCCCCCTTTACAGCGCCCCTGATTTTGGAACACTATAAAAGGCAACGTCGAAAATAAGGCAATTGCTCAAACCTAAAGATCGATTTTACGAAACGGGTTAAACATTTGAATAACGCTTTTAAAAATATTCTAGGCCTATAACATTTTATATGTTTAGCTAACACTAAATACTTTCGTGCATGACCGTTCTTTGGGCGTAAATATAATTTAGAGAAATAGTGCTGGACTTTTCTCGCATTAAAAATCATGACTCTATTGACAATGTTCCAAAAATGATTTTTTACTGCCATCTAGTGTCACTAAATTGCAATGGTTTGTTCCACAGCATAATGGCACTTAAATTAGTGACGAGCCAATTGTCAAGTAGGCTTAGAAATTAGTTTGGGTGGCCATCATCAGATATATTGAAAGGAGACCCTAACAACCCCTTAGAACCACTCTTAGAACATAAGAACATAAGAAATATACAAACGAGAGGAGGCCATTCGGCCCATCATGCTCGCTTGGGGAGAACTTAACTAATAACTCTGAGTTGTTAAAATCTTATCTAGCTCTGATTTAAAGGAACCTAAGGATTCAGCTTGTACTACATTATCAAGAAGACTATTCCATACTCCGACTACACGCTGCGTAAAGAAGTGCTTCCTTAAATCTAGCTTGAAATGTTCACGAGTTCACGAGTTCTTGTATTTGAACTAATGCTGAAGTAACTATTTGGTTGAACAGCATCCAAACCTGTTAGAAGCTTATAT
>JAABNX020000001.1:10610092-10621774 GCA_015163995.2 Mormyrus lacerda
GGGATTAGGGTTATGGTCCCCACAAATGTATGAATACAAATGTGTGTCTGTTTGTGTGCATGTGTGTGTGTGTGTGTGTGTTTGTATGTGTGTGTGTATGTGTGTGTGTGTTTGTATGTGTGTGTGTGTGTGTGTATGTGTGTGTGTAGACACCCTGGCAGATTCTGGGGGCCCGGCACCCTATAGGGGTGGTGGACTTGTATATCTTCATACTGAAAGTAGCATTCCGAGTGGGGGGACATTTTGTTAGGGGGCCCAGAATTTCTCGCCATGCCCTTGTATCTGTGTGCAGTGGTCAGGTGATCCCCAGGGTGGAGTATACGGAGGAGGAGAAGGCCACATGGGGGAAGGTGTTCAAGGAGCTGAAGACCCTGTACCCAACACACGCATGCCGGGAACATAACCGCGTCTTTCCCCTGCTGGAGAAGTACTGCGGGTGCAGGCAGGACAACATCCCGCAGCTGGAGGACATCTCCAACTTCCTGCAGTGTAGGAGAAGCAGAAGCATCTGCTGGATCTTCTGTTGAATTTTGTGTCACCCGTAAACACAAACACGCTCATACCCATAATCCTTCTCTCTATCACCCAGCATGCACAGGATTTCGGCTCCGTCCCGTGGCCGGGCTCCTATCGTCCCGTGATTTTCTCGCCGGCCTGGCGTTCCGAGTCTTCCATTCCACGCAGTATATTCGCCACTCATCCAAGCCCATGTACACCCCAGAGCCGTGAGTATCTCCGGTGTCTTGCTGGTGCATTTATGTCAGGACTCACACTACACCAGACCATAGAACTTAAGAACAACTATAGGGTAAACTATATTTGCTGCACAATATTGGAAAAAAATTCACATTGCAAATTTAATCCACATTTGAAATTTTTAAGATTAGTGTCACAATGCAAAAGACAAAAGACAAAAAAGGAGTTGAAATTCATTCTAAATATAACCAAATAGTGTCTCTCAAATAAGCTGATGGTGTTGCAACAGACACAGAGTAGCACTCACAAATCACTTGGTTTCGGCAATATTATCTCTGGATTCCCAGTGAGTCTGACAGCAAGGACTAAAATGATTTTCATTGGCTTAGAAGAGTACATGCAGAGCTCATTTGAAAGCAGTGCGAATAAACTTTACACTGATTTTTTAACATACACTACATAATCTAGAAAAGACGTTAAAATTGCAAAACTTCCTAAGTTTTGTTTTGTATGGCAGATTGAAACTGTTCAGTGTAATTTATTGATGGTCTCAAACCGGCTGACTGTCGTGGTGTTTGGGGTATGACAATCGCACGTGCATAATATGCGATGTTGATAATAATACTGTACATTGTGCCACTCAGACTATGGATAGATGTGGAAACATTTCACATGTAGTATAAAGCTACACTTGTTTGTGCCATAAAGTAAAGAGCATGAGAGCTTTGACCCAAACATGCTTCTCTCCCCACAGCGACATCTGTCACGAGCTCTTGGGACATGTCCCCTTGTTTGCCGACCCGAGTTTTGCCCAGTTCTCACAGGTATAATAAGCAGAATTATATGCACGATCATTATGGATAAGGGTCAGTGTAGAGCAGTGTTTCCCAATCCGATCATCGGGGACCTGCAGACGAGCAAAAACGTGGACCTTCTGTGGGTCCCGGATGACTGGGTTGGGAAACACAGTAGAGCACTTCTACTCTAGACACTAAATCTAAGTTTCATACTGAACACCATCAGTGTGCCACCAGCATAGAAAACAGTCGATATAGATCAGCATGACTATACCATCACTACTTCGTGTCACTGAGGTATATAATCGATACAGAACGCCATAGCTGATGACCCTGTCACTTTAACAGCATCTGAAGGAGTTATCTGACTTTCACCTCTGCAGGAAATTGGTCTTGCCTCTCTGGGAGCTCCTGATGAGTACATTGAAAAGCTTGCGACTGTGAGTATGAATGACCTTTAACCTCCTCCTCCACCAGAGCTTCCCTGCTCCTGACAGTCTGTCTCGACCCACAGGTGTACTGGTTCACAGTGGAGTTCGGCCTGTGCAAGCAGGGTTCCGAGATCAAGGCCTACGGGGCCGGACTGCTGTCGTCGTTTGGGGAGCTACAGGTGAGCGCTGGCTCTCGGGGGTTAAAAGTGTGGGTTTGGTCTCATTGCGGTGCAGGCTGGGCTGCAGGCTACTGTGTTCAGTATCTACATCGCACTGACGGTGTTGAGACGAATCTGTAAGATGGAGTCCACTGACAAAATCTCAGTGAAGCTTACTGTGTCAGATTGTGATAAGAAAAAAGGTCACGTAGCATAGAATTTACGGTAATTTAGCTTTGTAATATGCAAAGAGACTTTGCGTATTACAGGTTTAGTAAATAGATTTGGTTTATGTATTTGTTTAATAACCAGAATGGCAAAATAAAGTATACATGCGCTTCCTCTATCAGTACTGCTTGACTGACAAGCCTCAACTGCACCCATTTGAGCCGGAGAAGACATGCGTTCAGAAATATCCCATCACCGAATTCCAGCCATTGTACTTTGTGGCAGAGAGTTTCGAGGACGCCAAAGAGAAAGTCAGGTATATATTTGCGCTTTACATTTGTACCTGTAGTACAAATTGGACAATTATAGCTACAGTCATTTATACTAATAAGCTGTCGCATCGCTAAATATCACAGTAATCGTAGAGTACGGTACCGTTTTGTAAAGTATCCATAGTATAGGGTTACCATGCATTACGTCTTTTTCCCCGACTCGTCCTCTCTTTGGAGACCTAAAAACGTCTGCAATGCCCAAAGTAAAATATGGTCACCCTACCATAGAAATGTATATAACCATCCATCTCTTCGCCTTTCATTACTCTCTTTACCTTTTGTGTCCTCCGGGTGCTCCCGCAGGAAGTTCGCCGCGACCATACCCAAGCCCTTTTCGCTGCGATACAACCCTTACTCCCAGAGTATCGAGGTGCTGGACGGCGCGCAGCAGCTCCGCAATCTGGCGGAGGGCATCAGCGGTGCGCACGCAGCGAACGCCGCCCTAATTAACACCCACAAGATGCTTAATTTAAAAACAGAGCACAGAGAATAGAATACGGTTATAATTATTAGTCCTATTACTATAATTTTCTTGTTATTATTACTGTTGTTGTTATTATTGTTATTGCCTATTTGGAAATGTCCGTAAAATATTTGCCCTTTTCTCGTTTCAGGTGAGATAGGGATCCTGTGTAATGCCTTGCGCAAAATGAAATGAAAATTTCCGTGACATCTCTCGGCAGATCAACAATCAATTTCGATCTCTGCAGCACTCAACCTACCGCTTATCTGTCAATTGCTATGATGCTGGACAAACTGACCTGCAGAGCTGTTTCGTGAATCTGCGCCTTAGCCGATGTTATTTAGCTTACACTTCTTAGGTAACCTCTAATGAAATATTATTAGTTCCTCTTTTTACTATTATGCCCTTAAATGCTGTAGAATGCTGAAAATAATTATAAATACCAATATAATACGAAACACATTATTTTAAATTTTGTATAATATTTCAATGAATAGCATTATTTAATTTTATATGAGATGCAATATCATTTATTGGGATAGCTATTTTGGAAAACACGGGTTTAAAAAGCAAGCAACGTATCATTTATACTTTTTCAGTAAAAATATAGATCAAAAGTGAATAATCGCTGATAACATCTGAACATTTTCGTTTCTTGTCTGCAACGAATTTAAAATAGTGCAATGTTGCTATTTGCAGTTCATTCGAATTGATTCGCCTTTTCTTAGCGCGCAGATGATGTTCTGGGACATAATAACAGTAATTTTGCAAATCCAGCCGAGGTTTCTTTAGATCCTAAGGGTGCTCGAGATAGAGCTATCAGATATGATGGCTTGTAGGTACTTCAGGTTTCATTGTGAAATTCTGCTTTTGGTGTGATGTAGACCTGTCTATAACTCAGTCGACGATTTTAAAGCAGTTAGATTATGCAACACATAAACCGTTCGTTAGAATACCCTTCATGTTGTTATAAACCGGGCAATTCTGACATCAGAGTTCCAGAAAAACAGAAATTTTATATATCATTGTAGGCTTCTTAGAATGTCTTCCCCATCGTTTCCATAAAATGACATATATATAATTTGGGGATATTTGGTATTTTGGTGAAAGCAACAATGGAAGATTTTAAATACTTGATTTCTAATCTTTCAGATAATAATTGCATTAAATAGGTTTCCAAATGGGAAGTTTATGTTTTTAATCACACATCTTTATACCTTGTATAATACTTGCATGAAATGTACTGTGATGACATATAATAAAAATTTTGGAAACATAATCTTTGTTAACTTTCTTTTCCAATCTGATTTATAAAAATGAACACTTCACACTGAAATATATGCCCATTTTATAAAGTTACATTTTAGGTGGGTCTCATGTTTGGTGATTAGCAATTCTTAATAACAATAGTGAGTTATGTTAAAATGATGTTGCTTTTATGGAGATAATGTAGCGACAAAATTAGTATAGGATGTTGACGGTGCTTTACTAGTATAAATCATACATATACTGAAAGCGAAATTTGGAAAAGTCACCGTTTAATGCGCCATATGGAAATGTGTAACAGTTTCAGAACCGTGGAAACCAGGCAAGTTCCTTCGAGGCTAATTGTCATGCTCCGTAGTCCTGTCATTATCGTTACCGGTGTTTTGATGAGTGTTATACCGTAATAAAGTCCGTTGTCTTTATCCAAGGCTCCTTTTGCCTGCTTCCGAGTGGGAATCCCTAACACTAATATGCTGATACCAAAGACAAACTCAATGAAATGTCTGTTGCGTTCAGTTCTAAGGCTTCTTCCATATATTCAGGCGTGGCACACAGGAGCATCGGACGAGCGGGTCATGACAGTATCGTTTGGCCTATAGGCCTATATATTTATTTCACAAATGTATTTCTTCAAGTTTAAATTCAACTTAAAGTTTATTTATAAAGCACATTTAAAACCACCGCAGTCGACCAAAATGCTCAACAATATGATTCGTGAGTTACATACCAACACGACAATAAGATACTAATACATTGAACATAAATATAAGGACGTGGCCCGATAAAAAGAAAAAAATCACAGCGCCAAGAGCAACTCACTCCTGTGATCTAAGCAGGTCAAAAAATGCAGCTGAAAAATAGAAAATTAAATCCTGAGATATAAATGAGTAATTCATAAACGAAATTTATAACTGGAGAATTCTTAAATGGATAACGAGTAGGCTCTCAAACTGAATTAAAAGCAAAGGAATAAAAATTTAAGGTGAGATTTTAAAGATGACAATTACGTGGGGGCAGCTTACATGGAAGGGTAATTCATTACAGAGCTATGACTACAAACGCCCGATCACTTCTTTGCTTCAATTTAGATTTCGGAACTACTAGATGTCCGCTGATCTCAGTAGTCTGCGCGGATAAGGTTACAGGAGGTCGAAAATGTAAGACTGTACTTGACCATGCAATGATTTTAAAAAATAATAGTCCTACAATTTAAAAATGTATCCTATTAGGAGCCTGTATCAATTCTAAATTAATAATATAACCTCCCAGCAAGAATTGAGCGCGAAAAAAAAATATTATACTGCTGAAATTTATTGAGTTTGTTTTTCCATAAATTCAAAACTAGGCATCAGCGAGTGCCATTCTATCAAAGGATTATTTTAATTTAAATCAAAGCTGTGTGGCAGCGCTGGGTCGTACAATATAATGACGCACTTAACCTGTAAATCACGCGTAATTTACGTAATTCATTTACATATATAGCTAAGAGGACCGAATAAATATCAGCTATCTAAGTAGAGGAACTAACAAGCAACAAGTAATTTTTATTTTGGTAAAATAAAAACAGAAGCTTTCTCTTATTTCGTGTTTTATAGCGTTAAGGTATATCTGACTATCACCTCTGAGTCTGCTTGTCATCGTTGCATCAGTTTTTTTGCATTATATTTGTATTAAAAGCTTGAGCAGCAGCAGAAACTCGATGAAGACCGAAAGTGGCGTTCAAAACGTCCCGTTTTCTGGTAGAAAACGGAGCCTTATAGAAGACGCCCGGAAAGAGCGCGAGAGCGGCGCCCCCTCCCCGGGTCCGTCGCGCTGCGCAGACTTTGTCTTCGAGGACAAGGACGGCAGGGTCACCCTCAGCATCCTTTTCGCTCTTAGCCACGAGAAAAATGCGGGCCTGTCCAAGACCACCAAGGTTTTCGAGGTATAAGAGATAATTTGGTGTTTTTCCTGCGTCCAGAGCTGTGCAGCTGCCGCATAAGATGTTATAGGGATCGAAAATTTTTAATGCCCAAAATGTGCATTTTTTCCCACGTTTTTTCTTTAGACATTTGGAGCCAACATTCATCACATCGAAACTCGCCCGGCTAGAAAGTCGAAGAACGTGGAGGACCTGGAATTCTTCGTGAGGTGTGAAGTTCACAGTTCCGACACGGATGTCTTAATAAACTCCCTGAAAAAAGTGGCTGACGACGTGCGCACGATAGCGGAGGAAAGGGGTATTTATGCGTATATATTTGATAATAATAATAATTATTATTATTCTAACCACAATCATTGTTTAAACATTTTTGTTCATTTATGTTATAAATAATTTCAGTACACGTTCCATTTAGATTCTTAAATACATTTTAACTTGCATGTTTTTATTTGTTTAGTTCCCTGGTTTCCACGGAAGATTTGGGATCTTGATAAATGTAATCACCTAATTACAAAATATGATCCGGATCTAGACCATGAACACCCTGTACGTATATCTAACCGTTTTAAATTTGATAAATTCATTCATATAAACATATATTATTAATTGATTGATGCTAAACCTTTAGGATTTTTGGAATGTATTGGAGAATTAATAGGCTATTAAATTCCTAATTATTTCTGTTGTAAACGCGCTGAGTTTTTTTCTTCTTCTTGAAAACAGGGTTATAACGATCCAGCATACAGAAAAAGAAGGACCGCCATTTCTGAACTGGCTTTTTCCTACAAACAGTAAGTTTGCGTTAGGATTGGTTTTAATGCGCGATAGCTAGACGAACTATAACCTAACTGCAAATTCATAAAAATTGCGATATTGTGTTTTTTTTTTCTTTTTGAATTTTACTGAACTTGGAGACTCTGTTTTTAAACCGAAGTTTACAATTGAAATCGTATAATTGTTAGCTGCACCGTCGCCATGTATTGCTTAATTGCTATTTAGATATATGTTGTTTGTTTGTTCGGTGTTTCACATAATTTTATTTCTTATATTTAGGGGAGAGCCGTTACCCAGGGTGGAGTACACTCCAGAGGAAGTCGCCACTTGGTCCGTTTTGGTATTATGATGGTTAGGTCTAACAAGATGTTGCTAATGCTAATCAGATGATGATGACGATGATGATGACGATTATGTTAATGATGGTAATTGTGATGATGACCAAAATGAAAACAATCATTATAACAGTGACAGTCACTTTTGGCAATGATAATCATATTAATAATGAATGCACTGATCACAATATTAGCAATGATGATGATTTTGATGATGCCCACTAATGGTGTATGGGATAGTGATAATAGGTATTTTGGAGATAAATTAAGCTAATTTAAAAATTGGTGATATATGCCCCCCCACCCCCAACCCACCTGGTTCCTATGCCCCTGACCACAATTATACAAATTGTAATGACGATGACGACAAGTGTAGCAGTTAAAACACTGATGTAAATCATAATGATATGAATATTATTAAGTATTTATGAAGTGATGCTGGTGACAGTGATGCTTCTCGACAGGAAGGAGGTGTACCGCAATCTGAGCAGCATTTACCCCACACATGCCTGCAGGCAGCACCTGGAGAACCTACAGGAGCTAGAGAAGCAGTGTGGGTATGGAGAGAGCAGCATCCCCCAGTTGAGAGACGTCTCTGACTTCCTCAGAGGTACCTCCACCCCTCTCAGGATCGAGATCTCGACCCTGGACTTGGGCACTTCCCAGCTACAGGAAGATTACAGTATCTCCAAGACCTCTACTGTGCTTGAAGTAGTCCCCCTATTTAGTCGGTCATTCCACAGGATTCCACCCATGGGCATAAATGATGGTGGGTTCTAATCCCCCCAATAATCTAAACCAGCCAATACAACCCCATGGACCCCTTAAATGGGTGGAGACCTCAACCCCGCCAATGCTCAACCCAAAGTTATACCCTTGACCTCACTTATACCGACTATCAACCAGTAATTTAGATTTTCTCGTTATAGTAATTTCCTGTATCATTTCGTGATGCCCATTTTATTAGGAAGTGTGACTTTTCATAATAACCAGATGACCAAAACGATGTAGCTACAGAATCATTGTACACAATTCCAAAGTGTTTATTTTTTTCTTCAGTGTCCCGAATATGCGTCTCCTTGTGATGATGTCACTGCTTGTGGTCTCAGGTTTATGATGTCTCCGCAGAGAGGACGGGGTTCCAGCTCCGACCAGTTGCTGGTCTGCTGTCTGCCAGAGATTTCCTGGCCAGCCTGGCGTTCAGAGTGTTTCAGTGCACGCAGTACATCCGCCATTCATCCACCCCGATGCACTCCCCGGAACCGTATGTTTACCTTTATTATTATTGTAATTATTTTAAGCAGTGGTGGAATGTTAAAAAATACAAGTAGTTAGTATAGTTTAGTTTGCTCAAGCATTATGACTCCATTGTGTGATCTGCACAACCTTTTTTCAATTGCAGAGGTGGAGAGTTCAGGTTCAGAGAGTACAAATCCAGACCAAGATTTTGTTTCTACCAACCAATTGAGCGTGATTGTGACTCTTTATACTCAACTGGTTGGTTGAAACAAAATCTTGGTCTGGATTTGCTTTCTATTGAACTGAAATCTCCACCCTGCAATTGCCTTTGAATTTTTGCTAATGGTTGCTTCAGGACGCTGTTTTCTGTCCGCAGAGATTGCTGTCATGAGTTATTAGGCCACGTCCCCATGCTGGCTGATAAAGAATTTGCTCAGTTTTCCCAGGTGAAATATGAATATATGAATACACTAATTGAAGATTTCAGTGGTAATGAATGTTGTGCAATGTGGGGAAAAAGTAACTTTGAGATTCAGCTCATTGTTTTTTCCTTTCTCAGGAAATTGGTCTCGCTTCTTTGGGAACTTCTGATGAGGACATTGAAAAACTGTCAACAGTAAGTCATATAGTCTTCTAACAAATACTGGCAGTGATGGATTCCGTATAGGCAAACAATGGACTGTTTAGCGCAGGGCTCCCCTGTTCCTGTCCTGGAGGGCAAGTCTGCTACACATTGGGCAGATTTTCTTGCTCAGACATCAGCTAATTACCAGTTTTAGTAGGTGTGTGGCAGACTGGCCCTCCAGGACCGGAATGGGTAAACCCTGGTTTAGCAAAGGCTTGGTAAAACCATAGGAGTTTATTAAGGAGACAAACGCTGCTTGTTACTGCCCTCTAGTGTCAGTACTAGAGTGACGTTCAGTAAAGTTGCTTTCTGGTTTATACTTAAAAGACATTAAGTATAAGGGGGGGGGGGTTGATTGTCCAGCAGCATAACAGAATAAGTAACTCCCAGAACAATAGTTAATAATAATAATTAATAACCAGTAAGCACATAGTACGACTGTGACATAATGGCTGAGCATGGAAGTAGATTGAATCAGCCTCAGATTTGTGTTTGGAGTTGGCATTTTCTTCTCCATCCATCTGAATTTGCTCCATGCATTTATGCTAATTGGCATCTATAAATAGTGTGTATGTGCCCTGCAATGGACTGACATCCTGTCCAGGATGTACCCCAGTCAAATAGTGACTGGAATATGAGCTGGAGCATGAATGTATACTGTAGTATATTGTAAGTGGTACAAGTGAAGTACAAAATCCATCTGTCTTTTAACCACGTGCCCCATGGGTGCATGGATCCCCAGATGGCATGCATGTCCTTCACAGGGCACGTAATGCACGCATGTCCTTCACAGGGCAGGTAATGCGCGCATGTCCTTCACAGGGCACGTACATACTTGCACCTACATACGGAATACATCAGCAGTGGGCTCCTATCAATTAGCTTAGCTGCCTGTCTTTGACTTGTGAGAGGAATGTTCAGTCCTGGAGGTATGAGGCAACAAGAATAAGTACCGAGTCATCAACCCCCCCCCCCCCTGAAAAAACTGAAGAGGTGTAACCCAGGGCAGGTAGAGCAATACAGAAAGAGAGTTTGGTTAGCATCCTTTTAACAAGGCATTATGTAATAATTTTGCATTATGTAAGAACTCAACAGAATGTGACTAATTGAATAATAATAATAACAAACTAACAATAGGGTAATGTAGCAATATAAAATTATGATGTAGTCTATTAGTAAGCTTTTGTTGAGTTATTACATAATGCGTTGTAACAGTCCTCCAAGCCTGGGGGCACATGGACACACATGTCCCCCCCATGGCTTGTCTTGCGTGAGCATTTTCCTGCTTGTCGACACACCTCACCTGAATGTTTAGCCCGGGCCTGGAGTTGGCCTTAACAATATATCCAGCAAAAACAAGGTTAACCTCAGAATTATCTTATCATGTATACACTTTGCTATGTGGTACATACAAAATAATACTTTATTGATTTGTTATTTTATGAACAAAGACATTATACAGCAGGTTACTCTACATTTCCGTCAGCCAAAAGGAGAGCTTCCTGTCTCCCCCAATCACGCAGAGTGGGAGGGTTCTGTGCCAACTTAGCCCCGCCCCAACCACTGAGGAGCCAATCATCACAGGCTGCAGAAATAGGTAAGAAAGGTGTTAAAGCAGTTAAGTCACGCATACAGTACACATATGCAGCAATGTGTCATTAAAAGGCAATTAACCTGTGGGTGACCCAAGTGATGCACCAGTAGCTGGCTGTTGATCTTTCCAGGGCATCCCGTGGTGGCAAATAGATTCTCATTGGCCTTGGACCACCTGAGGGAGAACAATGACCAATCATGTGGAGCTGTAAGGCAGAGGTGTTTAATGATCTTGTCTGCATGTGATCACATTCATTCTTTACAAAAGACCAGAAAGAACCAGAAAGGGTCCTTTACCTAAAGAGTCGGGCTTTGTCAACATGGGCCGGCCTCTTCTCCTGGGGGTAACTGTGGGACAGAGACAACCATTTCTACCAATGACAATTCAGCATGGCTGTCACCAACAGCCAATCAGCCATTCACACACATCATCAAGTTCCCACGGCCAATCGTGATTTCTAAAACTGCACTGTGGGAGTTACCTGGAGCGGGTGATGTCCCAGATGACCCAGTCGGTACCGACCACAGCTCCCACCTTGATAGTGTTGGTGAGACACCAGTCAGCAGACATGAGAGGTGTCTGCCCACTGTCCAGGGAGAGAATGGCCTGCTGGGTAAGCAGGTCGTAGAAGCGTACCACCCCACACTTCTCTGCTACCATCAACTGTAAAAGATGAACGGAAAACAGGCTGAGCTGAAGAAAGTGGGCAGCAATAAGAAGGAAACGATCGAAATGAAGCTCATAGCAATAACAAGACAGCAGAAGATGGGAAGAAGGAAAAGGGCAGGGAGAGAGGAGGGTGATGGGAAAGGGGGAGAAGGAAGAGGGCAGGGAGAGAGGAGGCTGATGGGAAAGGGGGAGACGGAAGAGGGCGGGGAGAGAG
>JAABNX020000001.1:10627786-10652866 GCA_015163995.2 Mormyrus lacerda
AGACATGCAGGTGCCAGGAGCAGGAAATGCAGAGCTCAGTGGGACAGTCTTAAGTAAACTGCTGAAATCAGGACTCACCCATCCCCCTTCCTCTAATCCCGTTTCCTTAAAATGTGTGCAGGTGTCCTCCTGTTCCCCAGGGGACGACACTGAGGCATGGGCTGCTGCGAAAACCACACAGGAAGCGTTTCCTCAGAATGATGTGTGCGGCGTGCTTCCCGGGTTTTTCCTCCTGCCGCTTCCACATGCGAGCCGGCATGTTAACAATTTACCCCGGAGGAAGGCCCCCCCCCACCTGCTGCCTCAGAGCCTTTCCACGTTCAAGCAATTAGCCAGAGTAGTGGAGCGGCGTGAGGGACGCAGTTCGGTGTGGCTCAGCCTTGTTGTGCTAAGCGTCCGGTTTCGCCATGGGAGCCTGGCGTCGGACTTTTCTGCACCATTAACACAGAACAGAGCTCACACTCACTACGTGGGCTCAGGCTTCCTACCACACCCTTCGGCAGAGCGTGAGAGAGGGATGGAGAAAGAGAGAGAGAGAGAGAAAGAGAGAGTGCACAGCGGCAGGTGGGACCAACCTGCAGGTGAGATCATCGCTGACAGAGGCGAGTTGCTTCCCCTCTGAGGGCTCGAACACCAGGGCGTTAATGTAGTCCGTGTGACCTTCCATCACCTAGACCAGCAGGGGAAGAAGCAACTGAACACAAAAACTGTTACTGCTGTGTTATTAATACCGATCCATCCATCAGGCTTCCATCCATTTAACCAGCCCAGGACGTTGTGGGCACACACACGGCTTCTCTAAACCGCCCAGTAGTGATTGTGGCATGTATGTGCCCTGCAATCAGGAACACCGGATACCTGATACAGGTGTGTTGTGACTGTCCGGGGTTCCTCAAGGACTGGGTTGAGAAACACTGGATTAATGGACAATTCACGTGTTCTGACACACTTACAGGACCACAGATAACCCTAATGAGGCTGGAGTTGCTTGTAATTTTCAATGAAGGATATAGATCTCTATAGGGACAAAGGTCACCGGTCAAAGGATTGTGGGGCGGAACTAGTACCTGCATTTCATGTCTGTCTTGAAGATCTGACGTCAACAGCCTCAGCTTCCAATCCACCGCTGCTGTGCAAAATCTGCCGCAAGAGGGAGAGAAAAGAACATCTCAGAAAAAAAGGCTAAAGGGAAAAAAAAAAGAAAAATATAAGGGCAGTTGTGAAAACAGGGGAATGATCCTGATGTCATATTCGCAACCCAGTCTGAGATCCACGTGTGCGACTCGTTGGTTCATGTACACTGCAAACCTGCTATCCATCCTCTGGAGAGCGACCCTGCTCGTTGCTGCGTGCATGCAGTGAGGAACCGGCTGCCTGCGAGAATTTAATTACAAAGATAAACACAGGGAAAGCACTCTGGAAGGGGCCGCCACAGGGAGCGCGCTCTGGGTAATCAGGCCCCGCGCACACCAGCGACTGCAATTACTCACACGATTACACCCAACGCGCTTCTGACAAGAAAAACACACGCTATATGCACCGCGCGCTCGGTGAAGGGACGGCTTCGGCCTCGCGTGATTGCATGCAGACCCGCAGACGACGCACGATGCTGCGTAGAATCAGCACGTGGATTCCTGGATTATACACAGCCCTTTAAACTCTGTCCAGATGAGAAACGCCAATAGTGGTAAACAGGTGGACGAGGCCTGTTCGGCTATTAAACACTCTCCGCACCGCATTGGCACTGTTACTGGACACTAATGCAGCATCTGGGAATGAAATGGAAGGGAGCCTCAGTAAGAAAGGGTGCCGGCGATGCTTACGGGGGCCTTGGGTCCCTGGTGAGTGTCAGCCTGGCCTAGAGGAGCACGGAACATGCCCACCATTCCTCTAAAGCTCTGTGGAGCAACATGCATGAGGGCTGCTTGGGAAAGGGGGCCGGAGCTCAACAGCACTGGACCGAAAAGCTCATTATACAGGCAGCCAGGGACACAGAGCATCACTGCCGCTCTCATCCATTCAGGTGGCTCACAACTGCCCTCCTAACCCAGCATTCCTGCAGCTGATGAGTATTCAGTGTTTGTTAATGGTCAAAACTAGGGGGAGGTATTTTTACAATTACAATTTATATGTTTGGCAGATGCATTTAAAGCGACGTATATCATTGAGAAGGCAGCCAATCAGCCAGTCCCCTGGAACAACTGGGTGACATCACCCTGCTAAGTATGGGATTTCAACCTGCAACCTTCTGGCACAGTGTCTTAATCCACCGTGCTACACACTACCCCCATAAAACAAAGACTCTAACAAAGACTGTTATGTATATATTAAAAATGGGGACACACATATCAAGTGCAATTCAAGACCAAAACCTTGAAGGATGTAGCCCAAGTCAAGACAAAAAAAAAAAAAAATCAAGTCCCTTTTCAAGACCATTATTGTCATCATCATGCTTCCTAGTAATTAAAAGTGAAATTTTAATTATGCATTATAATCCTTTCATCTCAAACATTACTATTTAATTACAAATTCCAAACACTAAACCTTGCTAACCTGATCAAATTTCCATCAGGGCAAGAGATGTGTAAAAAGCTGTATATGCGAGTTCTAGTTTGTAAAGGTTATTTTGCCTGTTTATATGAAACAAAGAACATGATTAGCACATACTGTAATTAGGGTCCTAAGGTACTTAAGTACGCACAAATCTGGTCCTAAAAGACAGGGGGAGGATCATCTGCACATTTGGATAATAAGAGACACATCAAGTCCTGAGTAGGTTTAGAAAGGAACACAGTATTATTATTTTTAATATGAGACAAACCTGTAATATACTCAGCAAAAAAAGAAACGTCCCTTTTTCAGGACTGTGTATTTCAACAATAATGTTGTAAAAATCCAAATAACTTTACAGATCTTCATTGTAAAGGGTTTAAACAATGTTTTCCATGCATGCATGCATTTGTAGTTTATGTCTTATGGTGTTGACTCTTAGTGTTCATACAAATATTTACACATTAAGTTTACTGACAGTAAAAAGAGTTGAAAGTCAGAGGACGTTTCTTTTGTTGCTGAGTTTATATAGGTGGAAACTCTATTCAGAACAGAACAGCCCTTCGCCCCCTTCAGTTTTATCAGCTCAGTGATGTATTAAACCAATCAGGATGAAAAACAAAGAGAAATGATTTGTGGTATGTCTGAGGATTCATGCTGTTCTTCTCTACGAGAGGAACCTGATATACAGTGCTGCTTGGAAGTTAGTCAGAATTTTCCATATTCCTGCACAAATTACTTAAAATATCATCAGATATTCACACAGGTCCTAAAAGTAGGTGGAGGGAACACAATTAAACAAATGAGACAAAAAATATCACATTCGGTCATTTATTTTATTGAGGAAAATGATCCAATGTGACAAATCTGTGAATCGCAAAAGTATGTGAACCTTTGCCTTTAGTATTTGGTGTGACCCCCTTTTGCAGCAATAACTGTGAATAAATGTATCCTGTAGGTCTTCATCAGTCCTGCACATTAGCTAGGAGGAATTTTAGCCCATTCCTCCATACAGGTTTGCCTCAATTCAGGGATGTTGCACGGTTTCAGCAACTCAGGGTTGCAGGTTCGAGCCCTGGTTCCTTCTGACCCCAGCAAGACACTGAACCCTAAATTGCTCCTGGTGAGCAGGTAGGCGCTTTGCATGGCAGCCTCCGCCACCGGTGTATGAATATGGTATGCGTGGGTGAATATGAGGCATGAATTGTAAAGCACTTTGAGTGCTCGTAGGAGTAGAAAATCATCGCTATATGAATGCAGTCCACTTACCATGAACTGCTCGCTTCAGGTCCTCCCACACCACAGCCATTAGGTTATGGTCAGGACTGTGATTTGGTCGTCCAAAGCCCTAATTTTATTCTTCCCCTACCAGTCTTTGGTAGAACGACTTGGGCTCACTGTCTTGCTGCATGATGCAGCTTCTCTTGAGATGCAGCTTCTCTTGAGATGCAGCTTCTCTTGAGATGCAGCTTCTCTTGAGATGCAGCCCACGGACAGATGTCCTGACATTTGCCTTTAGAACTCACTGTTATAATTCAGAATTCATTGTCCCATCCTCAATGGAAAGCTGTTCTGGCTCAGACACAAAACATGATACTACCGCCGCCATGTTTCACAGACGGGATGAGGTTCTCAAGCTGGAATGCAGTGCTTTCCTTTCTCCAAACACAACACTTCTTATTTGAACCAAAACGTTCTATTTTGGTCTCATCTGTCCATAAAACTCTGTTTACTTTCAGGCTTGTCTACACACCTATCAGCAAACTGCAGACAGGAAGCAATGCTTTTTTGGAAAGCGGGGACTTACTACTTGCAACCCTGCCATGCACATAATTGTTGTTGAGTGTTCTTCTGAAGGTGGATTCATGAACATTAACAAATGGGTGAGAGAGGCTTTTAGTTGCTTAGAAGTTACCCTTGGTTCTTTTGTGACAATTACACGCCTTGCACCCAGAGTGATCTTTGTTGGTTGACCCCTCCTGGGGAGATTAACAGTCTTAAACTTCCACCATTTGTACACAGTCTGTCTGTGGATTGGTGCAGTCTGTACTCTTTCCCTGCATGATGAGCATCAACAGGTCTTTTTCTGAGGTCCTCTGAAATGTCCTTGGTCCGTGGCATGAAACACTGATAACTGCCCAAACGTGTTTGAAGATGATCATAATTAAAAACAGGGTGCCCATTCACAAATGATTGTCATCACATCGATCGGCAAGCATGACACTGATTGACACCTGACTCCAATTTCACCTTCAAATGACCTACTAGGTTCACATACTTTCACCACTCACAGGTTTGTTAGATTGGATTGTTTCCTCAATAAATAAATGACCAAGTATGGAATTTCTCTTGGTTGTTTAATCTTGCTCTCCTATTTTTAGGGCTTGTGTGAAGATCTGATGATGTTTGAACATTTATGCAGGAATATAGAAAGTTCTAAAAGGTTCACTGACTTTCAAGCAGCACTGTATGGAAAGCTGATGAAGTAACGATAAGGCAATTTAATCAACGAACTCATACAAAGGGCCTAAAAACAGCAGTTACCCTTATACCTGAGTAACTTGCAAGAGATTCCAGGGAAAATAACTGTGTAACACCTAAATGGTGACCACAGCCATTCGGATTCTTACCATATCCCCTGGACTGAGTGGTTTAGGGCTTGCTTTATGGCAGTGTGCACTTGCATGGAAGAAAATCACTTTTATGATTAACGTTGCCAAATTGAATAACAGCATGTTGTCTGTTCCTAAGGGTTTTCCAGGGAAGCGCTGCACTGTGACCGTCTTTTAAAAAATAAACCAATAAATCTGTATACAGCTAATACAATGAAGGTGAATAATACATTTTTTAAGGCACATCATACAGAGAGACAGAGGGCCAGTCACCTGATCAGCTGGGGCAAATGGTCCAATCGGGATTCGGGACTCCAGGCGAGACCATCCACAGGCACCCCATGATGAAAAACGCGCAGTGTGGTGAACTCTACCCCCTCCACTTCCGCGTCTTCCTCCTGCACCCCCGCACACACAAACACCGGGAACAAAGAGGAGAAAGAAAAAAAACTGAGGAATTAACAGATCACTCACAGGTGGAAAACGTCAACTACACCCCCTGCAAGTAGCCATGTCTGCCACTATGCCGACAAACAGGACGTCCCACCTGGAAGCGGCAGGAGCCCACCACCACGCGCTGGTTCCCCCCATAAGCCAGTAGGTTGCTGGCCACGCCGCTCTGGAAGGGGCTGAACTCCACCACGGTCACGTAGTCCTCGCACGGCACCGTGTAGCTGGCACCACGCGCCACCTCCTGCTTCATCCTGCCTCCTGGCTCCAGGGCTCTCTCAGTCCCAGATCACCTGCAGATGTACGAGACACATGACTTTCAATGGGATCGCCCGCAAAGTCTTACCCAGGATACGACCCCAGCCAGGCTGAGTAAGCCCGACTGAGACAACGTCCTGCAGTGCAATGGGGGGGTACTGAGAAGATTATCGCACAAAACACGACCACACAAAAACGTCACCAGCCACAGAAAGTTTTAGAATCCCAAAGTGCAGGTTTGCTCACACATACCTTAACCCCTGCTGACCTGCTAAGTGCACCTTGAACACTGTAAACGCTCAAGTGAGACAGACAGATCCCCCCTCTGCCCCCAACCAGGCTGGAAAACCCTAACAAACAGCAACGAGCGGAAGTCCAGCTGCATCAGAGCTACTCAACGACGAGTCCATATAGAAACATAATGTGTTCTGCTGAGGGTCACGGTTGCAGTCGGTCGGTCTGGCAAAGCTTGAAGCTCATTACAAGGCAGGAGTTAATGACTTTACAACACCGTTTGGGAAATCAGTCCAATACAATTATCTGGCATCGGCTCCAGATGTCAAACAAACCATTACTGCAATGCTCTGCATTACGTTCTGCCTTGTCCATATGTTCACTGCATAGAACCATATTGGTGTCCACAGCACTGGGAGAGAAAAAATTAACAGGACCGGTCCTTTCTTGTCCACATAAACACACATATACTGGTTTTATTGCTATGGCCACCCCAGCAGTGTGAGTAGGACTGTCCCAGCACTCACGGAACCTGGCCAGGGCAGACGTTTTTCCAAGCACACGTGTGTTGCGTCATTGCGCTCCCTGGGGTCCAGAAGTCACGCACATGGAAGCTTTTAAGAAGTGTAAAAAAAAAAAGCAAAACGGCAATAATCTAAGTCTGTCACACGGGTTTAAAACGTGACATCACACCGCGGAAAAATCAGACTCCAAGGTTAACTCTGTGCAGTAGTATCCCCTCCCTGACACATGGAGGAGAAACAGTGACGCGAACATTCACTCCCTCATGCACCCATACATATATATTATACACACATACGTAGACACACACACTTACCGGACAGTGATTCGAGATATCCCTATTACACACACGTACTTAATGTGACTTTCAAATATTTCAAAAGACGCCTTTAACGCCTGATATATGTGAATCCCGCCGCTTCAGAAATTACTTGAATTAAGCGGTTTCACTAAAGCTACAAAGACAAAGATCAATCTGGTGGAATATAAAATGGGTTGTGTACGCAAGCTTTACACCATACGTCATGATTATTGAGAAAAAAAGAGAAAAATATAGATCCTTACAAACGCAACAAACACTATAAACAAGCAAAGCCATTTTTACTTATACATAAACCAACTTTTAAAAAAAACCTGTTGCTTTTGATGAAACAACAATCTAACTTTGAATTTAAACTTCTTTTCCATTACCATTTGATTTTTTTTGGGGGGGGGTATCTGTCAGTTAACCTGGCATGCAAAGTAACAGTACAATAAACAGTGGTTTATATTTAATATATTCTGACGTCTATGGTCTTCCTCTAATGCACAATGTTACAATATTATCATAGTATTACCTAGAACAAATTTCGGAGTTAGCTGGTTTGCTAACAGACTTAGATAAGTTTCAATGGCAAAACTCACACAAACTATTTCAATCGCTAAGGTATCCATCAGACACAAAAATTGAACCATATAAGTGCGCGGTATCATGGAAAACTTGGACAGTGATATAAAACTTTTATTCTTTTAGTACTGAACGTATCGCATTGAACCAAGTTGCTAACGAGACAATAAACCTAAAACACGGGGTAGCTAAATAGTATCAGCAATCAGATCACTCCGGTACTCAATTCCATGGTAATAGTTTTCCACTGCGAAGGTATTAGGTTAAATTCAAATAACATACATGCCACTTTCAAAACAAAATTACCATACCTACACGCGCTTAGGGTTCAGACTGGAAACGGTCAAATTGTCATTGGTGCCCGGGTTCACTTCCGGGTTAAAGGGCTCTTCGTGCTTATTGGTCAAAGCGTGAGCACGCGGGGGCTTTTAAAAATTGAAATACTGCGATCCAATAGGGTAGCTGGATCGACTCGGTTGTTTGTTCTGGTATCATGTTCAAATGTAGTCATGTCTATTTAAAATGTTTCTGAAATTCCTATTTCCCTTCGTTTATTTTAAATTAAGTTAGGGCGTTCTATTGTGTTTTTAAACTGAAATTATTGTTTGGCGATGACTCGCGCTCATTTATAAATCGGTTGAGTATAAAACGTAAGGAGTGACCATGGCTAGCCTGGAGAACAGTCTGAAAACAGTGGTTAAGGTCTTTAGGAGAGAATGTCACAGGGTCCTGGAGTCCGAGATGACTACGATCAGAGGGGCGGACAGCATGCTCATTGCTTTGCAGCTCGTCATGGCCGAGGCTAACAAGACGGTAGCTTCTGTCAACACTTACTTCTACCACAAAATACCGACAATAGTACTGTGCTTTTCCTGTGAAAATATTCCGCGTTCATGTGAACGGAATTACTTGAAAGCGGTCACAAAGTATTTTAATAGTCCACTAATCAGTGCATTATTTTTTATTATAGTAACACGCCTCATCTTTGCTTTAATGTCTGCTTGATCGTATAAGTGGGATCTACCCCTTCCTCCTAAGTGTGTAGTGCAAAATAGCTTCCTCTCAATTTTATTCGTGTAGTTCTTGTACAGTTAAGTGCGGATTCGTAAGGTAGGGATGCCTTTTTGAACTGTCATATTTAAACGCTAGAGGGTGTGACGATCCGATCCTGCCACAAATATAAGGAAAGCATTTATCTGTGCACAAATCGTTTTTCTAGAGAGATTTTCATTGGATGCAAGTTAATATCGGCGAAATGTTAAGATGATGATATTAGATGAGATGTCAGGCATCACCTTCAAAAACAGGGCGGGTGAAACTCGATAGTCAGAGAAGCTCCCATGTTTGCAGGTTTAATAATTTTTCACCTGATATATGTGAATCCCGCCGCTTCAGAAATTACTTGAATTAAGCGGTAGAATAAGCTGAAGTATTCCGCAGTTCTCAAGGACGGGAGGTTACCACTGTTATTCATATTTAATATTTAATAGGATTTCTCTTCTTTAGTGCCATTTTGGAGTCAATACTGATGCACTTGCCCTTTGGCAGGAGACCGGAGAGTTTACTGTGGCTCTGAGTGATGTCATCGTCACCTGGCAACGCTTGCTGAGGGAGAAACTCCACCTGCCCCTCTCCGACTCCGCTCACCCGGAAAACTATGACATCATCCGTAGAGAATACGACTCCTTCCTAAAGCGCACCAACACGCTGGACCTGATTGATGTGTCCAGGATGTACCAGCAGCTGAGGGCAGAGTCTGACCCAGACGAACCGCTGAGTTCCGTGAGTAATTCTGCGGGCCCGCATCGAGTCTCCGATCTCTTGTTATGGGATGTCACCTGACCTAACCTCACCCCTGCCTCATCCAGGTGGAGCTGCTGCAGTTCCTGTCAGGCGGCGTGGAGAGCAGCACAGACTGTCTCCAAACCCCATCCAGCCATGACTGCCCTCAGACTCCATCCAGGAACACCAGCCAATATAGTTTACAGGTCATTAATCCACTTTTATGTTACTAACCGAATGTTACAGGTGTTCCTCTTATTACCCAATTCTGGCATTGCTATAAATGCTATTATCACAGGTACAGTACATAATGTTACTTTTTTATATTTTTATAGTTGATCTTTTTCACAGCATCCAAACCTTCTGGTTGTAACAGCAGGTCCACACTCTCCCCTATTATTCGTTTCTCCTTCTGTGGTTCACGAACTTTTCATTATAATCGTTCCTGGTTAATGTGCTTTTTTATGTTGGTGTTGCCCTTCAGAGAAGAAGTGTTTCAATGTCATAACTAATAACTGCTCACTCACTCTCCTAAGGCTTTTTTGTATGTCAATTAAGGACACTCAACTTAATGTTGTAATTATATTAGCGATGGCCATTTTGAATGCTCCCCAGAAAGTGTAGTCCCGCCCCTAAATCTTTATGCATCTCCTTTACTCGGTTTTGACTTACAGAAATGTGTCTCGCCTGTGTTAGCTAGAACATTAAATCACGGCCCTAGGATTTAAGAGTGAAATGTGATTTCGGTTACTGGGTGGATGCTTTAAAGTGCAATGTGTCTGAAACGGGAGGGGCCCCAGGCAGGAGTGATTTATTTTTGGGGGTGGGTGGGGGGTTAGTGCAGGTGTTGGGCAAATGTGTGTGTATGTTTCACCCGCTGTACACGATCCTGCTGGAAGAGGAGCTTCATTAAAGACGTGTGACACGCCTGCTGATGAAAAGAACTTCACGATCCACCATTTCTTCCCCTTTGGCCCCCTGGTGACGGCAAGATAGATAAATTACACCAATAATAGGACAGAGCTGGCATGTTCGCTTGGTGAAAGTCTTAGTACTGCGGAAACGGGAAGCTCATGTTGGCGTTATCTGTGTGTGTGGTCCTGATGGGGCTCGGGTGCAATTTCTCTCCCGCAGGTACAGGGGGCGCTGCGGAGACTGTTCTGCTCCTACCTTGAGCTGCTGGTGAACACCAGGAACGACCTGGCCTTGGCGCAGGTGCTCGACGCCCCCTGCAGGGGGCTCGGCTGTGTGGCGTTCACCGACCTGAAGCGGCAGGCTCGCGCCAGCGGCACCTCCCTGTTTCTGGTGGGGGAATCGGCGAGCATCGCCATCGCAGCACTTCATAGCCAGTGCTTTTTAATCTGTCCGCTTCAGTGAGCCTGTTACGATGGGGGGGGGGGGTGTAAAATGTCAAGTGGAAGTTTCAAAACCCAAGCTGCCGGATCCTTTAACAATTATAGTAGTATGATGAGCCTATAATCTCGAGGTAGCAGAATTAAAAGCTAGCATAGGCCTTGCTCTACAACCCTTGGTTGAGGTACTTAACATGAAGTACTTCAATAAACTATGAGGATCCTTATGGATGAGCTGCAGCAGTGTTTCCTAACCCAGTCCTTGGAGGTCTGCAGACAGTCCACACTCTTGATGCCTCCCGGCTCCTGGTAGGGAGCAAAAATGTTGACCGTCTAACGGAGCTGGGGGGAAGCAAAAACATGCTGAGCTTAAGTAATCAGTCCATCCATCTTCCATGATCTCGGTTTGTAAAACACATTTAATTAGGACATCTGCCTTTCTTGTAGGTCTGATATCAGAGACGTAATTGAGTCGTGTGGTTTTGCCGCAGGCCGCTGTGTCGTTTGTGCGGGCGATCCAGCTTGGCGGGAAGGGCTATGCACCCCCTGACTCTCACCCGCTCAGGGGCCACCTCAAGGGCCTGTCAGACTTCGTCCGTTTCACAGACCACCTGCAGGAACTCATGGGAGAGACCCCAGATCCCAGGTACACCCTGTTGAACCCTGTGTTCTTGTGCTGGACTCGCACCTCTCCACCCTCCTGTACCCCCCGCTTACCCCTTGGTTGCCATTTTTCCTGGCTTTAGATAACTAGACGTATTTAGTACTTGGATAACTAAAGACATTGGAACAATTGGAAGTGCTATCTAAACTACATCAAGGAACACTCTGTTCCGCAATGTGGGCATTCTGTCCTCCATTCATTTGCTTTGTCTCTTGTTCAAAAGGTTTATACTCATCCTTTAGTGGTCATGGAGAACCAGAAATGAGCAGAAAACTGCAATTTTGTTTTATTTTCCCCCAAATGATGTCATAGTTATTGGACGTTCTATGTTGTTCTTTTAATTCTTACCCCCTCGTGCCCTTCTGGGCTCGCGTGAGCTCTGTGAATGTAAACCTTAGCCTTAGAATTAGACTCTGATGCTGGGGCTATTGGCCTGTTGGGAAAACGGTGAGGGAATGCCGTGCGATGGCTGGACTGACCGCCACGTTCTCAGCACTAACAATAGGAAGTGCAGATGATGAAGGTGAAATGGGTGTGTAACCCGATCAGCTGTTATGAGACGCCGTGCTGCCAGGACGCCGCAGACACTCTGTGGGGGGGGGTGTGGTCAGGGGGCCTGGCGCTGTTCTGCTGAAGTCTGATGCCTTTTCATCCAAAAAGATTCCCTCCAACTTGCGTCTGTCGAACAGACTGGTAAGCTGCTGCTATAAGCACCTACTCCCAAAGCCAGGGGGCTGCCGGAGAGAACATCCCATAATTCAAACTTCTAAACAATTTGTGATAGCTGCCCCCCACCCTCCTAGTGCTTATGTTTCTCACAGCTTTGATGATAAGCTGGACGTGCTGGATAACGAGACCTCATCCCGATGCCTCAGTGCTACCTCACACTGTTTACACACAGCTTTCACAGTGATCTTGTAGAAACCACTGAGTATGATTTCAGGATGGCCCATACGATTTTACGCCTGGATATCATCAGTTTATTAAAGAGCAGCTGGTCCATTAAAAGTCTACAACCCCCCCCCACTCCACCCCACTTGTCAGCTACATTTAAATGTTCTGACAATTTACTCCCAAACCCATTTTTTTTACTCCCAGCTTAGTGGAAAATAAGCCGCGGAGCAGTCTTTATACTGGGAAAGCAGTGGTTGTGAGTCCAGGGACTGGGGCAGCCAGCAGCTGGAAGGCAGGGCCAGGAGCGTCCTGAGGAACTCGCTCGCGTCACAGCGGTCAGATCGCAGTAACAGATTTGTGGCGGCGTGGCTGCTTTTGGCCTCCTGTCTGTTTTCTAACACTGAGTGTTTTCATTTGACTCCTCTGCTCTGGGGCCTCTGTCGGCGGCTCCCTTTTCACGCTGATCTTTTCCCTCTCTTCCCTCTGTCTTGTTTGGTCAGTGTTGCTGGGGAGAAGCTGGTATCTGTTGTCAGGGCAGTGCTGGTGAAGGGCTTGAGCAGCGAGCATCCCGTGCTGGCGGCGGCTGAGGTGGTGGCATGTGACCTGAAGAGGAGGATGTGCCAGATCCATGATGCTCAACGGGGGGCAGTCTATGACTTGGGCATCAGCCCCGCCCGGGTAAAAAGCTACCTCCATGGTCGGTGGGATCTTCTCCATCTCTAGTTTTCCAGCATACCTTTTCCTTCTTATGTATGCCTTCTACAGCCCAAAGTGCACGCCATCAACCACGCCACCGCCTACGGTGGCCGGCTTACAGTGAAAGTGCTGAAGGCTCTGCTGGATGAGGAGGCATTGTCGCCGCCCTGCAGGAACAAGGCAGAACTTCTGTCCGGAGACCAAGTGACCATTGATGCCATTGGAGAAACTTGCATCCTCACTCTTTTTCGGTATGCCCCTGTGTACACGCTCAGTACCTTCAGGAAAGCTTGGTCCGTGGCAGTTTTTGCTTACACAAAAATGTTCTGAGAGCAGAAGATTGGTTCTTTCTCTGAACCAATCAGATTGTGGAGGAGGTGGGTCCAAGCATCTAGAGGAGGCAGGATCAAGACATCTGATTGACTGCCATCTCCTCTAGTTGCTTAGACCCTCTTCCTCACAATCTGATTGGTTATCTCTCTGAACCAATCATTTTTCTTCTACCCTCAGAACATTTTTGTGTAAGTAAAACCCCCACGAGCGAAAACCTGCCGCAGGCTGATAATGGATATGTATTATATCTATATGCTAGGTATTATATCAGTTCTACATATTTTCCATTTATACCTCTGGGTTTGTGACATTCCTCCTTGGAGTTTTACACGCTCCTCATTAGAACACTCGGGAAAGTATGTGTGTGCCTGGGCAGATCAGAAGCCCGCTGGCCATGACCCAGCAGACCCAGACAGGAACAGCTGCTCCCGTGACGGGCCTCGTCGATGTGATGTACTGGCGCTAATCTTGTTGGTCTTCCCAGATCCCCAGAAGCTCCGACCGGATGTTCTCCGCAGGCTCTCAGGCAACGGGTGCAAATGAGGGCCAAACCCAAGGTACATGACGCTCTGCCCCCTAGTGGTCGCACATACCGATCGGTGTGATTGTCTGCCCGTCCACTACTTCCTGTCGGACGGATTTGCGATGCCGTGGTGTTGTGGCGGCGAACTCTGACGCTTTGTGAAGTCGCGCCGTTCCTGCCGACAGCCCAGCACCCCCAGTCTGGCTTGCCGCTGTGCGTGGCGTTTATTGCCAAGTTGTAAAACAATTTAAAATGAGCCTCAATCTGAAATGGCCGCCATTCATCAACGAATTAAGGCTGAACCTAAAACTGCCGCCAGTGATTTACATGCAGCCCCTCTCCCTGTTCCCAAGCTGCCGCGATTAATTAAGAAATAAATTATGTTTTTCTTTATTTAATTATTTTTTTCATGAGAAATAATTTTGCTGGGATGTTTCCAGAGTGAGAGCTGGCTGGGGTGGGCCGGCGTCTAGGCTGGGGCCGTGCCCGGTCGCAGTGACAGATGTTGACCGTGCCCCCTGACCTCTGGCTGGCTGCCTGTTCGGGCGTGTTGGGTGTGCTGCGGTGTGGCACTGCCAGTTCGTTCCTTCCGCGATTCGCCAGCTGACCAAGGCATTGCGGGGAGAGGTAGCTGGGGTGCCACCGTAACCCCAGCACCGTGACGTCAGTGTGGCTTTTGGGCCAGCAGGTGACATCATCCCTCTCCACGACTAAAGCATTTAAATGCCACGCATTGAGGCTTTTGAAATGCACCCGTGCTCCGGTCCCCGGTACCCTGCCTTTCTCTTTTCTTTCCTCCTCTTATCCGCCCATGTGCAGACAACAGGATGCACCTGTCTCCACAACTCCTGTAGCCACGGCGATTACTTTGATGTGGCTGCCAGGCAGTGCGTGCGTGCATGCATGCGCGTGTGCCTGTGTTTGCGCGAGTTCCACGGTTACAGGGTAATGGACGGCACCTACTGTTCTTGGAATCTGATTATTGGGACCCGATCTGCAGGTGGGGCAGGATTCTGCGCTTGCACACACACAAAAACACACTCTCTCACAGGCGCCAATACCTTGCCTGTCTCGGACCACCTGATCCGCAGGGTTCACTTGAGGATGATCTCTCCCCCCCCCCCCCGGGCCGGAGCTGTACCCTCCCGCTGACTCTGCCTGTAATTGGATTAGGTGTGAACTGCACACCAGGAATGTATGATGGAGCTGGCGTGGCGTCTTCCCTGAGTGTCGCGGGTGCGGAGGACAGCGGCAGCGTGTGTGCTGCTTTTCCTCTGGCACCGAGCTGGACAGCCCGTCGGTCGCTGTTATTTTAGCTGGGCCCTTTGAGGAGAGCAGCTTGAACGATCTCCCTCCCGGCCTTTGATCCTCCCGCTCCACACCCAATCCCAGCTATGTGATTCCATGCCCCCCCCCCCTCCCCCCCATAATACCCCTGCTTCTGAGGGGCCCGGGGGGTGGGGGGTTGGGGGCGGAAACCCGAGAACCCCCATAATTCTGAGCAGGCCCAGATCAAACATAAGGATAAAAGAGTAGGCAGCCCTGTGCCTTTAGGGCTCTGTGATGGAGGGCTCTCCCCCCAAAAAGGGGGGGCGGGGCACCCTTGTTTGGACAGCCTGGGAGATTGGGAAATGGGGGGGTGGGGATTCGATAACCTTCAGATATCAGAAGGGGTGACAGCGGGGTACTGCAAAAGGCTGCATCAGCCCGCCTTCGCTTGTATGTGTGTGTGTCTGTGTCTGTGTGTAGGGCACAGTCAATGACGTTCCCTAAAAATTTATAAAATTGATTGCCTCTGAGTCTAGAACTGCCTTCCAGTAAGAATGATAATAATTAATTCCGGGGGGCAGGTTTCCGAACAAGGCTTCGCGCTGAGTCAGACTGAGCCAGGACGGCGTGTTCTCGGTCGGAAGGGGGTCTCTGAGCTGACGTTACAGCGCACTATTCCGTTTTTGGCTCACAGGTGAGTGGGCACGTCATCCGTTCCCAGTTTGCCTGCACCTATGGCGAGGAGGAGCTGCCTCTCAGCCGCGTGCTGCGATTTCCCACCCGCGGGTGCCTGGGGGTTGAGGGGGCGGCGGCGCCTTCCGCCACAGGTACGTCCGACCTTATCGGTGCTTTGTCTGAAGGGGCGGAGCCTATGCTAATCACACATCTCCACGCCCTCAGTTATGTGATGTTTTACTTTCTATACTCTATGGTCCTGCCGACTGCAAATCTCACCACAAAGATCTACACACCCCCCCCCCCGCCAGCCCACACCCCCTCCCTCGAGGCTTAGATGAGACCCTCCCCTTTCCTTTGACGCCACACGCTCGGCAGGTACCCAGGCCGTGCTCTGCTTTGGGACTGATACTTAAGATCAACCTTTAAACAATTCCCCATCCTGTAAACCTTGGCTGCCTCCACCGCCGTAGTAAAAACCCAGAGATCACACGTGCTTACGGTTGCTTTCTTTCTGTGGGAACCCCGGCTCTCATCCATCAGAATATATGACAAATGCTCTGTTTCAGATCTTTAAAATAAACAGACTGCCTGTTAAACTGATGGAGAACGTCAGCAATTTCGTCATATTCCTTAACCCACGTTTTTTTTTCCTTTTTTTTCTTCCATGCCTTTTTTTTAAAAAGCAATTTTTTGGTTCAACTTTTTTCCTTCTCTGCTTCTCAGCCGAGTGTGAAAAAGGCTCGTCGGCAAGCGGCCTCATCGGACAGAGGGTGCCGCTGGGGTCGCGGGGGGCCAACATCCGACCCGGGGCGGCCGGAGAGGGCTGTGAAGATGGTGGCGAGGCATGCAAAAGGAGGAGGGCGGAGGAGGAAGGCGACGTGGAGACGCAGCCCCAGAAGAGGCGTGCCCTGGGTACCGGGGCCCCCAGAGCAAAGCGGCCCCCCAGACGCCCAGGGAAGAGTGGTGACAGAGCCGCCCCTGGCAAGCAGAGGTTGATATCTGGACAGAGCAAGCTGACCAGCTTCTTCAGGGTATAGGGTTTCCCCCGCCCCCAGCACATCCCGCCTTGCCTCCGCCTGGTTCCCCACAGGCGATCGGTGACGGACCCATGCTGTCCCGCTCGATGCCGGTGACCTCAGCCCCACATGACAAGGTGGTGTGACATTGAAGCCGGATGTTGTAAAACATGTGATGCCTTTCTCTGATTGTGTTCCCCCCCCTCGAGTCACACAACGGTCTCCAAGACTGAAAGGGAGCCATTTTCTCATCCCCTCTCCAGCCTTGTTTTGCAAGGACTTCTGGAAGCGCTTGTTGAGCAAAAAATGGATATTCTGTGTTACATCAGTCCTGGTTTAACTTGGATATTAGACGAGTATTTTCTTTTCTTAAAAGAAGGTATTGCATAAATTATGGTTTTAGGTTGCCGTCTGTGCCATGGTGTGCATCTGTGCCGACGTTGCTGTGGCAATGGGTGAGGTTGTGACGGCGTGTAGATTGGCGTGATCCCCCTGCGTCTTTGTCCATGAGGCAATCTGGAAAGTGTAATTGCTTATGTGCTTGGGATCCAAGTGAATCTGTTTGATGCCACATCAGTGAAAAGGGTGGTACAGGGCAACCCAGCCCCCCCCCCGACTTTCAGATACCCATCCAAAAAAGCTGTGTCCCCCCTCCCCCAAGTCCTGTGCCAGAAAAGTTCTAGCTCTTTGTCTTTCCGTAGAGTGCGCCAACATTAAAATGGTGATTTCGGGCATTTTTCTGATCTACAAAACAAGCCCGTGCCACTTTGTTTGCAGGTTTTCACGCCTTTTTAATAAACGCTTTTTATTCTTTGTTACACGTGCCTTTTAATAGTGGGAGAACTGGGGGGGAGAAGTCCGTCCAACGAACGTGAAGGCGTGTCAATCGAAGGGGGGGGGGTGTCACGTTGTGTTCTTTGGTCCCTCTGGGTCATGCTTGCCAGCAGGGTCTATAGACCCGTCCCACCATGCATCTGAGCACTAGGGAGAAAAGAGTGATGAGAAACAATTAGCAAATTATTGGATGGAAAATGAAATTTGTTAGCATTGATATCAGGGTCAAGAAACCCTCGTATTTTCTTTCCTTTTTAGAGGCAAAGGCGTGGGTTGTTTATTGGTATGGAATTCATCCTATTTTTCCAATTCTGCACATTTTATTATCCTAGTAACAAAACATCCTGACTGTGTGGGGTTTGTTTCACGGACCTTAATTGACCTTAATTCAGTCTCAATGGTTTTAATGGACAGCTTTTGGCACCTATTGCCAGAGCAGCATATATTTGTTGCTAGCCACCCCCCCTCCTCCATCTTACCATCAAAGTCTGCTCCACCGATCGAGAGGACCTCGCCAGTGTCTCTCTGCTCTTTATCCCTCGCTTGTTCGGGCTCGCCATTGTCTGCCTCCTGGAACTTGCTGGAAGTAAACAGTCTGGGTCGGCTTGCTCTTAGGGACGCGTCCTGAGGGTCGCCTTGGCGACCAAGGTCCTGTGGGATAGAAAATGGCATTGCTCATCCATGCATCGCATTCACTGCCATGCGAATTGTACCCAGATCCTGGTTACATCTAAAACCGCCCTCCTGGTTGTTCAAGCTGGGAGACATCAGTGGTTATACTCAAGCCCATGAATCCACTGGCTGTTTTTTCATTCTCATAGACCTGGTAAGACAACAGTAAACACAGCTAGATTTCATCTACTGCCTTCAAGTTGTGGGCAAAGTCAGCTGGAAATTGCTGGTTGATTCATCAGTGATATCCTAGTAGCCGCTAGGTTAAGGGACGAGGAAGGAGAGCACCAGATTGAGGCAGTTTGCTGTCCAAATCCTGGCTTTAATGAGGAGTCCCACTCTTGCATTAAAAGCCTAACTAGCTGTGGTCATGTGACTGGAACGAATCACAGCTGCCATGTCTGAACCTCTGGTGTCCGTTCTAATGAAAGGCTGCATGGAAGAAATTTGTCTAACAGCGACGGAGTTTTCCATAACGCTTGCCACTTTTTACGAGATCCCAAAAGCGACCATGCGCCTCACCCTCCCGTTCTGCGATGCCTCACTTCACTTGCTGTCGAGCTGTTTTGATTATTTGCGCTGACAGCTGTAGCCTTGTGATAAGCTTCTGGGTCATAAGGTAGGAACTGCGATCAAAAACTGAGCTGTTTTTAGTGTATTTTTTTATAGAATAGTCTATTATATGCTAAATAATTAAGCCAAAATCTGTTCAGTCATCTTATCCAGCCGCTGAGAATAAAAATTACATAAAAACCCCATTTGTCTTGTAGGAAGTCAATTACGTAAGTGTTGAAAAAAGTATCTCGTTTTATCAATCCAAAAATAAATGCATTTATGAACTTTCTTGGTCAGTTTGATCTTATTTTGGTTTGTTGACAGTATACAACTGAATTGATAAATGACATTGCAGTTAGTGGTTAGGACCAGGTGCTTCAGTCTGCTCTGCCTGCATTACGTCATCATCAAAATAATGGCTGAGTGCAGCTGGGAATTCTAAATCTAGTCCTGAACAGCTGAAATCCAGGTGGTTTTAGGTGCTACTCGGAACAATTGCTAAGTAAGCCAATCACTCCTTGTTTAGGATTAAGATGACACAATTGAATGTAATTAACTTGATTTAGAAATATTCTATCCATCAATCTATCCGTCTTCCAACCATTTCTTCCTGGGGTGCCTGGAGTCAATCCAAGGTAGCACAGGGAAAAAGGTTGGACAGGATCACAGTCCATTTACTTAGGAATTATCATCCTACTTTATGCCAAGTGTGTAAATTTGGGTATGGACAGTATCTACATGTCCCAAGTGATATTGTGCACATACCATGTGTGTTTAGGGAGGGTGATTTCTTGCTTAGTCTAATAAATTGTTGAATTTAAGGTAGTCCAGGCTAAACGTAAGTGAATGAAGATGAAATTCATTTAATCTGGAGCATCTTAAATCTAACAAGCAACAAATCTCACTTTGTGATAGTCAATTGGTCCCTAAGAATGTTGCACCCAAACCACTGTCTCTGCTTTATGCTCAATACCTATCTTGATATCTATCCTTACAGTACAAAATAATAGATTTTAGCACAGAACACTCACATAGTTAAGGTTCCAACTAAAGAGGGAATACTTACCGTGAAGATAAGAACCTCTGTGTTCCCATCCAATAAGCTGCTTGCTGGGAAAGACCACTGACTGGAGGAAATGCCATCAAGGACATTATCCATCACAGTCCTGGCAGTCTGCATGGAGCCGGTAGTCTCAACTGCCTCTGTCCAGAACGCAGAATGTGTGTAGCACATGAAGAACACAGCCACCATTCAAAAAAGACGGAAAGAACAAGCTGTCATTTTTGCCACGTACGGGTGATGACTTTAAAACATAAAGACGATGCCAAGGAAGTTGTGCCTGGATATTTATTATCATGGGTTGGGTCAGACTTTATATACTATTGGCTGTGGAGGAAGGGAAAGAGCAGAGAAGAGCGTATTGTAAGTGTTTGTGCTTTTGTGAAACGGGGCAGGTTGAATGGGAACGGAGATAGTGAAATGGATTTAGGAGGGTTGGGCTCTACAGGGGCCCATTGAGGACGACAATGAAGGAACAGATCTCATCTAGATTATGTGTGCAGTAGGTCTCGTACTTGAGGTGTAGCTTTGTGATAAAGAGGCATGCTGGCGTGTTTGGCTCGCCCCCTGGTGAGTGATGACGCGGTATATCTGCAAGGTGTTTCCACAGTGCTATTCTAAGATGGGCTCATCACAAACCATACCTATTTCAGGTTCTGTTGGTGGGAGGTGGGGGGGGGGGTTATGTGGCCAGGCACTTTTTATGTCCTAGGTATGAAAAGAACATAAACAGCTTAGGGGTTTATATAAAACTTGCTTGTTTGAAAAGGATATCTTCACCTTTACAAGATAAAGGGCTCGTGCTGTGAAGACGAATGACCTCCATTGTAGAGGAAGGAGCTCCTACTAGTAACGTTGAACTAGCTTCAGAACCTGCGGCATGATGGGACTAGCAGCAAGAACAAAGGCTTGACCTATGACCCTTTAAACCAAAAGCTTTTTTGGAACGAGAGCCAGAAATCTGTTCACTTCACATATATCATCTCTGTGATCTGTAGGAAGTACACCGTCCTGCGAGTCTAAAGACAGGTCTCCAGCTGTGTACTGTGCCTTTTGTGTAGCTTAAGGTGTGAATTCAGAAGAAGTATTTCCCATTCTCATGTGTCTCTGCTCTGCTCTGGCGCAATAGAGATTCAACCTCCTACTTACTGCTGTACTTGCTTACCAGGCCCTGATAGTGATCCCTGCCAGTTGCCACTTCTTGCTGTAGCCTTACTCATAGTCTTCTTCATGGCCTGTTCTGGTGGTGTCCGCCAACACCGAGTACAACCTACCATCATTCTTTCATTCCAATTTGAGAGGCTTTATGCTTCTCAGCAATTATACCAAACAGGACAGACTTCTAAAGATGCCGTGCCTATCTTTGATGTGATAGCTGGCACTTTGCACCTTATCCCAAAGCCCCCTTGATTCCTGCAGTCAGAGGCACGATCACCATCAGTTAGGAGAACGACCTGCCAGGCATTGCTCTAAAGGAGGCGATGGCCCTTTATCACCATGACTTACCCACAGACGCTCACAGGGGAACGTGAAATGAGACCCAGCCGTTTTAACGCCACAGAAGCTGCAGTGGCAGCAAAGAAAGGTGAGATGTGAATAATTGCCATCAAACCGGACCGAAGTGATTTTCCTTGGCCTGCTCTGCTTTTATTCTCTGAGTGTTTGTGTTGGAGAGAGAGGGGCTCTGCTGAAGGGCTGGACCAGTCACCTGGGAGACGTCTATGCCAGCAACTGAGCGGTGCAACCTCTGGGCCCCTACCACTGTTGTTCTAACCTCTCTCTCTCTCTCTCTCCCTCCATTCTTGTTCTCTCCATCCATCTTACCAACATTCTCTCTCTTCCTTTAACTCCAAATCTGCACTACAAGTCACTGTTGCTGTAACATCTTTATTATTTGTTTTTCCATATTCACTCGCCGTCTTTCCAATCTGTCGCCCCAGCAAATGCTGTCATTCTGACCCCGTTATTTTCGTATCACTGACTTCTTGTTTTCTGGGTCCGTCGTCTCTCTCCCACTCCGTTGCCAATAAGCTTGGCTTCAATGATCCGGTTGATTTTCACTCATGTTACTGGTCCATTCCTGACATCCATCCATCCTTTCATTTTTCTCTCAGCTGAGTGTCCAGCTTTTGAAGGTTTTTATTCTAACTTCTCCATTATGGCTTTCTATTCTCTTTAACTTTCCTATTTTTTCCATCCATATGCAATCTCTAACCTTCTCCAAAAATGGATGTTTGTTTGGTAAGTTCACTCACTATCTTTCACAACAGATATTTAAGTCTTAGTTGACATTATATTTTTCCTTTTAATAACCTGCAAACAGTTTCTGTGAGGCTTTGTGTAACAAACCTATCACAGGCCCAGGAAATCGTGGCTCCTGTGTGGTGTGGCAGTGTGTGGTTCAGTGGGTTAAAACTGACCAGAAGGTCACTGGTTCAAATCCCAGAGTTGGCTAAGTGATGTCACTTTTGAGCCCCTGAACAAGGCTTTTGACTTCAATTGCTCAAGGGACTGTCTGACCCTGTTTTCTTAACTGTACGTCACTTTGGACAAAAGCATCTGTTACATAAATGCAATCTCTTCTGGTACCACCTTTCTAATGCAACTTAGTGGGGTGACAGTTGTGGAGGCCGGTGTAGAGGAATTCATGTGTGACCGATTAGACTAGGGATGAGCAATCTTATCCTCAAAGAACAAGTGTCTATGCAGATTTTTGGTATAACATCTAGGTCAGCTGTTAAAACCCAGGTGTTAGGACTTTTCAGCCAATCACTCCTCTAATTAGGGAGATGCAGTAAAAACCTGCATACACAGCGGCCCTTTGCGAATAAGATTGCCCACCCCTGGACTATATGAACGCAGAGTGGTAGATCTAGCTGTACACCAAGTGGCACCCAGCCACCACAGCCCTGTGGGGTGGGTGGGGGTGGGATGTTTTTATTAAAAATCCCCCACTTGCGTGTTCGGTGTCTTGTGTTTTCTGAGCTGTGCCTGTACTCCCTCAAGTCCCAATAAAATGACATTTGATATAATCTGCAGAAAATTATGTTTCCATGCCCCTCCCAAACTGTGGCGGCTTGTAATTTTTATTTTTTTGTGAAGCTACATCATCAAGAGTACGTTGATCACATCTCATTTACTTAGCAGATGCTCTTACCCAATGCATTGTACGATGAAGAAAGTAGGGTGAGCCAGTTCATTAAACAAGCGGGAATTTTAAACCTTGCTCAAGGGACTAATCATTCTGCTGACCTTCGGATTTAAACCCACAACATTCTGGTCACAGGCACAAGATCCGAACTCATTGAGCCACCCCACACGCCACCCCTTTTGCACCACAGTCTTCCCACTCATTTGCAAGCCTCACACCAAGCCAAGCCTTCAGAATTCGCTTATTGTTTTCTCCTCCACAGCTACGTCTGTGCCTCGATTGCAGATGAAATTTGGACGGAATCCTTCTCCCGCTCTGAACCCTCAAGAAAGACGAAGCTCTTATCTTGTGGTTTCCATTTTTCCCTGAGATAAATTTCTAGGAAAAACATTACCATAATTCCCAAACAAAGAACATTAGCGCAGAGAAGAAATGTGTAAAATAATCTTAAAAGAGCCAGATGTGATTTCATCATGCCTGCAGATCATATTTGCTGGATCCTCTTTGAAGTGAGGAGGAGATTCGAAAGTTAGCGTGTTAGCAAGTTCTCAGAGTGTGTTTCTCTTGGCTGCCGGCCGGCCGACTGTGAGAATCTCCATCCCCCCAAATGAAAATTTCAGCAGAACCATTCCCCTGACCTGGACTGACCATCAAATTATTATCACCATCTGTGTTGTTTTGTCTGGTCCTGCCCAAGTCATGTGATGTTCCAGCCCATATTAAGGAGGGGCCGCTTTTACCATTCCCAGTGCCCTCCAACCCATACCACCCGAAACGTAGGCATTCAGACTGAGCTGTTTCATGCCACTAACCCTGCACAAGCTCTACTCACAGGATCAAATGACACTGACTCTGAAATGTTCTCTTTAAAACTTTCTCCATGTTCTCTTTCATTACTCTGCAGTGACCGTGATTGACTGCGATATTGACTCCCGTCTTTCTTCAGAAATGGCTTCTTCTCTTTGCAGTGACCAAAATTGATGCTCCTTTGTCGCCTCCTAAGAGTCTTCTGCTGACTAAAAGTTAAAAAAAAAAAAAAAAAAAAAAAAAGTAAAACCTCTAGCAGGGTACAAATGAATTGTGCAAAAAAGTATACTGTTTCCAAATTACTCACAGCAGAAGGTGTCTCCTTGTAATTGAAGATTGCAAGGTCTTCTCACCTTGCAATACAAAATCGCCGAGGCTGAGCAAGGCTTGGCATCCAGCCCGGAGGTGAATGTGAACCAAGACGCCCCAGAATTCTGGATCGGTAACAGCCCATCATCTGTCGTCGTGGCATGAGCGGCTCCCTGAGGTTTTTTCAGAACCTCCTGACTCTCGCTGGCTTCTTCAGGGTTGCTGGGTGTTGTTGGACTGTTGCTGAGTCTATAGGGCCGTGTGCGCCTTTAGAGTAAGATGCTGCTTCTGCTGTAATCATTGACTTCCGTCTTGGTTATGAGAAGGCGTAGCTGAAAGTAGAGATCCGCTGTCGTGCCGGGTTCCTGGGCACTGATGGGAAAGCACCTATCTTCTGTGGATGGGAGCCTTGGAGCCGAACAGTCCAAGGACAGCCCTTTTGACAAGGACACTGTCCTCCCATTGATGAGACACAGACAAGTATGATTGAGCGTACTGACATCCGGCCAATGGTATGTCTTAAAATCTTAACACCATTTACTGCACCAACCAAACCCTTGACCTCTAAGGACAGATTATAGTCCCCATTAGAAGCTACTCCTGTGGTATGACACTGGTGATAACTGCATCTGATGAGAGTGTGGGGTCTGCCAGTGCCCCCATTTAATAATGGAGTGGTAGCGAGGGGCACGGAGTGGGGGCAGCCGCTCGAGTTTGGGACCCGGCTCTTTTTGTTGCCCAGAGAACAGACCACGGTTTCCAGGAACAATGCCGCCGATGAGGGACTCTCCAAGGAAAACACGACTCTGACATCATGGGTTCGTAAAGCTCGCAGCTGCGCCAACAGTCTCCTGCCACAATCAGCTTTCAGTGAATTTCCACTGCAGAGTGAGCGGCATGTGGAGAAAAGGGTCGGGGAGGGGGCGGCGGGGGAGGGGGGGGGGGCCTCCGCGGGAAAAATGGTGAGTGAGAA
>JAABNX020000001.1:10663923-10676942 GCA_015163995.2 Mormyrus lacerda
CACCCGAGACTGACTGAGCTGGCCTGGATTGACCCGTTTTGAAACTGTGTTCCCTCCTTCCCGTCTCTCCTCACTTTCACAAAGACACCGATGTCACAGCACATGCCCTTGGGAGAGAGGCAAACAACCACAAAGACACCGATGTCACAGCACATGCCCTTGGGAAGGAGGCAAACAACACCGGGGGGGCCGCAAGAGATTTTGGACCCAATGAAAGAATATCACATTAGCCCTCCAACCCAGACTAACTCAATAATTTCAAATATTTTAAGGTCCCTGTCACTCAGGGGTCCTTGGAATTGTCTTGACGTTCCCCCTCTTTATGGTACCTCTAGACAGCACTATCTGTCAAGGGCTCAAATCTTACAGCAAACGCAGAATCCCTGAGGGAAACATGCATAACCTGTGTGGTCTGTCTGCAGAGGGTCAACCTCCCAGCAGCCTCTAACAAACGCATGATATACCGTATATCATTACGTTCATTCGGTGGCCTTGTCTATTTCTGACGGAACAGGAAACCCAGGAATTCTGACATGCTGCTTGTGTTGTGAGGACCAGACTATTGATTTATGACGGACCTCTGAGAGGTCTGAAGTCCAAACAGTATTAGGGTTGATGTTGGAAGTACTTTATGAAAGGTGCAGGTCTTTTGATCTCCATAATTGTATTTATCCACATTGGTTCCATCAACAGGCCTAAGTGATTGTTGTTGTAGGGTTTGTGTATTGAGTTAGTTTAGTGGGAGAACTGAAGTGCCTGTAAATATACTAACGGTGCTATTACAGGTGTGATCAAAACAGTCACATGACTAACTACTGGCCTTGCTGAAAGTAGCTGCAGTAATGAATGGACACACAGTTATTCAGTCTGGGAGATTCGCATGAACGGACCCCCATGTGACCCTCCTGGACCCTGTCTTGTAAGTAGTTCTCAGGCAGACGCACTGCTCCCCCACCCACCCCCCCCAAACTGGCCTTTCTAAAGCATAACCACACTCCATCCATAATTCCCAATTCTCCTCAAGCCCAGGACGCTTCTCAAAAGGAGCCCTACAGCTCCAATAGACTTTTCCCTGTTACCAAATGAAATAATCATAATGTAATATGGCATTTACAAGGAGGAAATGCCTTTCCCTTTCACAGTTAATAGCTCTTGGCTCGGGGGACGGCTGACAGAGCGCATTAACTTCTGCGCGCGGCCTGCCTTGTTGTGACAGTGCTCTGTGCCGGACGTCCAAGGCCTACCATTGTGAAACGGGCCTGTTTTCCAAAGAGTGGAGCCCATGGGGGTTGGTGCCCCAGTGTGGGGAGGATAAGGAGGAGCTCTGGGTCTCCTAACAAACACACGCAGGCTCTCTGGCACTCTGATGCGGCGAGCTTGCTGCCCCGGCCATCTCTCTGCGATCTCTCCCTGCCAGGCAGGGCCAGACGAGTGCAGAGGGGTTAGAGAGAGATAAATTAACCTTTATTATTGGAGCGCTCCATTCATGCGCTGTGCGCGCGCGTTTTGGCAACCGCCTCCGTATCCCTGTCACACTAATAAAGCAAACAAAATTTAAAGACCGAAGCTGAGAGAGGAGGGGGATAGAGAGAGAGAGCAAGAGGAAGCCATTAAACGTGTATATATATTAGCTCTCAGGCTCGGCCGGATCTGCGAGCGGCCGACGAAATGATGGAGCGTTAATTCAATCTGCTCCTCCGCCGCATCCAAACGCTGGTAAATACATTTTCCCGGTGCGGCCTCCGGAGCAATCGATGAGAAGCCTCCAGGTCTCTCATTCACACGGCAGACGGAGAGGTGAATCGAACAGCCCACCCTCCTATAGCCATGTGACATCCAGCGGAGGTGTTGAATACACAATAAGGGTGGTGTAAAGCCGGCCCCTTGTGATTTTTCACTTGGAAATGACTCTTGAAGAACAGGATGTTGTCCAACGCAGGGATCCTGTTCTTCCGTTTCAATTAGCTATACCTCGGCTTATCAGGGCTGCTTCTTGTGTGTAATTGAAAATAGTTCTGTTCTCCGTGGTCCACAATTTATTTGTCCCGACTTAGAATCTTAGATGTGGGCATTGGGACGTCATTAAATCCCAAGTTTTCCCTAAGTGGCAGCACGTCTGCCTGTAGCTCAGAGGGCAATCTGGAGAAAAGAGGCATCCATCAATGTAATGAAACTTCTGGCAAACTTGAAGGGTTTTCTTCACGCCAGATGAAAAAATAACTACTGATCATTAGCTGGTGGGCTGCATATTAATTCTTTCATTCTTCAAAACTGGGCAGCAATCTTTAAATGGGTTATTTATAAACATATATAAACAATTTTCTAGCATGACAGTATTTTAATAATTGGTTCTAATTTTATTTTTCTTTGTTTTATTGTTCACAAAATTAAGGTTTAGGGTGAAATGTAAATCAGAAATGAAGGATTATTTTTTGCAGCAGAGAGAGAGCTGGACCATTACAAGGAAGGGGTCGGGTCTTGGGTCCACCACCTCTGGCTGTGGTTAAGCGTCTCCCTCCACAAGCCCAACACCACATGACACTAGATAAATACTGACACTCAGAAGTGCTTATGATGCCTCACCCAACCCTGAAGCTCTGAAAACAGGAGAATTCTTGTAAGCTTTCTCTGACATAGCAACTCCCACTCTCGTTCACACCCTCAATAGCTACTTTCTTTTCATCCTTTCATCCATCTCGTCCCCCTAGACTCGGCCACCCGTCACACATTACTTATGGCGCTTTTGCACTGGCATACAGGAACCGACCTGTACCCGACCTGTACCTGACCTGTACCTGACCTGTACCCGACCTGTACCCGACCTGTACCCGACCTGTACTGACCTGTACTGCTAAGAGAGACTAGTTATAGCGCGGTTCCAGCTTGCTGTGGTTTTCCACTGCAGAAGGGTCGGCTCAGTAAAGGCGCTGCCAACTTTGGAGAGCAATAGTGATATAAAACAGAAGAGACATTCATTTACTCTTCACATGGTGTACATCATAATTCACTATGTGCTAATTTCTTAATTTTCTAGCACATTTGTGAGAATAGTCATACTATGCAAGTATCAAACAGCAATGGAATTAGCATTCACTTGCATGAATTTGCATTACAAATCCATTCCGTTCAGTTGTTCTATAGTACTTCGATTAAGTAGGAGGTTTATGGAATATATCGCAATGTGCAATACTACTAATACATAGAATATACCCTTTTTTTCTGCAGATAATCCATGCACAGAACACAGATTTCTCCTTGCATTTTGACCAATCGTACGGTGGAGACACAACCAACTCAGTTTGTTCATACTTTAAGCCCTAGTAAGCAGGACCATGTAAGCACAGGTACAGCTTGCATATTTTACAATGGAAAACTGCCAGTTTCCTGTACGGCTTGGGTAGGGCTCGGTTCTTGGTGCCAGTGGAAAAGCGCTACTAGCCCCTTCTTCTACGACGCACACAGCCTAACTTGATGGCTTTGCTTCCAAGTCCTGTCTTCCTTGCACAGTTTGAAGCACATAGCTGGAATAAAAGTGATTGTTTTCTTTCGCTCTGGGTTTGGCCTTTGCTACCTAATCTACCACCCAGGCCACTAACACTCTGGTCAAAGGCCGGAACGTTCTCACCTTACATGACTGTGCCTTAAGATTAACTGGCAGAACCATTGTTCCTCACCCCAGAATCCAGAGTAAAAGCCCACAGTTGGATCCTGCCATTATGCAATCACAGGTTGTGGCAAGCCAGGCTTCTCTGAAGTGGGTTGGCTCCCATTTTGCTCCCCCCTCCTCACTCCCGTGGGATAAAGCTCTGCAAATTAACATCCGCTGTTTTTTTCAAAATAACCTGTAACCACACAAACAGCTGGAGAGGAGAGAGGAATAACCAGCTGGTCTTAAAAGGGGTGCTTTTGGAAAGATTACACCCTCCGATCCCTTGTAAACAAAGGGCTTTATACGCCAGGCTTCATAAATAAATACATGAGGCAGTCTTTCATGCGCTGCCTCTTGGCGAGGAAACAAGTTTCTCCAAAGCAGATCAGCGGTGGACTGGCCTTTAACTGTGTTCCCGCTCATGTGCATTTCGTTGTGGAATACATATCAGATTGCCCAACTTTTCTTTGGCTTTGACAGAGATCTTGGATCCCCCAAAGGTCTGCTGTTCCAGGTGATCTTGTTGCAGTTGCAAAGTGGAAAAGTCCAGTAGAGAACGACAATTCTTACATCTGGAGGTGTTTCCTATTAAAACTGATTTATCCCGAGTTCATATTGGGGACGAGTTCATATGGTAAACCTCCTGATGGGGCTCTCGATGGTGCTGCTCAGGTGTGCAAGTTGGAATGAAGGATGCATGCAAGAACACCAAAGCCAGGAAGACAATTCAGGCCAGTGAGAACTCTGCTTGCTTCCTGTCAGTAGGAGGATAAAGAAAGGTTCAACTGCACTGTCGTCGCTACTGTTAATGTTGACTTTGGTGGGACCAGCGTGGAAAGAGACAGGTCAGCAATCCGGCCAATGGCTCAAAGGCCTGCTTGCCGAGGACACCAAACATATCACGCATTCCTGAGAGGAGCTACTGAGGGGAAAAAAAAGTGGCTGGGCTCCGCGTCCTGAGTGCCACAACAAGGATATGAGTTTTACAGGCTTGCGTTGGTTAATAAAAACCCAACGGATTCCTGAGACCAAGCAGTGCACGCTGACTGCAGAGTGTCAGGGAGTTTATGGCACAATGGGGACCATACAGGCCTGAAACGTGCCTTTTTATCACTGGCACCACAAAGTGTTTATGGCTAAACTAAATTTCCCTCACTTTTTAGAGAATTTTTTTTGTCTTTATAGGCTGAGCAATTAAGCCCCAAAATTTCTCCAGATTCTTGTCTACCTTCACAACCTTCTGATCCTTTCACAAAATGCTAGGTGGCACATCGGTGGCTGAAAGAGTGATTCCCTGGTGGGTTTTGTGAAGAGCCAGTCACAGCTCAGGCTCCTGTGAACGGTTTTAACATTGCACTTCAACATTTACTGTTGCTCAAGCACGTGTTCAGGGGTCCATTGGCGTGAACCCAATCCCACATTCCCCTGTTCCTCTTCAATAAGGCCCTACTGCACGCTTCAAGTCATGCACTCTTTGCACATTATCCACTGTTTCGTGCATATGTTTAAAAGAAAAGCACAGGAAACATAATCAAACCAAGATGCTCCGTTATTCTTCCCCTCCAGGTGCAAAATCACCTTAAATCAGCTTCCCTAAGCAAAGAGGACTCAGGTGTTCAGTCCCATGTGGAAAGTTCTACTTCGCCTTGGTGTCGCCAACGGCCCCATCAAGGAAACGTTGCTTGAAAAGTAAACCGTTGTTTTTCGTTAGATAAACATCTACGGCTCCACAGATGGGACAGAAAGGGATACTCGCTCCAAGAAGTTCCAAGCAATTTACGGCACCATCATCAACAGTCTCCGCTTTAATTTCTTCTCTCGGACTGTCATTTCATGCAGGCAGTTATGAGTTTTGAACTATGGATAGTTTTACTGCACCAAAGGGAGCCGCGTCTCTGACAGTAATGCAGGAGTTACAACTTGTTGTTTAAGCTCTGCTGAAATTTTCCACTAACCCTCCCATCCTTTCACTCCCGTCCTGGATCAAGGACATGTCACTTTTGCGATGGTAGGAGAGAAAGACTGGTGTTCCCCCAGGGGTACTCTGCTGGGGGCATGTTAGTATGGAAAATCTCATTACATCATGCAGAGTAACAGCCTCTAATTGGTCCCTGTCCTTTTCAAGAAGCTCTCACTGTTTGGGCAGGACATCGATGGGTCGGCAGACATGTTCCTCCATGCAGATGATGGCAGTGTTCCCCCTAGATGTCGCTCCAAGAACTGCATTCCTTAGACCATAGACCAGAACTCAATGAACCCTGCATTCATGACTACTCTGAGGCTGATCTCCATCTCTTTGAAAGCAATGAGTTGCAATAACGGGCTCATTGTCAAAAGAAGAATGAAAATGGAATTGGCTGCTTGTTGTGCTCTGATTCATCGCTAAGTGTCTAGGTAAGTGCTGTTGTGGCTTTGAGGGAAAACAGCCTCCTTGGCCAACAGCAGACCAGACATCTTACTCAAGGATGTTTTCCCTCCTCCTTAAAAATGGGGTAAGCCCAGCAGAGACCGTGAAATAACTATAGTTGCAATAGATACTGTGAGACCAGTCTGAGTTCTGTGTGGGGGCACAGGAGGGGCCTTGCTGGCTGCAATCCCCGTTATGTTAATACCATCTAGAATCTTCTTCTCTGGTTTCATATTTACCTTGCAGTTAGAATACCACCGAATTTCCCTCGCTGCAGATGCAGCTTCTGGATCAGTCTGTCTGCTCGAACATTAAAAAAGACATCACTAGATTTCTAGGTCAGGCTAATAATTGGAAAAACTGACTAGAGCTGGGTTTTTTTCAGACCACATTTTGTTTCAATAAAAGGTTTTTTTCCACAGTGTCGTATTTCACATTTCTGTCAAGGTAATGAGATCTGAAGTCTTGAAATCCAAATGTGGCCACTTTCAGGGTGATGTACGCAAGGTGGATCGGCATCGTTTTGGCACGGCGACGCCGTTGTCTTGTCCCTGGGTATAGTCGACGGCACCCTGTGTTTCCACGCCGCAATGTGGCTGCAGTCTCACTGACCCACAGATGGACCCGCCATGAGGTTGCAGTCATCCTGCCCCTCAACTCACACGCCATTTACTCCACTTTACATGAATTCCCCACACTGCAGTGCTGCTGATTAGCAGCCGCTCTGCCTACATCTTTGCTCCCACGACACTTACGGTCTCCAGATAAGCTGTTTGCATGGGCTTGACCGTAGAATACATCATTCAAACCACAAACATTAACTGCACTAGACATTTTCATTGAACGTAGCTCTGGGAACGAGGCCTTGTCCTGAATTCACCCCGGACACACAAATACCCAAGCCCTTGCCCTGGCCTCATTCTAGATCTTACTTCTGGTATCCCAGTGACAACTAGCTCGCGTTACTGTAGTACAACATTATAACAATAAATAATGTCAACGTACTGGACCATCTCTCTGCCTACTGCATTGTTCCAACCCCTTTCTTGGATAGCTATTCCCATTCCCGGCCTCATTCTCCTGATTGGCTACTCAGGCTCCTTGTCCGCAGTGACTCCTCCCACCAGAGAGCCCTCTTCTGATCCATTTCCAGCCCCTGGCACCAGGCGGTCTTAACGGACGCTCACGCTGCCAGAGCCAATCGGATCGTGATGCCTTAAGCAGTCGTATCGGCGCTGATCCGAGCAGCAGCAGCAACTCCTGAGGCACGGGGCTGGACCCCTGGCAAGCGCAATGTCGCTCATGGGTTTTTCTTGGTATTTGCTTTCAGGGAAAGGCAGCAGTGACAGCGTCCGATGCCAAGGCAGAGCCTGGCTGGCATCATTCCAGATGAACCTGATGCTCCTAGCGGCTGGGCCGCCACCGCTGCCTCGCGACTCGCTAAATCAGATCGTGCCGGGGCACTAAGCAGCACCGCGGGGCCTCACCGCAGATCGGCGCCATCGTCCCTTGTTTTGTCTGTCATGCCTCTGCCGCTGTGGCGAAACCCTGTATTCAAACGCGGCATCCAAACCGGCAGGCGGACGGCCAGGATGGGGGGCCACCGCTCTCAGCTGTATCTCCACACCTCCCAGAAATAAAGGGCTCCTTTTGGAAAAAGTCACTGTGGCACGGATCGTCACATAAGGAAATACGAAATAGCAGCAAGGTCAGGCGGGGTTCCTTTTGGATGAATACACCTTCCTTTGTCTGAGGTAAAAGCTATTTGCAGCTCATCACCTCAGCATAGCAAGAAGAGACAAGTTGTTCTATAGTACAACCAAACCATTACATTTTAACTTCCCTGGATTACTAAAGTATATGACAAAAACGGCATGTAGCCCCAGAACATAAAATGGCCATGCAGGTGTTGTTTTACCATTTTATGCCTGATGGCAAAAATAGTGGTAATTTTTGATAAAATATCTAAAAGCAGATTTTATGATTTAAAGATCTGCTAGAATCAGTATCACTTCTTATATCGCGCCAGAAAGGCCCCTCTGGGTAGTGAAGAGAAGCAGCCTGTTTTGGGTGCAGTACCTGACTTGGCCAGCCAGGGGCAGTGCACACTGCCTCAGCCTTCAGAGACCCCACGTCCATGCTATGAGCGGTGGCTCCCAGAGAAGCGGCTTGCCACTTGGCGCGCTGACCGTGGTACCTCGACTCGGCATTGGAATGCTAGCCTGGCATTCACCATTTAAAATGGAAAATAGGCAATGGATTCCTCACAGAGGGTTTTCTTTGGGTAACTTTTTCTCTCTGTTGGAAAAAAGCTCACTTGTGCGCAGATTTTTCTTTTTTCCCTCCCCTCATTTAAACACAGGCAGCCAAATTCCACTTAAAGCTCTGTCCCCAGGGACAGAACAGCTACTTGCCATGAATATAATATACTTATAGCTGTTAAATATCAATCTACACTTAATCTAACCCTCAGCAGCCCATATAACGCTAACCTCGCTATTCTTGCATCGTCTGCACTTTAAGGCCTGCTGATCTACACTATAGATTGACTTCGTCCCATCACACATGAAAGCGACAAAGGGATTAACAGATACACCCCCAGCACCTTCTCTTCTTATAAACCCAGCTGAAGCCCAAAAATAAAAAAGGGGGGGGGGAAAGAGGACACCAAAAAAAAAGGCAGCTGTTTCTTTATTTATGAAGAGCCCATTAGCACTGGGGGTGGGGGGAGAAGCACTGGTTGTACTTTATGAATAAATAAAAAGTGCACTTACTGAAATAAAAGCCTCTCTCTCCGCACACGAATTGCAGCGTGTCCACCAGCTCCGCTCCGCACAGCGTCTCGGGACCCGCCGTCGCAGCTGGCGTCAGCGCCAGAACGCACAGCACCAGGGACAGGGTATGGGTACAGGAGATACAGCACATCTTACTCTGCGACCAATAGGGAGAGGGACACCGTCAGAGGATTCCAGCACAGCACGCAGGGCGACCAATAGATAGCGAGGGATGCGGTCACTGGGAGCACATAGCGCGCCAGGCCGCCTAAGCCTCTAACACAGCTTTAAACTATTATTCTTATCCCTCGTGTAATCGCGACGCTTATGATCAGCAATAGTATTTCGCTTCAGTCCTTTAAAGTTTCGTAATCATCTCATTATAATCAAGGACGCCGTATCCTTTCCTGTCCTCAAGGATGAGTGCACTGATATCTCTGTAGTTACAGATAAACAGGTGGCCAAACACAGACGAATGGTTAGCGACGGACTTGCAGGGAGGGGGGGGGGGGACATAGACGTCGCTCATTCAGGCTACCTGCCCAACTCGCAGAGGCTGAATCCCACGATCGGTACGGGTCAGGTGGAATCTACCGAGCTCACATGCGCAAGCCGCATCCAGGGAGAATCGGTGTTTCCCACATCTGTCCCAGCCGTAAAGGCATTTTATTCAAAAGAGTAAGTGTGCCAGATTAAGGAAACGACCGCACGTAAAGTGTTTCTAGAAACAAACAAGAAGTTTACAGTGTCTAGGGATGGGCTTTAAACGGCATTTTGGCGAAATCTCACACGCGGCATTTATACAGTTTTTGGCCAAAAGCCCTATACAGAAGCAATGCGTGCCATTTTAGCATAAAAGGCACATACGCTATTTATTTCATGAATGCTCGAATTATTTTAAACAGAATTTCTTATATATACTGGAATACAGTCCTATTTACCTTGACAATTAGATAGTGGTTATGGGAATCAGCAATTTAATAGATAATAATTAGTAATAAATAAAGTAAATAGTAATAGGAAGCAGTGAGACACCGTTGCTGAACTGCCTGAAAACACACGCACATTAAATGCTGAGCCGGGGATCTTGCTGTCTAAGACAGAGTAAAATGAGATGGAAACTGCAGAACTGCCAGAATCGGTGGCAAGAGCTCGAGGAAGCTGCACGGGCCAAATTTACATAATAAAAAGAATCTACGGCGGATTGTCGCGCGGCAGCCTGGAATCCGCCGCGCTTCTGCTCGTATTCTTCAAGTGCACCTATGAGAGCCGCGGCTGTGGAGCAAGCCATTTCTGCAAAAAGTTTGTTTATTCCGTTTTTTTATTTGTGCGGAGCTGTCGGAAATGAGTTTCAAAGTTCACAGCAACTGAATCCCCATAACTTATCATTTATCACCACTGCCCAGTTAAATAATCCATCTAACATGCACTGAAATGCAAAACGTATCCAAAATGCTAAGACCGTACACACGTCAATAAACGTCCCTGATTATCTATATTAGTATAGAGACAAACACGTGCTCTGTAGTACACCTAGTAATAATACACGTCAATATATTACAAAAATCACAAATTGCAACAATAAATGAAATTATATGCATACGAAGACATGTACATATATCACACAAAACACCGATGGAAAGACAACTAGATGTTAATCTACAGTAAAATAATACTAGTTTAATCAAAATGGTGTATTTCAAAGCTCAGTGATTAAGTTATGTCATCATTGATGCAATCTTTCTATTCATAGGTGGAAAGTATTTATTCACAGGATGTAAAACTAAGCGCTCAGCGCAGTGATGATATGTAATGCATTATCAAATACAAGGTGTATTATTTAAAGTAAAACGAAATCCGTACAGTTACCTTGAAGACATCACACAACTGCCACTGAAAGAAGTGACCGGCGATCATACCCAAGGGTCTCCACACGGCAAAGACCAGCAAAAATGAATTTGTTTGAAGTCATTAAAAAATCCAGCGAGAAAGACGATGGGATGGATGTAGGCAATGTCACATCTCAGTGTTTCGACAATGTTCCATTGCGCAGGCTCGTTTTGGTGAAGTGAGATTTAGCGAACAGGAGACGGATTTAGAGAGAAAATCCTTCACATTTATCTATATTACAGATATTTTCAACAGGAAACAGCTGTTGCAGTCTCTGCCTTCTCCTCTCGCTAAGTTACTCATTAGGAATTTTGGGCACATTTTCAAATAACGTCATTCCACTTTTTTTTCGATGGGATTGAATTTTGATCTCGTAAAGCCTTTCAAGATAAAAGAGAGTTACCGTGCCACCCGCGCTGCTTAACGAAGCTAGTTAGGAGAAACAGCACGTTATAATCAGTATATAGTGCAAATAAAATGCATTTTAAAAATCTGTGCGAATCAGCGACTAGAGCACATGACAATATTACTGCCCACGAAGCATTTGTGCGCTTTATTGGGTGTTAGGTGTGTGTGTGTGCACAGAAAGGTACCAAACAATCTGAGAAAGGAGAAACCTGAGTGTGTAGAATTTAACTTGTCGTCTTATTACGCTGTAATACCGGTGTTACTGAGATCATGCTATTTTCATTTAGACTGCTGAAAACATTCACCCACTACACTGCTGTTGGTTTTTTTGTGCGCTTTGAATCAGAGACGCTGGGTCAGCTAAAAAAGAGGTAGCCAACAGTTCAGTTTCACTGAACATGAACTACGACTGCACTAAAACTTTATGAATCCGTTTGCGTTTGTTGGGTGTTGGTCTGGCGTGCGTCCGCTGGCTTTGGGGGGGAAAAAAACAGGTCAGGCTGACCTTATACAGTCGAAAGTCGGTGAGGCTGGCAGATTACGCTTTTTCCGTTGTCTTTGCGCAGGCACACGCCTCATCTACACCCAGCCTACCTTTCAATCGGCACCTCTTGCACTTTTCCCATTCCGCTCACATGTTTAGGATCAAGCCATCCACACCATACTGCTCACCGAAACATAGTGGGCTAGGTTGCATGGGTTCATTTGTTTCCCAGTAAAACTGTTTTATCGTATTCCATAAGTGAACGAATAAAGGACCAGTTGAATTTCTATTCATCGTGTGACTTTCTGTCCCTGTTCTTAGGCGGCAGCAAACGTATGTATGAGAAGAGTTCCAGAACAGCTTCGAAGAGGGCATGATTGAGTTTTGTGAACATGAGCATCTCTCTTCATATTAGATATAGAGGGGATTCGATACTGGACAGCTTATCCTCAAAAAACCTTGCAGAAACACTTTTTGCTTGAGCTGCCTGGGCAGTTGAATTGTGAGATTCATTTTTTCATCAATATGTTCAAGCTTGTAAAAGGATCAATGCTGTGAGTGGCATTATTTGCCTTTGAATGCTTAGACGGATATTTAGTATGAGATCGTGCTCCTGATCAATGTTCCATCTCCCTTGATGACATAGCACTGCACAGAGCCCAAAGCACTGCATGTACAGTGCTGATGTCACAACACTAACCCTAGAGCACATAGTGCTACTGGCAACTGGAAGAAGACCTCTATCTCAAACAGTTGCTGTAAACATCCACTGATGTTGTGGTCTTGGCTTGCTGGCTTTTACTCTTCTTTGGGTTACAATTTGGTGTCCCTCTTAATCGGGATGCTTCGAGGAAGATGAATCAGCGTACCACACTAGATCTCGTGAGGAGGAAGCCAGTGAAGACGATTGATTTCTGAGGCATCTAAAGTGCTTCTGCATCACTCAGGAGGTAAAACTGCAGGCAGTTGTGGGTAGGATTCCTCGATACAAAGACCCGGGCGTCTCACACACACACACACACACACACACAGCCATTTCTCTCCTTTGTCAAACACACACACAACATAATCCTACAGCCTCTGCCTTCCCTCGTCTCACAAAACACCCTGCAGTGGATCCCCTTTATCAAGCACACACCTTTTTTCCACATTTTTCTCCCACAGCATTGTTTTTCTTTCTGCAGACATTTTCTCACGCAGACACGCCTCCCATAAGACATCCCTCATCATTCGCGATCGTCACACTGCTTTGCCACCATTGCAATCCAAGGGAACAGCTGGGAGCATGACGTCACCGATGGAAAGCGAAACGCTGGCGTCACCAGACTCAGCTTGAACTGAAATCTAGGCACCTGCATCTTGGGACACAAATGCAATGTGACATGCCTACTGTGGAGCTCCCCCGCC
>JAABNX020000001.1:10689486-10711128 GCA_015163995.2 Mormyrus lacerda
GGAGAGAGTAATAATGGATACAGTCAGGTATAGAGGCGGAGAGAGTAATAATGGATACAGTCAGGTATAGAGGTGGAGAGAGTAATAATGGATACAGTCAGGTATAGAAGTGGAGAGAGTAGAGATGAATACAGTTAGGTATAGAGGTGGAGAGAGTAATAATGGATACAGTCAGGTATAGAGGTGGAGAGTAATAATGAAATGCACAAAGATACATTATTAGAAGATAACAAGCAATATTACCTTGAACTCCCTAATGTAGGTGAAAAAGAAGAAGACAAAACCAAAGGACACTATCCACTCGCTGACAGCGCTGACGACATGGAGGATGTACTGCTGTTGGCCACAGAAAGGTAGAGGACACTTAGAACTGGTCTCACTAGGGTTGGGCGACGTGAACCAAAAACCATTTATAAACAATGTTTGTAAATTATTATTCTTCCTTTCGTATGAAAAGGAAAAGTTTATAAAATTTGAATTTAAAAAGATATTAAAAAAAAAACCTTGTATAAACCACAATATGCATCATGCAAATTATAAATCCCACATATAGTAGAAACATTTGCACGTGTGGGTACTTAAGACACTGTCCCATTCCAAGAGAGATAACCAATCATTTTTCTTTCTACCCTCAGAACATCTTTGTGAAAGTGAAACTCTTACAATGTTTGCAAAGCCATTTCAATGACGATGGACGATGGAGCCATAAACCACAGAGAAAAAAGATATTTCTCAGAAAACAAAGTGCAGACGTTTTAGTGTCCAAAGTAGAGGAATGGCAAAGCATTTTATGCAGTAGTGCATTTGCCAGTTTGACAAAAAAAAAAAAATAACTTGAAAGGCAGCATGTGACTGCTGCTGTTAATTGCGGTCATTCAACAAGCCGGAAAAAGAAGAAATTTAAAATGGCCGGATTTAAAATGTGTTGAACTGGCATTCATAACATAAAAAGTCTATTTATTATCAATGTCTAAACAAACAGTGCTATGCTATACACTTTGCATATCAAATTACATATTGCATGTCATTTGCCTCCTAAACTTTTATATAGGCCTAATATACAAATCATCTAAATAATGTTAAATTATGTACAAAGGTATTACCGTACACACTGAAAGCAGTATTTTCTGACCGCTCTACTTAAAATGCATTTAACGGCAGTGAAAAGTTTATTCAATTCAATTCAGTTTATTTTTATATAGCGCCCTTCACAACAGAGTTGACCCAGGGCGCTTTATATGGTTGTGTTCAAACACATTGATATACAATTTATAACTCGCAGTAACAAAGAGAGCTAAGTTGAGGTTGGTTGCCAAGGCGTAGTCAAGGCAAGACTTTGAATCTTTAATTGTAGGCTTATCACTAATATTTAAATATTATATGATTTTATGTGATCCAAATCATCGGCTCAGGCGTCGGCTGTGAGTTTCTGTGATCTTTCAGCAGGCTCCAAAAAGATTACCGTTTCACTGTTCACGGCCAACTGATAGATGACTGAGACCGCTAATGGGAGGGGGTTTGCATGCAGATGTACACGCGTTGACGCCTGTATTTGCTTTGACTTTTCAGTATGTACATGTCTTAGATTCCATGCAATAAATATATTGGGACATAGAAATTCATTCATTAGAAAAATGAAACAAATTCTGAATGTTAGTTGTATATCAAATATAATGAAATATTTAACTTCACAGAAAATACTGACTATCATGTTGTGCTATTCTGGCTAAAAATAGAAAGATATGGGCCCTCGTTCATAAAGGCTTCATAAGTGACAAAATAGCCGTGAAACATTTGTGTGCACATTTACATGAAGATTTTTGGATTTAAAAAGGCACAGAGAAAACAAAACAAACCCTGAACGAGTCCGGAGCAGTCATACGAACATTTTGGTGTAGATATAAATGAACGAAGTCCAGGGGCTAAATATTCAGTTGTAAATCAGAGCTACTCTACACAGATTGCAAATACAGGGTTTCTTTCATTGTTTGCAAACATACATTCATCTATTCAGTACAGAAATTTATTTTTCCCAAACAGAAGTCATAATAACAAAAATAAACCTCCTTCCCTTTCCGATTTGCAGGAAAAATAAATTGCTTTAAAGTGCATTCTATTCAACTTCCTTTGGTGCAACGATGCAATAGGACGGCGTCATGGTATTACCTCATTATGTATCTCCCAGTGCAGCTTGGAGGACTTCACCAACACTCCACATATGATCACTGATGGAGGGGAAGTTCAGGAGAACCTCAACACAACATGGTGTTGTAATCTCAAATCAAGAGGATGATTTCTATGGGGTGCAGGTCAAAAATGCAGCTGTTTTTACAGTGCAGTTAGGCCACAAAGTTTCAGGCCAAGTCAAATGCTTTTGTCGATCATAACAGACAAACCATACTCCTTGAACTGTACCCACTTCCCTCACACCACATCACGGTCTTGCTGTTCAAAGGCAAGTGCTTAAGGTGTCTGAGGCAGCAAAGGATACTTGGCACAGCAGCAATGACGGAAATGGCGGAGATGAAAGTTTGGCTGAGACACACACTCCTGGAGGACCAATAAGGGTACATTCTGCGGGAGATGATGGACTGGAGGATGGTGTAGGTCACTCCTGATACAAAGAAGGTGAGAGCAGCAACATCGTGCACCAATGGAATCTGGGTCTCCTGAAACAACACCAAGAGCCAAAGAGGTGCATCAGACAATGAGGGGAAGGACCTACTGCAGACTGATGTGGGGGTCTACCCTCCCTAGAGCATCCAACATTGAGTAGACCTTCCCACAAAGCATTGCTTTCCTATTTGCTTATAAGCCAAAATGACTGCTGATTGATCTGATGCTAAGTCAGTTAATGATTAAAGAGAGTGGAGCAGCCTGCTGTGTGAAGTATGAGAGCATTGGTCTTTGAGGAAAATAAAAAAATATACAACATGTTGACCATGCTGAACTGTCAGGAACAGTCCAGATATGTCTTGCCTGTTGTTTCCCTGTTTGGCCAGTAGTTGTCACTGGCCATCCTGTTTGTCCCTTTGTTCCTTATAATTCCAAGCCCTAGTATTGAGTTGCTTAGTAATGGCCCACACCTACTCCTCATCTTGCCAATGTTACTAATGTATATATGTGTCTGCCCTTGCCCCATTCCTCTATCAGTCTTTATACAGGTATGTGCTGTGTGTTGCTAGCTTCCTTAGCTGCAATGCGAACTGTCCTTCATCATGCCCTTCTGTAACAGAACAACCAAACCACGCCCAAACCCCTGCAGCATTGTGTTTATGGAATAGCCACATATAACATTATTGTGATATCGCCTGTGGCTGTAGCTTCTCTGTAGAGAAAACTATGCATATTGGATGCTTAATTAAAACATGACATAGTACATGGGAAAATAGTGTGTTTGGAGCCTTAGAAACTTTATTGGTTCACTTTCGACCACACATCTGCCACCATGATTAGTTCAATGGTGTAGCATATTTGTGTAATAGGAAGTGCAGCACCTGGAAGGAATTACAAACCACTTCAGCTGTGTGCAACGAGATGAAAAGGCAATAATTCCATACCTGAAATGTAGCAATGAAGCACATTCCCAAGCAAGAGGTTATTCCAAAACAGAAGGCAACGCAGTTCAGGCGACACCTAGTCTTCACCTCACATATCTTCTCCACATACTTGTACCTAGCGAATATGGTGGCTATTCCTGGAAAACACCCAGAGAATGAGGCTCACAACAAGAAACAACAACATGTTTCTTTCCAAACGCTCTTGAGTAACTCTGGGACTTTTCCCAAAAAAACCATTTCACTGCAGTATAGCGTAAGAATGCAAATCACATGTGCGGCCAAGCAGTCGATGCGCTTGACCCAGAGTCCCATCATGCCGCCACTTCCTGCTTTCATTAGCCCGTAAATGGGAAGTTGCAGCTGCGGTATTTCAACGTTCTTCAGATGATCATATTTCCCAGCAAGTGCAGGCATGACCTATCCTTCCCTGCTCGGAAAGCTTTGAAGCTTCTCACATCCCTCCTTCCAGGTAGAAAGGACTACCCTCTTACTCCTCTTTCTTATTGTTTGAGGGGAACCAGCAATAAAATGATGCGGAAAGTCATAAAGTACAATTTTATCAAATAAAATATGGTTACGGTTTGTGTGTAAGTGTGTAATTTTAAAGATCCATTCAGTTCCATATCCTTCTTAATTGGGAAGCAAAATGCAAATTGTTGGGCAAAATCACTGACCAAGCACATGTTATTGGACCAGCTGTGCTCCTAGAAAATCAGGATCCCCTAAAAAATGTCACCGTGGGTCCCCCCACCCAATTTTACAGTACATATTTTATTTATTTTTTTTGTATTCAAGGGCCCCTATCAAGTGCTGGCCCCCTGAACCAGCCAGGGTATTCATGACCCTGTGTACGACATCGTGATTTTTGTCATCCATCATGATCAGACTGCAGTATTTTAACTCACCCGCAAAAGCACTGATAGTCGTCATCAGTCCAAAAATGCCACTTTCTGGGGGGTTAGTGCCAGTGTCACTAGAGGTGATCAGACATTTCATTGTCACATTGTAATCTTTGAAGAAATGCAACATTATTCAGTGTTCTTCACAGTTATGGGCTGTCCCGAAAGACTTTATCACATATATATATATATTTAATTTCCCTTTAATGCACAGGGTAAATTAAAGCGGATCTATAGTCTTGCATGCAACATAATATTTACCGCTACACTTACTACCTACTGGTAGTATTACACCACTGAGTTAGCAAGTATCGAAAAATACAGATGACATTAGGCGGGTTACGTTATACACGTACGAAATTTAATCCAAATGATAAAAATATATAACATGAATTTAATGCAAAGTACAGTCATGAATCTTGAAAAACAATGGCAACATTGGTAAATAAAAAACAGCTGTAACTTCAGTTATGCACATATATACCGAGTAAGCCTGTGTGCTGTGAAAACGAAACTGATTTATTTTCTTTTCTCAGACAGCCCGGAATCTCCAAAGTTCATATGGCTGAAAAGGGCGCATACGAAGACATTTAAATAAGCGATAAGTATGTGGTAATTAATACAGATAAATGAGGGTTTAATTTAATTTAAAGTTAACTCATTATAATCCACCCTCTCGACAAAGAACCGTTACGAATCTCAAATTAACTTCGACTATTGTTAACAATTGCGAATAAAGTCATAATTGCAGCCCTTTAAAATGTTCGCAAAAGCACTCACCTTATATATGGGAAAATAACGTCAACATCATGTCTTAAGAGTGCAACAATATACGAAATTATGAATGTACAGGAGGACCATATCACCAAAAAAACTGGTAAAAAGCATATTCCTTCCATGAACCAAAGCATCACGCCTTCAAAGTGCACAGGCAATCAAGTGAGTGAAGAAGCGTCTCATGTGGAAAGTGTTTTTGTCCTCTCCAACGAAATTAGTGACGCTTACAGAACAAAACTTTTGAAAAGAAAAAGTTCCGACCCAGGTGTCACGTGGGCTGGTATGAAAGAGGGGCGCTTTATGGTTTAAATGACGATGCAACCGCAAATCTCTCTTCCTGATAGCCCGTACTCCTAACAACCTCTGAAATGTAATCAGTGAATAAATCTAACAAGTCATAGTTATCAAAGTTGCGCTTTTGCTGAAATACACAGCTCCGGAAAAAAATTAAGAAACCACAGCAAAATTTTCAGTTTCACTCATTTCTCAATGCGCCTGTGTAAAATATATTTTTTTTCCAAAATCCAGGCTGACTTGTCTCTGCTTCTCGTTGAAGGTCTTCTTCCTTGCTTTATGTTTTCGCACATTTCTCCCTAGCACCTCACACCACTTAATATTTCCTATTACTTTTGAGGGTTTATGAGGCACTGCCGGATAACTCGATGCTCATCTCTGACATTAGAAACTTGCTTCTGCCCTCTGCCTGCCTGGTCTTTGGTTATTGCCAGTTCTTATCTACCAATGTCGTACAAACTTTGAGCCTCGAAGCAACCTGCCTCTCAGCGTAGCTTTATGCCAGCAGAGCCAGGATTAAAACAGGATTTTAAAATGCAGACCTTTTTTAACATATACAGTGCTTCCTTATTCCTTATTTTCCCAAAGCTATTTATCGTCTGTTTCGAAGTAATATTCATTGTCATATGTATTTGCTCCATCACGTGGTGAGTTGTTGTTATACGGTTCTTTTGCTAATGGGTGTATTCTGCTTTTTTATTTTTTCTTGAGAAGGTTTCGCCCTCATTACTTCCGCTGCAGGCGTCACATGCGGTTTGGCACATCTATTAATACCGTAGCAACAGGTCTGGATAAAAAACGCTTTTATGCGACAACTTAAGGGACTCCGGAATAGTAACACATCTCTTTCAGGATTAGCTGGAACAACATTGAACAGAGATAATCATGCATAACTGACCCAAACAGTCCCCGAGGCTTATATGGGAGCCTAAACTTAAACAAGACCTTATATATCCCGTCCTTCCAGAGCAGTATGTTCAGTGTTGCATATGCAAACTATAACCTGTAGCAACCGCTACGAAATTATCCTTCAAGGATTCAAGGAGACAAGACTAAAGCACAAAATACATTCCGTGCATCTCGCTGCCAAAACATCCCCGGTCATGGCAAATAGTCTTGGGCGATATGACGGTATTTCGGTATACCCTGGTATTCGGCAATCCCGACAGTAGTATTTTTAATACAGTCAGAAATAAAGACGCTCCTCTTTCAGTGTAGCTGATACGGGGATGCTTCGTGTAGGCGATGCATTATAGTGTGCAGCATTGGAGCCTTACTTAAGTTAAAAAGTATAAAAAATAACAACGCACATACCGTGGGTAAAAAACACCGTAAATGCAAGAAATTATTGGAGCATGTGAGGCTTACCTGAAACCTAGTGCGCATGCGGCCGCAGATTCCCACACTGGACCCCCAGACGGTTCACGTTTTAGCTCCCTCCCAACTCGCAGGTAATTGGAAGGGAGCAAAAACTGGTTTGAGAAACACTGCAATAAACGAAGGATAATGATTTTAGTTCTTCAGCGAGGAGTTGTTTCTTCATTTCCCTAGCCCTCAGTTTCCACACTGATGTGCCCCTTTAGGCTCTCTCTGATTCCGGACTTTACAGTAGTCCACATGATTTACGGTTTTTTTAAGTACCGTCATATACTGTATGCCGGGGTGAAATGTCTAGAAGGTTTGACGGTATTAAAAGAATAGATACAGCCCAAGTCTAATGGAAAGACAAATTTTTCCTTTATAAAAAAAAAAAACACTTTTCTTGACAGACATTTACATTTATTCCACAATGACATTGTTACAAAGTGGAAAAACCAAAAATATTATGGTTATTTCTTTGGATATCTTTTATCATATTAGGATGTTCCTCTTGTATTTTGAGCTCTTGTTCGTCTGTGCCAATTCATTGTAAACGGTATTTTGGCCTCCTACCGCTAGAAGGCGACAAACAGAAAGTATTGCGCGTATATTGTCACCCAGTTGACACGGTGAGGAAGTGTGATTCACAGGGTTTCGTTGTGACAGTTCCGAAATGGTCTGGCGTTGAGGACGCACGGTAGTAATGTTACAATAGCACTATTAAAGTACTGTATGAGTATATTGTTTGTTAACGTTCGTTATGGGTTCGCGGTGTTACTGAATGGATGACAGCCATGGTTATCGTTAATTCCGTCCTGAAACTGCTGCAGAGGCAGACGTACACATGTCTGTCTCACCGATACGGGCTGTATCTTTGCTTTGGAGGAATTGTCCTCATGATCGTTTCCGCCTTTCAGTTTGGGGAGGTGAGTAAAACGAGATGTATATATGTATGTATGTATGTGTATGTGACCACGGTAGTAACATCGTTTCAATCTCCGTTGTATAGCATTTCTCAGCATTTAGTTGTTTTGGCTAACTCTGCCCTTTTTACCCAGATGACTAAGTGACACAATAAAGGCATTAGTGTTCGATAGCATTCTGTCGATCGCAATATCTTGCTTAATACATGAAGATCTGGAAAGAAAGGACGAAAGAAAGAAAAATGCATATAGTGAATGCACGTTAAAGAAAGCTTCGCGCAAGTAGAGCCAACAAGGTGCCAACAGGACTGTACCCTAGAGAGATGCTTAAATTAAATCTCTTTAGTAAAATTGCCAACTGCAAGAACGGGCAGACGTGCACTTTACAGTATTTATTATATTCATTATTACAGTTACTCGTACAAGGTACAGCACGTTCAGCTGTGAGTTCAGTCTGACCTGTGAATGTCTTGTGTATTGTACCCCCCGAACTTTACAAAGTCTTTTGTCTTTGCTCTCTGCTCGGCCATAGGGAAATACCACCAACCTGGTTATGTGTAAATCGTGAATCTTGAATAAATGTCGCATCTCAGATCTTGTCTCGAGCTTCAGTCCGGACTGTGCCTTTTTAGATCTGTTGTCCGTGGTCGCAGTGGTCAGTGGCTAATTGTCAGTGTCTCGGCCTGCCAGGTCGTGATCGAATGGAGCCGAGATCAGTATCACGTCTTGTTTGATTCCTATAGAGACAACGTGGCTGGGAAGTCCTTCCAGACACGGTGAGTTCCTGACCCATAGCTTTTAAGCCGAGCGGTCTGAGTCTCGTGTTTTGATCCAGGCTTTGCTGGGGTGCTGTGTATTACTGCTCTCTGTTGCTGGTTGTTGCAGAGAGTCTCTCACTCATTTGTCTCCCCAGGCTGTGCCTCCCCATGCCCATCGATGTGGTGTACACCTGGGTGAACGGTACCGACGCGGCGCTGCTGAAGGAGCTCCACGCGGAGAGGGAGAAGCTGCAGGCGGAGCAGAAGGCCCTCAGGTGCGGTTGCACGTGGAATTGTCAGAATTGTCTGAACACTGACATTACATAAACTCCTGCCGCTCAACAAGTAGAGCATTATGCTAACAATGCAAAGGTCATGGGTTTGAATTCCACTGTTTGAATAAAAGCATCAGATAAATGAGTTACCTGTAAAAATAAACTCACTGTTGCGCATGGTCCATACATTGTGAAAGATGCTTTATTTGCACAGGTACTGTATGTCGGAATGGTTCTTTTTTTTGCATATTGCTGACCTTTTCCAAGACATACATGCACTGGTTAGAGTGAAGCTTGGGGGTTGGAGCATGGGGCATGTAACATTAAGATTAATAGGTCTCCTAAACAGAAGAAATGACTTAATACTATCCTTAGTGAAACCTGCTTTTTTTGCCACAGGGAACAGCTTGGGAAGAATGTCAGTGATGTGACTGAAGTGCCAAAGAAAAGGTGAGCTGTAGGGGACAAAGAAAAGGTGAACTGTAGGCGACAAAGAAAAGGTGAGCTGTAGGGGACAAAGAAATGGTGAACTGTAGGCGACAAAGAAAAGGTGAGCTGTAGGGGACAAAGAAATGGTGAACTGTAGGGGACAAAGAAAAGGTGAACTGTAGGGGACAAAGAAAAGGTGAACTGTAGGGGACAAAGAAAAGGTGAGCTGTAGGGGACAAAGAAAAGGTGAGCTGTAGGGGACAAAGAAAAGGTGAGCTGAAGGGGACAAAGAAAAGGTGAGCTGTAGGGGACAAAATTCTGCGGGGAGGTGAGTCGATGGCTACCTCTCATGATGGCTTCCGCTCTGTGGTCATGCTAGTGTTTTAGCTGTAATAGACATTGTTAATGCGGTAGCATTGTAACGTGATTGCGACCAAATGACCCCCCCCCCCCCCCAGTAGTCAAGCTTGTAAATGATTCTTCGTCGCAATGGTATTGCGATTCAGTGGAGGTGCTGCCGTGTGTTGGTACGCCGTCGCAATGGTGTCGTGTCCACGGTGCAGCGAGAAACCGGAGTGTCTCCTGTCCCACTGCATCACGGCACCCGTGCTGGTGCTGGATCCCGGCCTTCCAGCCAACATGACACTGAAGGAGCTGCCCTCGCTCTCCACTGCCTTCTCGGCGGCCAAGCACCTGCTGCAGGTGGCCAAGCCCCGCAACCCCTCCACCAGCGTGTCTGTCCTCATATTCCACTCCCAGGCTGAAGGTACAGTCATACCGAGCTGCATGTTCCCCACCCCGCTGGGCCAGTGTCAACCGCTATCCTGGGTTCCCTTAGTTCCCCCTAACTCAGCTAATACCATTGGTTCCGAGGGTGTGTTTTATATCTGCCTTTATCCAAAGCAATGTACAGTTGGGTATAAGGAACGTAAGGGTTAAGTTGTGAAATCACTCTGCCAGCAATGGGATTCAAACCCATGACCTTCTGGCCACATACTGCCCTCATATTAGGGCAGGGGTGGGCAATTTAATTCAGTTCAATTCAATTTTATTTATATAGCACTTTTAACAACAGTCATTGTCATAAAGTACTTTACATTAACCCAGCCAGAACCCCACCAAGCAAGCCTGTGGCGACAGTGGCAAGGAAAAACTCCCTCTGCAATCTTATCAGTAAAGGGCCGGTGTGTATGCAGGTTTTTGGGATAACCTTTAGGTCAGCTGTTCAAACCCAGAAGTGCGGACTCTTCAGCCAACCAGCCCTCAAATTAGTAATCTAAGTAGGGAGTTGCAGCGAAAAGCCACATACACAGTGGCCCTTTCTGGGTAAGATTGGCCACCCCTGTTTTAGGGGGACAAGGAGAGCTGTGCAGAATTGGAGATCTTTTACACATGCATGTTTTTGTTATATCTGTTCTCTTTAAATGTCTTTTCATCTCATACATGCACTTACAGTGTAAGGATTCGCCTCAGCACTGGCCCTCACTTCTCTGCCCTGTTGCTCTCTCTCCTGTGGCTTAACACAGCTAATGAAGCTCATTCTGAGGTGTCCAGCGATGTCCTTAAGCGTTCCATAAGCCGTGGTTACTTGGTGAGTTGGGGCTTCCCCCTGGATCCTCCCCTAACCATCCACCCCCCCCCCACAGGGAGACATTCCTGAAGCACCTCCAATATTCCCTTTTGTATGGAAACAGACAATGAGTTGCAGTATTAATCAGTGTTCTTTAAAATATGTTTTCTTACCCAGAATACACTAGGACATCTTCCCTATGACAGCTGGGACATTGAGTTTTTCTGTCCCTTGATAGACTACAGATAAGGAGGCCCCTGGATTGGTACGGATGCAGTCGCTGGCCTACCTGAGCGGCTTCCCATCATCCCTCAAGGAGGCTGAGCAGCTCAGGGTGAAGCTACCGCCCACCATCACTGGCAAGATCAAACAGGTGACGACTCCCTGGCCATGGAATTCGCCATATGTCTCGTAAAAGAATGACCACAGCATTTTGATGTTCTGTCACATACCACTGGATCCCAGCTGGGTAGATTTTACAAAATGCAGCTGTGGCTGATGGGAAGTGAAGTCCAGTATTTCTCATATCAGTCTGTAGATGCTGTGCTCCTGTTAGTAAGGCAAGGACGATATTGTTTTTAGACTTTCTGGTAGTCATACAAGTATTATTTGATAGGAGTAAGTAAGGATTGTACAACATCATTGCACAATGTTACCTGCAAGAGACACTGGACACAAGATTGAAATCCACTGACTTCATTGTAACACATGGTACAGTCCAGCAGAGGGCAGTAGAGCCAAGGATAATTACACTTGTCCTGCACTTTGAATGTTTGTCCATTGACCCCAAGCATGGTGCATGCTGGTCAGTTAGCCTGGTTAATCTGAGTGTGAGTTTTTTCATCTTGACTCTTTAAACAGCTAATTCTTCAGTATAATTATTTTCATCTTTATTAATTTATATGTAGATTTTTACAGTCATTTTAACCATATACGTTACTTTGGATGAATAAATTAAACGTAACTGTAAAATGTTTAAACTTTCTAGTCAATCACTGTCCTGATAGTTCCATATAAGTAAGATGTGACGTGTCACTACATTCAGTAGTAACATGTTAGGAGTAACATTGACAATAAAGAAGCAGATAAATTTGCAGATAAACTGGGCACCCTGGGAAAATCACTATTCAGCCTGGCAACCTGATATAAGATTACTGGTTCAAGCCTTATAAAATATGATTCATATATAACATTTATCTGTTTCAGAGGAGTAAGGTTGTACTTTGTGTTAATCTTATTTCTGCCACAAGGGGGTAGTATTGTTTCCCCGGAAAACCCATGTGAATATGTTTTTGGTTTGGACTAAATCTCACAGTGCACTGAGTAATTGGGCTCCGTAATTATGCTGTAGCTTCTGTAGTGAAGATAATTTGACGTGTGACCAGTGTGGTTTTAAAAGCTTCCAGATTTAGCTGAAAGGCCAATCCTGTCTAAGCGGCAGATTGTGAGTAATCGGCTTGTTATTAGAAGACTTGCAGAGTATCACTATTTTACACTCCCAAGGCTCAGCAAATACAATGTATCACTTTCCTTCCTATCGCAACTTCAGAGACCTTGATTGTGGCAGAATGTTTGTAATGTGGCGGGATTTTAAGCACCAAGCTCTGCTTTTCTGTAGCCCTCCACTGTCCACTCTCAGGTTTATATCTGGTTCCTGTTCCGTGTCCATTTGAGGGAATAAGATTCCGCATGCATTTACATCATTTGGTATGGAGCCCTACAGGATAGATGCTGATTTAAACCCTTGTCTGACTTTCTTTCTATTCACACGTATATTTACATGTACATTTACATATACATTTACATATTTAGCAGATGCGTTTGTCCAAAGAGAGATACAAGTGATTCGAATAGCGCATTTTAAACATAAATACTGTCATGAGGTCACCTAGACATAAGTGGGAAGACGGTGTCCTACGTGGGTGGAGTTTGTGTGGAGGCACATTGGCTCATTTGGGGGTGGCATGGCTCACAAATAAAAACCCCCCCCCCCCCGACGCCGACCCTGATGGGACCCAAAAAGATTGCGGTTTCCTTGCCTTAAATGGACATCGCTAACATCTTTTTATTTTTTCTTCCCAAAAATGGTGGATACATTTTCTCACATTACAGCTAATGAAGTGTACATTATAGATCTATTTAGAAATGGTTCCCAAAATTTGATGCATGCGGTGTTTATGTCAGGAGCTGATATCTTGTGCTCATTTGCCATATATATCTTGGGTTCCTATAATAATTAATCATTTAATCCATTAGGTGACCTTAAAGTCTGCTGCTAAACTGCCTGCCAGCACCCCGTGATAGAAATGTTGTCCCCACCCTTGAAGAGGGAGGGTGTAGGGCGGGAGCGGGGGTGCTTTGTCCCCATGATTCCATCTTCTGGGCCGTCATGTGATAACAGCAGGGGTATTAGGGCGAAACCCGAGCGGGGGGCTAGGGGGTTAACTATAGAACAACTGTTTGAATTGGCGGCACGCCAGACCAGTTGTGGAGAAGGTCACTGAGGTATTTTCGTCACCCGTCTCCTTGCTCTCTCAGCAGTGTCCTGCTAGCTTACCGCCAATCAAACGGGGGTCGCGCCTCATCAGCCGGTGTGGCGGTCAGCAGTGAGCCTCTCTGAGAAAGCCTGGACACGGGCTGCAGGCTGGTGGCTGCAGCTCTCCTTGGACTAAGGCGATTAGCCTGGCTTCTTCAACCCAGAGGCTTAGATGGGGACCAGCCAAGTATCTCTGTATAGAAGTATCTGCTAAGCGACTCGCGGATGTACTGATATTTCGGTGCGGGGTCAGAGATCTGCGGTGACATTTACTGGCCTTTGATGGTCATGTGAGGAGGTGCGGGTAAACCGGTGGAGGTACTGCAGCCTGAAGGGGGCGAGAGGTTAGAGGGGAGCTGGGTAATGACCCAGAGATCTGATACCCCTGTAGGTAAGATGTTAGTATTTCTGGATTTTAGACTGTGAGGTGGTGGAGGGGGGGGTCTCCAATTAGTATGGGAGTAATGTAACACGAGAGAAGCTCTGGTTTTAGGGATGAAGGGCAGTGTCTACAGTTACAGTCGAATACGTCGGTGATGAAAGTTCCCAGCTTTGCCCCTGTCATCCACGTGCCTGGAGAATATCGCCAGATGTTCCCAGAGAGGAGGTGTCGAGTGAGGCGTGTGCGCCCTGCTGTGTCACATGGGCGGCCCTAAATATACCCACAGCTTCTGAGGGAAGCAGCTTGTTTCTGCTCCAGGTGGATCTGATGTAGGCATTACCTCATCATCAGTGACACCATACCAGAACCACCTTCTGACCCCTTCCGGCACCTTCGATTGGCCGCTGAAAGGCCTGTGTTTATGGGGGTGTTAACAGCCCGATGGCCCCCTTCCCTGCTCTGTTGGCTAGGCGACTGAGGTGATGGAAATGGTGACCTGCCATGCCTGAAATAACAGTGAGAATCTGATCTGGAGGGAGGCCGCGGTATCTGCCAGGGATTGGCGAGACTTTGGCTCAGCCTTGGCGTTTGGGGTGCTGTTGCAGCCCCGTCCAGGGAAACCAGGAGAACATAAATTATAAAGTTTATAATCACACAGAGATGAATGATCTAGTATGACTGACTCGGACTGAATGATGATCAACAAACATCACATTCATCATGTAGTATATAGGGCTGATTAAAAAAAAAAAAAAAAAAATCACCCAATGAAATTCTACATGACCTTTACTGGTGACACAGAAGCCATAAGAAATCCAAGAAACCTAAATAAGAAACATGAAATGTTAAATTAAGGGAATACAGTTCTTTATGGTAGTGCTACCTTTTTTATATCACTGTTTGGTGATGACAGCTAATGGTTGGTTATTCTCTATCTCTCCTGGGAGACCAGAGACGGAGACTTAATAATGTTGGAAATTAGAGTAAAATGTAGCATTTTGTTGGCGGATCTGAGTTTGGAACCCAAGAGCAGCTGTTCCCGTCCGTCCTGGATCACAGCAGCTGCTCAGCTGTTTCACGCTGTCATATTTTGGCAGCATAATTGTATAATCATGGTTGATTGAAGAGGGGGAAATTAGGGGCTTTTGGTGTGTAGAGGCTTTTAGGTGTTGTTTATGTCAGTTGGGGGGGTCTGTGGAGGTGAAGGCATTGGGGGGTAAACAGTCTCTCACCGTGTCTCAGATTCCTGCTGTCAAGCCCCAAAGCTCCTGGAAATGCTTCTCTGTGTGTCTCCATGCAAGGGCCATTCTCCTGAGAGGAATGACATCATGCCACTTTCTGGGAACAACCCACATCTCTCCACCATGGGTAACGGAGAGTATGTGAGGCAGCCCAGGGTGCAGGAAAGAACAGGTTCATTTTAAATTGTTTGGGGGGATGAAGAGTGAGACAATAGGCCTCTAGTTATAGGGGCATCATTTTCAACTTGGATTCATTCGCCTCTTGAAATGCAATAGGGGGCAGGTGTTAGTCTATAAGCTTGCCGCATTGTAGCTGAACTGCCACTAGAGGGCTCTGTCAAGTCATCATCTGGTCACCATGTCTTTACATCGCTAGGGACTTCTAGGATTTGGTTGGGCTTAGTTGGCTCCTTTTGAATCTTATGTCTGTGGCTGTGTTGTATTATGAAGCCAATGTTATATGGTTCTGTACAGCTGCTTATGCCCTGTTGGTTCATCATGTATTAAATCAGGGTTTCTGGAGAGCAGCAGCTGTTGCTTCAGATGTAGTTGTGAGAGACGTTTTGAGTTAGAGTGCTACGCGCTTGCTGTTGGGGTGGGTTTGACACTGTGGGCTTCTGCTCATGGAGGGAGCTGGAGCGACTTGGGAAACGTATAGATTGTGACAGTGTATTTGTTTCATTCTGCAGCTACAGCTTTACTCAGAGGCCAGCATCGCACTTCTCCATCTGAATGACCCTCAGGATTTTGGCGAGCTGACTCAGCAGGCCCGGAAGAACCTGACTCTGGATGGCAAGGAGCTGACCGTCAGCCCTGCCTACCTCTTCTGGGATCTGAGTGCCATCAGCCAGGTGTTGCTCAATTCCTGCTTGTTCTCGCAGCAGCCACCTGATTAGCTGGTTCCCTGACAGGCTGGTAGCATCGACTTTACCCATTGGACAAAGCGTGTTTTATGATCCCCTATCATGAACTTTGTGATTACTTTATTTTTTCGAGCACTAAGCAGAATGGCTTCAGAGGCACTGACGTTTGATCTGTCTTTCTCCCTCCCACTGCTTCCTACCTCTGCTGGGCTCAACAGCCTAAGCAAGACGAGGACATCTCAGCGAGCCGCTTTGAAGACAATGAGGAGCTGCGCTACTCGCTGCGCTCAGTGGAGAGACACGCCCCCTGGGTGCGTCACATCTTCATTGTCACTAACGGTCAGATCCCATCTTGGCTCAACCTGGACAACCCGAGGGTCACGATTGTCACACACGAGGTGAGTGTCGTGACCCATCCCTTCAAGCCCTTATTTGTAACGACGGTGATAATTTAAGTTGGATTGTAAAATCCATATAGGATCTTCTTACACAGTGATGGTGTGTTTCTTGTGAGGAACAAGCCAACATAGATTTGTGGATATTTAAGGCGATCAGTCCCCATTGCACTTCTTAGGACATCTTCCAGAACGTCTCACACCTGCCCACCTTCAGCTCACCTGCCATCGAGACTCACATTCACCGTATCCCTGGCCTTTCACGCAAGTTCATCTACCTTAATGATGATGTCATGTTCGGGAAAGATGTCTGGCCGGATGACTTCTACAGCCACTCCAAGGGACAGAAGGTGAGTACAGGGAGGGAGCCATGGTCAAATTGTTTCCAGGTGTGCCCTTATGAAATTACTTAGGGTGTTTTTCCACCACACCAGGTATGGTACTTTTAGTACTTCGAGAAAGTGCCAAAAGTATTCTGTTGCCGGATCTGAGTTTGGAACCCAAGAGCAGCTGTTCCCGTCCGTCCTGGATCACAGAAGCTGCTCAGCTGTTTCACACTGTCATATTTTGGCAGCATAATTGTATAATCATGGTTGATTGAAGAGGGGGAAATTAGGGGCTGTAATTTTGTTGCCCAGTGGGGTCTGGCTCTTGGTGTGTGGAGGCATTTAGGTGTTGTTTATGTCGGTTGTGTGGGGGGGGGGTCAGTGGGCTAAAAGTCTGGAGGTGACGGCACTTCAATGTACCAAAAGTACTGCACTTCATTGTGTTGGTTTCCTCACGGTCAGAGTAATTTTTGATGTGTTCTTCCGCATTACTTATCTTGAGGTGTACCTGACATGGCCTGTACCAAATTGTGCGGAGGGGTGTCCTGGTTCCTGGATAAAGGATGGCTACTGTGACAAAGCCTGCAACAATAGCGCGTGTGACTGGGATGGGGGGGACTGTCTTGGTGAGCGAAGACTCTATCCTTTGTCGTGTATGCATGAACTCCTAAACTCTGGTGTAGAGAGTGTTAGAATCTGTGTCTCTTGTGTAACATTCCAAATGAGTGTTTATCTTCATTATTATTCATTAGCTTGGTTTTTATTATCAAGATGGCGGTGTGCGCGGATGCAGTGGCCAGGAGCTCCCCATGTAGAGTTTTTACCCCACATTCATCACACTTCTGAACTCTGATAACTGATCTCGAACATTCTGATGCAATACCCCACATGTGTAATTTCCGTATTTATATGCATTTATTCTATCTTATCTATCTATCTAATCTATCTATCTAATCTATCTTATCTATCTATCTTATCTATCTATCTATCTTATCTATCTATCTAATCTATCTATCTAATCTATCTATCTAATCTATCTATCTAATCTATCTATCTAATCTATCTAATCTATCTAGCATAGATCCGTATTTTAGGTATTTCATGGTCTTCAGCTACAGCATAAAAACAGAAGTCCTCAAGGTCAGAGATTAGGAAATGCTGAAGTACAGTATGTTTTTACCCATAATCCCTTGGAGTAACAGTTGTTATGGCCCCAGTCATCGCTAATTGGAACTCTATGTCAGTTGGTAATGAAGGTTGCCCATCTTCCTGCAGGTGCTCCGGGAGGCAGTCGGTTTGGAGCCGGTGCTGGGGGCGGAGTCCCTGATGTGGGAAATGGACAGCCCTGGCAGTTTGGTGGAGGTTTGGGTGGCATAACTGGTGTGTCATACTGTAACCAGGGTTGTGCCAATTCTTGGCTGGCAGACAAGTTCTGTGACCAGGCCTGCAATGTGCTGTCTTGTGGATTTGATGTGGGTGACTGTGGCCAAGGTTAGTATCTCAGGGATTTGCCTTAACTAATTTTATCAAGGTGTGCTTCAAAGAATTTTGTTTATGTATGTTCAAAATGTCTCTGTTTTTCTTTATAAATCTGTTTGCATTTGATACCTGCTCTCCCTGAACCAGAACACTTTGGCCAACTATACAAAGTGACCCTACGGAAGAACCAAACCCGGTACTCCCTCCCCCAAGGGGAGACCAAGCCCTACTTCAGCTTTGCCCTTATCGGTCGTAGGGTATCCGAGGCCCAAGTCAGTGACAACCCTGTGGTGCGGCACACTTCTATAGCCAACAAGTGGCAAACAGTCCACCTGCTGCTGCATGCTGGCATGAACGCTACGCAGATTCAGTACAACCTGACGTTCCAGGGGGCAGATGACCATGAATTCTCCGTGGCCTTCACTGTGGATGTTGACACTCGCGAGGGTGTCCGGTCCAATGCATCTGATGATGGCCAGAAGGATGTTGACAAGGAGGCCAAACCCACTGAAATAGCCCAAGAGCTTGAGGTACCTTTTGAAGATGTTCCCTTGGAGAAGAGAGGTCCCAGATTCCATAAAAGACCCCCAGGGGAGATGCCTGAGATTGTGGTGAAAGTGCCTCAGCTGAATGAATCCTGGCTCCCAGCCAACATTCGCAGTGAATTACTGGAGTTGGAAAACAGACTCCTGATTGGAGACATCACTCTTAAAGGCTTCAACTTCACCAAAGCAAAACTTCTGGAACTATACCAGACATCAGCAGGGCAGGCTATGCAGCAAAAACGAGGGATCCCTACTGAAAGGGTGGTGGATCTTAAGCCTCCAGAGAATTTGGATTCCCACAAGCCGTACAAAGATCTTGGAGCAGAAGATGTTAAGAAAGACAAGGCCGTGGCACCCGTGGTGGGTGGCAAAGAGAAACAGAGACTGGTCCAATCTCACCCTTCTTCCATCAAGCTACGTGTGGATGACCAAGTCGCTGATGGCGCAGTGGCCCAGCTCCCAATGTCTCCAGTTCCTATCACCACCAGGGGACCATCAGGAGCCAAACACCTTATTGGATTAGTGGGGATTGGGTCCAAAGTTGTCGATTCTGAAAAGGGGGCCAATGCAGCCATAAGGGCAGGTCCAGAACAGAAGGCAGAGGGTGGAGCGACATTCCTCAGCAGGAAGCTCCAGCACTACACGTCAGCCGATCGAGGTTTCCTTCCCTGGGAGAGGAGGAAGTACTTCCATGACCTGCTGGAGGTGGGAAGCATACCTTCAGAGGATTTCTGCCGTCCTACATGCTTTACGGTGTAAGTCAGTATCCTTGGTGTCCTGTTGACCTTCTGCAGGAAGGCGAGGAGCTAGAGAGGCAGCTGGAGCAGAAGCTGGCTTACCGTGCTGATGGCACCGCTGCTGGCCGGAGGCTGCAGGACACCTTCGCCGACTCGTTGCGCTACGTCAACCGGCTGCTCAATGGCCAGTTTGGCTTCACGTCACGCAAAGTGCCGGCTCATATGCCTCACATGATTGACCGTGTCATCATGCAGGGACTGCAAGACATGTAAGCAGCACCCCTTAGAGGCCTTTGAGTACCATCAGGGGCACTACCTGCAAATTGTACCAGCAATGGTCATTAAAATGTGCTAAATATAATTCACAAGTGCTGCCGTTTAATAGTAAGCTGGCATCTGTCTTACTTTTAGGTTCCCTAGTGAGTTTGACAAGACCTCATCTCACAAAGTACGCCACTCGGAGGACATGCAATTCGCCTTCTCCTACTTCTACTACCTGATGAGCGCTCTCCAGCAGCGCAGTGTCTCTCAGGTCTTTGACGAGATCGACACCGACCACTCCGGTGTCCTCTCCGACCGAGAGATACGCACGCTTGCTACGCGGATCCACGACCTGCCGCTCAGCCTCCAGGTAGGGTCCAGCCCCAGGTTCACAAACACTGATTGGGTAGGGAAGAGTTTTAATTCAGCACTTTGGCCACAGAGTTGATGTGCCCATTGTCCTGTACACATGATAGCTGGTCTGTCCTGCTGTTTGTGTACGTAATAAGCAGACTGAAGCATTCAGATGTATCACCGTCTGTTTTGGATAGGATCTAACAGGTCTGGAACAAATGCTGATTAACTGCTCCAAGATCCTGCCTACCAACATCACACAGCTCCACATGATTAGTCCCACCCAGGAGGCCTACTATGACCCCAGCATGGTTAGTATCTCATGACCAACTAAGAGCCCCAGACCCTCGTACGTGTGCTCTTTCTGATCCATAGCACAAGGTACTGTATGAATGCTGTATTATACTTGTAAGAAAAGTTTGAGTGCATATCTACAGTATCAGGGCAGTCTTGGATAGATCTAGGTCAATTTGGAAATGTAACGAGTGCCGGAGAGTGAAATGTATATCCACAGCCTCCAGTCACTAAAGGTCTGGTTGTCAACTGCAAACCCATCATAGACCGCATTCACAAGGCCTTCAAAGACCAAAACAAGTACAAGTAAGTAGTTCAACTATGCTTGTAACCGTGGCCAAGATAAGTAGTTGGATGTATGGATTGAATAATGGATGGATGGATGGGGTAGTTCAACTATACAAATCATTTACATAAATTTTTTGTTTGATGCCTGCTTTAACAATGTGGTCCGAAGGCAATATTGCCCTGGTTGAATGTGCTGTTTCTGAAGTTCATGGCGGGTTAATGTCTTGTAGAGTTAGCTTTATAGTTCACTGCCCTCATCACTTTCACTTCCTCGAGCAGGTTTGAGATCATGGGGGAGGAGGAGATTGCCTTCAAGATGGTTCGCACCAATGTTTCCCATGTGGTGGGCCAGCTGGATGACATTAGGAAGAACCCCAGGTGTGTGGGCAAGGGAGCTTTTCTTGCAGGCTCGGGTGTCCATTGCCATGCCCATTTCAAAAACTTCTTCCGTAGGCCCTACATGTATGAAGGTGCTACTTGTGTACCCTACAGGAAGTTCATCTGTCTCAACGATAACATCGACCACAGCCATAAGGATGCCCCTACGGTGAAGGCGGTGCTTCGGGACTTCTACGAATCCATGTTTCCTATTCCTTCTCAGTTTGAGTTACCAAGAGAGTACCGTAACCGATTCCTCCACATGGGGGAGCTCCAGGAATGGTAAGACCCAGGGAAAGGAAAGCGTTCAGTAAATGCAGAAAGCGCTGTTAGCCAGTCAGAGCTGTTAGCCTAAATTACCATTCTGTCACTTACCCGTCATTTGTGTGTTTACGTGATTGCTCACTGCATAGCATAAGTGATGTATTCTGTTAGTGGGTGTTTTAAAGGATAGATTTTTCAGAAGGAAATTTAGATCATTCAAATAGTGAATCGTGTTGCACTACTGTTTGTTTACTGCTGAATTTACCTGTTTTATTAATAGAACTTTAGTTTTTAAGCCAAGAGGTTAAGCTAGCCATCCTGGTTAGAGGTTTAGTAAGTCTAACCTGCTTGGAATGGTGGATAATTGACATTTAGTCTATATAAGAACATAAGAACATAAGAAATATACAAACGAGAGGAGGCCATTCGGCCCATCAAGCTCGCTTGGGGAGAAC
>JAABNX020000001.1:10724662-10743667 GCA_015163995.2 Mormyrus lacerda
CCCCCCCCCCCCCCCCCCCCCCCCCCCCCCCCCCCCCCCCCCCCCCCCCCCCTGCCACTTACAGGCCGAATCGCAGCGTCCCGGAGACATAGGCCTGCCAGTGCGCGCAGAAGAACATGAACATGCCCACGAAGCCGCAGAAGAACATCCAGTTTGGATACACTCCCATTCCACAGGATATGCACGTTCCCACGGATACGAACACTGGGCGGAACACAGGAGATGGGATGGTTATCCATTCCCTGTTTTTGTATTATACTCTCTTAAGGATGTTACAATGAAGACGTCAATGTAAAGTGCCTTGGGGTGACTGTCGTGAAAGGCGCTATATAAAAATTAATTGCTGGGATGTGCAGAAAAAACGAATAGCTTTTGGCAGAAAATATCACAAATGGTCACGCCGTTAACACAACACTTTGTGCCTGTGATCAGAAGATTGTTGATTCAGATCCAATGCCTGGCAGTGATGTCATTGTTGGGCATTTGACCACAACAATGTCTGACCATGCTCTCTCACCTGAACATCACTTTGGATAAAAGCATCTGCTGTACTTGTAATGTAAACAGTTAAACTCTGTCTAAGCTTGTTCCCTCAAGGGCACAGCGAGTATGTGTATCTAAGAGATCCCGTAACCTAAGCTACACTATCACTACCCCCTTCTGCTTTTCTATCCCTAGACAAACTGGCTAATCCTTCCGTTGCTCCACGCAAAGCTGAGGGTGAAATTACAGGTCAACTAAGACCACAACATTTCTCTAACATGGTACCTGTGGACACAGCGTCGCAGCCATGGTCAAAGAGCTCCCCAAGCGCCGAGCTGCTGTTGGTCCTCCTTGCCTGCTTCCCGTCGATGGCGTCCAGGGATTGGTAGATGAATAGGCCAATTGCGCTGAGGATGAAAGCCCAGCTTGGCGCCTGTGAGACCCAGAAAGAAAAGTTACACCCAGCTGTTCTCTCACTGGCTGGAAGGGGCCAATCAAAGCCTTGGATGTTAATAAACATATATTAACCAACAACAATAAAAATAAAATGCCAAATGTTTAGCTTCCCTGTTTTTTGACAACCAAGTGTATTTTTTCTTGTTCTTGAGGCATTTCTTAAGATTCCAAATTCCATTGGTCCTCTTTCTAGCCGGATGGTATTTTCAATAATGAAATGCATTCTCTTGTTTAATTGCAACCAACAGCAGCGCCCGCTCCAGGAATCCCTTCATCGTAATGATCTCTCCAGGCCGTGTAAACGGTACAGCAGGATTGCATCACCGAATGGCAGCCAGCCGGACTCATAAGCAAGGAAATTACAGGTTCAAATGCCAGTAGGAGAACCGGTTTCCTTTGAGAAAGGTGCCTAAGTAAATACGCTAAAGATTAACTAAATGACTAAAGAACAAATAAGTCACCATAGCAAAAGGTGTATAAACGTCTGAAATGCTGGTAAATGAAAAATGCAAATCGATTTATATTTGACCGGAAAAATGGATGAAAACAAAGGGGAGGCAGTCAGGCCAGGCAGAGCTCAGGGATGAGGAAAATGATCCAGTGTCCCGGCACCAGCACAGAATACAAAACTCACCCTCCTAGTGACAGAAACCAGGAGCAGTTTATGACCTGTGTAAGTGATTGCACGCTAAAAGGGATCTGTCACTGGACTCTCCTGCTGTTCTCCTCGAAGACCCTAGTTTGGAAAAGCAATACGACAACCACAATTCCACCTGGAAAGTGATATATAACCCGCATGTTCACAGGGGAGGTCGGTACATCCAGGGAGCATGACGGCGCCTACGAGCAAACAGCAGAGCAGAAGCTTAAAGTCCATTGACTGTTTTGTTGTTTTTTTTGTTTTCAAACAACCAGCATGCCGACCAACCTGTTCTGTTACGCTACTGCAATGACGCGAGTTCCGCAAAATCATATAATGCAACTGGCTGTTTATGACCCTGCTAAATGGCGAGGCCTATTTCATTTTCAGTATAATGAAATGCTGTTAGCAAAAGGGCACTACAGCTACACAACATTCATCTTGTGGTTTTGCTCTGGAAAAAGGTTAAATCTGATTCCCTGCATGTATATAATTAGCTACAATTACAGAGGTAAGACCTCTTAAGTATGATGCATTTTCTAGCATAATCAATGCAGAAGCGGGACAACCGAACTGAGCGAGATCCTGAACAAGCCGGTAAAATGAATAGTTTGCCCTTGTTGACCGGAGGTGCAACTCACCCACGCAGCGTTGGCTGTGAAGAGGCGCTAAGTAGGCCTCATGCCCCCACTGTCCTATCTACCTCTTCGGCCCACTTACTCTGGTGTAACAGAGGGCTGGAAGACGGCACAGTGACTATGCGGCAGAAAAACGCATGTAAAATTGGCATGTGGGGGACAGCCAATCAGGGGCTTGAGCACACTGACCAGGGTAAAGCATGCAAGGGCCTACCAGGCAGACATAACCGTAACGACACAACCGGGGGATTCAGAGAGACAGCGAGACAGGCTGTTTAACAGCATGAGGTGCCTGGAGCATCACCAGGTGTGTAACTTTGCTTGCGTGAGTGTGTGTGAGCGCGCACACGTTTGCCCCGCAGGGCCAGATGTCCCCTCAGTTGGACCCTCTCAGGCTGCCAGGGCCTGATCCTAGACCTGCTGATGCAAGTCCCGTTTCCCGGCTCCTTTCCAGAAACGCACACCTTAAAATCACACGGAAGGGAAAGGCCAGGCTACCCTAATGAGCCTTGCAGCCGTCTAAGGTGGCAAGATGTCACTTGACCATCAGCACAACGGTGATGAAACCTTGAGAAAATACAACTCAGGGCTCCTCAGTACCAGAGATGTTTATTACAGCCGTTCACCGCCTCCCTTATAAAACTTTTAAAAGATCCTCTGTAATAAACCACCTGACTGACAATATCTTTTTGTGCAAATATAATATGCAGCAGTTTAATGTGCTGGGGGGGAGGGCTAGACACCCACGCCATTGCCCAAAGGAAGTGCCTCCCTCCCCCCACTAAGCAAAAATATGTTCAAAGTACATCTTTTGGACATCTTGCCCCCTGAGGAGCCGGAATTAAAGTTTTAATGAACCTTCTGAATGTCCAATATTGGGTCCTGCACCTGTCCTGCACGTCCACAAATGTCCAAAAAAATTCTCCTAGCCAGTGGTCCAAATATCAAACTGCATATCTACACACAAAAGGGGTCGTGGTCAGACATCCACATACTGAACGTGACTTGCACGTCATGCAGATGTAGATATGGTCCTGAACCGACCAAAGTGATTTAGACGATCTACACGTCTGAAAGGCATCTTGTGTTTGCAGGGGCGGGTGCACATTTGTCCCCGTAAGAGTCTCTGTCCGGCCCTGTTAATGTATATATGGTATTAAATGAAAACACTTTAAAAAAATCAGCCAAATAATGTAATAAATATTGAGAAACAAAAAAAAAATTCATTTTACCTTAATGCTTAGTCTACCTTAATCAGTTTTATAGCGCAAGTAAGGTGACACAAAGAATTTCACTTGACGTTTATCTCCAATACATAGAAGACAATAAGTATTAAATAATTCAAGTAAACATAAAAGAAAATAGAGGTATTACGTATTAATAAAACCTATACTGCAACACTCCGAACAGCAAATATATATGTACTCTAGGTGTCTACAAACTGGCTGTAACCAAAGTGAGACAGTACATAAAAATCTACCTTTAAAATATTTAATTAAAAGCAGCACAATGAGACCGTTTTGCTGTTAAGTCCTCTGATAACATTCACCGTGTTCAAAGTTACGGTGACTTCTGGCCGTAGACAAGGCTGTGATGCCTGTCACTCCGCACGGAAATGTCACCCGGGGGTATCGGTGCCGACATTGCAGAGTGACTCGCAGACAGGAATATGTCCATAGTCCTAGAGTGTCAAACTAATACAATGTTTAGCTGATTGCAGTTTACTTTGATCCAGGATGTTTGGTGGTTTCATCCTTTCTAAACCAGTCGATCGTAACTATTCGATACAATGTCGCGCGAGAGAGAACTTGGGGGGTGATGTGTTGGAAACCTGACAAAGCTAACATTGTTATTCTCAGTTCGTAGTAGGGTGTGCGACTATTCAGCTGTTTGCAATACGCTACCCGAGTGAGTTAAAATAATATCGATCATGGTAAACGCCCGGAGAGAGCAAACAAGTCCGTACACATGCAAGCAGGCCTTCTGGGTGGGAGGTTATAACACAGGCGTTATTGTGAAAAGGAAGGACCAAGTTTATCTAGTAACGCTAGTCGTTTACTAATTAATACTCTAACAACACCATCAATAATAATAATAATAAACAACAATAATAATAATAATAATAATATGAAAATGCAAGTGCAGATAGATGTATGTTAATAACCCATTTAATGCAACAGTTATCACGATAATTCCTCAAATGAAAAAAACATTTTAAAGCAACAAGCCGGCTGCACATTGTGATGAAACCGGGATAAACAGATGCCTGAATAGCTGGCGCTGACGGAATTCGCTGCGAGACGGGGCGCCGGTGCCGGACGGCACGAGCATGCGGGCCCCCGCAAAAAGCGCCACTCAAAGTTTACGGTGACCGGAGCCAAGGCAGAGCACCGCTTACCTCCTCTGTGGCAGACGGGCAGTAAAAGACCAGAATAACCGTCGTGACGATGTTGATTATAAGCCCTGTAATGGTCAGTGTGTTGGGAGCTACCCAGGTGGGGATCTGCTGAACCAGCCAGTTCCAGTATATCTGACAAGGCGGCTCGAAGAGGGAGCGCCCCGACGCGCTGTATTTGTGCTCCTCCAGTCGCTTGAGTTGCTGGGCTGAGAGCGGCTCCAGCCGCACAGGGGACGGCATCGTCGCTGCTCCCTTAACGCGCTGCCTGCGGTCTCTGGCGGCTTCCGACACGCGCCACCCGTCCGGTGGGTGGAGGGTGAAGCATTTAGGCGCTGCGTGGCGGAAGGCGTCCCCGCGCTTTGCCAGGGATCCGCAGCTCTCCGAGCTGGAGCTGCGAGCGCTTGGACAGGAAACTCAAGACCGGAAGAGGATGCGACCGGGAAATATGAATCCCACCGCACGCCTTCTACTGACTATATCTGCCATAGGGGTCGTTGGAAAGGAAAATCCGTTTAACTGATGCTTGCTCGATAGCTGTTTAATACATTAAGGGCAGTTTTCATAAATGACGCCCGCACGTCACGGTCAAACTTCAAGCACTGTGAAATGGTTCAGCTGCAGAACACTGGAGACTGATATGATTCCCTAGTGACTCCCAGCTAAAGAAATCTAATCACTGCTTAAGTATTCAACTGCAATAAATAATAAGCTATACATTGTGTTCACTGGCGTCTGATTTCATTTTCAGGATTCGATCAATACCTCTATGTTCTCCTAAATCAAGCATATTTGTGCAATGAAAAAAAATGTACCTCCATTAATCTAATGCGGATCCTGGTATGAAACAAAAATATGGGTCATAACTGAAAGTGCAGAGTGAAGTGAGGTTTGTTTTACGTTTGTCATCAGTACTTGCTGGCTGTTTCACATTGTGCAGAATCATTTTAGAAGCTTGTGTGTGGGATTATTTCCCCCCATATGTTTATAATCTTATTTACAGAATATTAATTTCAATAAAGTAATTCACTCCAACACCCTCATATATACATGACATTTTATTCATTTGGCTTCAGTAAATCATAAATTACAAATGAGTGTGGAAGTTAAAAGCATGCTCTGATCTCCAGGCTGAGTAAACTATGTTCTATAGCCTCACAAAAAAAAAAATATATATAATAAAATAACTGTAAAACAGAATCACTAAGGTAGTTTTGCGAACGCTAGAGACTAGTTTAAACAGACTTCTGTCAAAAATCAAGAGACCTTACTTAAACTTCTTCCCCTCTATTCAGCTCCCAAATAAGGGCGTTTACCCCAGTCTCCCCTTGACACGCACAAATCACTGTTGAGTGAAATCAGAACTGTTCATTCAAATTTTTCCACACTACCAAACATGTCTCACACAAAGCAGTTTGCCAAAAACATCACTGACATGCTTTACAGCCTGAAATAGTTATTACACATCAGCCTTTAAAAAGACGGGGCCTGAAACAGCTGTATATATACTGAGTCTATGGTAACAAGCTCCACTCTTGCAGTACAGACAGCATGCTGTGTTGAAGCCCCGCCCCCTTTCCTTCCACGAACCCCAGATGGGCTGCAGATGGCTGGGAAGAAGGAGGGATGGGTGAAGCTCCAGTGCAGAAGCCAGTAATCCGATCACTTCTTCTCTGGCTCAGGTGATTTTGACTCGTTCATAAACTTATCAATCAGATGTAAAGGAACTCCGCGATGCAACAGGTCAGAGAAGTTCATCCCCCCTGGAGTAAAGATGAGAGGCCCAGTCAGTGTCCGTGCAACAGGTGAGAAGGGACCAGGTCAACCTAAGGTCTCTAAGGGGGTGACAACCTCAGACTGAGTTAGGGGTAGGTGGACTGAAAAGAGAGACTATGGTGCGGTCAGTGATCAGGCTACGCTGCACGATATCACATACTGTAGCAATGTAATCACGATCACAGCGGGATGTGATGTTGTGCAGTCCTAGATCAGACGGCAGAGGAAGGTCATAGCGGGGGGGAGATATTTTGTCAGATGAAAGTGAGAGGAAGAATATATGTGAACACTAGTCAGAAAAAAACTGCAAGCCCCTCAGTACCAAAAACCCCCAAAGATCTAGTTGTTCTACAGTCTGGCCTTCTGAACCAATGAACAGATAAGCAGTGAGTAAAACCAAATACAAAGTGCTCTTTCAATAAGGCATAAGGAACTTGCATGATTGTGACATGCATGTAACGCCCTCATTTGCTTTCTAGTGGAATTTGATTTGACTCTTGTCTTCTTTAGCTAGGAGAATGGACTCTGGTATTGTTCACTCTGGTCTTGGGGTTACTCACCTTTTGTATGGTAAACTTTACATGAAGATCAGAAAGCAGTTAGCAGGGCAGATATATTATGCAAGCAGAAGGCTCAACGTCAACCTCTACTACAGACAGACAAAGTCCCTGAGTTCTCTAAGGTAAGACACTTCCAGACAAGCTCAGTGTAGTATACATGAACAGGAGACTGAACATGCATTCTTCCACTATTTACTAACAAAATCACATTATTTATTCATGGTTTGGTCACACACCATTAGCCATATTTGCTACACTGTCACTCTGTCCTGAAGTCTCATTTTTCCTTTCACAGACTTTGACTGTCTGCCTCTTAACTCCAATCGCTGAGCATCTGCTGGATTATTGGCAGGTGCAGAATGAATGACATAAGCTTCATATGCCAGAACCATATGAAAGCTTACCTTGGATGAGAACATACATTCACAATTCCTTGGTGACTAGGGGAGAGAAAAGAAGAGGGGTTAGCACAGTTAAAGCAGCCCAGGCCTGAGTGGCCGATCCTGGCCTACTGCCATGTGACTCCACCGTGCTGGCAAACTGACTCAACTAGAAATCCACCCAGTCACTCCGAGTTCGGCTCAAACATCCACACAGTTTTTCCTACTTTATATACCCTATGATTAACACGCCTGGGGAAGAATAGTGATCGTGTAGCTGATTGGCCATTAGTTTGCCTCCTTTTTTTGGACCTACCGTGGGAGTGTTGATACTTTTCCTGCTTTAATATCTATTTTTGGTGCTGGATTTTAACACCGGATGATGTCATTGGTTTTTTAAGTCTACCCGTCATACTTGTACAAACACCTTGTAGTCCATAATGTGTCGATATTTAGTATAACGGATTTTGGCGCTTGGAAGTGTGTGTTATGAAACTCAAAGGAATTTAACCTATTGAATACTGGAGCTATAGGTGTTTCAGGGGACATTAATTTGGTGACTAAACCAGTGACGACAAACTTGCAAAAGTGTGACTCACACCTTGTTGCCACTTTGAAAATTTTAAGAAGGTGCCTTTTATCTTAATATCATGTAAATGTTTTTATTACACTTTTCTACTTTCTAAAGTCACAAAGTTACAAACTAGATTTTACAAAAGTTTTTAGTGTGCTACAAAGCTGAGGAAAGATAAAAATAAAAAAAGCAAAATATTGGCCTTAATCCGTTTTGCTATATGGCAAGAAATTAGTTTACAACTGGTGCATTATGGGAGAAGGTGTATATTGAGAGTAGTTAACACGATGTGAACAATGACACATGTGGGTAAAGGTAGGGAGAGTAATCCGGGGGTTAGAGGTAAGAACAAACCATAGGATGTAAAATGTGACTGTGATGTCATTATTAGGCTCACATGCACCTCAGTATGCATGGGAAAAGAATAAGGGCATTGAAAGGTTATAGAGATGAAAAAGTACATTTCACAAAAGGGACCCCTTGGAAATCATCATAGTAAAATGCAAAAAAAGCATAAAACAAAGGCAAAGAAGAATCAGACAAAATGAAAATCAAAACAAAAAATGCCTGGATTCTAAAAAAACACTGAAAACAATTAAGCCAGACTAAGAACTCAAACTGGCACTTCAGCATTCCAAGAAATTTTCCCCCAGTTCACTGGTTTCTCTGCTGATTTTGAACCGTCTACCAGTGAATGAATGTGTTTCAGCTCGCCTTGGGATAGGGCCGCCATCAGGAGCGGGACAAAGCAGAGAGAGAGGCCGTATTTCCTCTGACGGATGTGTTCCTATTAGGCCAAGCTAAACTCCAGCTGCAGGTAAGCATACAAATTAATGGATGTTTTCTAGGCCAAAAGAAAGTCTGTCCACGGGGCTAATGTGGGCTTCATCTTACGTTTGCTTTAGAAACACAAACCTAAAGCAGACCTTCATGTTCCTAACTTCTCATGTCTTCATGGATTACATCTGTCTTGGAAGAATCATTTGTGAGAGCATTTCCCACCCATGTCAAACTGACATAAACTAGAGGGATTTCTTCCGGAATGATTCTGTGTTGAATGGGTCATGGCCAAATGGGGGCTCCGAAAAGTCTTTTTGCTCTAATTCCCTTTTACACTATTGATACATGATAAAAAATCATGGTGCAGCTGAGCATAGATCAATAGATCGGCTTCAGAGAGCCATTCAGTAATATGAGTTCATGCTGAAAATGTAGAATAACGTAATGTACTGGGAGGAAAGATTGAAACCAAAAGCCAAAGCCAGGGAGATAAAAAAAAAAGATATAAAAAAACGTTCAGAAATGATCTGAGGTGTAGGTCATCAAAGCCAAGGGACGGCTGCACCAGACGCAGCAGCAGCAGAGGGCTTCTCCATCTCAGTGGCCCATGGTGAACGTTTGCGCATGAGCACAAAGTGATTTTAGAATTCTCCGCGGTTCTTCTGCTACTGCATGTTTTATTTACCGTTATTCAGAAGCTGTAATTGATTTTTAACATGCTGAGACACCTCTGCCCCCAGCAGCCAGCCGAGCGCGGACGGCCCCGAGCGTATAGGTGCACCACGGTTCAGGCAAAGGCCAGCTGCCTGTGTATACTTGGGCAGGCCGCCAGCCACCTGATATGCTATCAGTGACAGCGGGGAGGGGGTTGGGGGTTGTTCCTGTTGAGCCTGTCCATATGGAGAGGAGTCCGAATGGGAACACCTGGAAGGGGTCCAAAACCTGGGCCACTCAAAATCTCGATATTCTTCTGGCAGAACAAAGTCTTAAGACATTTGGAGATAAAAAAAAATGCTACCTCAGCAGAATTTAAAAACTGATTTTTAAAATATATCTGTGTGTGCTTTGTTAATTAGGATGTTTATGATATATGTAGTACAGTTTTAATGCAGTTATCATTAGATATATGGCACAGTGATATCCTGGAGAATAAAACTGAACTGATCTGACGATGTTTATCAAGATCTCAGGAAACCAAGCTAGCGCAGCGTAGACTAGCGTCAATGCCCCCCAAACCCTGCCCCCCAGGACTGACCTTTGACCTCCAGCTTGCACTCCACCTGTGCTTCCCCGAGATCATTGATGGCCTTGCATGTGTAGACGCCCCCGTCATAGGGGCTGGGTTTGCGAATCTCCAGCGTGCAGACACCCTGGTTGCTAAACATGCGGTAGCGGGGGTCATCCAGGATTATAATCTTATTCTTCATCCATATGACTTTAGGCTACAGCCGGAATTGAAAGATTACACGTTATTTTATTCGAATGACAAAGGTGCCATAGAACTCAAAGTACAAAGAATGTTAGAATACAAATCATCTCCAGAACCACATTTCACACATTTTAAATGGTGTTCAGGCTTCTTGCTTATGGATGAACAATGTTGAGTGGTCAAAACAAGGCATGGCCCTTGATGCAGACAAAATAGCCTGTAGGGAGGCGTCACTCCTAGCAGCCTGTTCCAGGTCCGGGAGAACGACCTGGGGTTCCTGAACAGGGCTGGGACAGAACCTGAGAAGAGGCAGGTTTGCATATGGCCAGCATGAGGGTGATGGACCCACCCGGGGATTGGCACGGACACTGCAGTTGAGCGTGGTGTTGTAGCCTGCCACAGCAAACGTGTTGATCAGCGGCTGGGTGAACTTGGGTGCCTCAGTGAAATCATACTCATTGTACTCCGGAATCTTCAGGTTTAGGCCTGGGGAGGGAAGGTGATGGGATTGTATGATACCAGCACTCAACAAATCATGGGGGAATCGGGATCAATATGCATCTGTCCTGTACTTTCATATGACTCTTACATGAAAAAGAATTTATTGTCTGAAAAAAGTTTTTGGCAAGTTAAAAAACTGCAATGCAGGAGCATAAAGAGCATACAGTCGTGCAGGAAGACCTTAGGCTTGTGAATCAGCAGGGGAGGATGTATGCAAACCTGACTTCATATAAAAGGAGTGTTTTTTGTAGAGACTTTACAATAATGTGTCTCTTAGCAATAAATCTTTCGATGAAGACTCAGGGGTAGCGACTAGGGAAGTGGTGTAGCTTCTGTACCAGTAATTCAATGAGCTCATAATCTCTGAGCTTCCTTACTTTCTGCAACCCCCCCCGGCTACTTCCTGGAGTTGCAGCCAGCCAGGCACACACCTTCCTTGACGATAAGGGCGCTGTCCTTCGTCATGGTTGCACTCTCGCTCAGTCCGCACATATTCTCGGAATACACACGGAAGAAATACTCGTTCCCCACCACCAAGTCGGGGATGGTGATGCAGGTGCGATGGTAGTGCTCTATGCACGTGTACCACTCCTGGCACGGGGCGGAAAAATACCACATGATCAGCATGGTCAGTGACAACACTCTGCATAGGCCACAGTTACTGAAGGGCTCAGTTCCTATAGAACACAACTAAATAACAATACACCCTAAATAATCAGGCCTAATCCAACAGCACAAACAGCTACGCACCATGGTTTTCTTGTCCGCTTTCTGAATGGTGTAGCCAGTAATAGGGGCGTTGCCATTGTCTTTCGGGGGGGTCCAGTCCAGCGCCACATTGACGCCCCACACTTCATCTATTTTAACTGCCTGAGGAGGGCCTGGAAGGTCTTTTGGGGAGGGAGTGGGGGTCGGCAAGACAATTGTTTTGATTTTATACATTAAAAACATAAATCAAAACCTCATTATAAATCATGGAAAAAAATTGTATAATATCATAGTGCATTTCACAGTGCAAAGTAGAGAACATCTTGGCTGGGGTGCCAGTCCACTGCAAGAAATGCAGATACAGTTTGGGAAATTCAGAGATACCCAGTTTTTGGATTGTAAGAGGAATCCTATAAAGCGCAAGGTGGACATGCAAACTCCACACAAAAGCGGGGCTGCGATTTGAACACTCCACCCTGGTAGGGGGTGACATAATAGTCCGTCTGATCCACTAAGTCATACTAGTTTAACACTATGTTAAATGAATGTAACATTAACATTTTAAATGCATATACAGTACAGTGGTCGCAGCAAGTCTTGGGACATTTGCTTAATTCAGCAAAAATATAGCAAGTTTATTGGTTTTATGAGAAAAATCATTACTTAATTCGTTTGTTCACAAAAATTGCAACACTTTAACAGAATTAAGCAAGCATGCCAAGACCTTCTGTCACTACTGCACTGCTGTCCCAAAACTTACCCACTATCTGGATGTCCAAGATGGCAGTGTCCACGTGCTTCTCCACCTGAACACTCATCTGATACTTCCCGGAGTGCTTCCGCTCGGCTTTGCGAATGAAGAAGATGCTGTCGCAGTCCGTGTTGCGGATGCTGACCTGCGACGGCTCCACGACCTGCTCTTCCTTCAGCCAGGTCACCTTAGGCCTGGGTTTGCCCTGGAAACAGGTCATGGGACAGCTCAAGCCAAAGGCATGACTTTATCAAAATAGTAACAAGATGGAGATGGCCAGTAGTGCCCGACGAGGCCTGTTGGGTTTTTATATATCAAAACTGACTTAAATCTTTAGCACCCTACCACATGCATCTACTGTAAACAGGAAGCAGCAGGATGATTCTTCTTTTCAAAAATTATTCAGCAGCCTTACCACAAAAGGTACGACTAGGTTGACAGCTTCCCCAACTTTACGGATGTACGTCTGCTTCAGATGCCTAGGGACTCGAATCTTGGGCGCCTCTGTTGGGTTAGATTGGTGTGAGAAGGTGAAGTTAGAGGCAGATGGACATACCTCACACTAAAAGTTATTGTACTGTACATTCAGATTCATTCATTCACATTCGGAGTACTTCATTTACCCCAAAAAGGAAATTTTTGGGTTGCAGTAGCAATTCACAAAAATGAAAAAGAAATGCACAAACACACAAGGTAGACATGAGGGAAGACATAACACATAAGTTATATATGTACAAATATACAGACAATACTAGATTTAGAAACTAAAGACTTACACTAAAGATATACCTTTAAGTGTGCAAAATAAATGTAAATGTACATTGTGTACTGGCTCAGTGGAGAAGACTCCTCTTCCAGCACAGAAAGGAGCCTTTGTAGATGTAGGAATGACCTCCTGCAACAAATCTTATTGCAGTGGAACTGAAAGAGTCTCTGACTGAACAAGTTATCCAACCAACTGTCTAGAAGATGTATAGTATTATTGTACTAAGTATAACAACTAGATTTGAGTAAGAAAACAAAACAATCAGAACTTGACCAATGACCTATGACCTCACCTACGACCTCTTTGACCAGGATGGCGTGCTGGGTGGTTCTGGGTTGGCTGGCTCCTGCAGCATTGATTGCCATGACACGCACTAGGATCTTGCCCTCTGTCGGCAGGCCAGTAATGGTGTACTTGGTTTTCTCTACGAGTTCCTTGTTAGCAGGAATCCACTCGTCAGCTGTCAAGCATACCGCATCATCATCGTCAGGCTAAAGCAAGTCAAAAATAGACTCAGTAATTCAAGTACTTCATGAAAGCAATGCTATATTCAAGTTTTTTCCTAAGGAGACCATGTGCTTGGTCTGAAAACAGCAGTGAAGAAAGCTGGCCGTGTGTTTCACACTCTTTAGCCTGCGTGCAAATAGGAAAACACTGCAGAAATGTAATATGCTAGTGTCAGCCGCACTAGCTACTGAGCAGCAGCCCCGTACATCCTTCGAGGCACCACTCCAGCATGTATCCGTCCAGCCCCGCCGCGCCAATGGTGTCCGGCGGCCGCCACTTCATGGTCACCGTGGTATCCGTGACCTCATCCACCACCAGCATTGTGGGCTCACTGGTCACCGCTGCAGGAAGAGAGTATGAGAGAGCATCATTCACCAACCAAACTATTCAGACTATGCCTATTTAGGGTGCTGACAATGTTATAGTGCACGTCGTCGTAAAAAGTCAGTCGGACTGGAAATCACACAGACACTACAGACATGTTTCATGCAGAAATTACAGCATTGTGCCTCGAAGATGACGTGGTCTTATATTTCCATCCTGTTACATTTCCGCTCCTCCGATCTGACTTTCTAAAAATGGTTTGACTGCAGCTTGCAGCTGGGTCAGAGTTTGGGTGGGAGAAGTCAAATGTCACTAAAGTGTTATGCTCCACATTCTCTGGCAGCCATTATAAAGACATATTTGTCTTCCCCTCAGACAAATGTCACAGGCAGAACAACCTATGTCGCATTGTTTGACGTGGAGCAGCTGCAGGGACGGGAGCTGGGCAGCCCAGGCATGCGGAACGCCTCCTTTCTCAGCACACAATACAGTCCCTTTGTCTGGCCCTCAGAGGAAAACAACACCCTGGAATGACTTGGCTCTGCCCAGTGCACGATGCGTGTCATCATGGAAAATAACACAGAACGTCAAATGTGACCTGAAACATCCATCCATCTTCCATACCCACTTGTCCTATGCAGGATCACAGGGTCCAGACTCTATCCCAGAAGCTACAAGCACACAGGTAATAACCTACAACAGGGCGCCAACCCATCCCTGGGCACACATACCATTCTCCTACGGGCAACTGGGCACCCTAGAGTAATCCCCATGATGAAATGGGGAGAACATGCAAACTCCTCACATGCAGTGTTCAGTAATTCAGGTCCAGATAGTAAACGTCCAGATTTTATTCCAACCAACTCTGTGACTGTGACTCTTTATGCTCAACTGGTTGGTTGAAACAAAATCCCGCTCTGGACATTTTCTCTCTGGACCGGAATTACTCAAGTCTGCTCACATGTACAGCCAGGCCACAGACTCATACCCTGGTCTCTAGAGGTATGAGACAACCATGTTAGCTGCTGCACAAACCTAGATCACAAACTGCAGTGCATGTTTTCTGAATTAGGGTATGATGAAAAATGGCTTTACTGAGACCTCAGGAGTTGTGCTTTTAACCATTAGGCTAAAGTCCCAAACCTTGTGCACAGGGTAAAGTTTCATGCCTTAGGGAACTAATATGGGCACCAGAATGCTCACCCAGGGGCACGAATGATTTCGAGGGCTCGCTGGGTTTGGACACGCCGATGGCGTTCACGGCAAAGATGCGCACTTCGTAAGGGACCCCCTCGATCATCTTCTTGGGCTCAAAAGTGGTCTCTTTGCAGAGGTCAAAGTTCAGCCGCATCCAGCGGGAGCTCTGCTTCTTTTTCCTCTCTATAAAGTAGCCTGATGGATACAGGTACAAGAGCATGAGAAGATGCTCAGAGAGAAACCACAGTCAGTCTGAATCATACACGTTTACCAGCAGCCTCCAGCATTAAGATTCTCCCACACAGTCCCCTACACATATCGATATATGGTCACTGCCCAATGAAAACCATGCATGTGCACTTTTTGATGATTGTAACTTTTACTGTAGATAGAATATGTCCATTCTCCTCTATCTACTGATAGAGTATGTTGTCTAATTGGCCAATGAAGAGATGTTTTTATAAAGTCATCTATTTAACTAGTATTTATGTTGGTAGTTATCATTTGTATTCATGATGAACATCTGTATAGATTACTTAACATTGCTAATTTTAACAACATTGATAGCTAGATAGACAGCTAACTGACATCGTGTTTTAATTGTCAGTAAAGTGAGATGACTTTGTATCTTGCTGACACTGACATAATTCCCTCACTGACAACAATCAATGTAAGTCCATTTAAAACACTGGTAACACTTTACTTGTGGGGGCGCAAATAATATATTAAGCTCTCAGTTACGTATTAATTAAGCGCAAACTTAGTTGCATGTTCTCATGTTCAGTCATCATTAATGAACTGTGACGCATCTTTTTGTCTCAAGCAATTACTATAATTCTTACTGTATCTATTAGTTCTGTAAACCTCTGAGTTACTAAAGGAAATACTGAAGGAACAAGGCATGAATAACACAAGTGAAATACCGATCTCATGTTTGTTATTCATTAATGAATCGTGACACATCTTTTATCTTTAGTAGTTACTAGAGATATTTGTACTATATTTGTTCATGATTTGTACTTCAGTAGTTACTGTTGAGTTTTTGTGATGCCTGTGTAAAGGTTTCTATTTCTGGTGCTAAAGATGTCTCGTTATTTTGTTTTAGGTTTATTTTGTAAGCAATTTCTGAGAAATTGAGTTATTTTACACCTAAAATATGGGATTTTCAAAGCTCAGAGGCGATATTTACTTTACAAAGCACCCACCCATACTTAAACCTTCTTCAAAGTCCTTCAAATTCAAATACCTCAGAGGGCTGTAATCATTAAAGAACATTAGTTATAGTCCTGAATCTCCTAAATCAAGGTCTATAACACCCTATTTACCCTCGTTTGTACAGAAATGTTCCTTACTTACCTAAGATGGGTGACCCTCCATCATAGTGGGGGGGACTCCATGACATTAAGCACCAGTCTCCCCCCACTTCAGTAACTAGAGGAGCTTCTGGTGGATCAGGGATGTCTGAGAGGAGACAATCCATTTTAACGTGTTAAAATTTCATTGAAATAGTTGTTTTTTGGAACTAAATCCTGACAGTCTATTTATTGATTTTTCAACTCCACATCCACAACAGGATCTCAGGAAATTCTGACAGTGATAATTATATACAGTATACATAAAATAATTTGCACAACAATTTGCCATTCATCCATCCATCCATCCATCTATAACGTCTCATCCAGTACAGGGTGACTGTGAGCCTGAAGAATATCCTTGGAAGAACAGGGCATGAGGTAGAGGATATCTGGGATAGGATGCCAGCTCATTGCAGCATGAATTACACACTAAATGCAACTTAGAGACACCAATTCACTAATTGCCATGTGTTTGCAGAGTGTGGAAGTTCCCAGCAGAAAGGTGTACATACAGTACAGTGGGGGAACATTTTTATGATAACTGCAGTATGTACATGATTTTGTTCATAACAGACCTGGAAACTGTTTTACTCAATCCTAGAATGATGTTCATATGCAGTTTGGTCACCATGGCGTCATGCATTTTGGACTGACACATCCTGTTTGGGGTCTTTCTCAAGCTCCTTACCCACAACCTTGACCTTGACAATGGCTGAGTCTTCACCAGCCTCATTCTGGAGTACAATCTTGTAATTTCCTGTGTCTTCCCGCTCCGTGATATCAATGGTCAGGCTGGTGTGGTCAGGGAAGGTCTCAGCTCGAACACGACTGCCTGTGTCCAGAATCACCTATGGGACGGGCGGGGGGGGGAAGGGGGTGTCTTCATTCTTTCCATGTGTAACACAATTCTCATTTAGGACAGTACACAACCAACTACATTTGTATCCTTGCACCCCTGCTCAGAGCCCCACTTGGTTGCTCCCAGGACAGTCTAGACTCACCCGCTCCCCCTTCATCCACACCACTCTGGGGGCTGGCTCTCCACTAATGGGGACCTCTAGCCTCAGTTTGTTACCAGCTACGATGGTCACAGTGTTGTCAGGGAAGTTCAGACGGTCCAGATGAACTCTTGGGGGGTCTGTAGGGATGAGGTCATGTGACTCATGTGATTTGTTTGGGTAGTCTGTGTCTGTGGACATACACTGTAGTCCCCGGAATTTACCTTGGCTTACTTTGCAGGCATGGCTCCTTAGCTAGATGTACACTATATGGCCAAATGTATTAGTGACAGAATGGTTGGTTGTACAGTAAAGGTCAGTGGCTTTACACTTGCTGCCATCATAAGATGCCATTTTTTCCAACAGCTTAGTTCACCACATTTCTGCCCTTCTAGAGCTGCCCAGCAACTGCCCATATAGTGTATGCTTTAGACTCAGCGACCTAACTTGTTATGTCTTTACCCCAACGCCTTTCCCAGCTGAGGGTCTTACCTATGATATGCACATGGGCGGAGAGCTTCTGAGTATATCCCTCAGGCACAAAGGTGTAATCCCCTGCATCCCCAATTACGGCGCTTTCAATCTCTAACCTGTGGTTCCTGTAGGGACAAAAAGTGCTCTATCAGGAAAGGATTAGGGATGAGCACCTTTAAAAGGTTTTTAAAAGGGTCATCTTTGTCTAAAAGCACTTTTAGAAATTTGGATCCTCCTTTATTTGGAGAGAATGCATACTTGATTGGATATAGAGAGCCAACAGAGGCCTTAACCAGATGGACATTGCTTCTCAGCTACAAAGATGATGGGACGTACCTGGCTCTTTGCAAGATGTTGATGCGTTCGACGGCCTGGATTGCCTGCCCATTGCGGTACCAGCGGCCGGGCACGTTTCCCGGGGAGATTTCACAGTGCAATTTCAGTGGCTGGCCCAGGCGAATCGTTATGTCACTCAGGTCTTGTATGATCTTCAGGGGTTTCACTAGAGGGAAGGCAAGGAGAAGGAAGGACACAACATGGAGGTTGAGGAGTGACAGAAAGGAAAAGTAGCTCTGAAAGAATCGGAGGAACCTTTAGGTGGTTTTTGGATAAAATAAAGTTGTAAGAAAACAATAAAAAAGAAAAAGGAATAAATAGAAAGTTTGATAAGCAGTGATACATACAGTCAACTTTCACTTTGGCCTGACTAGTGCCCCCAGTGGCCATTAAGGAGTAGGTGCCTGAGTCCTCCCTCGTAGCATCATCAATGATCAGCAGGTGCCTGGTTCCCTCGCACTTGATCCGGTAGCGTGAGCGAGCCCCAGTTGGGACCTCCACACCATTTTTCAGCCTAGGAGACAGAGCTATGGCTCAGGATACAGGATATGGATTCCTAGACACCATATCCTTGTGAGAAACACTTCTTCGATCAGTCAATTTAGCCATCTTGGCTGTCATTAGCGACTGTGGGACAAAGGCAAGGCAAAGGCAAGCAAGACACACCATTTAACTTGGGCTCCCTCTTCAGACACCTCGCACTCCAACTCGATTCTCTCATTTACTGTGGTATTTACAGCTTCCAGCTCTTTGACGATATTCACCGGCAACTCTGACAAGCAGTAGCAAGACAAAAGTCACTGGTAATGACAACATCAACACATTTCCCTAACTTGGCGCTCTATATATATATTTATATATACATAATATATATATATACTCAGCCAAAAAAGAAACGTCCTGACTTTCAACTGTTTTTACTGTCAGTAAACTTAATGTGTAAATATTTGTATGAACACTAAAAGAGTCAACACCAT
>JAABNX020000001.1:10750946-10768092 GCA_015163995.2 Mormyrus lacerda
TCAGATTAAAGTTATTTCTGTGACCATTGTGAGTTTTTCTTTCATTGACTGAAGGGTACCAACAATTTTGTCCACGTCTGTATGTTTGTCTAAATGCCCAATTAATGTCTTACAGCACTTGCTGATTCTTGGTACCATCTGTCTGTTTCTTCTGTGATCAATGGCTTGATAATACATTATATTTCTTGAGCAGTTATAGATTTTTTTTCTTGCCCCTATAATAAAGGTTTTTTGGTCAATTTACTTTCAATTTTACCACGTCTATCACCTCAGTAAACTGAAGACCAAATTTGACCCCTGCTACTTTTCGTTCTTTTGGATGTGGGAGACCACTCTGACCTTGAAGAAAGCAACACTTTCAAAAGGGTCAGAGTTCATATACCTTAGTGAAACGGTCAAAGCTCTCCTTTAGCTGCAGATGTTTGCCGGTCTTGCTGGCCAGGTCCATCCACTTCCCCTTGAACCACTTAATAGTGGGTTTCCGGAGCAGGTCTTTGGCTTCCACCTTAGCAATGAAACTGGCATCTCCCCCTGACAATATGCAAAAGTCAGCAATCCCCATTGAGAGTCGCCATTTTGATCCCTCTGTATTTAAGTTACCTAAAAAGCTGAGACTCCCACCATCACTGCTCAACCAAGCTGCGATTGTGGAACTTACCAACGTTGATGGAGGTGGTCTGTGGCATCTCAATGAGCAGGGTGGAGAGTGGGGGGGTCTCAATCTGCTTGTCCAAGTCCTCTGGAGGCTGTCCATCTCCCAGGGACCACACTGCTCATTCAGGAGAGAGGCACCGTCACCTAGTCAGTGACCCTTCAAAAGAAACATCTGGCTGCCGCACACAGGACGCTTTGACTCATCTGTTCATACCCATTCGTCAGGATTCGGGAATCATGGAAACAGCCACACATCACAGTTCCTCACTATATTGAGAATAAAGTGTAGATCTACACGCACGCACACAAGTATCTGTACATTCAAAAAGTCACCTTTGTCCAACTTAAAATAAGCTCTTTTGCAAAGCAAAACAGGACTGACAGAAAGCAAAATGCACAGAAAAGCACTCACCAGCTTCACTGTTGATAGCAAATCATTTATTGGAAAATTGTAGGAAAATTCTTAAGAAAGTTCCATATATTTCTTGAAATGCACTGAGTCCATCTTATCCATACCTTTCTGGTATCTTCCTTAATAATGTTCTTGTCTGTATTCCAGCCATTTTCTTGCGTATAGATAAATAATCGCCTGCTACAGGTTCCAGTGCTGCTCTAGTAAAGTCACTGCTGTTATGCAGTGGCAGCCCAGCTCCATCTCTCCTCCCCCAAGGCTCAGTATCCACGTGGTTTAACAAACCAGCCGCGGCCTGTACCTGACCCCACATTTACGAGCGTTAAGAGTACGGACTGAAAATGCGTCTGGGTTGGCATCGGACATCGCTTTCCTATAGCACTTTTTCTCCAATTATTACCGTCGTTGCTTTTGTTATTATTATAACTACTATCATACAATATTACCTGAGTCCTTCCTCCCCACGGCTGACTCAGGAACGCTATCATCTAAACGAAGATAAAAAGATGTTTATAAAATATAATGCGCAATGGTGACGGAAAGTACAAGGCAGCAAGCACACGGCACACAATAGACACAGAGTTACAGGCATGCGGTGTTAGTGCAGTGTTAGTGCAGTGCACCTGAGTGCTATCTTTAGCAATCTGCATCTGTGCTGTTGGGAACTAACATAGTGACATGCTGTACTTATGTGATATATGATCTGGCAGGTGTGCAAATTATTTCTGATTAGCTCAGCGGTTAATGATTGGCCTGCTGTACCAAATATCTGGGTTTGACACCCAGCCCTGATAATGATAAAAGAGAGAGGCTGGCATGAAATGTCAAAGTGAAACAGGTATGATTTCTGGGGGTGGTGTGTCGCTTGGTGGGTTAGGATGCTGTGTTTATGATTGGCTGGTCGCTGGATCAAATTCCATGGTTGGCAGACTGGTGTCACCACTGGGCCCCTATGCAATGGCCTTAACTCACAACTGCAGCGGGGACAGGCTGACCCTGATTTCTCAAAAAAAAGTAAAGAAAACACAACTTTGGATAGAAGACTGTACTAAATAAACTGAAGTGTAAACATTCTTCTACAACAAATAATTTAATATGTGACAAAATACAGGTATCCATCGACTAATGCCTGGGTTTCTCAGAACTAAAGACGCTAGTCAATCTGAACGTATTTCGATCCTTATAGGACATAACATGAGATAAAATTCACACATATTTGACTAAACCTCTATAGAGGCAGTACAATTGGTTTGATCTGGTTCTTCCCACATGCCACACATGTGGTACCAACACACCATCTAAAGTCCACCGCGCCTGCATCGGACGTCTGTCCATATATTTCATTAATGCTGTCATGAGACATAAGATCAACTGAACATTGCAAGATAAGATGATAGGACATAAGTCGACAGATGACTGCATATGTGATTAAAAGAATTTTAAAAGGACAGTTTATGAATAAGTGATGTGGTGTTACATGTTAGCATAGCAATGACAGCAAGCATTGTATGGACACAGACAAGGACAATCCCATGTGACAAAACAAATCATTAAAGTGAGAAACTGTGGAGCACACACTAGGACAGTCCCGTTCTGTGTGAACGTTAAGGCTACGGGTTAAAGCTGCACTCCATTACTCATAATAATTAACTGGCTCCTAAATTCTAATGTAAATTCTTAAAAACATAAAAACATGTCTTAGAACATGTTTATTATGGAAGAGGCAGTTCTTCCATGTCAGCCTAACCTACAAATTCCATCAGAACTGAACATCTGTTATGAATTGTAAGCCATCCTTACTAGCAAGGTCTACAGACAGTTTCTTGAGTGAACCAGCGTCGTCTGTGAAGGGAAGCACAATGACAATGGAGAGGTGAAAATCTGCCGATCTTAAGGAGAGGAATATGAAGGAAGAACTCAATGAGGTGGAGCAGGCTGAGGGTGAATGAATAAGCAAAAATATCTGTAAAAATATCCTGAAGTACAAATTATGAATATAATGAGGTGCTATGTGCTAAGTAAAAAAAAGCACCTACCTAAATTCTGTAACATTCTTTCCTTCGAAGAACATGATTTAAACATCTAACTCAATTTAGGCCATTTCACAGATTGTTTCCTGCATATCAGTTATGCTAAAAATGTGCGCTGATAACAAATTAAGGATGGCTTTACTACAGGTTTGACATTAACCTTCATCAGTACAAACATGTACACGTGTTACTTATAAATATATAAACACAGACTGCACACACAAAGCACATATACATCGTTTCTGCATATATGATAGATGTGTAATGTCACATCTATACAATTATATAACCAGGACCGCATAAAAGAAGCTTTGTGTGCTGGTAGGAAAGCTGTCTTTCACATTGCATTTTAAAGGTAGCACACGTATAAAAAGCATACATGTATGTAATATGCATATACATACATAGCATTAGTTGAGAAGCTATGCGTTATGAAACTGTATTATGCAGGAAAAGCATGTGGACTAAATGATGAGCATGTACCCATTAACCTGCCCTAACTGGTGCTGCACATCCCCGAGGACGTGAATGGGAGTTTCTATTTAGCGGCGTACGTAGAGTTTTACCGTATACCGAAGAGAATGCTTGCTATTTTCTTTTAAAATGTTGCTGATAACACCTTGAACACCTAACCGATGAAGTCACCAATAGAGAACGTAGGTTGATCTATAAACTTGATTGGAATGTCCTTGCCATCCCGGACTCTCAAACAGAGGAGATGGATTGGTTCTATATTCTCTTCATCGTAGTACCTAATATTTATCATCATGGTCAGGGTAGAAGGGGTTGGTGAGGCATGGTTATCACAGTTACCAACCTGAAGGTGGCGGCGGTGAATGGGTGCTGTTGCTGGTATCCTCATCTTTATCTGCAATAAAGGTGTGATTGGTGTACCAATCGTTGAGGCCCACGTCCATCACCGGCAGGGAGGCAGAACAAGCAACGATAAAGACACGACATATAAGACCAGTGAGTGTTTACGACATGGGGGGGGGGACCTGATGACAGCAAACGCGTATCGATGAGACAGAAGCACACACGTGTGACACCACACACATGAAGGTGGCACAGAGGAGGGTGGTATGGATGCACTCGTGATCACCGCAGAGAAGCGTGTCGTGTGAAGCCACGAATGTATGTGCGACATGGAGGGAGGGGAGTGGAGGCACACGTACGCTGTGGGAAACAAGCGTGAATAAGGCCATGCGCGCTGGTGCAAGATACGATACAAACTGAGGAACATCACACGATGCTGTCATGGGGGACGCTAGTTGATGTATCCAATGGATGGAGACTCGGCAGTTAATCAGAATGATTAAACTGACAGATATACCCTCCAACAGAGCTGTTTGTGAGGAGGGCCCAGGTCCTGGGCTCTGTCTCCAGCAGCAGAGAGCACCAGCGAGCACCTTCTCCGTATCTCTGACACGCCTTCACAGTTCAGCGTGTTGACTTGTGCCGTTTAACACTATTCCAAGTGGAGCAAACATGGAAGCTTACAGTAATCAGCATATCAAACTAACGGGCCGAAATGATCTTCAACGTATCCAAGACATGAGTAATAGGCAGAGCAGATGACAAGCTGAAGATACGTGTAACACTAATGGGGAGGCTTGTTACTACTTTAGCCATGTAGCTCCGCCACAATGTCACAATCCCGTCCCAAGGTCAGCGGAGGCTTGCTGACAAGTGACGGCTCCGGGTCCCTAAACTTTCCGGGAAAACGGCAGGGCTCCGTGATGCGCACTATCTGTGGCTCGCCGGTGATGTCACCGCTGCTGCAAACAGAATCTAAGCCGGACCCTTTATTTGGGCCGATCAGCAGCTGCCGGCTCTCTTTTCCAGGAGGGGCAATCCTCTGGGGGTGGGGGGCATTTGCACAAGCACAGAGCCAGAAGGTGACACCCAGTTTCCGACCTTCTGGGATGGGAGGTGGAGGTGTGGGCGGAGTTGCGATAGCTGGCCCGGTATCCTCCTGCTCCATATTCTTTGGCGGCTCTGGGCAAGGCGAAGCTGGCAGGCGTTACAGACCAGGGCGAAGGAGCTCAATATTGGGGGGATATAACCTCATAATTTAAATGCAAAGGTCTCTTGTTTTTTTTTTTTTGGGGGGGAGGGGGTGAAGCCAAATTAGAAATTTGGGGTACACCCAAACCCCCCCCCCCCCACACCTCCCGTCCCCCCATTTCCTATGCCCCTGTAAAATGACTTACACGTGGATGACAGACCCTTTAAGTATTGAACAAAGCTGTTAGTGTGTTAATCCGTTCTCTGTATTCTGGAAAACATTTAGAGCATCTTCAATGAAGATGAAAAATTTGTAGGCGGAGATCCCTGTTTCAAAGCACTAGATCTCTGACTCTACAGGTTAACACACAGACAAAAAGTCAGCATGGATTTTATATTGGGCCACAGTGTAAAAAGCATCTGTGATACGCTGAAGGCCATGTAACATCGGTGATTTAAAAAAATGCATCCTGCAACCAAATAACTGGAAAATACACTCAAATTTAGCTTCCTGCCACAGGCTGTACTGAAGCACATGAATGGTGTTTATTAGCTGAATTGTTAATAGTCAATAATGCTTTTCAGATCAAGCTGTTACCTCCCACCCGGCAGCAACAACTCACTCTGAGCCACTGCCCCCTAACCCCCTAATACTGTACATACAAAAACACCGCATACATTTAGCAAGCTGTCATTGTATTTAGGTCTTTCGCTCAATAACAATTTGAGTTTAATCATATCCTTGAACTGGAGAGTATTGCTACAAAGATTGTCAGCACCACCTAGTGGCTGGAAGTCATGAGCACACTCTGGAGACAGTTCTGTACTTACCAGGGGGAGGGGACATGCAGGGCACCTCCTCCGTGACCCCCGCGTCTACAGCCACTATGGGCTCCGTCAACTTGCCCTCCATGGGCTCCTTCACTTCCCCCACTACCACTGGCTCTGGTACCTCGTTTGCAGCTTCTGTACAGTACACACAGCACCCTAACCCTCCAGCTAAAGCAGTGGGCCTTCAGTGCATAACCCAGGCTGCAAAAGCACTGGGCAAGCACAACACTGGAGCAACGCTTAACCAGCTGCATTGCCCTGCAATGCATTAAGTGGTTGGCACAGATATAGAATGACTAGACTGGTTCCCAGCCTTGAAAGCCATGGTTGTATTTGGAGGAAGAGTTGAGCTGTGATGTATAAGAATCAAATCTTTACTAGCATTGTCACTTCACAACAAAAGATTCTCAAGGCTTTTTAGCAAGTGTATTGTAGAACAAGCCAATGAAAGGTTAAAGTAAATCGTCAGTCTAGTATTCAATATCTGTAGTGCAGTGATTCATTGATAAGCAGCATTATCCAGCTCCGTGCATCTCGAAATTTCACTCTGTGTCGAGTCTGAATTTTGCTAAACATTTAAAAGAGTGGCATTTGCATTAACCACTTTCATGAAATTTGGTGGAAATGATCATTTATGTCACATTCTGACAGGGTGTTTTTACCCATTAAGAAATTGGACATTTATAAAAGCGCTGAAAGCCGGATCAAGGGCCAGGAGGCATGAGGCCTTCCGTTTGTTCACCCGCCACAGACATCTGCCGAGCACGGGGTTTGGAAAACAGCTCCTGCTCTACACTGTGCGCGGCGCTGGGGTCCAAGGTGCCCCCCCGTCACAGCTCATTCACACGTGCAAACCCATGCAAATCGTGCACCAAGAAGCCAGTGGCAGCAGCAGGACCGAGCAGCAGGTTTCCTGCCAGGCAGCCAGGGGGCAGCAAGGCCCGTGCAAGGCTGTGCAACTGTGTGTGTGTGTATGTGTGTGTCTGTTTAATCATATGTATGTGTTCAGTGCAGAAGCATGTTTAGACATGTGACCAGTGTGATGCAATTGTCAAAGTATGTATATACAGACAGGTGTTTCTATAAGGAGCCACAGATTAGCATGACGGGACGGGCATTGGGCTAATGTACGTCAGCCTGCCAGCAGTCATTAGAGGCTGGTTGGTGTGTGTGTGTCTTTCCGTGTCGCTTGAGTGCATTTGGCTGCCACAATGGGTCATGGAGAAAGGAGAGGCGGGGGAGTAAACAAAATGAAAGCAGTAAGGAACTCTGACCACCCAGAAAGTGTGAACAAACACAAATACGTGACACGAACATCACCCAAAAAGTGTACCAGTACAACCGTGAAACAAACAGTGTGGATTAAACAAACAGATAAAGAGAGAAAATATCGATGGACAGAGATGTATCTAAAGCACTGCAATGTGGTGAAAGTGAAGCAGACAGCAGAGGAAAAAGATGCGAGCGGATGATCCTGGGACAGGAAGCTAAAGGCAAATGGGTGTAACAGATCAGCGAATGGGATGGTGAGAGTACACATGCACCCACCTGGTGGAGAAATCTCAAGTGAGATCTCAGGGAGGGGCAGGGCGTCAATACTGTCTGGGGCAACATTGTCTGAGTACACATGACAGACACAGCGGAGTGAAACTCTGCACCGCCAAAGCACAGGGGCGAGACAAAGAGAATTAAGGCAAATGTCCTGTCAGGAGACGACAAAAAAGCTGCTATGACAAGTGGGGCAGAATGACAGGGGGAGGGAGACCTTGTATGATATCAACATACAAGTTTTGCACTGATCGAGTACATGTGACAGACACTGTAGCAAGCAAAAATGCTGTACCAGTGGGCTTTATGACAGAGACTTGTGGCATCCGAGCTACACTATGAAGGCCAACCGAGCCATCAAGCGACGCACAGAACTTCAGGGATCTGCAAATCTGTTGGAGGTCCTTAGGGGCTCAAATGGCCCATGTGAGGGGGGTGTTTCACAGAATAGGTGGTTCTCTTTGAGACTTGCATGAGGAGACTTTTGCCAGAGCTGTAACAATCATTTTTTTCCAGTTTATACTCTATGTAGCTACGGCGTTGGGTGTGTTTTCACATTGAGACTACTTTCACCATCTACACTGCTAACAAAACTGGGAGTCCTGCAGTGATGCTGACTAACCCCAACCCTAACCCTAACCCTAACCCAAACTCGAACCCTTCCGTGTCCATGTTCCACCATCCCAATCAATCTTTCAAGTGTCCATGTCTTGAGCGTTGCATCTGTTGCGTCTCCATCCCCGACGTCATGCTTACTCTCGTTCAGGCAAAGATCAAGTTGCACCCATACTTGGGACCTCAGACAGCTGTCTGACCTCTGACCTCTGCTCATACAGTACAATTTTAAATTATGGGGTGTTTTACTCACCTTCAGGAGGAGCACTGGTGGTTTCTGTGGGAAGAGAGAGAGATTTCTTCTAACTACGCACATAGTATCAAATCTCTGTATATTTTCTTAAATATATGAGTGGCAACAAAATGTAGCTCAGGGGTCTCCAACTCCAGTCCTGGAGAGCTACTATCCAGCAGGTTTTCTATCCTACCTGGCTTCTGATGAGCCACACCTGTTCCTGGTATTTACCCAAAAACAGGTGTGGCTCATTAGAAACCAGGCAGGACTGGATAGTAGCTCTCCAGGACCGGAGTTAGAGACCCCTGATGTAGCTATTAATATGGAACAGAAATTTAAAACTCAAAGAGTAGGTAGTAGTTAATTTTCACATGGTCAGCTAAGAATTCTATTAGCTATTGACATAAACAGTTGACAATATTTCCCCGGATTCTAGCTCTTTAGAAACTTAAGTTTGAAGGATGTCCAGATTTAACAAAATATTTCAAAGTAAGCAACGCTGTACTTGTCGCGATCACCCAGCGGGCAGGAAGGCAGCAGAATCGTGAAGTCGAAAATAGGGGTTTATTGGAACAAATGGAGTTGACAGTGACAAACACTAATGACAGATCTGGGGGAAACTAACCGAGACACGGACTAAATACACAAGAGAAGAAGAACATAACAGGTAACAGGTGATCACAATCGGGATAGTACACTTAGGTAATGAGGGGGCGTGGCACACACGAGGATCGAACGAGCCGGGCGTGACAGTTCTCGTTAAAAAAGAAAGAAGCATTTTTTACGTCGAGGTTAGTGGGGATTTAATTAACTGTAGAGTACAGCAGACAGTTCTTATATTCATTTATATTAGCACAATACAAAATCTAACCACCATTTAACTAACCCTAACTAAACCTGCACCTGGTTTTATCTATAATATTTCCTATGATATTTCTATGCTCCACAATTTGTAGTGATTATAGGACATGTTTGCACCCTGTATTTGGTATTCAAGTTCCTATTACATGTCAAATAAATTTCATGCATGACATATGAAATAATACGAGCAGTTGACAACAGTGTTTCCAGTTTAGTAAATAGCAATATGACTGTCTCCTGATTTGGTCCGCCGTAGCTAAACTTGGACGGATAGTTACAGAAAGGGTGCCAGACCTTTCCAGAGCAGATTCTAAACCACAGGGACCAAAGACCTCCCTTCACATTCCAACAGTGACACGTTACTCGGTCCCTGCAGACCGCCGCCGTCACTCAGAATAGATGGGGCTCCTTCTGGCCTTCTTCCTGAATGGGTTATTCCCAAAACACAACATTTACTCAGTGTAGAGTCGATGATGGTGACTGACTCACAAATGAAGCCATGGTCCCCCTGGTGGAGACTTGGCAGAATGCGGCTTCCACCACTCAGCCAGAGACAGAAACATGATGATGATGAGACTCTCGGGTGGATAATACCACTCAGCCTCATGTTCCTGCACAAACCTTCTGCTCATCATTCTTCCTTCAGGAACACCAAGTACTTTTATGGCCCTCATCAATTTCTGAGAAGGCTACTGAACCATCGCTAAGGACCCAGGAGGACACCGGGTACCACTGTGCAAGCCTTTGGCACGCTCATGATTCCCCCGTAGCATAAGGCAGCTCTTCACCCTGCTGCCCCCAACTGCTCCTAATGGGGTGATGTGTAACGTAGCAAGTTATGAATGCCCATGTATGGTAGGTTGTGAGTTCAAACACCATGCCCAACAGAGTAACCAGAGAACAAGAATTTCCTCCTGGGATCAATAAAAATCTTATTACAAGGCCTTTATCCCTACGTGCCCCAGGAATATTGACTGACCCTGTTCTCTGATTCTGCCTTGCATATTGCGCTGGACAGAAATTCTTGCTAAAAAAAAATGTAAAAATGTTATCTTCGGTTCCATTTCTAGATGTTCTCCTTCTCCAATGCTAAGCCAGAGCATGGCTGAAGGAACAGAGGATCTTATCGAGCCTGTAGAAAGGCCTCGTTTCCCTCTCCAAAGATCATATCTCAGTTGAGTAAGGTATTGTTTTCAACCCTCCAAAGATCCCGGGCAGCTGACCATCCGGCAGGTATTCCCAGCTGTCGCCATGGCGCTATCTGTCACCAGACCAGCTCATCGGGCTCTTTCTCTCCAGCTTAATATAGCTCTTTTTCTTCAAATAAGGACTCTTCTGTCCACATAGTGAGCTACCATGCAGTTACTAGACAGGATACCCTAGTCTTCAATATCCCCAAAAGACTACATGTCTATGGTTTACAGGTGCTACCGAAATATGCAGAGCAAAAATTATGGCCATCACAAAGGCAACGGGAACAATAAACTGCAACCATCATAAATATACTCAGGTGAGGACATGTAATCGACACCAAGAGAAAATCAAGCCTGTGGCATGCAGTGGGCTGAACAACGCCTCTTCTGCCCCACAGCAGGCTCGCGCATGCGTGTGTGTGTGTGTGTGTGTGTGTGTGTAGAGCTCTGCCAGATAACTGTTCCAGGCCACAGAGGTCTTTGGGTTTTACATGCTGAAGCTCCCTACCACAGGCAGAGGAACAGAGATTAAAGGGCAGTCATTCTGGACTATTCCGGGGTTCTGTAATCCCTGTCCCAAGGGGAAAACAGACACAGGTCTCCTGTCCTTCAAGAAAAAGAATCCCATCATTTAGAAAACTATGTCTGCAGGCTCAGGCCAAACTTGTCTACTTTAGTCTGGCACTGCCTTTTCTCGAGAACAATGACTTGCAGTTCATTAATCTTCTTTTTTCACTCTTTGACAGCTGTCCAAAGAAGGCACCTGTTGAACAGAGCTCTAAACAACATTGTGTTCCCTGTCAGGGAGCCTGCAATCACAACAAAGGCAGTCCTGAGCACTTAAGTTGGCTTGTTGTATGCGTGAGGGTTGGGAGATGATACAATGGTGGTTCACTAGTGCACTCATGAATTCAGGTGCATAAACAAATAAAAGAAGCAGAGTGGCATGAGGCGCAATGAGTGCTACAAACCAATTTTTTCAGCCATGGCGGATTTCTTTGTCTGTCAACATCAGGCAGCCGCTGGGAGGATTTCAAGTGTTACCTCATCAGCAATTAACATACTTAAAGGGAGGCATTACAATAACAGAGACAGGGCACATTTCAGAGATTCCACACATGCCTTTACTGATCCTCATTGTTTGTGTGCATCTGCTAGCTGGCTGTGTGTGACAGAAACTGTGCAAAACTGTAAACATGTTTTCCCATAGCTATTTCTGTCCCACAAAGGGCAATCCATCAACAGCCCCTCGGGTGAGCAATGAGCGGCCAAAAAAGGGGGCGAGAGGTTATCATCACTCTCTGCTTAACGCAGGTGATTTCAATAACCAAGCAATTGATACCCAAGACCACATGGGAAGCGTGTAGTCTGGTGTGTGATGGCTTCACTCAACAAGACAGAACAATGAAGTAAAGTTTTCTTTCCAGAAAAGCCTGCAGTTCTTAGTTACATTTCTCATCATGGATTCCTAATTCATCAAAAGATCACAATCAAAAATCATCCATCCTTATTCTGACAGCAGATAACAACAACTGGGTTAACAATTACATATTTTATATATAGCTTTCTTAGATGTGGTGATCCACTTCTTTGGAGGTATCAAGGTCTGATGAGTTAATATCATGCCAGGAGTAATACGACACTTTCATCAAAGTCATACTCTGAATTCCAGGAAGGTGTCCACAACAGACATGTCCAAGATCTCTCAATCAGTACTCTAATCATCAGAAGGATTCATTTCTGAAACCAATAACTATATAGTCTGGCTTTACATAAATTAATTTGTGGTATATATCCTATTATGTGCGAATGTAAATTTCTAAATAGTACGCTTCAGTATTTAGTTAAGCTAATATCCTTTCATCACCACATTAGGTCATCCTAACTTCTGACTAGCCCTTCATCCCAAAGTAAAAAAAAATAATAACAATTGCGCAAGTTGCACACACTCATTGAGGGGGATGCAAGAAAGCACTGAAACTTTCTGAGTTCCTTAAAAAACACTCAAAATAAGCAGCTTAAGCAAGATCAAAAGATCTGAAGGGAAAAACCTCTGATCTAAGTTTATATGTTTTTATGAAAACAACCAGCAAACTATTATCCACTTGCATCCATGTTCTGCTATGCAGTTTTCCTCTGGCATGAAGATGAGTAACAGGATGCTCTTACCTTTTGTTGTGGGCTCTGGCATTGTGAATGATGCTGTTATACCAGCGTGACCAGATCACAGGTAGGCTGCGAGCCCCAGGGAAGAAAGTCGGAGTTAGGGTCTGGGATGGGACCTTTTGCACAAGCGTGACCAAAGATTAGGTGGAAGATGAACAGGAGAGAAATGGACCTTCAGTCCACAAGAGTGGCAGCTCAATGACAAATTAGGGGGTGACAGGCTACTGGTCTTTATACAGAGAAGTTTTGGCCCCTCCTCTAGGTGCTAGACAATAAAGTTACTCTCTCCCCAGCTGCAGCATCACACCCCTCTAGCCTTCCTTTGGACCAGCCCACATCCATCAAAAACTTCTTCCAGAATAAACCAATGGATTAAAACAGGAGGGTTACATATGGTCCTTCAGGCCAGGTTGGGTCAACAAGTCCTTCCCTAGCAACACCCATAAGAGCCTTTGACGGGGAACAAGGGCAACTAGGTTGGATTACATACCCCACATGTCATTAGTACTGCTGGATTAGTAATGCCATAGCAGTGAGAGTGCGGTGTCCGGGGTAGGGGGCGATCCAGGGAAGTGTGGTAAATACCACAGGGAAGCTTATATTCCTGAAAATTTGCTTCTGCCAGCCTTTACTCACCTGACTCTAACAGTGTGTGTCACATACTGCCAAGGTGATGTAATCTTCTTTACAAAAGCGGGTACTTAAATCCACATGACTTGGTTCTTTAGTGAGTACTCATTTTATTATTGGCCTCTTTCAACACATGGAAAAACCTACTATGTTTCCATCGAGTTCCACAGAAGAAGGAGGAATAAGGAAGAAACTGCCGGCCAAAGATGTATTGATGGCAAAGAAATGCAACATCACCACTGCTATAAAAGCCAGTGAAGCAAGCAGAGTGTGAAGGTAGGCTACGGTAAGAGATTGCCAGAAGGGGGGAGGACTTCATGCCCGCAAAACAAGAAACATTGAGTGTCACTTTGGTTTTTTTTCCATCACCATAAATCAATAGACTGTTAATGTGATGTCAGTAGACTCACTGCTCCTTAAAGCTCGCAATGCACTGACATGCAGCAAGCGGTCCTCCTGGAGGCAGCACTCTAAGTGAAGCGCGGCTTGTGGGCAGTGCTCATGCATGATGCCTGACGCAGCTCGAATGAACCGGAGCTACCGGGTGAGTCTGCAGAGCTCCTGCCAAGAGCAAGATCTTCTTAATCCAGGAGGGATTCCATCCATGAGCATCAGTCTGAAAGAGCCAAAGCAATAAATACTAAAGAGATGACTGGGAGCTAGATATATTGCCTATACTTAGAAAGCTACCATAAACCTTGACATTTGACATAACTGACATGGAAAGAGAGACTGATAGTGAATTTTGAGATTGGCATCGTTGCTTTAGTTCCTAATTAACCTTTTAGCACTTGAGTGAGCAGTCAATCAATCCCAAGACTTGGGAATCACTCGAGTGAGCAGTAAATCAATCTCGAGAAGAAGACTTGGGCAGTGAGGCTCAAAAACCATTTGATTGAAAGAAAGCAGCTTAATTAGTTCTGATGTTTCCTCTTGCAGCATGTTATCAAGTGGCTAAACAGGCCATCTATAGAAGCAGAGATGTGTTAAAGACGTGTCATTACTGTAAGGTAATTCTTTGTACCTCTCCTCTGCTTGCAAACAGGTGGGGGATGATAAGTGCCTTCTTGACAATTCACTTGACAGTCAGGACAGAGGCCCCAAGCAAACATTCACACACCAGTGATTATGGATCTACCCCTCTACCTCAAATAAGAGTTGAATGCCGCATGTCAGGACACCTCATATATCATACGACAGTGTTTCCCAATCTGGTCCTCAGGGACCTGCAGACGGTCCATGTTTTTGCTCCCTCCCAGCTCCCAGCAAAAAAGTGGACTGTCTGGTAGAGAGCTGGGATGGAACATAAACACGGACCATCTGTGGGTCCCTGAGGACTGGATTAGGAAACGCTGTCTTACAAGACTAATATGAGGAAATGATAATTAAAATAAAAATGTATTATTTGTAGAGTGTGATTAAGGAATTGTTGAATTTCATGCAACTTGTAAATTGACTAATTTAATTTTTCACCTTATTGTAATCTTCATAAATTTGTGTTGACACTGGAGCATAACACCACAACAACTGGCAATATTTATTCACCAGACTGATGGATTTTTATAAATTGAACTCAAACACGTAATGAATGTAGAATTAACACTTTCAGTTTTGCTATGATGTTGATGCGAAATTCTGTATTGATAAATAAAATAATGCAACAAAGCTGGTAATTCTTTATTTTGCAATAATCTCTGCATTGCTCTTAGGTGTGGAGGGCTTTGGATCAAAAGAATATTTGCAAAGAAGAGTACAGCTAAGGAGGGGTCCCGAGAATCTGGCTTATGTAACAGGTTTCAGAGCCAGGTTTGAAGAATGTGGCCTTTCTTGGTAGCAGACACAGAGATCTGTGCTAGACCATATATATCTCAGGGTGGGCTCCAGTTAGATGAGGGGGGCTTAGGGTAATATCATGTGGGCCTGATACGAAACACCCACAAAACATTTGGAAGTGCTCTGGCTGGACGATGAATCACATCACAGATTGGTTTTAGCCGTTACGTCAAAGCAGGGGAAGAGAAATAGAGTGTGAGTGTTTTCCCAAGGTCTGCAGCACCCCCTGCTGGCTGACCCTATTCTGTGCAGTACACAGGTACACTCCTGCTTTGAAAGTGCATTGTTAGATCAAAGTCAATATAACTCTGAAGCATCCAAGTCTCATTCTGGAATTGTAGTAAGAACAACCCCAAGACATCTATTGATGTATTTAACTCATCAGTCTGGACAGTATGGCATACTCAGCTTATCTGTTTAAAAGGAACCGCAGAAATCTACTCAACAGAACCTGTAGAACAGAAGGCCAAGTATCTTCAACCACTATTAGGCTGACTTCATTTCTCGGAAACATTGTGTCACTTTCAGAAGCTGTTGCACAAATTCAGAAATTTTGCCTAGGCTGGAACTTCAACATGTGATGTGTTTACTCATCCATAGTCAAATATTAAGAACCACAATAACTTGTGCAAACTTCCGCCACTCTCAGTGATAAGGGAATTATTTTAACCACCATTTCTTCCTGATCAGTTTTGCTCCCTTTGAAATACAGACCATTCTAACCCAACATGGAAGGCATGGACAATGAAACCATAAATAGATTCTTCTCTCTCTACTCTTAAATAAGGAGATGGAAAATGACTCTGTGCCATGATCAGAATTTTGGCCCCTGAGAAAGGATCCATTCCTGAGAAATTGTTTTCCTGTTCACATGATCCAGGCTACACTTGTATCAGCTGTGTGACTTTATCTTGTGGATGTGAAATTTCTTCATGTTATAGTCCTCCCCACTCTTACTCACAAGAAATCCAATGTGTGGGCTTTTCTCTATAAGTAAAACATGTTACTAACTGCAGATAGTTGGTGCAGACTAGCTCGCCTTTTTAATTGTCAGGGAATGAATGGATAATAAGAACTGGGATAAGATCAAACAACAGGAATCACAGGGTCCCCCTGTCTGATCCTGGACAGTGTCAGTAACACCCAGATGCCCAATGCATTCCAACAATGCTCCAGGATCTCAGAAACATAAACCTCTCATAATCTGGGTTATTTCACATCATGTGGACCTCTGTTGTCAGAGCATCACGGTGACCACGCCAGCTCTGTGAGGGGAGGCCTTCCACAGCCCAAAAGCACGACGCTTAGGCATTTCATATGACAACATTCAAGCCACATACTTCTCGGAAGAACAAGGGGGCAGTACAGGTCTCTATGTGTTTGGACTGGTAGGGGCTGATAATATAAGGGCAGAATCAGCTGAGAGACTTCAACCATCAGATTTATTACCAAGATGATATCAAATTGCTAGGATTATTAAAACGCAAAAGTAGGTTTGAAACTTAAAACCAAAATTGTTTCCTAATTCACAATCTGATATTATTGAATAATACTTTTAATACAGTTAATGAGCGATGAACTAAACCTGCTTAACGCTAGGTAACTAAAAAGAGCCTTTGACGGTATTTTTCCGTCTGTTAGGTGGAAATATATTTGTTTTCATTACTTTTACCTTAGTTTTTTAACTTTTAGGTTGGTTAACAAGCTATATTTTTTTTTATAACGTTTCGCTTTTTCGAGCGGCCTTATATACATCACATTTATAATTATGAAAATGTGGGGATGGCTGTGAGGAAAATATTTTGAGAAATACATGAATCATTGTGTTAATGACAGAAGCATTATAAATGCGCGGCCTTTTTTAGTCACTTAAAACTAAATATAAAACTTACCCACCTTGACTTTATATACCGCGATAAAGTTAGCCTCATATTCGAAATTCAGTTTTCCGGCTTTAATAACTTTTACTGGAAGTAAATTAGGACGTTTTTAATGACAGAATTGTGATGAGGCCTTAGACTTAGACTTAACCGATTTACTTTATATATCTTTAATAGGGCTGCAGCTATCGATTATTTTAATAATCGAGCATTCTATCGATTATTCCATCGATTAATCGAGTAATTGCATA
>JAABNX020000001.1:10811838-10826977 GCA_015163995.2 Mormyrus lacerda
TTACCAAGGAATTATATAAATGTAACATCACTTCCCTTGACTTAAACTCAACCCAACATTCTATTGGCCTTTTTTATTGCTTCCCCACACTGGCGAGAGTGGGACATGGAAGTATTAACATACACAACAAGATTTTTCTCATAATCAGCTACCTTTATTTCAGTGGAACCCATAAAATATCTGTACTTTACATTTCTGCTCCCTGCATGGAGCACCTAACATTTATCTGTGTTAAATTTCATCTGCCAAGTATCAGCCCAGTCGCAAATTAAATCCAGATCCCGTTGTAGCCTCTCTGCTCCTAGATCAATATCTGCAACACCACCCACCTTGGTGTCGTCTGCAAATTTAACCAGTTTACTGTATGTATTGGTGTAAATATCATTCAAGTGAATTAGGAACAATAATGGTCATAAAATTGAACCCTGCGGTACCCCACTATGAACACAGGCCCACTGTGACATTGTGCCTCTAATAACTACTCGCTGCTTCTTGTCAGTTAACCAGTTTTCGATCCAAGCTGCCACAGTTCCTAAAATCCCTGCAGCTTTGAGCTTAAGCAAGAGGCGTTTGTGGGGGACAACATCAAAGAGCTTCTGGAAATCTAAGTAGGTCACATCGTAGGCCTTTTTGTGATCAATTTCACTTGTAGCTTCCTCAAAGAACTAAAGTAGATTCGTTAAACAGGACCTACCTCTCCTAAATCCATGTTGGCTGTCCCTCAGAATGTTATTTGCATCCAGGTAATCTACCATTTTCACTTGGATTATAGTTTCCATTAGTTTTCCAGTAATGCTAGTTAAACTGATTGGACTATAGTTTGCTGGATTACTTCTATCCCCTTTTTTGAATATGGGTGTTATATTAGCATGCTTCAAATCTGAAGGTACCGCACCCGCAGATAACGATTTCTGGAATATTACAGTTAAAGGTTGGCTCACTGTTCACATTATTGTGTAAAACAGCAGCTATTTATTATACAGCAAGTTAGGTCCGGCTATAGCTTAGTCAACCAGACAAGTGTCAAAAGGAGAGCAGCAATGAGAGTGCCAAAAGAGATTATAAATCGCTTAGATGAAAGAATAAAAAATGCAACACCATATCATTAACAGCACAGATTGCAGCATTTGAGAGGTTTGCCAATGTTTCTCAAACAGGTTTGTTAATATGTCCACGTCTAAATGTGACTTATCAACTTTCATAAACAGAATTCTTTTGAATGCTAAAAATGCCATTATCAACTCCATTGCTAACCCCCGCCACCTTGTAACTCCTACACTCACCTCAGTGGTGAGCAGAGAGGCGGAGGGAAGCGTGGGTAGTAAGGAGAAAGGAGGGGGTGGGTAATGACAGGGTACTTATCTACCGACTGGACGAACAATTCCTGCACTTTACAGACATCTGCTGTGGGCCAAGAATCCCAAAGGTTCCCTGGAGCACAAGAGAAGCTCTTCATGTGGCATCGACTGGGTGAGTGAGCACACCAGTGCTTTCATGGGGCTAGAGAGGACTTGAACTTGGATTCATCCTGAGAAAAGTCTCAAACTCAGTGCTCAGCCTGAGCTCATTTCAACGTTTTATCGTGCCAACTCAGCATCAGAGACAGATCTTGTGCTACCATCCGTATGGACTAGAATACCATTTTTAAAACTTCTGCCACATTTTCTTCAGCATTTACACCTGGGACAGCAGCACTGAGCTCCCAGTGGCGGGTGCTGGTGAGTGTGGAAGTGGTCAGTCATACATCAAGAAGACACGTGGAGAAAAGTTCTTCATGGATGCTTCAACCAAGATGACCACCTTCGTGGTGTGGGACTATGTGGTATTTGCACTGATGCTGCTGGTGTCGGCCGTAGTGGGGGTGTACTTCGCCCTGGCTGGGAAAGGGCAGCGCAATAACCAGGACTTTCTAATGGGGGGTCGGGGCCTGACTGCCGTGCCGGTTGCCTTCTCCCTGACAGCCAGCTTCATGTCTGCCATAACTGTCCTGGCGACCCCCGCTGAAGTCTACCAGTATGGAGCCATCTATGGGTTCTTTGGCATCGCCTACATGCTGATGGTGGCTGTCTGTTCAGAAGTCTTCCTACCGGTCTTCTACAGGCTTGGAATCACCAGCAGTTATGAGGTAGGCAGTTTATCATGTCCTCAATACTGCCACCAAGCTTCAGTAGAAGATACCACACCTCCTTCTTACTGAGAAGCCTGTCATCAGTGTGATCACTGAGTCTTCATTAAATGAAATGTGGTGGTAAAAATACATTTTTACAACTCTGGTTTTAGTGTACAAACCTGACAACAATGTCTACTGCTGCTAAGAAAAACAGCAAGGTTTTTGACAAAGGGATCGCTATTGTTTTATCCTTGCCTTTATGTCTTTCGGGCTGGGATACGTTCTAATCTGCATTTCCATTAACCCACAGTACCTAGAGATGCGCTTCAACAGGGGGGCTCGTCTGTGTGGGACGATGATGTTCATTCTGCAGACAGTGAGTACATTACGGCTGCCTGTTTATGACATTGTAGGATTTACTGGAGCAAACTGGGTCATTAGCATCTGAGAGAGAGAGAGAGAGAGAGAGAGAGAGAGAGAGAGAGAGGTAGTTCCAAATAAAGTGCAAAGAATGGGAAAAGCGTCACATGTGTCAGTCCCTATATACTGTACAATGTTACATTATGCACAGTCTTTAAGGTGGCAGTGTGCATGTATAAAGTTATGTATGTATGTTACCCCTGTTATTACAGGTGTCCTACACAGGGATGGTCATCTACGCACCTGCCCTTGCTTTAAACCAAGGTAGAGTAGCCCTACCTTCCTTTACTCTGTTATTTACTTTTGTAAAAATAATTTCTCCACTTTCCCATGTTTGGCAATCAGGAGTTTTATAGTGCCAGTCATTTTGGGTCCCGGTCATTTTGGGTCCCAGTCATTTTGGGTCCCGCTCGTTTTGGGTTCCAGTCATTCTGGGTCCCGGTCATTTTGGGTTCCAGTCATTTTGGGTCTCGGTCATTTTGGGTCCCGGTCATTTTGGGTACCGGTTATTTTGGGTCCCCCTTTGGGTGTCAACAGAAGCCACCTGACTTTCTGTTTACCTTGTTTCAGTGACCTTCTGTCACCAGCAAGGAGCAGGAGAGACGGCAGATTCTTTTGTGACATGTTTTTTGTGTTCATTACCTACAGTATAATTAATCTATTTATCCTTTCCTCCTCTAGTCACTGGTTTTGATTTGTGGGGTGCTGTGATTGCCACAGGAATAGTTTGCACCTTTTACTGTACTCTGGTGAGACACAACTTTTATTTCACAAATTCAAGTATACCAAAACATTGAGCCATGCTAGTTTGTGTAAGTGTGCTAAAATCCTTCAAAATGAATCAAAATAAAATTCCAAATACTCTCAACTGCAGAATAGTAAAATCAAAATACAAGAAAATGAGTTCTGTAGTTCCAAAAGTCTGAACACACCTACTGAAAATCACTTGTTTTTCAACAAGGAAACAACCCTATGCGTACCTCAAGGTTAGGTACCTGCTGTATTATATTGTGAACAATTAAAAAGTGTGCTGTGACAGGTGACCTGGCCCCCACAATCTCCTGACCTAAACCCTTTAGAGCCGGTTTGGGATGAGTTGGATCGAAGAGTAAGAACTAGGGAACCAAATTGTCCCCGAAACTTGTGGAAACTCCTTTAGGACTGTGGGAGGAACATTCCAGAATGCCAAGAGTCTGCAATGCCATTGTCAAAGTAAAAGGGGGTTATTATGATTAGTCTAAAATTTGAGAAAATGTTAAGAATTTGATCGCTTCTCTTGGTCATTGCAGTATTTGATATGTATTACTTAATTGCATCAAGGGCTTTGACTATGTGGTGAATAGCTAAAATATAGAAAAATGCATTAAAAGCAGGTGTGTCCAGACTTTTGACTGGTGCTGCAGGCAGTCCTTGGTCTGAGTACCCTGGCTGAGGTGGCTGCTGTACTCTTTCTTACAGGGTGGGCTGAAGGCAGTCGTCTGGACAGACGTCTTCCAGGTGGGCATCATGGTAGCCGGAATTCTCTCCGTCATTGTCCAAGCCACGTGGCAACAAGGAGGCTTCTTGGCCATAATTGATGACTCCCGACGTGGAGGGAGACTGAACTTTTGGAAGTGAGTTTTCACAGCGGATGCTCAATTTCGAAGGTTCTCCATGGAAGCAGCTCAGCTTACTGCATATGTGCCCTGTGCTCTCTCTTCCTCTCTAGCTTTGACCCCAGTCCTCTAAGGCGGCACACTTTCTGGACCATCACGTTAGGAGGAGCCTTTACCTGGATTAGCATATATGGGATCAATCAGGCTCAAGTGCAGAGATACATATCATGCAAGTCCTTGATCCATGCCAAAATGTGAGTTACCAAACAGGAAGTACCGCGATGTTAAGAAAAATGCATTGAGGTGATCTTTCTTCGCAAGTTGCTGCTTGTGAGGGTGTATGCGTGGGTGGATGCATGTTGCAGGGCCCTCCTCCTGAACCTGCTGGGACTGTGGATCATCCTCCTGTGCTCGGTTTTCTCTGGACTGTGCCTATACTCCATCTACAAGAACTGTGACCCCTGGAACGCAGGCTTGGTATCAGCTCCCGATCAGGTATGCAGAGAAAAGGGGAGGGCAACTATGGGTCGGTTGTAAAAACCGGTAACGGCGCCGAATGACGTCACAACTTCAGTAGAGGCAATTTGTACTGAATTGGGAAAATGGGTGTAGCATATTATAGGGCTGCGCGATGTCTGATATTAATGCCGTCACGTGTCATGCACATACAGTTCTTACATCGCTAGTCAGCTAGATTAAGATCAGGCTTTTCTTACTTTCAGTTCTGTATGGACACATACAGATATTGCAGACTTAATGCAGGAGGTTAAAGCATGCGTGCTGTCCTGGTGTACTAAACAAATTACTTTTGAAATTTCTTTTCATGCCATCCTGATCTTTTTGCTGTATCTGTTCTTCTGAGCAGATCGCAATATTTCTTTTTACTTTGTTTATCCTTATTGTCTGAGTTCACAACTGCTTTCAAGGCAGTGGTTGAATCTTGTTTCAACAGCAGGCTATTTGCATAACCAATCAACAAAGAAAGCATTTCAAGTCCCACCCCAAAGTACCAAAGAAGTACCTCAGCTGGTTTGGCATTTTTAGTACTGGAACTTTTGGTATTGGTACTCAACCAAGATTCAAGATTCAAGATTCAAAGCGTTTATTGTCATATGCAGTGCTTGAAGTGGGAAAAAATAAGTGCAGGAACTCTAATTTTCCGACATTTGACATTTATGCAGTGAAAAAAAAAATCAAGTCTTTTGGATGTGTTGATTCAAAAACTATTTTAATTTTATCATTCATCCAAGCAATAACCTATAGGCATAGGCTACTTTTTTCTAATTCACAAATGGAATACTGAAAAACCATTAAAACAACCATGAACTAGACCAGTGTGATACTTGTAGGCCCAGTATAAATTGCAACAGTTTGCATTGCTTCCCTGATGCGATTGGTTGGGACTCAGTGGACGCATATGATAGGGCACTGTCGTGGCTCGTGGGTAATGTAGTCTTTTATCGGTCCTGTGATATTGTCTATTCTCGGGCCACTGTCGCTGCGTCGGATCAGTTTCAGTATGTACCGGAACGCAGAAAAAAGTGGCGGAACCCAAAAGACGAAAATACAGAAGTTCTGGAACTGCGTTCCACTGCGTTCCGGCCCACTTCAAGCACTGGTCATATGTACAGTAGAAAGTGCATTTCTCTGTGCAATGAATTTCTTACTTTGTTGTCCACACAAAAAATGCAGAGGAACAATATAATAGAAAAGAGAAATAGAAAAATAAATACTTTAAGTATAATGTGCAAAAGAGCTTATTGTGCAAAAAATTACAGTATGAGGTAGTATGGTATGGTAGTATAGTAGTATATCTGTTATTCATTCTCCTATCGGCTGTTAAGGAATCTGATGGCAGTGGGGAAGGAGTTGTGTGACATGTACATTACATTTACATTTTATATTTACAGCATTTGGCAGACGCCCGTAGCCAGAGCGACTTACATAAGTGCTTTAAGACTCTGCTATGAATTTTTCCTCGATACTAGCTCAGTAAAACAAAAGCTATGAATACCCGCGATCTAATACTCTGTTAATTACCTGTAAAACTGCTAAGATACTGAATATGTTCAATGCCCCCTAGTTAATGCCTTACATGGTGCTGGATATCTTGAGGGACTTCCCTGGTCTCCCTGGGCTGTTTGTGGCTGCTGCCTACAGTGGAACACTGAGGTAAGACAGGCTTGATGAAGCTGTTACTCCTGTCTCTCCCTCCAATGTGCAGGACAATTTAGATACAGTACCAGTCAAAAATCTGGAAATACCTACAGCATCACAAATAATTTGTTTTTCAAGATAATGACCCTCAGGACTGTATCTGTGTACTTTATTATTTTGTGAACAAAGAAATAGTTGGAGACTGGTGTGACAGCCTGACAGGTGACCTCCCCCCACAATCCCCCTACCTAAAACCTATAGAGCTGCTTTGGGATGAGTTGCATCAAAGGGTAAGAGCAAGGTCGCCACCTTGTGCCCAGAACTCGTGGAAAATCCTTCTGGACTAGGAGAATCATTCCAGATGACTATATTTGGAAGCTGGTTGAAAGAATGTCAGGAATCTGCAATGCTGTCATTGAAGCAAAAGGGGGCTATTTTGAAGAGTCTAAAATCTGAGAACATTTTGCGATGTTGAACACATCTCTTGGTCGTTGGAATATTTGGTAATCCTTTACATTAAGTGCACCTTCAAAATTCATTTATAATGCATTCATATAACATTCATAAGCAGCATGGAAGTACACCTTAACATCCTAACATCCCATTAGCATTAATAACTTTACATGATTATACACTTATAATGTTTGTTATTATTATATAATGTCTGTTATTAATGTTCAATGAATGCATAATGAAGGTGCACTGAATGTTCTATGAATGCAATATAAAAGCATTATGAAGGTGCAGTTAATGTAAAGCGTTACAGAATATTTAATAAATATGACTTCATTGCCTCAGAGCCTTTTACTATAAGGTAAATAACATAGATAAAATACAGACAAATGCATTAAAAGCAGGTGTGTCCAGACTTTTGACTGGTACTGTATGTGTTGTATACTGACCACTATTCTCACCATTCTGCTGAGGTAATAATTAGATCATTTTAGAGTGTTTTAAATGATGCATGTTTTGTAAGCTTACTTACGTGTAGATTAAAGATCTGTGTGTGTTCCTTCTATAGTACTGTTTCCTCCAGTATAAATGCCTTGGCAGCAGTGACAGTAGAGGACCTGATCAAACCTCACTCCAGCATGTCTGAGAGGACATTATCCTGGATCTCCAAAGGGCTTAGTGAGTTGGATGGGGCTGTGATCCAATATCCCTCTTCACCATTACTGCAGCCGTTCATTATTATATTTTGGGGCTAGCTTTATTTTATTAAAACTCTCTGATTCTGACTCGATCATCGCAATATTCATCTCTGATGCTTCCAGGTGTTGTGTTTGGGGTCATATGCATTAGCATGGCTGGTATTGCATCTGTGATGGGGGGAATTCTGCAGGTGAGGAACGACTCGCTCACCATCATTTAGTCCTCCCCCATCATTGACGGTAGCACAGAGAAGGAGATATTCCTTGTTCTGAGTGCCACATACTGAGAAGCTCTCTGTTGCTCCCTGCAGGCAGCTATAAGTATTTTTGGCATCACAGGAGGGCCTCTCCTTGGTCTTTTCTCTTTGGGCATTCTCTGCCCCTTTGCCAACTCCGTGGTGAGTATTGTAAGTTCTCGAGTCAAATATATTGCTGTATCTTTATAGCTGTGGGCATCACATCACCTGAGCAGTTACATCCACCCAGATTATATAGTAAATGTGATATCCATCATAAAAAGTTTCCAGATACGTTTCAGAACATCTACTAGTTTTAATTTGACTTCAGTGCTGAAGTGTGCTTGGTTATTTTATTATTTGTTTTTAGATGATTCCACAGAAGAAAAGCAATTTTGCTTTGCGGATATACAAATGTCCGCTGATATTCCTCAATAGATGTGAATCACCTGTGCTTTTTCTCCCTGTGTTTCGGTGGTCAATGCCTAATTCAGGGAGCCCTGGTGGGCTTTGTAAGCGGCCTTGCCCTCTCTCTGTGGGTTGGGATAGGAGCCCACTTGTACACCCCTTCAATGAACTATAAGCAGCCACTGCACCTCAGCACAGATGGCTGCAACCTTACCATGAGTGACGGGAGGCTAAACTGGACTTTAAACAGCGAAGAGTCACCTCTCGTCAGCACTGTCTTGCAAGAGGATCCAGAACACAGGTGAGTTGTGATACGTAAGCTGCTTGTAGATGAGATAACCTTCCTTCTCACGGAGGTTGCAGTAACTCATAGATATCACAAGCCAGTGTAAACGATAGCTTAAAAAAGTGAGACGTATTACCCACGAATAGTAAGGGCACTTCAGCTGCTATACAATGGTGTACAACTAGACCAGAAGCACTGACCGTGAGATGTGTTACTTCTTTGACAGGACTTACGTGGTCAACGAGTGGTACTCTTTGTCCTACCTGTACTTCAGTGTATTTGGGACCATCACAGTAATGGTGGTCGGCATTATCGTTAGCCTGCTAACAGGTACTGGTCGCCTCTTCTCCACACACTAAGGTTTCATTTGTCCTTTCTCCTGTTTCTCTGTTGTCAGCTCATGCAGCACTCATGTCAGTCGCCGTTTGTTTTTTTTCTTTTTTAACCAGGACGCAAGAAGCTGACACCGGAAATGACCCTGAAGAAGGAGGACATGACCTGTTACTACTTGTATAGCACCTTGAAACAGAAAATTTCCCAGGTGAAAAGTTTCATCACCATGAATACACTGGTAGAGAGTTTTTCCCCAGGAGGTAACAGTCAGTTTGTTAGCAAAATGTGAATTTACCTATTTTTGCATGGTTTCTTTTCCTAGGCAATGAAACGTTCCAGTAATCTGGACTTGAAGCAGAGTGGCAAGAAAGACTTTGGAAGAAACAATCCTGCTTTCTGCAGTTCTGAGCTGGACCTCTCTCAAGTGCGAGTTGATAGGCGAGGCAGTTTTTCTCCCTGAATTACATCCAGCAGCCTTCTTTCCTGCCACAAGACTGCAATATTCTCTTGCCTTCTTCTTTTCTTCTATATATATTTGTGAATTACCGAAAATGGTGGGCTTTTAACCTTATACCTAGTGTCGTTTTCAATTTTTAACTGGGACCCACTGAGTCAGACACTGCAGTTGTTTCAAACTGACAAAATGAATAGAGTATAGTGATATCAGTGGCTGATACAGCAGCACTCGTGGATGTCCGTGTGCCACTTCTCGGAGCGTAAGGCCAGTGTATGAGTACTCAGTTGCACTAACCCTCCAACCCTCCAGTTATCTGCTAACTCTGTCTAAGTGTGTGCACTGTTGACACAAGGAACACCAAACACGTTTTTTTTTTCCTCCAAAACTTTATTGAACTTATTATAGTAAAACAGTTTACATTACATAACAATAAATGTACTTTAAATGAATATATCAGTCTATCAAAAGTATTAATGTACAACGTAAAGAAAAAATAACAGAAGTTACAGGGGTGTGCAACTCTGGAAAAAAATGAGACCATGCTATATTTTTTAAAATAACAGCATTTTAAAATCCTGGTTTAATACTGGTTTTGTTGTCTACACTGAGCGGCAAGTTACTCTGAGGCTCAAAATTTCTACGTCATTGGTACACAAGAACAAGGTGGAGCAGGAGACACTGCAATGACCAAAACGCAGCCAGGTAGAGGGCAGAAGTGACATTCTAATGCCAGAGATGACCGTCAACTTATCCGGCAGTGCCTCATAAATCAAAGGATGACATCAAGTGACCTTCAAACGGAATGGGAAACATTAAGCGGTGTGAAGTGCGCTGCTAGGGCGGTTTGTATCAGGCTGCTCGAAGCAGGACTTGAAGGGCTACGTAGCAAGGCCGAAGTTCTTCATCAATGAGAAGCAGGAAAGAGATTTTGCAAAAAAAAAAATTACATTTTACATAGGTGCATACCCATAACTTGAGAAATGCTTGAAACAAAAATTTGTTGTGGTCTCTTAATTTTTTCCAGAGCTGTATATTTATTACATATATATGGTTATTTTTTCACATATTGTACTTCTGTTTATTGCTTTAGAATGCTTTTCTATTTCTAGTAAGCAAAGTAATGTAAGTACATTATAATCTGGCCTTTCTTTAGCCTGTTTACATTTGTGTAAATGATATTTGCCATATATTATATGAAAACATTGCGAAGGAGAATTATATTAGAATCTTAGAATTCAGATTATTTACATAGCAAATATTTCCTTACATGACAATTTAATATTCATTCCAGTGATTCTTCTAATGTGATGTTTAAAATTAAGCCAAGAATGTCTTGTTAAATACATCAATAAAATAAATGTTCAGTAGTTTCTGTTTCTTTTTGGCTAGATGTACAGTTTCCATCAATGTCTTTCTATATTTTTCAAGAAGTTAATTACTTCTCTAAATACAATATCTTTTTCCCATTTTCCATGCTAATGTTTGTGAAATGTCACAGGAGGAAACATCTGAGTGTAAGAGACTTCTTATGAGCTAGACCGATGTTATGGCCATTAATGGTCATTTCAACGAAATTCATCTTGAGTCAACAGGCACATGCAGCGATGGGGGGGCTGGGGGTGCCTAAGCAACTGGCCCTTTCACCTGAAACAATAAAAGTGCCCCCCCCCCAATGTTCTAAGTGCCTTTTGTGTATAAATGTACCCGTCCGCCACAAACGCCCTGAAGGTTTCACTATCCCGCCATATATACATCATACATTATTGTATGTCATACATTATTATTCTGTCTTTCTTTTGTCTTAAGTATCTATATGCATATCAATGTGTTCGAACACACCCATGTAAAGCGCGATGGGACAACTCTGTTGTGAAGGGCGCTATATAAACATAAACTGAATTGAATACACGCCCAAATGTCGCGGTGGTTGATACTGCAGCACTCGTGTACGTCCATTCGCCACAAGGACAGGTTGTCAGTACAGCAGGTTGCCGCATGGAATCCTCGGCATCCCGGCCGGCAACCCCCCAGGCAGATACTCGGTCCAGTCCCACCCTCCAGAAGTGACCATCCATCTGCCCCATCCAGGTGTTATGTGGGCGTCCCCTCGGCCTGGTCCAGCCACTTGGGTGCTCAGCAATGAGTGCTGAGAATTATATTAGAACTAGGTTTAGATGTACACTCATCTATCATCTACCATCTACTTCAGATTCTGCATATTCTTGCACCTTAAAACCTACCTTTTACCATTTTGCACAATGCATTTGGATTAGCTCTGTACTGTCTTGTCCCATGATGTCTGTACTGTCTTGTCCCATGATGTCTGTACTGTCTCATGGCAGCGTTTTTGTCTCTCGTCTGTCCTGACATGTTTGCAGTGTTTGCACTCTTGCTCATCATCGCACTTTATGTTTTTGCCATGTTCGCACAATGTTAGCACACATGCACTTTATGTTGTCTCCTGTTACACACATGCACTCTTGTACTTCTGTTGTCTTGTATGTAGCACCTTGGTCCTGGAGTAACATTGTCTCGTTTCACTGCACACTGTACCACATGTATACTGAAATGACAATAAAAGCCACTTGAATTTGAACTTGAGATTGGAGACGATTCCATTCCTCTTGTCTTGACAAGTTAATCCTTGATGGCACAATTACTGAAGACCCAAAGAAAATTGCTTACTTTTAATTAATTTCTTTCAGAAGATTTATTCTTCAACTTATTCTAGTGAAAAGACCAATTCTTTGTTGGACTCCATTGAAAATTGTAAAGTTTTAACAGAAGCTAAGAAGTTCTTATGTGAAGATAACATCTTGCATGAGGTTCTGTCTGCTATATCAATGCATTATAAACTAACAAATCACCAGGTAGTGATGGACTTACAGCTGAATTTTATAAAGCTTTTGATGAACAATTAGCTCCCTTTTTATAAGAAGTCTTTAAAGGAACTATAGAAGAAGAATTTCTCCCTCCTACTGTGACTGAAAGAGTAATAACATTGATTCCTAAACCTAACAAATATCCCATATTGATAGAAAATTGACATCCAATTACAATTCTTAATAATGATTATAAGATTATCTCTTTACTCTTTGCAAAAAGATTTAAAGCCACCCTTGATTCTATTATGGATGAAACACAATCAGGTTTTATGAAAGGTTGTCATATTGCAAATAATATTCAATTAATAATACTTATTGGACTATAGTTATTTTATTTACAGCTCTGACAGCTTCATTCTTTTACTTGATTTTCAGAAAGCTTTTAATTCAGTTGAACATAATTTCATCTTGAAATCCTTAAGGAAATTTGGCTATGGGAATTATTTTTGTAAATGAGTTAGGACTATTCAAAAAATGGAAACAGCACCGTCAAACTGAAACCTGGCATGTCACCACGGTTTAATATGTCACCAGGGATACGTCAAGTCTGCCCAGTTTCCCCTTTTTTTGATAGCCTCCCAGATACTTGCTAATTATTTGGATAGTAGTGCTTTACAAGGTATTACAGTCGCAGATAGGCAATTTATTATTAGTCAATTAGTGGATGATACTACACTTTTTTTAAAAGATGAGTGCCAGGTCTCAGTTGCTTTGAAAGCCATAAAAGTGTTTTCTGTAGCATTTGGTTTACTCTTAAATATAAATAAATGTGAAATAATGTCTCTCAGTAGAAACAACGATAAAGCATCCATACGCAATATCCCAGTTAAGATCAAGTGACTTATCTAGTGATACAAATCTCAAAAGATGACAAAGATAGATCATTGTTAAACATCAAGCCTATATTGGAAAAAACAAGAAGAAAGCTTAACTCTTGGTTGCAGACTTAATCTCTTAAAGGGCGAGTTCTTATATCCAAAGCTGAAATCTGTAATTATGAATAATGAGCAAAATGGTGGCCTAAGCTTTATTGACTCAACTTTAAATAAAATTTTCAAAGTTAATTGGATAATATACTATTCAACACAACTTCTCTCCTCAATCCTGTTTTATTTAGAACAGCTATACAAACATAAATCTGTATTTTTTGAGAATTGGTATAAAAATAATGTACTTTTAGTAAGGCAACTATATATATAAGAGCAGATCAGCTTCTCTCAGTTTTTGAAATCCCAGTAAGTGCTAAATAATTTGCCATCGTTTGTGATCAATCCCTGATGGAGTAGTCATGTTGTTAAATTTATACTCTAATAATACACCTGTTCCATCTATGGATCATGTTGAATCTGCTGCTGCTAAGGTATTTTGCTACAAGAAATAGAAAAATTAAGACACTCTTTACCAAAACTACACCTCCATGCCATATGTTGTTTCATACTGGAATGGCCTTGGAAAAAGGTGTGGAAGTTTTATTAACAATGTCACCTTTAAATTGATACATAAAGTTTCTGACCAAATATTTTCCATCTAAAAAGATCATGGAGATTGACACCAGCTGTTCTTTCTGTGAACATGACTGCAAAACTAATGTTCATTTATTTTGGTCTTGCCCCTTTTTTGTTTTTCAGGGTTTTGTGACTGAAAGAATACAAACAAATTTAACACTATTAATTTAATGTTTCTCTTTGTGGAACCCCGTAATGTACAATGACTACACCACAGTTGCAATTCACTAACTACTGAGAGTGCAGGAGCAGAGACCAATGCTGTAATAAGATGTAAAGACGCAGGTTTTAGAAAAGAAATATAAAAAACACAATCGTTATTAATACATGTTTTTCTGTAGCTTGGTCAGTCACATTAAAGAGATTACTACCTTCATGGAAGCTAGGGTTTCTATACCGCAGGTGACTGCAAACACGCTTATCCTAATACACACGTCAATTCAATTCCCGGCAACCCTCACAATACTCCGGTACCTTAAGTGGGAAGGACAAAGGAGCTCTGTATGTTGCACTGCAAGACTTCCACACACACACACACACACACACACACACACAGGTTGATTAAGGATAGAGGGGGGCTAAGGGACTAGACAATAAGAAAGATACAAAAAAATAAATAAAGCCACTCTAGCCTGAAGCGTACAGAGCGATCTCACATAGTGCAACATTACACTTAAGCTACAGCGCACAGGCTAGAGGAAAACAAAATGCAAGACAGAAGAAAATAAATGAATAAGCTATAAACAGCACCAGATTCACACAGTACAGAGAACAGCAGCTAACCATGCAACATATACTGGGGCAGGTCCATATGGCTGAGCAGCATATACCAGAAGTTAAGCTTGAAGATGCATCAGTCCCCGCATGGTCATAGCTACCAGCGTCCACGCTGATTTCACGCCAACTCGAAAGTTCGAAATAGTTATCTTAGCTCAGCTCAGCTCAGCTCAGCCCAGCTCAGCCCAGCCCAGCCCAGCCCAGCCCAGCTCAGCTCAGCTCAGCTCAGCTCAGCTCAGCTCAGCCACCGCAAACTGCGTTCTCACACAGATACCCTGCTGCCGTGAGGACCCCAGGTACCTATATGTTACTAACTGCGTGATATATAGGTGGCCTAATCAATGCCCGTCCTAATCCACAATTAACGACACCGGCAGAAAAAGACTGCATAAATGAACCCAAGCAGAGAGAGAACAAACCACGAGACAGCAAAATGGCTGTCACTACAATACCCCAATCCAAACATGACTCACAGGCTACATCTTAGCAAAATTTTATATTCAGAAATGTAAATACAATAAATCTAATCCATTATTCCCTGCTTACAAATTGGCCCTAATTAATTATTTAAATTTAATCAGAAAACTTAAAAATAAAAAAGCAATCAGAACTGTATGCTTATGAAAGGTTGTCATATTGCAAATAATATTCAATTAATGTATTTGTGTTGGAGTACGCCGTCTCCCCGGGGTCCGTTGATCAGCAGAGACTCTCAGCTGAGACGTGGAGAAGTTATAAATCGAAGTTTATTCTCTGGCAGATTGCAATCAGGGAGCGACCGTCTGACATACGTTCAGCATGTACAGTAAGAAGCTCAAC
>JAABNX020000001.1:10827077-10840071 GCA_015163995.2 Mormyrus lacerda
TTTGCTTAGTTATAAAATCATTGTTTTGATTAGTTATAGCCTTGTAGAATCATATTGTTTTGATTAGTTATAGCCTTGTAGAATCATTCCCACATTTGGTATTGAGATGATAATCTTTGACTTTGTAATAACTCTGGCTGTATGTTTTTTTTCTGCGCTCTGTCTACAAAATATATTACCTGTACTTGTTAAACATTGGAAATAATATATAAATAAAAAAATAAATAATTTACAAAAGTTCTGGAAAACTGAAGCGGCGGACACTGTCTACGCGCGTGCGCAGGAAGGGACAACGTTCCGTTGGAAAAGCAGTTTGAAATATGCGGCGCCCTGGCACGCCGGTATGACGTATGAGTAAAGCGCAGGGAGTCATCGGTTCTGCTGAAGAAGTAGGAAGCGTCTGGCTGTAAGTTTTCTTAGACACTGGATGAATGTTATGGTGGACCTTAAATAGTAGTTTAAGTGACGTTTATGGTAAGATTGGGACATCTCTGTTTTCATATTTATCTCGAACTCAGATTATGGGATTTCGGTACAAGTATTCCGTCGTCGTTTAGTATATCTTAGCGTGGTGGCTAACTCCAGTTCTGTTGCGTTTGCTGCACCATCTTCTGGTAATTGGTTACTTTAATCAGGTACATTGTCGCAATATTTATGATATGCAAGAAGCTAATAATAAACATTGATTTTATTTTTGTGGATCTAATTACGCTGTAATCGCAACATTGATATTCTCGTGTTGCTTTCAGTATTAACCAGCCGGCTCTTATAAAAGCCGGTATCAGTAAATGTATTCCTGTTCTCTAGGCTGTTTTCGCACGTTTGTGAACCACAGAGATGGCTCTATGACTAGCACTGTAGGTATTTGATGGTCGGTCACTCCGGTACAGGTGCAGAGATGACTCTCAGATTGGAGGACTGGGCCTATAGTTTTTTTGAGGATGAGGAACCTACAGAAATGAACCAGGCTCGTCTACTGAACGACAGTGACCTGCTCTTTGTCAACTCCAGTGATGACTTTGAGTCACCAACAACAGTCATTCCTGAGACACCCAGGTAATGCCTTCACTTGTGCTGTCAAATGGCTTTTCTATGTTCATATAAGGAGCAAAGTGCAATCTTCCCATTGCTGTTTATTGCTGGTTGATATTATAATGTATATAATCTTTACCTTGCTGTATTGTTGATTGTTTAAATGCAGAACTGCACTACGTGTATAAAGCATTGTGTCCAGCCCCCTGTTTTGTGCTTTCCGGTGTTTTGCACTGTGAAAACCCTCCCCTGGTCTTTTGCTGTCTGTATGTTGCACTGTGATCCTAGGGGAGCGTTATTTTATGCCACTGTACGTGTATGGATGGTATGACAGTAATCTTCACTGGATTCAAGTGTTATATTAGCCTTTTTGTTTTTTGTTTTTTTTTTCCTTTCCCTACCTGGAGATCTGGATGTGGGGCAGATACACCAGAGGATCCCATACAGGTGAGTGTGGCTTTTCCCCTTTGACTTGGCTGCTCCAGCCGCCCAAGCCTTTCCACCCATGCAATAGTGGCCTAGGGACATGAATGAGCAGACGCTCAGCCGTGTCATCGCTCACGGTCATTCCAGGGTGCAAGGGATCCCTCCAAACGGAGCGCGACCCCGTCATACCGATGGACCAAGCGCCGGAGGTTGTCCTTCATGGCAGCAGATTCACAAGCTGACTCAGATGATGGATCTACTGCGGGTTCAGCTGGGAGCGGCTGTGGTCCCTTAACCGCAGCACATGGATTTGCTACCTCATCTCTAGTTGCCCCAAGCACCCCAGTGTCGCATAAGCGCAGGATTGCGCCCCCATCATCCTCCGTAGCGGCTTGTACATCTCTTGATTACTCAGCCGATCAGAGAGCCGATGTCGATGGAGAGAAACAACCCTCTGACTTCGCCCCCAACATGAAGTGCAGATCAATGAGGTGTAACAAAGGCTCTGAGCAGCATCCCAGTGCAGCCACACAGCCCAGGTCCAGGGCCTCCAGGCGGACCTCGAGTACCATCGTGTCCCACTCACCGGGCCCCTCTAGCTCAGTGTGTGAACCGAGACAGCCCAGGATCCGAGGTAAGGGGAGGAAATCATTTCTTCATAGAGCAAATAAGTCACACAAGTTTTTCTTTGATCGGATGAGCACAATGAGATTGTTTGTTTGTTTTTTTCCGCAGCGCACGATCGGGCTTCTTGTTCGAAGCAGCCCGACAGAACATCAGAACAGGAAGAGATTGTCATCAGTGATGACGAGGATGTCATTTTCCAGGCCATGGTGCGTTCAGCCCAAGAGGAGGTGGATGAGGCATTTGCTCGAAAGCTTCAGGTAAGCATCTGCCTGCCCTCTCCAGGCTTATGAGAACTTTGAGAAGCTTATGACCTTTGAACTCCTGCAGGCACAGTTTGATGAAGAGGAACGAGAGCTGACGACCTTCCGTTCATCCCACAACCTGGTCAGTACCTGTACGATTTGGTACTTACTCCTCAGGTGAGGCTTACAGGCCAGTGTCTAACAGTGTCTATCTCCCTCTGCAGTATGATAGGCCTGGTCAGATACCCTGGATACCCTCTCCTCTGTCCTCATTTGTGAACTCCTATCCAGGACTATCCGAGTTTCTGGAATTAGCAGAAGGTATGCCTACTTTATCCTTAATTTGAACTGTCTTGAAATGTGGGTTGATGGCACTTGTGATTGTGTCTTAGCAGCGAGACCTGCTAGACGTGGCCATAGATTCCGGGGCTCCCGTGGGTCCCGCCAGCGGGATCCGAACCTATTTGATAACAGCCAGGGAGACAACTATGAGGTAGAACCCTGCCGGCTTTCACAAGACCTGCGAATACAGCCCACCCTGAGCCACCGCCAAAATCAGAAAAAACTTTATTGATCCCATCAGGGGAATCGCTTATGCTACAACTGCACAGATAGACAAACACCATTGGACACAATGAATGCTATATAACAAGATGGAAAAAGTAATACAGGCGCTGTTCTACGTACGAAACAGACGCGCTCCAAGCGGCCGGTCATAACTTGAAACGTTCGTAAGTCGCTATTCAACAAAATTTTAAGGGTATAGACAAGTACAAAGAACTAGGCTGCTGGGAGTTCATGCGCTACGCTGCTGCGCGGCAGGAGTAGTGGCTAGAAGATGGACTAGGCGGAATTGGCACGTAGACCACAATTTGATGTTGCGGACAGGAAACAGGAGCCCAACAAACACAATTCGGACGTGCAGTCTCTTCGTTCGTATGTCTGAAAGTTCATAAGTAGAGGAGCGTCTGTATATCACAAACGGAAATAACATATTGATGTCAAACTACAATATAAACTCTTTAGAAGAAATGTCAGGATCAATCAGGTGCGGCAAAGGCTGTAACATCCCAGTGCTGCCCCTAGTGGACCTTGAGCACCGTGAATTGTCCAGCCCCTGCCCACTGTTTCCTGTACCCAGGCTCTTCTGGCTTTTGAGGAGAGCCAGGGTGCTGTTATTGCCAAGAAGAGCATGAGCACCAGAGAGATCCAGAGGCTGCCCATAAAAACGTTTGAAGCAGCCTACAGTGCCGGAAAGATCACGTGCGTCTTCAATCCTGCCTCCACAGGCTTTTTCCTGCTGATGAGGGAGTGTATTTGTCATGCTGATTTTGTGTGATGATGGTTTCTGTGTGGGCAGGTGCCAGATTTGTTTCTCCGAATATGCAGAAGGGGAGAAATTACGGACTCTTCCCTGTCTCCATGACTACCATGTACAATGCATCGATCGGTGGTTAAAGGTAGGCCTATTGTTTTATTGGTGAAAATGATTCTGTTATGAGCTGGGCATATCTGTAATGATGGGAAGGGTGTTCAGCTCTGTTCCCCCCATCAGGAGCATTTTAATGCCAGCTATGGGTTTGTGCATTGCTGATTTTTTTTTTTTTTTGTAATGACGCTTAACCCCCCCCCGTTTTCCTATAGGAAAATGCCACATGTCCTGTATGCCGAGTGGATGTATCAGAACTTGGTAGTTAAGGATCCCACATAACAGGAAAGCCAGTGCCTACCTCACTAACAGGATTATTTAACAACAGTTGAGAGAAGTAACTGACCTCAACAAACCACAAGGAAATCAACTTTAATCACCCTGGAAAACAAAACCGGAAAGCAAAGAACTAAAACTTTCTTTACCTTGAACCTTTTTGTGTGTATTGAAATAAACATTTTATATAAAAAAAAAACATTTTGTCTGTAAACTTTTATTGCAAATGAGGATTTTTAAAAAAATAATATATACACAAAACGGAAATAACCATTTTGGTACGGAACAGACAGGTGGCACAAGTGGCGTAGTTGTGTGGGGAATTTAGTGCTGTCATTCTGACAGCCCCCTTTCTGTTTTACATTGTACAACTTGGGGGAAACTTGAGAAAGTTGTTTTAAATACTTTATACAATATGAATACTGTCCAGTAGCTAAACCCTTGTGTATACATGGACATACTTCAACTTCTGAAGTGCAACAACGCAGACAACCTTGACCTGGCAGGCAATCAAATGGCAACATTGACTGCGGGTCATCAGTTTGACAAATGCTTTCGAATGAAAGTGAAACAGATGGTTACAATTATACTTCCATTAACGTTGCGTTCTTTATTTTGGACCTTCACTTCTCAGAGTCGTAGTAGCGCTTCTTCATGGCTCTGTACTTTCTTAGGTAATATAAAGCCTCCAGCTCTTTCATCACAAACTCCCCTCGTGCAATCAGTTGCTTTATCTTTTCAGGGTCTGTCACATCCTTATTTTTCATAAAAGCAGCCTTCAGCCGTTCTCTGAAGTAGTCCTTGCCTTTGGGGTACTCCCGTCCAACATACAGCAGCTTTAAAAGAGGCAAACACTGTCAGTCTGAACAGAACCTAGATGTAAAAATGATCAAAATTAAAGAATACCATGTCATGTTATGAATTATAATTCCTATAATATACACATCTTTCATATAAAAGATATGTAACTCCTGCACATGTGGTTGATAAGTAATTGGAAGACAGACAGATAATTAGTAAAACTTAAGTTAAACAGTATATTTTCCTGTCTAAGAACTACTATAAATCCAACGTAAAAAAAAACCCTTGGCCCTATGTCTAGGAAGACCTAAAATGTCACTATAGACGAGAGCAAGTTGTGATAGAAGAGTGATAATGCAAAAGAGGCATTCGGACTCACATTTTTGTACAGTTTGACCACAGCACTCCTCAGAGGGTTGGCCATTTTTGCCTTGTAAACGTGGAATTAGGGGCTGTTGGAAAGAGCAATTACATGTTATTTCTGCCGGGTGTAGTTTGTGGTGTACGTAAGACCTAAGGGCCCCTACCCACAGCCATGAGACAGGCCCCTTCAACAATTTGGAGATGTAGCCTATGTGATACATGTGGTCCAATGTGCAACATGTCTATAAATGATTTTTTAATTGATTATATCCACCACATTGGTTTATGGTTCTAGAATTAGAATTTGGTGATTAGTGGTCATTGTTGACACACCACAGCGCACAACAACGAAATGTGTCCTCGATCCTGAAATCTTTCGATTACAAGTGCGCTTCCCTAACCATCAAGCCACCACTGCCCACTATAGAGGACAAAACAAATAAATTAATAAATGCATCCTTGGCATAAGTAAAAAAAAAAATTAAGACACTAAATCCATGTCATGAATGAATAAAAAAATATATATGTAGACTAAATAGACTGACATGTTGGTGAATGTGGGGATTGTTTTTTTAATTCACACCAAAGAGGTACTTATTTCCAGATTGATTAATGAATTAATGATTTATTTATGGATTTCTTCATCAGGAATGTTCCAAAATTTTTTTTTTTTTTTTTTTTTTTTTTTTTAATTGCAGTTTAGTTTTACTTTTCAGTGTTTTTTAGTTTTTATTTTAAAGATGTAAATCTATTTAGTCTGTGTGTGTATACACACACGAACCAGATTAATTTTTACAACTGAAACAAATGTTGTCTCAGTTGTGGAGCTCAGTTTTAAACATGACGATTTTGCACTTGTTCAAAGTATCTAGTGCTGGTGGGTGTTTCTAGAAGCAAGATTTCCCAGTTAGCTGGGATAATTCATGATCAGTTTAGGCAAGGAGCAGTCCTGCTGGACAATAATGACTTGTATCTATAGTTAACCCAGCTAACCGAGAAGTCTTGGGGGTGTGAAAAAGGCTCTCATTTAGCTATATATGTGCGTGTATACATGCAGTTAGTAACCATCCCAAGCATGTTTCAGTAATTCCAGACCTGAGACGACGTTTGTTGTTCAGACAGTATATCCGCAGAAAAAGAGGCATTTAAATCAAGGGTTATACTGCCGAATTACTTATTCACGAACGACCACACTTAAACGCCCTGATTCAAGTACAATAAGCTATATCAAAATGGTCATCCACGTTACTTAGCTTACGGCGAAAATAGATTTAATCATATTTTGATTTAGATTGCACAATGACAGTTTCCACATATAAACAGTTATCACATACGCAGATAGCCAAGACACGTTACCTTATTTTTCGCTTTGCGTGCAGTTCAGACTAAATGGATTTTAGTTAATTAGCAAGTAACCCCCGCTTATGCTATACAACTATCCTTTGAAAACATGTTTACAATATTGTACCTTCATACGCTCGTCCTTCGGTCATGAGTGACTTTCTTCCATCGCGCTGTGATACTACGCACTATGATGACGTACTTTGACGTGGGATGCAAAGCGCGCAAGTGAGCCCAAGTGCGCGAGGATTTCTTGAATGCAATGGAGCGGACTTGCTATCTGAAGAGGTAAACCGGAGACACGCTACAACTATGCTGTCATTTAAGTTTGGTGTTGTCCTTCAATCTAGCCAGGGCGTTTTTAAGTATTCATTATACAACTTTGGCCACTTTAAACTCCTTTGGAGGCATGGAGCCGGCAGACTTTTTGGTGTTCGACGTAAAACATTAGTCGTCACTGATGCGGTGCATTGTGGTCTAAATAGTCCAAGGCCACTTCTATGAGGTATTTGTCAAAGTGGGGATAAAGTGTCCGTCAAGCTCGATGGATTGAGCTTATTTGAAGAACGGGACACCCTTGAATACTTGCCGTATGCGCACGAACGTGCACGTCAAGTGTAGTAATGTGGGCCAAGTCAGAGAAATGGGACAGAGCCATAAACAAAAACGTAAATATATTTCAAGTGTCGTAAAGTAGCGATGCTTGTAGGAAACCAGTTTAGTTTCCACAGTAACAGGGACGCTAACACTGGATATTTTATGAGTTTTACAAAATGGTGAGTACATAACTGATTTTCTAAAAATATACAGGATTAAATGAGGACCTGACTAGTCTTCACAGCTGAGCTGTACATAATAATTACGGGATATATTATTATAGCCTAACAAATGGCCATGAAAGAAATGACTGACTATTAGACGTTAATGAATGTTTGGTAGCTTGTGCACATGTTTCCTTCTTACTGACTTTCTTAACACTCACAAGAGTTTTGTTGTCATTGTTAACCCCTTTTTTACGTAGTTAATTCAGTTCCAGGGGATTTTAGTGTAGGATTTTCCACACCCTAAGGTAATTCTGTCTTCTGGTCTGCAAATTTTCTCATTTTTTTCCTCGGCATAATCTTGAAACAAATAAAACACTGCAAAACAGACAAAAGGTAATTTAGCATATTATTATAAATAAAGATATAATATGTAATAATATATTGATGTATCGTATATTTCATCTACCAGAAGAGATTAGTCTCTAGCCTATTTACACTCGAGGGGGGTTTACTTTTAGGTAAGAAATTCTTTCAAAATTATTATTATGACAAAATTACTATTACAAAATTCCACTTTATTCCAGAGTCAAACCAGTGCACATGTTGGCGTGAGGACCATGGGTTATCAATGAGTTTTAAACTAGTTGGGGTTTCTATTCAAAATACTATTAATGTCCCATTTTATATTTGTTTTCAGTCGGCCAACAAGAAACGAGACAAGCTCAGCAAAGTCGAAAAGAAGAAGTTACAGAAGGAAGAGGATGAGCAGAGACAAAGGGAGGAGGGTAGCGTTAGCCGAAAACCTTTTTGCATTCTGACTGCGATGACGATTCCTGTCCCTTCATCGTGTGTGCTTGTTTTTCAGAGGCGGCCCGACTGCTGGCAGAGCAAGAAGAGATAAAGCGACAGGAAGAGGAGCGCAAGGAGCAGGAGGAACATCAGAGACTCGAACTGAAGGTCTGCCGGGGACGTTCAACATAGAGAGCCTCACGGGAATGATGTCCATCCCCATCTGTCACTGCGGACATCTTAACCGTCCCCACCCTATCCCCGCGTGTACTAAAACTGTCCCCACCTCGTCCCCAAATATACCAAACCCATCCTCACGCCGATTTCACAACACATCAGCAGTACAGTGTAAAATTAACCATGTCCATCTTTTCATTAGATCACTCACTTGACACCAGGTGGTGTCAGAGTGAGGAAAAATCATTTAGCAGAAAAAGGGCATATAATTAATGTAGCAGATATAAGAATATGCATATATGAAGAATTTTACTAATATTACCGTGGTATTACTATACATTTTATTGTCATAAAATAACCTAAACGTCATCTCCATTCCAGCCGTTCCACCGGAATATTGTATTTTTTCCCATTCACGTGGATTACCTTAGACATTCGCGGTATTGCCGCTTTCCCTATTCTCGTGCAGATGTCTAGTTCAACAGCTCACCATGCTTTTAATCTTAATCGAACCCTTTATTGTCCCCGTGGGGAAGTTCTTTTTTACGCCTCCCTCAATTTGCTCGTTGTCCGCGAAGGGCAGCCACCTGTTGGGGCGCCCAGGGAGCTGGGGTTAAATGTATGAAAAAGGTCTGCAAAAAATTAGCAGTTCTAACCGTAAATTAAAGAAGCTTACTATCAGATTTTATTGAAATGTAATCAGTAACTGCCAGCAGGTAGACGAAGGTTGCGATCTTCTGAACAGGACAGAGACCGCAGAGAGGATGAGCTGAGCGAATTGCGACACCTGCTGGATGAAATGCAGAACGCAGTGGCACGCTGGAAACACGAGGCTAGCGCAAAAGCAAAGGTAGGCCAGAAGCTGTGCCTGCTCACCTGCTGATGTGAATCCTGCTAAATGAAGATGAGTAAAAACATAGTACAGTTGCACATATCGTAACGACCGTTTGCTGCAACTCTGCCTTATCCCTCAGTGGGAGCGCTACATGCGGTGTGATGGTACTCCAGACCCGTCGATACCACAGGAGATCAACAGTTTTATCAGCCTCTGGAGCGAGGACACAGAGGTCCAGATTGGCCCTGTGCTGGAGAACTGCTCCCTGGCTCAGCGGGTCAGTACCCTTAACACATGATAAAGGTTTTCCCTCGGAGGATTGATAAAGTAATGAAGTCATGAATGAATCTATGGATGTATATCTATCTATCTATCTATTGAAAGCCGTAATCGCTGATAATTCACATAGTTTTTCTGGAGTAAATGCTGTCCCATGTTATCTCTTAACATGTTTTGTTTTTGAATTTATTCTATCTAGACTTATTTATTTAGATGGTATGAATTGTGCACCACTTTGGTGAATATGAAGTGTTCTTGAAATGTTGTTTATAAATAAAATGTACTTACAATCTAATTTTATCCAATCCAATCTAAAGATAGTTTGAGACAAATGAAGTATTAGATCAGAAGAGGCTGAGAAATCCCTGGGCGCATTGCAGTGAGCTGTCAGTCACTGCGTGTCTTAACTCCATTATCAGTGTCATTATCTCTCATTGGGTTTTTACACACAGTCATCTGACAGCACACCCATTACCACCACTACTACCTCATGATCCCCCCCTCCCCCCCCCCAATTTTTTCCCCAGCTGATTGAGGAGTTGGAGGGCCTACTGAGTGACACACCTCAGTCTGCGGGGAGCAGCAGCGACACACAGAGGCACCAGGAGACTATTCTGTCCCTGCAAGAACTCATCCACTCCAAGCACAATCAGGCCACAGAGGAGATCCTGAAGGTGAGGCCCGGCAGAGGAAGCGGATGGAGCTTCACCCTCCCTGGGAACACGTCACCCTGCCGGGAAAATGCGAGGCAGTTTTAGCTTTATATATTATATATATATATGTATTGGAGTGGTGGCTCATACGGGGGGGATTTGGGGGGTCAGAGGGCCAGGGTTGGGGCCATTCCGGAATTCATTCCTCAATTCGAATCAAAATCAGGAAAGGGAACTGGAGCTGGAATCTAAATCGCCCTTAAATTCAAATTCAATTCCAATTCTATTTCCCGTAGTTTCTTTTTTTTCCAATCCCAACTCCAGGTCCATTTCCCGATTTGGACTGGAATTGATGAATGCATTCCGGAATGGCGCCAACCCTGCAGAGGGCACCTGGGGTTCAGGTCAAGAATTGTTACACATGACAGGCTGATGGAGATTGAAGAGTGAACTAGGGCTTCGCTAAAACATTCAGGGATTAAACTGCAAGTCCACACCTGGTGCCTCCCATGTTCCCCCAGCTGGGGGTTGGTGCCATCCCATGCGGGGTGACCCCAGCCGTGTGCACTGTGCTGCCTGGGACAGGCTCCAGGTCCCTCATGACCTTGACTAGCATAAGCAGTTGGAAGATGAATGGATGGATATGAATTTGATTTATTAGTCTGCATGGCTGTAAACGGGTTAATTTAGAAAACTTGCGTTTTTTTGTACTTTTTATCATAATCAAGTGTGTGAATCTTGTGAGTGTGAAGTATGTGTTTGACAGAAGATGGTATAGCCATATATTTACTGGAAATAGTAAACATATGAGAAATACGTAAGCTGTGTTTCATTAATGGGGCAAACCATTGCTTGGTGTTGGCTTCTCCGTGTGCAGTGGTCAAGGGAAAATATGGACATTGAGACAGGAAACATGCAGACAGTCATTCAGGATGCAGACATAACCCTGTGCCTTTGGGCTAACCTCAACAAGAACCCAAGGTAACCCCCCCCCCGACAGCACTGGCGGAAAGGCGCACAGCATGTCCCAGTCTTGAAATTATATTATAGACGAGGCAATGCCCAGCCCAGCTGATTTTTCAGAGATGCAGGGAACAAAATTATGCACGCTTAAAAAAATCTCACACTAGCTCTTGTGCATTTCTAAGGTGCACATTAAACAAAAAACAGGCTGTGGGGAAAGTGACGTGTGCATTATGAGTATTGCCCTCCTTGCCATTGAAAGATGCATTTAAAAAGCACGATTTTTTTTGTGGTATGCGTTTGTAATACAGATATTGGCATTAATACTAGTCAAACCTTCTGAATGTCTACAAAGTACTGTACTGTTTTTTTTTCTACGTCTGTTGTAAAGCTCATCAGTTCTCCATGGTATTAATAATTCAATTAGGTTTAAAGGATACCATTTTCAGGAGGCAGGCTTTGGGTTCGAGCTGCCCAAGCAATTGGCCGTGAGCGACGTGGCCGTGCGGATCCTGCATACACGATTTGACCGCCTGTCGAGCCTGAGCGCCGGGGCACATCGCATTAGCCAGGGCTCCATCAAGTCAGAGGAGTCTCATCCCTCAGCAGAAGAAGTGGAGGATGGAGACAAAGAACAGCAGGGAAACACAGAGGAGAGCCTAGACCACAAGGATGAAGGCTCTGTCAGATCTGAGACCAGGAAGGTGAGGTGCACTGAGCATGTGCACACTGGGGGTTGGTGATTGGCTGATTGGTGACCTAGGGTGTTTCTCAATACCAAGAATGCAAAGATCATACATTCGCGCTTGGTACAATCGGACTTGCTGACTCCCAAGAATGAACTTGGGGCACTATGAATCATGGGATTGGTCTTGTTCGGCGAGGATGCAACCGATGTATCCTTGATATTTGGGATGGGGCAAGAACAACATCCAAGGATTTTTACCAACCTCTGTACTTCTGTTCTTGAATGCTGGAACTGGTCTTTGGCAATGGAAGATGATACAAATGGATACATGAGAACACAAGTAAGGTCAAGTATTCATAATGAGAAAAACTCCTAATCACTGACAAGTAACGAAGGGAGTGTTGGCCAACCAATGTGGTCGACTGCTATTGAAATTAACAATAGTCTTGTTCAGATTCAGGTCACCGTTGTTGTGTTTTGGCATGAGCTGAATTAGGTGTGCATCTGTGTGGTAGAGTTTTGCAAGTGTGGCCTCTGAGATGGAGGAAAAGAATGGCAGACATGTAAAGGAGCCGGAGGAGCAGCGTTGGGGGGAGGCCAGGAGAGACAGTCTGCAGGAGGAGACTGCGATTGCAGGTAGGCGGAGAACCCTTGTGACATCTTGGTTGGTGTCCAAAGGGATTTTTGGTCTGCATGTTCTTTGGTTTCCACTTGGGCATTCCTTATGGTGGCTGTTTTGTGATACCGTTTCAGTTGGGAGTGTTTTTGTATCACTATAAGTCATACATCACTATAAATCATGCCCAAAGGTTCATCCCTGAGTGTCAGCATTGTATTTGGTGGCAGGTGAAAGAGATTCCTATGCCCCCACGGAGCCTCCAGCAACGCGGCTGGAGACCGATGTGGTCGACTTGCATCAGTACACGCCCCTGGGCGGGGTCTTCTACTTCGATGCATTCCAGATACCACCCCAGTCCCAGCTGGTCAATGGCTGGGATATGAGAGAGGTAAGTAGGTGATGGAGGATTTCCCCTTCAAGTATTACCAACATGAACATCCTTTGAAGCTCACCAGTAAGGCACAGCTGAACAACCATCACGAAGCCTGCGATACCTTTTCTGACCACCAAATGGTGAGAGTGAACTGATCAGAGATGGGGCCATAAGAGAAGAAGGAACCGTGGTTCTACTTAGCTCTGTACTTCCTGTCTGCACCTTGCATTCTAGACTACTGCATGTATAACTTTGCACGCAACCATAATCTATGTGTATAATTTATTGTTTTTGTGTGTGTGTGTGTGTGTATGTAT
>JAABNX020000001.1:10840313-10853618 GCA_015163995.2 Mormyrus lacerda
ATATAAAATCTCGTACCTAGATAGGTGCAAATTACATTCCATTGGCTCTGTAAATGTACTCAGCACAATGGCAATATTGTTTATTCTATCTAAAACAAAAAAGAATGGGATCAAGTGACCAGAAATTACTGTTTCTCATCCCACTACACCCACCAGCTGTCAGATACGGGCCTGCAGAGAATTCCTTACCCTGTGGACCAATCACAGCTGCACAGTTCCACATCTAGACCGCTGGATGAGGGGGGTGCTTTAGTCTCCCCGCCTGTAGGGGTCACAGTAACCCTCCCAAATTCTGTGGTGTTCCTGGAGGACCCCCAGGTAGCCCGCTGGGACCCAGTAGGTGAGCCTTACTCTGCTTGTAAACACTGAAGGTACCCAGGTTCTGATTTTTGTGGTAGATATGAATATCTGTGCCAACCTGCCAAACTCCTACAGCTTGCCAATGGACAAGAAAGAGCATCGGCAACATCACGTATGACGCGTCCTTGAGGAGCATCTCCTTCCAGATGGACTCTTTTTGCCCATTCGCTCTCCTGCAGGACATGCACATCAACATGCCATTCCAGAGCTGGGAACTGCGACCGCTGGGCCTGAACTCTGCGGTTCTGGCGGTCACAGCTGCGGTCACTGAGGTCCACTTCACGGTCAAGGCAAGCATTCAGCCCTTCGCAGGTTCCTTTGTTTCCGGTGGCGCGACTCCCAGCTGTCATGATTTTTGGGGTCAGCAGGGACACCGATGCATGCTGAGCTCTGCCACGGGGTACGACCTGCCGCACGTGCTGGGGAGGTGGATGAGCCCGTCAGCGCTGCAGAAGGCCATGAGGAGAGCAGGGGTCAATGTTTTTGTGAGCGAGCACTCGGAGAAGTACGTCAGCGTCGACACGAAGGTGGGAGTCGCCGAAGAACGTCACAAAACACAGATGGGAGGAGGGGGCAGAGCGTGGCTCAGCAGGTTGGAACTCCGTGACTGTGATCGGAAGGTTGCCAGTTCAAATCCTGGTGCTGGCAGACAGTTTCCACTGTTGAACAAGGCCCTTAATCCCCAGTACCTGCTGAGGCTCTGCATGCTAGCTGGCCCTGCACTGTGTGACTGTCTATCGGAGAGCAAGATGGGGTAGGCAAGAACACGCTTTTATCACGGGGATCAGTAAAGCGTCACTCCCCTACTCTGTTGATTTATGCAGGCCCAGAGACCTTCCTGTCTCCACTGCAACACATTATGTTTAAAATTATAATTAACCGAATTAATCAGCAGACTGAGAATGATGGCCTGCATGTCTTCCAGTACCATAGCAGACAGGAAAGCCTGAAAGGAGGTCTCCATTATTCACAGAACAGATTCTGTATTTATATAGCACTTTATAGAAGCTATTCTGCTCACCACACAGTAGCTGTGGTGGTGAAGGGGCAGGACAGAATTCACCAATTAGATATAGGGGATGATTTAGGAGGCCGCATTTGTTAGGGCCACAGCGGGCAGTTTTAGCCTGGATGTCAGGGTACCACCCCCAGCCTTCTGAAAGATGCCCAGGGATGTTTTATGACCTCAGAGAGTCTGGATCTCGGTTTTATGTATCATCCGAAGGACGGCACCATTTTTACAGCACAGTGTCTCCATCACTGCACTGGGATCCACACTGACCACAGCATGGGCTCCCCTGTTGATCACACCAACACCTCTTCCAGCAGCAACCCAGCTTTCCTAGTTGGTCTCCCATCCAAGTACTGGCCAGGCCCAAACCTGCTTAGCTTCAGATGGTCTGAACTGCTGTGGTATGACTGCTGATACAACTCATTGTCCTTCTCCTGCGCACACAGGAGCCGCTGATCGAGCAGGCAGCCTACGAGCAGATGGCGCTGCTCTCCTGCGCCGTGGCCTTCAGCTGGAGCCGCTGGAACTCGCACTGCAGGCGGGAGCAGCTGGTGGTGCAGGTCGGCACGGCAACGAGAAACGGGGAGAACAGTCCTCCGCAGACCAGCGACCCGAGTGTCGTAACCGGGAAGCTGCTTGCTGGAGTTCAAGTGTTTCGCAACGAATAAATGACCTTTATAGGGGGGATGAATGCAGCCAAATTAACTATTGGGGATGACGCATCCCCCGTCCTCCACATCCCTCTTGTTCCCATGCCCCTGCATACACTACTTTAATACACACATTATACCTTTCTTGCTTTGCCATTAGTGGAATGTAAAAATGCAGGTTTTGAAACACCTTCCCATATTCGTAAATGGAACCATTGTTTCACGTCCTGTACCCCCCCAGGCTTGTGAGCATCTGGAGGCGGGGCCTGTTCCGGAGAAGGCCTGGTCCCTGTACCTGCTTAATGCGGAGAGGACCTGGCGGCTGCGTATGAGGGAGCAGAGCGAGTGTTTCTCAGCGGCCCTGGAGGGGGGCAGTGAGTTCCATGCCACCTTCCTGCACATGCTGCGTGACTGCATGGGGGCACCCGGGCATGGCCGGGCGCGAGACGCTGACCCCTTCTTTGTGGACTGCGTGCTCCAGATGCTGATGGCCACACAGGTGCTCAGCTACTGCTGACTGCTGTCCCCCCCCCCCCACAAAAAGTACATGGCTCACTCTGTAAAGACCAAAATCTCAAAAAGACCCAAAACTGTTATACAGACATCTTAGACCAGCGCTGGCCTGTGAAAGGCAATGCAAGTTAACTACACTGACATCATTGTTAAATAAAACAAAAATATATAAAAACTTTATTCTTGAAGTCATAATTTTTGGGATTAATCTCAAATTAAGACTAAGGTAATAGTTATAAGATTAAAGTTGTAATATTTCTAGAATAGTCATTTAAAGATGACATTAGCTTTTAGTATTGGTATCACAAAGAAATTCTTGGTCTTCTGGCACGTCAATACTGCAGCATTATTAGCATTTGGACATTGATACATGTCTGTTCAGAAGAGCTATACGGATTTGAATGACACTGCCATTTTTGTGGAACGTGAAATCGAAAACAGTGGGAGTCTCAGTGGATACATGTAATATTTTGGCTGTTCTCCAAAGTTCCAACTTCATTGTAACAGTCATATTTTTAATTTAGCTGTGGAACAGTCACACAGATTGCAGAAGGTTTTTTAAAGGACCACCTGTACATGTTGTAGGCAGGTAAATGGTTTTCAAAACCAAAACAACTGATCAAAGATTTTGTCACTAGATAAAACTGAGCATAATGAACTAAATTCCAGAAAATTTAGTTTTGATCTAATATGTAAAGGAATTTGGCCTTTATGGCAAGAGTGGTTCTTAGGGTTTCAGACCAAAAAAACCAAAGCAGCCAAGTATCACATTGGGAGAGAAAATAATTTTTTACTATGAATAATTTATGTTCTTCTAGTGTACCACCAGGGGGTGCTCCAAGTACCACAGGTGGTATACGTCCCACAGTCTGAGAACCACAGACTTCACCATTCATCCTGTTGAAAGCACTGACCCCATCTTGGCTGCTCATTTCCCTGACTGCAGGGTGTCAACCGCAGGTCATCGACAGAAGAGACGGCAGCATAGAATCGGTTGTTTTATTGTGAAAGTTTCATGTTACCCTTTTCCAGATGTGTACGAATTCATAGTGGTGAACAACACGGCAAGAACAACAGTGTCCCACAAGAACAAACATTCCACACAACCAAATAACAAAAATGCAAGTTCAATAAAATGGTAAAATGAAAGCTTCACTCAAAAGAATGTATTAAAATGGTCATTTATTACCACTTAAATATGCACCAATAAAATGTACCTTTTCCGTCAGTTGTGTCTGAACTATTAGTGATTTAAAAAGGCAGCCGTGCAAGGCAACCCAGGTTTCTAATTTGGGCTCAGGAAAAAAAAAAAAAAAAAAGTTCTTGATATATTAACAATAAAACACGAGTGTTTAAAACGAAGAGCCTCCATTGGTCAACAATTTTCTGATATCTGCGACACGATTGGGCAGTGTTGCAGGTGTCAGTGCTGTGGTCCACGGTATGCCCCCACATACACAGTGCAGGATGGGGCACGATGACATTTTTCTGAATTTCCGACAAGCCACGACGATCATGGGGGCACGTTCAGAAAGCCTTCAGCATCAGCAGAACCACACTGATAAAAACAGTCCAAGTGCTCCAACTTCACTCATAAGAACAGTCCACCAGGGCAGCTGGCATCACCCTCCGTCACATCCCCCCATTCCCCAATGCTGGAGCCATGGCCACTCACACTGGCGGCTGCCCATTGTGCCTCAGGCCAGTGTACGGCCACAGAAACTGCTGGATGGTCACCCAGGAATCACCGGGTCCGACAGGCGCCGCATCCACCGCTGGCTGCAAGGCCACGCTTGCCAGGAGCGCCAAGAGCCCTGCCAGCAGCACCGCTACCGCAACCGAAAGCCACAGACTCCGGCCGCCCTTGGGCACAACAGGTTGCGATGCCACCGACGAGGGTGAGGTCTGGTCTGGCCTGAAGAGAGAGAAATATCTGAGTGCGGGGACCGGTCATGGGATGATGGGGTGATGGGGGTTGAGTGAGGAAGAATGGGTCAGCAGCAAGACGACATCAAGAGCACAGGAATCAGAGAGCAGCCAGCGCCACCAGTGCCAGCACTCACACCAACACAAGGGCTAGAGGGACAGAAGGAGGAAAAAAAAAAAGAAAAAAAAACGGCTATGCTATGCTACGCTAATCCAAGCGTCGGCAGAGAGACGTCCCACTAACTTCATGGATGACATAACAAGCGACGGCATTTTGCTGCCCGACTTCCTCTCTGCGTTCTCCTCCTTTTGCTCTTCAATGAAGGACTGCCTCCCGCTTTCATACCTGCGGGCATTAATAACAACGCACGCCGCGTAGGCAGCTTGAGGATCAGGCAGAAGCCATGCGGCCGAGTTTCCAGGCAATGCCTCAACCGGCGGTGAGACAGTGTGCATTTAAATGGCATGAAAATTAAGTCTGCGATGGGAAAGACCGATCGTGCATGGGGGGAAAATAAATAAATAAATAAAAATCAGCCTCTCGCTTCAGCTAGCCACGGTGATTCCCAGCCTTGACAGAGCAATGCATGCAAATGTGATGAGATCAATCAGGAAGAGTTCTGCCTGTTTAAGGGGTTTGGTCAACTTCACTTCCACAAGTGCTCTTCGCTGGGAATCCTTACCCCTTCATGGAAGAAGAATCCTCACTCTTTGACCAAGCACAGGAGTTAACGACACGCTTCAGCGATGGCTGCAGACTGTTCTTCCCTGCCGTTTTCCTGTAACCATGGGAACAGCAGACAACCATTGACCTGCTTCAAGCAATGTCATGGTTTATCGAACGGCTTTTAGGTTTTTGCTTAAATTGCTCCTGGGTACCCGTGATGCTGTTATAACACCATTATATGGAAACAAGCTACTGGTTTTGAATGTAGAACTATATAGGATTATTATGAAAAAGGACCTATTTTTCTAGGGACATACTACTCACAACCCACCTGAGAGAAATCCTGCAAAGCATTGATAAAGAACTTGGTCGATTTTAAATCAATAATCCTCTCCAACCACCATTCAACACATACTAGAAATTCCCACTCTGCAATTTGCTCCCAGTCAGCCAAGCATTAAGCAAGACCTACCATGAGCTTCTTCGGAGTGTTTCTGCTTCTGCGTCTGTCATGTCATGTGGCCTAGTCTGCAGGTGGGAAGAGACAGAGAAACCACACATCTCTTTATCATGTGAAAATCTATTTATCAGGTTAAAATGCTAATGCTGTCATGATAAATCAAACTGCAGCAAAGACTGGGAACATAAACTGATTTGAGTTGTCAATATGACATCCATGTTCTCACATTCATATGATGTCATTTTATGTTCAAGATGGAGACAACCACATGGACGGATGAATTGACAGATAAACAGGAGCTCACGGAAGGAGTGGTAAAGTATAAATGGAGTGAGAAATTAAGTAATCCTTCAGAGCAGTTACTTGATACTTCCTAGTTTCTGCTCATATAGAATATATGATATAGAACATTCGCTGACCCAGTCACTGACCTAAAGTGGCATTTAAATGCTTCAGCAGCTGTTGCTCATCCTCACTGGGTTGCACAATTCTGGAAATAATTCCCATATATTCTTGGTAATTCCCATGGAAAGTTTTCAACTTGGAACTTAACTTCCCATGGAGTGGAAAGTTTCTGGAAAGTGTCCAGAAATTTACCACCCTTTTGCAACCCTAAAGGAGTCTTAGAGCTTTTTATGCCAAACCAATAAGTAGGAGCTCCTGCCATAATCTGAGTGCGCAACACTGTTCTCAAGGTGTTTGGTTGATGAACAGGATGGCATCTTTCACCATGTCAAAGTTTGCGGGTCCTCCGCTGTTCCGGGGGATAACAGCAATACTGACGCGTCGTGTGGAGGGCTGATGAGAGGGGATTGAGCAGAGGTCAGTGGTGAGGGGTTACTACGGCGCTGTATCCAGCCTGAGACTGGTGTTCCACACACTGCAGACTGAACCTGCAGAAGAGCCACACAGGTGACCACATGCTATTGATGTCTTTATAAATATTCTAGTTACCTTGTAGTACTGAGATCCTGGCATTTTCTTGTTCCGGAAGTCATCTGGAGGGGAACATGGAGGTACCACTTTAGATGATACTGATACATCTCAATTAATTAATTAATTAATTCATTCATTTTTATGTAGGGCCACAGTGGTCTGGAGCTTATTTTGGAAACAACAGATGCAAGGCAGAGAAACCAAGATGAGGCACCAACTCATCGCAGAGCATTCATTCTTAAAGGATGATTTGGGAACCTTAGTGTATTTTCAATCTGTTGAGGGAAACCCCAAGATGTCAAAGGGAAAACATGCAAACTCCCAAGTCGACATGGGGGAACATGCAAACTAACATGTAGACACACTCACATGTGCAACCCTGGTCTCCAGAGGTAACTGGGCTAACCTTTTTTCAGAAAAGAATTGCTGTCGAGTTACCTCTTTCGAGAGAGCCAAAAGATCTCTCATTCTGTATGAGGGTCTCCTTCAGCTCCATCAGCTCAGCATGCTCTTTGGTGTACATCCTCCTCAGGTTCTCCACATGCTGGATCATCACCTCCACCACCTTGCTGACCCGGCTCTCCTAAAAAGAGGCACACAGGAATGACATCAGTTTCCAGTGCATTTACCCCTACAAGTCCTAATGGGGTTCCCATTCACTGTCTCCCTCCCCCACCCCCGTCCCCCAGAGTCCATCTCACAGCCTGGACACCAGACCTGGTGGATGGCCCCCAGCATCTCAGAGCGGGTGGACACTCGGCTCATTGATTGGATCAAGATGTCCAGGTTTTTGCCAAGCCTCTGGATGATCTCCATGGACTGGTTGTCATCCGAGCACAGGGGTATCAGAGCCTGCAGAAAATGGGCACCAACACCCAGTGTTACAGACTAATTCGTGGTCTTACCAAGAGTTCTGCTTACCATGACGCTTAAATGTTCTGAAAGCATGTCTAGTGGACCGAACGGATCTGCTACATTACCACCTCCACCTTCAGGATGACCCATCAAGGTACCCCACATTGTTCCTGAGGGTGGTGCCCTGCTTTACTGACATACCAAGAGCAGCCCCTGGCAGCTGGAGACCTCCCTCTTCATGTTGTCCTCAGCCAAGTCACGAGAACGCTCCTCGAGGCGCAGCCGTTTCTCCAGGGTGAACATGTCGCACTTGAAGCCCAGCGACAGCCGATGGAACTCGGTCTGGGTGAGGAGGAGCATGCAAACCCATAGTCTATAAGTAACATAACCTTCAAGATACACACAGAGGGGAGAAGCATGCAAAGCACACAACTTACAGGCCATGACAAACCAGCAACTATCCGAACCGACCGGTGTGGGGTAACATGACACAGGATATCTGAATCCAGATTTTTTCCCAACTCACCTCAATCTCTTTTTCACTCTGAGACAAACTGTGAGCAGAACAATCAATCGTAAGTGAGGGGCAAAAGTGACCATGAAATATTACTTAGAAATTAAAACTAAAAATGTACAGAAGTGCTTGGCACCGACCTGTCTTTGTCTTCCTCCTTGTTCTCACCACTCACGTCTTCGCCATTTAGTGAATTCTCACCTGTATGAAAAGAACCTCCTGCTGTTTAACAAGCACCGATCCACTAAAATTATTTTTAGTCCAAGTAAATTCATGCCTGTCCAAACTGAGAATAAAATTAAATCAGTCCCGTACATATTTTCACAGTAGAGTATAAATCACAATACCACTCTTAAGCATGTGGTACACAAGTTACCTTCTTTTTCTGACGTTTCTCCCAGATCTTCTTGTGCGTTGTTCTCCTCAATAGCTTCCATGCTCCGTGAAAGTACCTGCCCAACCACACATACAAGCTTACCCTTTCCTACAGCACATAGACCTTCTGAACCAGGGGTAAGCAACCATGATCCAGGAGTGCCGGTATCCAGCAGGTCTTCTATCCTACCTGAGTTACTGTTTACCCGAGATCAGGTGTGGTTCATCAGAGACCAAGTAGGATGGAGAATCTGCTGGATACAGACACTCCAGGATCAGTGTTGCCTACCCCTGTTCTAGACGTTAAACTCCCCGAGATTGTAAGAATTTTGTACAGTAGCTCAGATATTTATTCTATGTCAATCAAGTTCTCACCACTGTGGTAACACCTGGGTGATATGTGCTACAGCTCTCCCCTCGCCAAAGTCAGACACCTTCTAATAAGCAGTGAAACTGGTCTTGAGAAACACCCACCTCCCTCAAAGCAACCCACTCATAAGAAAGGCCATTTCCTTCACCAAACATGTGACGTGGTCTAAACATGTGCAGATGAACAGAGTATCAGACTGTCTAAGCCTGGGCGACCCACAGACATTTACCATTTCCCTCTTAAACTTATTCCTCAGGTTCACGGAGTCTCGGCGTGTCTGTGGGCTCTGAACTCCTAGTGCTGGTGGTGACAGGCCATCATCTGCAAGGCAATGAGGAACAGGAGTTCAAGAGTGTCGCAAGCCTGATCCGGTCCCAAGCCAATGGGGAGACGGCGACACCGACCCATCCCGTCGGCCGTCACGGCGCGATTCCCCGATGGAGGGAGAGGACCTCTGTAGATTGATGTCACAGGGCTACCATCTCTTCTGCCTGCCACAAGTTCAGGGGAACCTAAAGAGAAATAGAGAGAGACCAAGAGAGAGAGACAAGGAGAGAGAGTAAGCAAGCTAAGCCCAAGAATGGTGCCAAACCACACCACGTGTGGGCGTCTCCTACCTGCTCTGCTGTTCTCTTCAGGAAGAACCTGCATAGCCTCCTGTTCCTTTCCTGGTGTCGGCGGCAGACTAGAAATGTGACAGAGTGCCACATTAGCACATTGCTATGCATTGAGCCACCGCGCCATAGCGTAAGTCAGTTAGCACATCGCTCCACCTTTCCCCTATTGCCTCACTAAGCTATAGTATCTTATTGTATGGCATAGGAGAGTTAGCACATTGCTATGCATTGGACCTTTTCTGAATTACCATATTGCTATGCATAGTTCTACTGTGAAATACATCATCAATATAGGGCGTGTTCAAACATCTTGAATGCCATCGAACATTTGTCAACGATTTGGGAAGAAAAACACAGAAATATAGGGGGGGGGGGGACATCCAGCAAGTCACTTTTACAAACTACCTTGATTAAAAAAAAACTCATAAGTACCATGAAAATCAGACTGTATGATGCACATTACAGCAGTTTGTGTAACGACACTTACCGATCCGCCGTGTTACTGCTGGATGATTCCTGGTGCACAGATAACTGCTAAACAACACAGTAAAGAGATATGAAAACCAGGCCAGGCAGCAGACAGGTGAAAGACAGGAAATCTTAAAGCAGTACTCAGACTCACCACCAGGGGGAGAGGAGACCAAGCTCAGAGCTTCATAATCTAAATTCTACAACTTTATAACGTACACAAACTTACTCTTGGCAACTGAACTTATTACATTGTCCCACGCTGTTGATATGCGATTATCAGAAGCAGGTTCACTATTACCTGTAATTTAGTCATAAATACAGGCTTCTTTTTATCATTAGTTGCTGATAACGTTCATCCTTGGAAAACGGTAGCAGGGACGGTGACCCAACGACGACCAAGTACACAGCTTTGCACATGGAAAACACCACATTACACCATACAGCCCAGCTCCATATTTAAGGCCTTAGTAAATGTAGCACAACGATAGTTAAGCATCAATTAAAATTTGCAGAGTGCAACAAAACCTGCCTGATACCAGAACGCCTAGCACGACAGCAGCACGTCCATACACAGCCCTGTGGCCACACAAACCCGGCGCGTCGTACCTCAGAGCCCACGGCACACCAGTCCGCGAGGAGCCCGGCGCAGACAGCGAGCTGATCCCAGCCCGCTGTCCTCCAGAAGGTGCAAGCTGACGCCTCCATAGCATAACACTAGCCGCTCAGCCCCCACGCGCCACACTTACATAAGACACCCTTACGTAAAGTTTTAGCCGAACTTCTGCAGGCTGCGACCCCCAGCGGCTTCAGCGCGGCAACCTGTCTGGCTCTGACTCCTTCAGCCTTTTACCCATTAATGCCATTAGCAGAGGTGGACATTTCAGGTCCAGAAAGTAAAAATCCAAACCAGGATTTTGTTTCAACCAACCAGTTGAGTACTCTGTGATTGTTACTCTTTATACTCAAATGGTTGGTTGAAACAAAATCCTGGTTTGGATTTTTACTTTCTGGACCTGAAATGTCCACCTCTGGCCATTAGTGGTATGGTTAGTTAGCTGGTGAAGTTAGCTAAGGTCTCCCATAGCAGATTCCACAACTGCAGACTAAGGAGGACCAGACATATTTGCAGTAAAAATGTGCATAATAAGTAATTTAAACCAGGGGCAAATGAACCAGGGGGGCAGCAGGACACTTAGCCTCAATACGTAAATGTAGCTTCATTTGTGTGTCTCCCCCCCCACCAAAAAAATTTGAATTTAAATTGTGCCCTTCTCCAATATCAGTCTCGGCCTTATCCCCTCGCCCGTAACCAAACCATCACTGTGGACTTCATTGCTTCTCAGTGTGTGTAATATACCTGAAAACGCATCAACTCAGATAGTGTCCCCTTCCCACAATGGTCCCAATAACAAAGGTCAAAGGTCACACAAACCACTTCACCCTTATCTATTCTGAAAGCCACCTCAAACTGACAGACAGTCCAGTCGTACCATTCGACTGGAATCTGTACGCATGCATGGTACGCAGGCCACCCAGCACTTTCTGTCTCCTAGCGACCACCCGGGCGTGAACGCGGCTTCCACCAGCCTGCTTACCTCAGAGAACCCGACTCCGACTCCATGACAACAAGCACAAGAAGCCTGACAGCACTACCTGTGGCAAGGTCATGTGAAGGGCTTACTTTTCAGAGCAGAAGTGAAAAGTGGGGGGTGGCATTTGATAGCGAGTGAGGGAAAAAAAAATGAGAATGCTGGACAGGATGAGGGCGGAGCATATGACAGCACCTCACTGACGATTTTGAAGGAAATCTCTCCTCTGACCTGGTTGTCGCTCATGCCGTGGGCAATGGTATCCTCCTTTCTGAGGGAGTCCTCCTCCTCCCCCTCCTCCGGCGGAGAGGCTTCTCCACGAGTCAGGACCGGACGGGACCTGGTAAAGAGGACCCACAGGGATGAGGCCCGGATCGGGCCGGAGCACAGGAGCTGAGGAACCTGCCGGTGACTCCGGCAAACTCAGGAGAAGACTGATGCAGCCCAGTCCCCGCGCTCTCCATGCACACGCAAATGGGGAATGTCAGCAACTGCGCTACACCACCCAATCTGAAGGGGCACCACACCTCGTTTGGGTGTGCAGAACACATCGCTTTGCATTGCAAAGTCTGCCAGCACGCAGGCAGGGAGGGGAGGGACGTGGCCCACATAATTACCACATAGCCTAAATGCAGCATCTGTTGCTCAGCACAAGTCTGAATCAGACATTACATAAGCTTATCGCCTTCTGCTGATGTAACGCTGCCTGATATTTACTCGAATAAATAGAAACTTTACAGGCTATACAGCAGGAACAGGTATTAATAAGCATGACTGGGACAGTTCACAATAAACGGCAGGCAGTCTGGATGAGAGCAACGGTCACCCCCACTTAGGTGGGACATACCCCGCCAGCAGCGTCAGGTCCTGCAAGGAGCCCCCCTTCGGCAGGGGAAGCCAAACACGGGACGGGGGCAGCAGCAACTCCAGGGTCAGTGCGTCTGAAGGGTGGCAGGCCGTATGCAAATAGCGTTTAATTAGGTGGGTGGATCTCTAAGTGCCACAGACCGCCAGCTGATGTCTGGACAGGAAGAGGCCTTACTGATGAGATGGAAGCGGGAATGCGGATGAAGAGAGCGATCAGAGATCATCCCCGCAGTCCAGGCAGCCCGGTGGGTGGAGTCCTCAGGGCTAGTCCATTCTGGTACTCCGTCTTGCGGCTGTGGAACACCAATATTACCGACAGGGATGGGCAGCGGTGTACAAGAGGGTGATGGGGACTGCACAACTTAAATTAAAGGTCTATATCAGCGTTCTTTAAATATGGACCTCGATTCCAAATCCAGGCCTTGTTTTCAGTTCTCCCAGGTAGTTAGTTTAATAATTACTGATTGGTCAGAGGCTTCATACCTGGCTGACAGGTAAAGGAAGGCTGGAAAACCAGCAGTGCTCGGACTTCGAGGACCGTGATGAAATACCGGGTTTACACGCTACCTGGTTCCTACACCCCTGGGGATGGACCTGGCATCAAAAATAGGTCAAGTTCCCTGAACCCATGCCGTTAAATGTATAGACTGTTTAGCGTCTCGGACCAATTTCTAATTCCAGTGAGTGAGAATTAAGTAAGACAAGAGGGCCGGAACGCAAAAGTGTCATGGAAGCCTGACTTTCTACCAGCAGAGCTCCTGGCCAGCCTCCACTCATACGAACCCTCCCACTGCACCATGGGAGATGTGTTTGCTCAGGGCAAAACAACCCAGCGAATAGGTCAGCATTCATTTGTTTAGCAAATTTATGAGCCGGTGAGTCCCATGTGAGGGGATGTGTGATGCTTTATGCGGGAGTCTCTCTCAGTCACTCAGTCAGCATGGAGGTCAAACCTGCAGCATAACTAATCAGCCTGGGGCTGTCACTCCTCCTGCACCTGGCACTGTGGTGAGGGGAGCATGTAGACAGGAAATCTGGTAACCACATCCATCACACACACACACACACACACACACACACACACACACACACACACACACACACACACACACACACACACACA
>JAABNX020000001.1:10866064-10879921 GCA_015163995.2 Mormyrus lacerda
GATTTGTCAAACAGGATCTACCTCTCCTAAATCCATGCTGGCTATCCCTCAAAATGTTATTTGAGTCCAGGTAATCTCCCATTTTCTCTTTGATTATAACCTCCATAACTTTACCAGTTATACAAGTTAAACTGATTGGCCTATAGTTAGACATGGCCTCCTCACATGGCTTCCTCACATGGCCTCCTCACACAGACTCCTCACACCCCCCCACACGGTCTCCTCACACCCCTCACACGGACTCTTCAAATCCCTCACACAGACTCCTCACGTCCATCACACGGATTCTTCACATCCCTCGCAAAGACTCCTCACATGGACTCTTCACATCCATCACACAAACTCCTCTCATCCACCCACCCCCCCTGCACAGACTTCTCACACTGCTCCCATCTGGCAGATGTTAACGCGGCATCAAAGCCCGGTTGGGCAGACTGTGTAAGAGCCTTTTCCCACAAGCCACCTGACTCCTCAACACAATGCCTGCCCCCCCACACTGTGAACTGAGCTCTACTTTGCACTTTTGCACTTTACACATTGGTCTTGTATGCTGTTACATGCACAAAACACACCAACATTACATGTACAGACGCTCTCCAGGTTACCATGGTCCCTGTTTCTATATTTCAATGTCTCAATAAGTAAATGTTTTTCACTTTCAGTACATAATTCAATAAATGACATGAGATATTCAACATTTTATTGTGAAATAGGCTTTGTGTTAATGATTTTGCCCAACTGTAGGCTAATGTAAATGTTCTAAGCATGTTTAAGGTAGGCTAGGCTAGGCTATGATGTTTGTTAGGTTAGGTGTACTATATCAAAATGCATTATCGCCCTTAAGATATTTTCACCTTACAACAGAGTTCTTGGAAAGTTACCCCAATGTAACCCAGGGAGAGGCAGTGCTGACATACGGTGTCAGAGTTACTGTATTTTTTATTGAACTGCTGGCGATCTTAATTACATGCAACATTTACACAATTTATGAATATGAAAAATACCTTTTGTACTAAATTGCACATTTGTGCTTGTATAGAGTTTATATTTACAGTTTATATATATAAATATATATGTGCTTTTTTTTTTAAAACTGTAGAAAGTCACCTTGTCGTGTCCTCTTGCCTCACTGTATATATGTGTATAACTGATATAATAATAAAGTTTACTTTGACTATAGCTTGGACTTTGAAGATAATGTGTCAAGATTTCATATTGATTTTGACTGGTCAGAAGGAGTTACTATCCCACTACTCGCATGATGAGGAGATGATGTACCGTGATGTACCTTAAGTGCTATTCAAACCAATTACATTAATATGTCACCACATAACTTTCCCTAACCTACCCCAGTCTGTTTCGAGGTCAGTTACCTTATAGACCTTGTCTAGCATTATACTCTTTGCCTGGTTGCTTAGCAGAGCCTTTCATCCAAGGCTTACTGTTTTACCCACCTATACAAGTGTATATTTACTCAAGTGACATGGATGCCAAGGTGACACTGATGCCAAATTGAGGTCAAATGCCTTGTGCTTCAAACAACAACACTGCAATCTGATTGTCAAGACACAAGGTCAAGTACAGTTGATAGGTATCCCTGTGGGGGCAGGAACTTTTATGAATGAAAATCCAGATATAAAATATGTATCTGGTACTAGCATCCTTCAAAGACACCGTTCATTTCCTGGGCTATGGAAGTTACTCACAGTCCATTACAGACAGAGATGGAAAGTTCATGTCTAAAAAGTACAAATTATTTCAACCAACAGTTGAGTCAGTGGCAGAACAACTGTACACTGGGCTCTGGGGCAAAAATGGACCATGCCCTCCCACCCCCCATTCCAAATTCACACCTATGGCCAGCCTATGCCAGTTGCACCAGTTGCAGATGATGAAATTTAAGTAGCCTCCAAATATCATACCCATCATGCACTGCAGTTGTTAGCAAATGACAGTGGGGGCAGCTGCCCTATCTACCAGAGTTGAGCATAAATGGTCACAGAGGACTCAGCTGGTTGTTTGAATTGAAACCTTGGTCTGGATTTTTCCTTCTTGGACCTGAACTTTCCACCCCTCTCTGTAATGGATTACTGTTGCGAGTAGCTTCCCCAACACTGACTCTTTGGCCCAGTTGCCCATTTTATTTAGTCTGAAATGTCTGGTCCTCTCATTTCTCTCATGACCTCACTGACTCAGGCTGATTAAATCTGACCACAAGGAAGATCGAGATTCCTGAGCATAATCTTAAATGATGCGTGCTATTTTTTATAAAGCGGTTATGGATGCGTGCTGTGAAGTAACAGGAATCTTTATGCAGGCCATACAGTCACAAAGAGAGGCTATTAGAACTACACAAATCTGACGTATTATGTTTGTACCATGTGATGCAAAGTATTTGTGGCTGTAAACTATGGGGTGGAGGGGGGGGGGGGGTTGTAACCACCTTAATAATCAAAACCAGCCAATGCAACCCCTTGGACCCACTAAAATGGGTGAAGACCTCAACCTCCCCCCCCAAAATACTTACCCCAGAGTTATGCCCTTGAGGGTATGTCATAGTGTCTGTAAATGGTGTTGAGGCTAACGACATAAATACCGACCGACAAGTCCAGGCTTGCCACACTCCCATCATGCACTTCTTCTCCAGCTGGCCCCTTCCCCTGTTCTCTGATTTTCTACCACAATGGAACAACCCACCTCCCCTTGGCTTGCAGTGTCACTTAAATTCCAAATCAAATACATGTTTGCCATAGTAGTAGGCTGGAGGGTTAGCTGCTAGCATCAGCCAGCAGCACTGCGTGCAACTGCACTGTCAGAATATCCCACGTATGCTTTTGGTTGTGTTGGGGCATCACAGAGCCCTCCAGTGTGTTTGTATGCCTCCCCAAAAGTGACTCCCCTGAACTGTTAGGCACTTGGTTGCATATCAGAGAGCCCAACACTATGACAACGTGCACATTACAACTACCTATGAGTCTGAGACACCCAACAGGGACCAAGGAGCAGAAGCTCACCTAGCAATTTCCCTCATCTAATTCAAAGTCCTAAGTCTAAAGTCCCATACATTATTACCACCATTTTTTTTTCCATGCCCAATTAATTATGCCTTATGCTGTAAATAATTATCTTTGTGCGGCTAACGGGATGTAATCCATCTGCATAAAAACCCAGGCTTGAGCCTCGATGAAACTCTCTACGTTGGTGCTCATCGCGCTTAATCTGTAATCGGTTTAACCAGCGCTGACGGCGCGCCGCTTTCTCTCCGTATTCATCATGGCGAGCGCATCAGCCGCATCTCTCAAGGTACAACCTTCCCCGTAGTAGGGCAGCGGGAGCCGCTTCTCTTAGCTTTTACGTTGCATGCTGTGTCTGTGTAACCCTACCTACCTACACATACCCGGTGGCATTTTCGTACAGTCTTTAATTCGCGCGATTAAGTAGGAAAAGCGTACGTAGCACAGCTTTAACGTTGGGCTGCCCTGCGCGAAAAAATCCGTAATATTTAAATATATCAGTTAGTCGAAACTAGCACACCGACAGACGATTGGTAAAGGAAAATGGATTAATTATTTTGACTTTACCAATGTCACATTATGCATTACGTCACTGGATAGATGTCAAAATAAGGTCTTTGTTTTGGAATTCCAGTACATTTATTTTGAAAGCATTTTGATATAATCCGCCGCTCAAACGCTTACTGTCAGGCAAAAATGACTATTTCTATATTTATTTATACTATCGCATGCATTTTATAGCGTTCTGGTGCATTTAAAAGGGCGTTTTTCCATGTTTTAAATGACTATATAGGAATGTCGTGTTCAACGAGCGGCTGCTTGTCCGGCAAACGAGCCGAAGGGCTGAAATGTGACTTCCACTTAGAAAAAAAAAAACAATTTACAATTTACTTTAAAACACCAAAATGTACCTAGATTTAACCTCGCCTATTCATACGTCTTATTCAAAATGGCAGCTTGAAATTTAATCGCGTTTTCTTGGCTATAATACTTCTACTTCTCAAAACAAAAAGAGTATACATTTAGTACTGTTTTAAATACTATTTTATTTACGTTACGTGTTATTGGTGTACTTGTTTTTGTGTAGAGGTATTTTCTAGTTACAGTTAACGGGTTTTTTTTTAGGGTTCATGTAAAGAATGCCAGAATGGAGAGGCAGGACATATGGCAACGTTTAAGGTGAGTTTCTTCATACACTGAATTAGAACAGTAAATCCATTGTTCCCTCTTGTTCTCCATGTAGCTGTGTTATTTTGCTCATATTGCAATATTATGACAATCTGCTAACTGTTACGCCTTCCCGAGACATAGGATAGGCAAACCCCGTTTAATTTTATGATAAAACAGCACATGTCGTCACCACGGGACTGGGGTAAGTGATATCTTAGTGTAAAATGGGTAATGGGACATTAGGGCCAAAGTAAACCATGCTGGCAGAAATTGTAGGAACTGCATTCATCGCTGCTGGGTATGACAGAGAACAGTGTCTGGCATAATCACAACACTTGCCTTTGAGTTCTGCTCCATGTAGATTTTTTTTTTCCAGGTGCATCCAATCAAACGTCTCTCCTGTCAAATCAGAACAGCTCCCAATAGCAGGCATCCTGAATGTCTACTCCCTCTCCATCCAAAAATAAATAAAAACGTCCCAAATCTGCGGGTTGAGGCCAAGACTTCACCGCTTTCTGTGTGCTTTCCTGTATTCTGGTCAAAGGTGGCCTGGCAGCTGAAGTGTTTTGCTTCACTCGCCCAAATCCAATGCGCACTGCGGTCGAGGTCAGACCTGGAGACGGCGCACAGGGCTCGCCTGGTCCATCTTGTGTGACACCCTGGGGATGAACCATGAGTCCTTGGGCTGGGTGGGTTCCTGCGAGGGGAGACTGTCTAGCTTGATATCTCTGCCGGTCCCTGTCAGTCGGGGCTCACTGGTATGTAGGCTTCTGGGACACAGGTAGGGATTAGGAATGAGAGCTACTGTCAAGGCCGGGGAAGCCACTGAGTCATGTGATCCCTGGCAGGAAATCAGTTCAGAGTCAGGAGCCAGGCAACCGTCGTACGTGACCGGTACACAGATGCCTCTGTTCTCTCTTGGCAAATGATGACTGCATTCCTGTCTAACTTCTAATAAATTTAGAATGGGGAGAATTAAATCCACAGATGATATACAACTTGCTGAAATCTGAAATAGAAACTTTATTTAACGTTTACTTATTTGTACATTACTGGATTTAATTTCTATCTTATATTCGCAGCACGCAATGTCTGGTTTGTGTTAGGGCTTTCCAGGCACGGTACAACGCGTGGTTTTTACGGCTGTCTGGAAAAGATGTTTGATTTAATGTTTGTCATGAAATGACGAAAGGGGCCAAAAAGACGGGTAAACATACACATGGCCGGGCTGACACGCAGGAAGGGGGGAGGACAGATACGCAGAGGAATGGAGAGAATGACATTTTGCAGCTGTTGTGCAAACTTGCAGCAGTGCATGCTGGTCCCAGACCCTATTAGGGGGGTAAGAGCCCGGAGCCTGGAGGAGGTTGGATTTGGATATGCAGAGCTGGCATGCTGTGGGGGGAGCTGGCTACCCCCCTAAATTGAGAATACCCCCCCCCCCCTTCCATGTTAGTGTGTTTGTAGGTGTGGGATCTCTGATCTGTCTTCCTACTCCTTTTATTTCTCACCATCCCGTCAGACGTGCAGCATAGTGTCAGCAGCTATAAGTGCACGACGTCAGTCCTGCATTTCCATTTTAGTACGTCCTGTTTCCCTGCATGAGGCATATTAAGTTCCAGCAGATATTTTTAGAAAAGATTGTTGCCTACGTTGCCAAAGGGAAGTTATAGAAAATTACAGCAGAGCAGAGAGCTAAAATGGAGAGTAACATGCGGCAACACCTACTGTGTGCACAGCGCTGATGGTAATCTGTCACACAAACATGTGACAGTTTCTAATCCTTGTGTCTGGCCTTGCTGCAACTACGTTCAGATGTCCCTCCTGCCAGGCTACTCGCATAATCGCCTGTCATCATCTGAGAGCCAGTGGGCCTGTGACTGCCCCCTGCCTGTGACTAGGAGACCTGCAGGTTCATGTGTCGCTTAACAACAGGGATGCGTTCTGAGAAATGTGTCATTATGCGAATTCATCATTGTGTGAACATTATAAGTAATACTTACACAAAGTAATACTTACGGTACAACCTATACTACACAGACTACAGTAAACTTTTAAGTAGATATAGTACATTTTAAAATATCTATAAAAAAGCACAGTATAGTAAAAACATAAACTAGTAACATAGTTGTTTATTATCATTATGAACTATTATGTACTGTTCATAACTCTATGTGCTATACTTTTATAGGTTTGTTTACACCAGCATCACTACAAACACACGAGTAATACACTGTGATGTTAAGAGGGCTATGCTTTCACAAGGCAATAACCCACTGCCGTATATGCTGTACGCCATTGGCAGAAATGTCGCTACGCAACCCGTGACTGTATTGCGGTCCCCCACGGCATTCCTACCAGACACACTCACAGACAGACACGCACGGATAAACACTTCCATTGCTTTCAGTCTGGTGGGGGATGTGTGGACTATTGAGTAAATAAAATAGGGTAAAGTGTCAGTTCTCACAGTGGAAAATAAACATAATGAAAATCAGATGGGGGAAAATGAACGAAATATTAACATTAGGAGGGATTGCAGATGAGGCTGTTGTCCCACTGGTGTGACGCATTCCAATGCGACTTGGCACTAGTGTGACGCATTCCAATGCGACTTGGCCAGTGTTAGAGTATGAAGTACATGCTTTCTTAACCTTCTTTAGGACATTTTTCTCAAAAAACCGCTAAACATGAAAATTCGATCTTCTGGGAAAAGGCATCTTCCTTGGACAACAGGAAGAGTTTCCAAGCATTTTGTTTGTGTTTAAGCATGTTTTTTGTTAGGGTGGAGTTGGGATTGTATGTACTGCACTGAACAAACGCTGTACGAGCTGCTGTGTGACTGCGTTCCCCTCTCTCAGGCCTCGGATACGGTCGTCGAACTCTCCTCCACGCACAAGGCCAAGCCTGATGAGTCGGAGCTGGTGTTCGGCAAGTTCTTCACAGACCACATGCTGACGATCGAGTGGACCAAAGCTGGGGGGTGGCAGCAGCCCCACATCGGCCCGATGCGCCAGCTCTCCTTCCACCCGGGGTGTTCGGCTCTCCATTATGCCATTCAGGTGAGCGCATTACTCCAGTGCAGATGACTGAGCCTGAAGCCCCATCAGTGGCTGCTCAATGACATAGATCCAGCCCATGTTAGACTTGTCTTTGTGTCACTTGCTCCTTCCCATAATCCTTCGCTGTCACGCCTCTGGTATTCTCCAAGCTCTTTGAGGGTCTGAAGGCATACTGGGGGCAGGACGGCCAGGTGCGTCTCTTCCGGCCGATGCTGAACATGAAGAGGATGGCGGTGTCTGCGAAGAGGGCCTGTCTACCGGTAAGCACCATGCCCTGCCGCAGAGAATTTACCGGAACCATCCTACGGTTCCCAAGCCAACATAGTTGTCCTAAACCGATCCTGAATGCCCACAACTCTTTTGTGCTTCCTTGTCCTCTTTCTCTCTGCAGAGCTTTGACTGTGAGGAGCTTCTAGAGTGCATCAGGAAGCTGGTGAAGATAGACCAGGATTGGATCCCACGGTCGGACTCGGCCAGTCTCTACATCCGGCCCACATTCATAGGCACTGAGGTGGGGGGGGGGGGCACCATGCTCTTTGTTAGGGTTAGTTACTCAGCATCAGCATGGGCTGGATGGGGCATGACACGGCTCCAGTCGCATACTTGGTTACTTTTTGGGTTTGATGCTTAAGGGTAGCAGGGCAGTAGCCTGTCCCCTGGGTGGGCCAGGTGTTTTATGGTGCATCACTGCGGCAGGAGGACACCTGTCACTTGTGTATAGATGCTCCTTGCTCTGCAATGGGTCAACTTACGATATTTTGGCTTTTCGATGGAGCGACAACAATCCAAAGTCATCAGACCAAACTTTGAAATTTGACCTGCATCCAGGATAACGATATGCTGTACGAAGTTTTCCACTGATGCCAAGCGATGGCAGCATCTATACTTCCAGTCTCCATAGTGATTGCCAGCGTAAACATCTCATACAGCGTTTAGTATAGTTATTTGTCTATTGGTCATATCATATTCTTACTCGGCTTACAATATTTTCAACTTACGATGGGTTCATCAGAACATAAGTGTATGTATATCGTTCTCTCTCTCTTTTTTAGTCTTCCCTTGGTGTAAAGAAGCCAACCAGCGCACTGCTCTTCGTCATCCTCAGTCCGGTCGGGTCCTACTTCAGTACTGGGATCAAACCCGTGTCCCTGTGGGCGGACACCAAATACGTCCGGGCCTGGAAAGGGGGAACCGGAGATTGCAAGTTAGGAGGGTGAGGAGGTCCAACTGGGTCAGTCATCTTGCTGAGGGGACAGTGTCACTTTGATGTCATTCTGGAGTATCAGAGGTCACAGGAGACTGGATGTCATTGTGGATATGAATGGGGGATGTCAATTTTGCGTAATAAAGTAATCGGGCTAATTATTCTCTAATCCAGTGCTTACCAACCCGGTCTTCGGGGACCCACAGACGGTCCGCGTATTTGCCTTCTCCCCGGTTGGGAAACACTGTTCTAATGAATAACTTGACATTTTCTGACGTTAAGAAAGACCCCTTGCATATTGTCAGACTGTGCATTGACCGACCATGGCAATGATGTCATTCAGATATGTGTCTTCAACCTCTGCAGGAATTATGGAGCCACGATCTACGCACAATATGAGGCTGCGGACTTAGGCTGCCAGCAGGTCCTCTGGCTGTACGGAGATGACCTTCAGATCACTGAAGTTGGCACAATGAATATTTTTATCCATTGGACCAACGAAGACGGCGGTAATCATAAACCATGCTTATTACACAGACGCATTTGCAGACCAACTAGTGGATCAATGATAGCAAGCATAGTCGCAAGCTTTATTCTGGTGCGCGTGAGTCATACAAAACAGCTGCAAAGGTTTTCTGAAAGACCTCTGATACATCAAGAAAATTAGTAATATTAGCAGGAAATTGGACGCAGCCTTGGGAATATGTATGTGCCGAGCATTCTGGGAATTTGAGGATAATATATCATCTGATCTGATGGGGCGGCATGTTGGCTCAGCATGTGGCCCTGCGGCTGTTATGGACTCCCTGTGCTGTGCAGGTTTCCCTCAGGCACTCCTGTTGCTTACTGCAGTCCAAAAATAACATGCAAATTGGTATGTGGCAATGCACAATGTGTTAGTGTGCCCTGTGATGGACTGGTATCCTATCCACTGTGCACCCCTACCTTGTGCTCTCTGTCTCCAGGGATAGGCTCCAGGCTCACCGTGCCCCGGTATCGGAAAAGTGGTGGGAAGGTAGACCAATTACTCTTATAGGGGGTGACGTGAAAAACCAGGAAGTCAGAAAGAGCTCCTGAAGAGCCCAGTAGGCTGACGAAGACCTGCTGCATCCACCGGTTTATTAACGGTCTAGGCTGAGGTCCAGAATGGCAGCAGACGTAGATTGCCCTCTGCCCTTCCTGCCCTTTGATGGCACACCATAGAAATATCAACCCTCTTGCATTTCTGTGTTCCAGAGGAGGAGTTGGCAACACCACCTCTAGATGGCCTCATCCTGCCTGGCATCACACGCCAGAGCATCCTGGAACTCTCCCAAAAATGGGTAAGAGATACCCATCCCACGGTTGGAGCAGCAGTGAGAGATATGATGCATCTTCTGTTGGGCCCATGGTCATTGGCCGCGACTGCAAATGTCATAACATGTCTTTAACCAATGGGAGCTAAGTTAACATCAGTCTGAAAAATATACATGAACTAGCAGTGATTTTGATGTTGAGGGTAGGAACCCTGTTGCACTCACAGTTCGTGGTTTGCACTTTGTAGGAGGAGTTTAAAGTTTGTGAGCGGTGCATCACCATGGCAGACCTGCTGCATGCACTGAAGGAGAACAGAGTCAAGGAGATCTTTGGGTCTGGTACTGCTTGTGTGGTGAGCCCAGTGGGACGCATTCTGTACCAGGGGGAGGTTTGTACAATCTGCTTACCACATACCTGCTTTGATTTTATTATAAATATCCAGCCAAAAAAACAACAGCCAGCAGATGTACCATGACCCCTTTGTCTCTACATATTTGTGCATGTTAAGTAGGACGTTACTGGCATGGATTTGTTGCCTACATTATTTAATCACAGACTATTTTCTTTGGTTGAATGGTTCCTGTCTGTTTCCTCACAGAATTTGCTGATCCCCTGCAAGGATGACTTCCCACCTTTGGCCTCCAGGTTGGTGAAGGAGCTCACAGACATCCAGGTGAGATCTTCAACATTAGAGCAGCGGGGGCATCCCACAGGTCAAAGGTCATGGATCTCCACACCACCCCGGGTGGCGTTGGTGTCTGTGGGACAGTAGTATGATGTGGGTGTGTGGGTGTGTAGGGGGGGAGTTTAATCACCACCCAGGGATGGTAGGAAGGAGATAAGGGCAGACGTTGCCCCCCCCCATGAAAAAAAATACTCATTAGGCATTCTGTGTAATTACTTTAACATAATTATTCGTCTCAGCTTTCATGGAATTCAAAGGCTGGACGGCAACAAACAAGGCCATCCCGACAAAGGCCTGGCGAAATCCGCCGAACGCCGTGCGAACGCCACACGGCGTGACGCCGGACCAGTTGCTGTTTGAATCAGCCGAGTTGGAGCTGCACAAAGGAGCGTGGGGTCTGGGGGGGGGGGGGGCGGCAGGGTGGTGGGTGGAGGCTCCCCCCCACCCAGCTCCCCCCCCGTGTCACTTTCATGTTAATTAGAAATTGGCTGCCTTTGTTTGTCTACGCGGGCGGTTGTTTCATTCCCGCATTCAGTCCGTCAGAGTGAATTTAGTACGCGAGACGCAAATAATTGGATTTGCCTCTACGCTTGTCGTGGATTTAGAACATTTAGTTCAGATTTTCTCACCACGAAGTGTGTAGATTTGCGGATGGATATTTCCATCAGCCTGTGGGTCTGCGCAGGCATTTCCCCGGTCATCCTCTGCCTTTCGGGGTACCATTAGGGCCCAGAATATAGTAAACATACAGTTATTTGGCAGCTCCTTCACCCAATGTGACCTTCTGCGCTCTCCTCTGTCGCAGTATGGACGGACCCCCAGCGAATGGAGTTTCCTGGTGTAGACACACCAACCGGATCTTCTGGAGAGCGATCTCTGGTGTCAACGGTGCTGCCAAAACTCTACCAGCATTCAGAAACAGACATGTACAAAATCATGCTCACAGTGTCTCACATACGTGTAGTATACGTAAACTGACATGCACTCGCACACGTGTACCGTGTACAGAGGTGCACGCTATGTCGAAAATATCATCCGTTTGTGTCCTTTCGTATGTGTAGACTTAGGACAATATGCAATATCTGTAACACAGATGCCATATACAGCAGCTCCAGCATGGAGATTTTTTGCACCATCTAACGATGTTTTTAACTTTCTGGTTGTGTCCAAAATGCTAGAATAGATGAACAATACCGTACAGTGTTGGTTAGAAGCATTCTTTTCACAATATTGACTGTTCAGCTGCTCAGGTGTTTTCTAGAAGACTCCTTCTTGAGACCACAGTTAACTTACCTAGTATGATATCACATGCAATGTACAAACATGTGACTTGCTTTGCTAGACTGTAGTGCAGTCTATGGTCTGTCTGTACATCTCTGCCCTACCAGCAGTAACCATCACAGTAAAATATCACTAATGTCTTCGTGCTTTTGGGAGCATTCTGGAAGAATCTAATTCAGGATCAGAAGAAAGCACAACATAATCAATATTTAATGATCAATAAAAGTTAATATTAGTTTACAGGAAATGTACGTACACTCGGTATGTACATGGCAATTTTAGAAGTAAGAAATATATTTTGGTCAAGATGTTCTGTGTTTTATAGTTATAGTTAAATCCAGACTGCCTTTATTTTCACTCATTGACTAAAAACCTCTAAGCACAAAATCTGTTTACTGTACTGATCTGTCTTTAACTTCAGAGAGTATGTTACATGTAAACTGGCAGGTGTCACGTATGTTTACAGCATATGGTGTGTTACGCCTGTCTAAATACATGTGTCTTTATGCCACTGCGTTGTGTCTGAATAGGGTCCTGCGTGGTTCTGCACGGGTGCTGTTCTGAGCCTGAGCTGCGCTGGTGTGTGACTGCCAACAAAATGAACACGAGGTTTATTCTATCCTCCATAGCCGCTTGTCCTATACTGGATCTAGCTGAGTCTAGGACCTTTTTTAAGATGCACGGTTCAGCAGGCAGGAGAACTTCTGGTAACACGTAGACATTCCGGGTCGTACATAATCACACACTAAGGCCAAACTGGAGATGCTGCACTGTCTAGCTGCTTATTTTCTGTCTGTGGGAGGAGTATTTAGAGGAATCTCACGAATCCAGAGAACATACAAACACTGCACACAGATAGTCTGGCACAGGAATGGAACCTGCGACCTTGGTGCTGTGAAGCTGCAGCTCTGCCTATTCGGCCGTTTATTTTAATGTAGCTTAAATAAGGCTTTCGCTGCTCAGTCATAACTTACATTTTCTTAAAATAAGGAACTGATAAGGTGGATTTTCCAAACTACATTTACAGCATTTGGCAGACGCCCTTAACCAGAGCGACTTACATAAGTGCTTTAAGACTCTGCTATGAATTTTTCCCGATACTAGCTCAATAAAACCAAGGCCAACTAGTTAAACTACACATAGTTGATGCTTTAAAACATGAAGGTAGTTGGAGCAGCAGAGGTATAAAGGCTCATGAGCAGAGGCTCATGTCAAGGCAGGACGAAATACCGCAGCCTCCCAGATGATGAAATGATCCACTGGGCCAAGTAGACATTAGGGACTAAATAATCACAAATGTGCTAACAAAGCTGGTTATTATGGTGAACTAGGGAACTTTGGGGAAAGTGACCTTGAAAGAAAAGTATTTGGTGTAAATGCAGCAGGGTCAGGCCCCGCCCACAGGGAGAATGACATCCTCCCGGCCAGGAGAAATTGGCATGCCTTGTCACTCAATTCCCACAGTCCTGACTTGCCACAATCCTAATGGTGATTCATTAATGAGCTGTACTTTACAAGCAGTTCTATGGGTCTGAAAATGAAGACAATCTGGTCCTAGCTTGAGTTCTAATGCAAAAGAATTAAAAAGGAACATGAACAAACCATACGGGTCAATGTGCTGTTTCCGCAGACGTCGCATCCAGGTTAATGCGAGTATAATGTGAATTAACCTTCAGGGTGGCGTTGTACCACTGCTGCTTAAATGAGCGGGCTGATGGTGATGATGATGAAGATGATTAAATAAGCGGGTGGACGTGAGGCTTTGCTACTCCCCGGCGCCTCAGTGTGGAGGTGGAGTGAACTGACCCTGCGTGATCTGTAACATCAAACTCTTTGTCTTGTGGATGAGTCGACGCTTCTGTGGCTCTAAATCCCCTATGTTTAGCACAAATGATGACACAGGGGCTTCCTTAGTAATTTAGCATTTTAAACTAGGCCACAGCGAGGCCATATTGTATTTATTACTGTGCTGTTTTATCTTTCAAAACAGCGACGAGTCTGTCTCAGAAACTGCTCTCCTCTTTAGCATGACCTATTCCATCTTGGAAGCTGCTCTCTCCTGGGCTCAGTCTTCTTGGACAGTGACACAATGTGACTACAGTATGTATCAAGATGCAGCACCTAGCGGCAACACCCCCCCCCCCT
>JAABNX020000001.1:10889429-10901666 GCA_015163995.2 Mormyrus lacerda
GGGGGGGGGGACCAGTGGCAGCCCTCTGATGCGGTGATGGATCCCGGCCAGAAGGTGGCGGCTCTGAGAGAGTAGTGACACGACTCCTGGAGGAAGCCAGCGGGAAACAGACGGGCCTCTAGTGTGGGAGGCACCGCAGACGCCTCCCGCCCCCGCCGCCGTCCCCCCCCCCGCATGCTTACATGTTTACCTGTTTGATACCCCACTGCTGCACCAGCGGCAAAGAGCCACAAGGGTTCCAAACCAATGACCTATGTCTGAGACTCACATCAGCTGAGACCCTCGTGAGATGTGAAACCATAACCTTCTGGTTCAGACTCAGCTGTAAGTGACCTCTGGCGCCCTTCTTATCATGTCTGTCTCTCCACAGTGGCTCAGTGACGCTGAGAGCCGTAGCGATTCTCCAGCAGTTGTCACAGGCTCAGTAAGTGTTCACATGCAGAGAGTGTGTGTCTTTATTCCTGTCTGACTCCTGCTCATGTTTTACACAGGTTACACTCTCTGATTCTCCAAGGCCCTGCTCTCCATTTAACGTTTTGTCTGATATTTCTCAAGCACCGTCTTGCATACTTGTGTACATCAGTGCTTATAATCACTAAATTCACATCACGTTTTGTCATGATCATGTTGCCTGGCAGAGAGTGAAATTCATCAGACTCTTGCAAGGTATGAAAAATGATTCCAATGACAAGGGATATCATCTTAAAATAAAAGTGCAGTGACGCTTTATTGGCAACACCATATTGATACAAAAACGCAAAAACACCATGCATATTGACGGACACTGTACATATTCACAAAAGTGCAGTGACACCACATTGATACAAAAATGTAGTGATACCACAGAAATACAGAAATGGAGTGACACCACTACATTTCATCTCCAGCATGGTTAATGCGGTAACCCCATGCACACTAACACAAAAGTACAGTCAAACCACATTGATTCAAAATGCAGTGACACTCAATTAATACAAATATGCAGTGACACCGCATTAAAACAGAAATGCAGTTACACCATCTAAGTGACACTAGATTAATTTTAAAAATGCAGTGACACCATACACCTTGACACAAAAGTGCAGTGACAAAAACCTGACACTGCAATGCAGTGAACAACAATTTAACGACACCTGATATAGGGTGCACTGACTAGTACTTTTTGTTGATTCTGATCCAAGGAGGACTACAGGCTGCCCTTGAACAGGGACTTTTTGTAAAACATCTTAAGTATTTATGCAGTGCCATAGGGCGCTGCCCTTAAGCACACAGGCCCGTGGTACTGTTACTGCAATAAAGTGAATCGTTTTAAATTCCATCCACCTCCCACCAGGAACGTAATCAGTTTATTTTTATAATCATTTTTCGTCTCTGTCATGGTTAATGTCTTTGTTGATCCACAGCTTAATTCCGCTATTGTACTGCCATCTTACGCGTACGGCTTCTGTTCGTGATGCGCTCCTTCGTCGTGCTAGCCATATGAATGACTCTCTTCATCGTTGTATTGTTTATGTAAAATAAATATTTTTGTTTCTGGTCAGTATGATGACAGTTAACGAACCCGCATGCAAACGATCTGCGTTTGCAACAATCTTATCTCTGTATTGTTCTCTACCAGCTTCCCCTTATTATTTAGTGGCAAGAACTGCTTTTTTTTTTTTTTTTTTTTTAAATAATAATAAAAATAAAATCTAGGTGGGGCAGTATATTACTCACGAGACACTGATCGTGAATTTTTAAGTTTTATTTGCGAAGTCGCGTGCCATGCAGTGGGAATGTCTTTGCATTTAGGATTAAACCATACTGAGGAGTATCACTGACATTCCCCCCAACCCCCTGGAAAGGTGGCATGATGCACAATAATCCCATCTCACGCATTAATGAGCAAAACAAAATAATAGTTCTCTTGAGATAGCTCATTTCTTTACCGGCATGCTGGTGTTTTCGACTGGCGTGCAGTGTATACGGTCAACGAGTTTCCACACGCTTTCACCGTCCTAACAAACAATATTTTCAAATCAGTTAATTTGCGCATTTAAATCACACCTGCCTGCTACTTTAAATATAGCTTTACTGTTCCATTGTAGACATTATAGATGCATAGTGTTGTTTTAGTCCCATTTGCTAAATCTCTCTTGATTACTGATGTAAGTTATTTGCAATGCATTTACGTCTTGTTGTCGGATGGAGTATTTATGGTGTTTCACTGCCACAAGTGAAATGAGTCATTCACACGTAATTTTATTAACCATCATTGATTGTGTAGATCTATATACTTGTCAGGTTTAAGTTCGTAAGTGTTTTTCTGCGTGTATTTAAACCAGAATTCTTAACCTTTTTGAAACGAGTAACGAATGTAATATCCTGTTCATTATTCTCGGTAAGGTTTTTAGCTTATTATAAAATGAGAAAAATTCCCGTCCAAAAATATGAATCTAAACACTAACATTGTGTTGATCAATCAGAATATACGATGAGTTTATTATTATTATTATTATTAATAATAAATAATAATAATAAAAATAATAATAATAACACAAATAATAATATTAATAACAATAATATTAACTACAATTACAACAATCATGATGATAATAATGATGATAATAATAATAATTATTATTATTATTTTAATAAGGTCATATAGTATTTAAACGGGTGTAATTATTTTAGACGGACTCGTCCTAGAAAAAAAAACATTGCCTAATTTGCCTAAATTTGTTTGAAATTGCACGATATTAACCAGCTAAAAAGTAATAAACCATAATTATTGTTGTATATTATAAAAAGATGCCCTCAGTTAAACAGAGGTAAATATCTATTATAAGTTTAATTTAAACTTATAACTATTTTCTTCATCTCCTTTATGCTAAGTATTTGGCTTCCGTCTTAGAAGGCAAAAGTACTTTGCTTAGTATTTGTGTTGAATATATTACCTTCACCTGCGCTACCTTTATTGCATTTAGAAATACTTTTAGATAAACTTTAGAGTGGCCACTTTTAATCTGCGTATTTTTATTAACTAAATAAACTTTTGCTAGGGCGAAATAAAATACTTGAAATTGTACTCTGAGCTTCTAGATTACCAGTGGCCAGGCGTTCTGCCACTAGAGGGCACATGAGCCCCTCGCCACGAACACCTACTGTATTGGGTAACGCGAACATTTTTAAGATTTTCGTAAAAGCTTTTCGGATATTTGTTAAAACCCCGCGACCCTCACCAGAATAGGCGATTATAAGATGAATTGATGGGTGGATATTTGTTAAAATATATAAAGCAATATAGTTCATTAAAAAGACGAATAACAAGCATATAGTTATTTAATGTTAACAGTGCTGGGAATTTAATTCACGTAATTCCACGCTGCTAGCTTTTAAGTTGTCTACGACTAAAATAATAGATATTATTATGAAAGGCTTAATCACCGATGCTTAGGGTAATAGATAATTATACTTCCAATAAGGTAACGAATGCCGACAAACTGCTACTTCGACATAATGAGTGAAGCATGTCAGTATGAATAAATGATATTCATACCGTAAATGCAACGATATCCATATTTTTGTCGATCCATTATCAAAGTCATATTTATTCTACTTTATTAAACTTCTTAATGTTTGCTTTATAACATTGTAGCAAATTGAGTGACAATTTACTGTTACGAATAGATCAAAGATACATCATTGTTATTTTCCTGAATTATTCAAGCTAATCATTCTTAAAATGTAACATCCTTTAGTTATTGTATATAAATGGATGATAAATTGTGTAAATGATGCTTCACGTGCTAAATGAAACAATTATTCAACTCCGTATAGTAAAAAAGGCATTTGTTCACCGAGCAGTTCACGCATAGACACGTCGAAGATAGTATAACAATTTTCAGGATTTGTTTTATTCTTTTTGGAAAGGACAAAGTTTTATATCATGTAAGAATTCATTCAAGTACCATATATAAATCTTTAATCCTGCAACAGGCGTTAAATAACCTAAGAACACGTGAAATAGGCATATGAAAACAATTTCCTGTCAGACGAATGGCCGAATGTTTGTTTCATAATATGAACAATACACTGGATTTGCGTCGGTGAAACGTGAGCGCCAAAGACCGCTATGGTGGGGGTAAGATTTATAAGAAGCCAAGACAAGTTGTGGACGACCGTGGGGACGGGGGATAATGGAGATTATTTTCTCATGTTCGTTGGAATGCTTAAGGCTCAATTAATAGGATAAACGTCCAGATAGGGACCCTATACCAAAAAGGTATAGCCTACTGATGGAGAGAAGTAAGCGTCCATTCGGGTCTGCAGGAGAGAGAGAGGGAGTTTATGAGAGCTTCGTTGGCGCCCCGAAAGTGCTCTGTAGCTATGAGAAATGGATGAACATATGATACGCATAAATCTGCGGAGCTTAGACGCCGCTTATCACATCTGATGCATTCGCTGGGTATAACATAACAGCCAGGTACATGACCACACAGCCTGAGACGAGCGTGCCGAAACGTCTCATCTTCCAACCATACCTACATAAATAATCTATATTGTAACCTGACGTCTCCGGTATATATCGTGCTGAGTTGAAATCCATAATTATTTGCTTTCATGAGTTATTCGTTAGAAATTTTATATACTCTTTATTCATTTAAGTGACATTTTTATTCATTTAAGTGATATAAGGCAGCTTTCGTGAATCACACGACCAAGAACTAAAAACGCAAAGAGAGTAAAGCACAAAAAAACGTACCCGTTGTATTGCACGGTTCAGTTATTTGCGGGGCAGAACACAACAGATGCGACCGGAAGGCGGATGGAGACAAGCTATGAGGATGGGAGCCTGAACCTCTACCAGAGGGGGAAACGCAACTTCTGCCAGGTGGTCATTTGTCGGGTATATCCTCTCTAATCGATCCCAACGACAGGGCCCAGCGCGACGACTCACTATTGTGTAAAACAGACCACGCAAATATAAAAATGCTATAAGCGCTTTCCTCTTATATGCTCTTAGACTAAAAATGTCTGTAAACGAAAAAGATGACAAGTGAAACTATTCGAAGGATTACATCTTTTGAAGAAGTTTCATATTTTTATTTGATCAGCCATACGACTGGCTTCAAACATCACCAACGTATAATTGCTGTATGTGTCTCAGAAAATATCTGGTAGGCCTACCGAAATGATAAATAAAAGAATACAAAAAACAATTTAATACTCCTAATGAGTGCGAGCTGTTTGGCCAGCACGCGCCAAGACCCTGATCTCTTTATAATTACCTGTAAACTTTCATATAAGGACGAAGAAGCAACAAAGTGATCCCTGCATCATACAGTACATAACGTCACACATAACAGCCAGGTAACAATTATATGCAATTTACAAACACATAGAAACGTACGTGGAAATACATAGTTCTTTACTCATTGCACTACAGACTAACGTATTATCCACATTTAATCAGACAATTATGCATGATAGATATAAAGGCCATTACAATTGATTAATTTGGAACGCTGAATTAACCGACTGCAATTATGGTAATTGCTTCAATCATTAGTTAATAATCCAATTTTTTGATGGGGTAGGGTTGTTAACTTTTTCCATTCACGGTGGCATTATTGTGACAGTAGCAAAACATCGATGGTAAACACAAGCAGAGCAGAGTTCAGAAACAGAGTTCTGATCGGTGCGCCGTTTAGGCTCTTCTCGCAGGTATAGATCTAGACGAAGGCTTCGCGCAGGTGAGAACAACCGCAGTCGGAACCACCAAACCCAATAGAGACGTCTTTGTGCGGCTCCCTTGCAATGATAGCTGTGGAGGCTCAGCGGATGTGACAGGTAAATTAAAACAAACAAGCTGTTGCGGGACACATGGGGAAAACGGTTCCGACTGTGGCGATTTGATTAGACAGGCGTGCGCGATCCGAGATCAACACCTGGGCTCACGGAGAAGGGCGGCCGGCTCTGCGCGGACCCCGGACGGCGGTCCCACCGGCGGACTGGACGGGGGTCCGGCACTCGCTTAGTCGTGCCGCGGATCACGGCGGGACGGCGCCCGTGCAGCATAGGCGTGCAGAGCTGAGCGCTGGGAAGGAAATGGGAATATCCCAGTTTTTGCACTTGACCTTTGGGAAGCGCAGTGCCCGCGTATACACATTTAGCGGGACCCCTGGGGGGGGGGGTCGCCTCCGTTGATGGGACTCTGATTAGCCGGTAGTTAAGAGCCATTGAAGAGCAGCTGAGGACAGCAGCGAATGCATAGTAATATCGCCTGTCAAACTTGACCGCCGCGGTCACTCAATTTAGACACACGCCCCCCCCCCCCTTCCCCCCTCCGCAATTGTGCGATCTAGCCTGATGTAAGTCTGGACCCGAAAGGTCCTGCGGAGTTTCGTTGTGACTTGTATTTACTGTAAAAGTGACTTGGGTAGCGACACATTTCGCTATGACGGCTTCCGAGCCCGTTTCCTTCTGTGCCCCGTTACCTTTCGCCGTTAGCCTTTATTGAACCATACTGTGGCATTTCCAAGTGAGAGAGAGGGGAAAAGCGCAGAGTCCTTTGAACTGGGAGCATATGGCAGGTTCCAGGAAGGATACACTATAATTTCTGTATAGGAACCTTTATTACCAGTTAAATTAGTCCGAAGTGTCTTGAATGCTAAGGTAACTATTCTCGGCAGATGATTTTTTTGGATCGTTATTAAACGAAACTGAGTTTTCCTCCCCGTGTCCCTGTATCTTGTAATTTTTTTTTCTCTCCCGTTGTTTGCGTCTGAAGCCGCCTGATGACCAGCCCCGGGATTTCACCTCGTCCTTGAGAGCAACAGAAATCAACAGAAAAAAAAATACCAACAGCAGACCTTTCCCCCCCTTCTGGTAGTTCCGATTAGGCTGTTTTCCAAATAAAACGAGAAGAGGCCGTCGGCGCTGGTAAGTGTCTCAAAACATCTGCAACTTTAAACGCCGGTTTTTGTCATTGTGTTTTTAGAGGATCGCGGAGGGAAGGCGAGAGCCGGGCTGCGGCGGAGCGTCTCGCTGCCGCGCCGGAGCGCCTCGGCTCGGCTGCTGTCCTTACCTACCGAGCGCCGAGTCCCAGTCAGCCCGTCGCTGCCGCCAGCAAATCCTGCCCTAAGATTTTCCGGCCGTAATTCCCGTGTGGGATTACGAGGCAGCCCGCCAATCACCGGGAACCGTCGCGCTTTCCCCCGCTGTCCGTGCATTGCCGTCAGAAGTGAGGAAGCCGGAGGAGCTTTCGGGTTTTCTCGAGCGGACCGGGGCGATAGTTAGGCTGCTAGTACCAATGCACACTGTTCAGCACATAACCTACGCCGCATATTTTTTAAAAAGTATGATAAATAACCCTGTCGATATTATAAATGATCGTGTCTATAGCCTATCATATGATTTTAACAAATGTCATGCACTTTTTTGATCTTTACGGACATAAAGTTGAATGCCACATATAGGGCACTCTTTATTATATGTGTGGTATACTTTATATATCATGTAGTTGCATTCTCGGAGTGAACTAAAATGTAGTTGTTAGTGGGTTCACATTCTTAGTTTTATTGAACTATTATTAATTACGAAGCTATGTCTGTTCTTGTACATTTCATAATTAGTTTACGCTACAGTTGTTTGAGTTAATTTATTAAGCCCGTTTCGTTTGCATGCATGCTGGAATACTAGCGATTTAGGTGCTTTGAAAGTTTTACTTGGGAACAGATAGGATATGCAGCTGGTGTAGCGGATGATCATTTAATCTCTTTTCCATGCACACTGCATGCTGTTATCAACATAATGATTACGTGTGTACATTGACTTTTTGCATTGAACAAGCGCAGGTAGTGAGGAGTTTTGAAAGCAGCGGTCATTGCTGTCATGAAAACAGGGTTTTTGTGTTTATCCTGGCATCCACTTGTAAAATATCACTAACAAATCTTCAGAGGTTACATTTTTATCGGTTGGTGTGAGCCACATTTATACATTTCTTGAATAATATAGGCCTACTTTCCGCGTATTGTGAAAATCTATCCAGTCAGCCATAAAGTTCAGGGGAAAAAAACATTTTTAGTTGTTAATGCGTCCTGTGATAATGGTCATAATTGCTTAATTTAGCATAGAGCAGCTGCATCTCGATTTAGAGGTTATTCCCCATATTGAGCACATTTGTGAAAACAACCCAGTTTTTTCGCAGTGTCAGGCAGCAGGGTTTAAGTAGCTACACCGGGCAATCTGTTCCCACAATAAGACAGGGCACAATATCGTAGCAACTGTAATTGTTGCTATGTCAACGGTGTATTTTTTGCGGGCTGACGTTTTGCGTGGCCATTATTTGCCTAAGCAGACGGCTGAAGAACATGCCAGGCCCGGTGGAGCCTTCCTGCAGGTCCGGGCCTTGGAGCCGCCTCTCCGATCACACGTCATATGCCGGGGATCGCGTGCCGGCGCCTGCTCCTCAGTCTTGGTGTTTAGGACGTCTCTGTCCGGTCCGTGGTTTCCTTTGGTTTCAGAGGCAGTCCTGTGTGCTTCTCCTGCATTCAGGGAACAATAAGTTGCAAGAGATCTATCTGATTCCTCTGTTGTGGGGTTTTCCAGTTCACAAGCAATCAGATAAGGACGGGTATGGCTTTTTCTGAACCGAGGCTTCAGGAGTTTCTGTGGGATTTTTGTTTTTAACTGCACTCAGTGCATGTAATTTTGCTTCTGAGAAACATCAAGCAGCCCTCCTGCATGTCTCGTGCTGTCAGTCGCTCCACCGGTTTGTTCTGCCAAGTGGAACGCAGTGATCATGGTCTTTTATCTCGTTGCAGAATCAGGGATTGGTTTCCGACTCTGTAGAGACAGGCAGGGAAACACAAACACTCTCGCAAGTAAACAAAAATACACTCTAACTCTGTGTTTTCAGTCGTTTTCTCCCAATTGCCATTCCCGGTCACTCCAACAATCCTAGGGCTAATTCAACCCTTTAATACGACGTAGTTATTAAGTTGTTCTGGGTGGAATGTCCTTGATCCCAAACTGTTAGGGAATATTGGGGAAGTGTGGCATGGAAAAAAAAGGCCAGGAGGAAGTTGCAGAGTTTAAGTGCCGTTTGAAAGCTATGATGTCCTGCTGCTGCCGCTGGTTTTGCCCTGGGGGCTATAAACCGGTTGTTGATCTCAGGGCAGGGACCCATAAACAGAACGTGCAGCGGCTTGCGGGATCGTACTTTTGCTTTCAGCGGTCACCGCGCCGTGAGCCATTCAAGAGGCTTAGAGCTAAACCCACCCTTCCCTCGCGAGCGAGCGGGAAACGCTTCGTGAACTTGGACCACGCTAAATGATATTTGCCAAGACGTCGGAATTGTAAGGATAATGGGCTTAAGAGGCCTGTCCTAACATCTTATTGGAGCAAAACCAGGCAGGGAGACAAACCTAAACAGGCAGGAACAAAAATATCTTATTATGAGCCCAGGTCTGGAATTTGTAAACATATGCAAAGGGAGGGAAAAAAAACCAAAAATAATTAATGAAACCCCCATGCAATTTTATTGAACCTATGGGGGAAACACACCCTATTTGGCTTCAGCCTAATATGATTCTACATGAACCAGAAACTGGGGCAAAGGAATCATAATGGCGAAATAAAAGCTGTTAGAAACTTTCCGTTGTGGGTGTTTCTGCATTGATGCAACGGGGGCCGGCTTAGCTGTCTTCTAGCACAGCTTTATACTATGCAGTTGACCTGGGCTTTTCTCCTGACCAGAATAGGCCGGTTTATACACATATATATTTATTTTATTTAGCAGACACTTTAGTCTAAAGCGACATACAAAGTGTTGCAAAATGCACATTACAGACATATGGTTGTCAAGGACTCGACTAAGCATAAGTGTGGCTAGGTGGGGCTTCAGATGAACGCCCAGGTGTACGCTGTACTGGAGCACGTCCTGTGCAGCACCGTGCAAATAAAGCAAGAACCGAATAAGACAATTTGCTGATGAGAATGCAAGTTTAAGAACTTTCAGAGAACAAAGAGCGACATCAGGCTAGTAGAGGAAATTCTGCTGGCGTTTATGTTCTTGCTTAATTCCTCCTTGGGGATGAATGTAGTTTTTATAAACAGCACCTCAAGTTTAGCCTGTGAGCTTCAGTAACTGTGGATTAGCACATCTGAGCCTTGAGGTGAACTTGTGTTCGGTTCCGTATCTCTGCGTAGCCTGGTGTCTGGGCGCGTGATCTCCGTGCATCTCGGTGTCCCCGGTCATGAGCCTTAATTCTCGCTCTCACCTGAGAGGCTGCACTTGAAGTGGACGATCGCAGCCACGCTCGCGATTCTTAACGGTGGGATTGTCAGATGAGCTCACGCAACGGGCAGAGCGTGAAGCTAATGCAGTTTGGCGTCATGGGCGGCTTGTGCGGTAACATGAAGGGTAATGTGGCTCTGGTGGCTCCGGGTTCGAGCACCGCGCTGCGCTGACCCTGTGAATGGCACTTGGCGTGAATTTCTTAAACAGCCATCAGCGCGAGTGCATTAAAAAGTGGAATTATGGGCCGCGCGAGTCGTTTTGTGTGAAACTGCCTGCTAAGTGACTTACGCTGCAAGCATCCAGCTACCTTACAGAGGACTCCGCACTGTATACACGGGCATTATTTATAAATGCGACCTCTCCATTGCGGCCGCCGTACATCTTATATGCAGAGTGTTTATAAATGTAAGTATGTCCTATAAAAACAGTGTTTATAAACTGAAACCCACTTAGCCTGCTTATGCTGTATATACACTCCCAGTATTCATACATTTTACATTGTCTCTCATTGTTTATATTCTGGAATGTTCCATACGAACAGCATTTACAGACGAAGACTTGTCCTGTGTCCCGCACTTGTGTTAATAAATACTGTGGGCAGATTTAGTATTTACACTGTATTTGATGCAGCGTTACTTTCCAAAACAAAAAAAAATAAATTAAAAAACGGCAGTAGGAGTAGCCACTTTGTTGCTGAGCATTTTCACCTTCAAGGAGCTTCTGCTGTAGGCCGGTAGACTAATCAGGGTGCATGTGTGCGTGCATGCAACAGTCACACACAGTACTGATTAATATTAAATCTTGAATCTATTTATTAAGCAGCTGTCTTTCCCTGGGCCGTCTCGCATCTGTGTCACTCGTTCGCGCGGCTGTTTTTTGCGTGCCTGTTGGATTTAGCTGCCCAGCTCGCCGATCCTGCATGGTGAAGTGTGGAGAGGTGAAGGTGCTTGTCTGAAAAACGTCATGTTCGCGGTATTATGTATGTTATTCAGCGCTAAGCTGATGCATTTTTCCTACGTGACTGCCATAGCTTATAGCCTGCGTCTGTTACGTGGTAGCTGGGCGATCGGGGACCTGACGGTAGCAACCGGTCTGTATATCAGCACAGTTAATCTGTTGAAAGTTGAATGCGAATCAACTGGATCTATTTTTTGAGCACTAGACTACCTGCTGTGTGCTTTATTGGGAGGTTTTGGGACTTTAAACTGTGTGACAGGTGTCTAAATGGCCACTCCCACTGTCACATGTTTGGCAGAACCACCGCAATCCACGTTCACCACGATTCAAGCCCGTGGTGATGAAGTCTGTTACAATGTTGAAACTTCTACCTGTGAAGGCCGAGTTGTGCCTTCGTGTGATTGGCCAGTGTGGGGGCAGGTTTTGCGTCAGTGATGCTCCTGTCAGAGTTCGAGTGGATTGTCAGGATTGTTAAATGGTTCTTACAAAACAAATGGCGAAGGATACAACTGACTGGGGGTCTGAGGTTATAATAAAGCAATGAATGCTGGCAAACCAATAAAAAATTACCTCACATTCTGGGCAATGTCTGAAAATGTACAATAAGAATGTCATAAACTTGTGGGTGATGATTGCATAGCCAGATCTCCTGTCCCACTCGTATGAGCTTTTCATAAAGTGACTTCAAACGCCTCCTATTCTGACATGCGATCATCCATCTCTTACTAAGTATCACTTAATTGACACGAACAAGGTCTGTATTAGTCAGATATCCAACCTTCTTTAACCCCCAATCCAGTACAGAGTGTCAGTAAGCCAAAGGCCAACCTGGAAGCAGGGGGTGCCCTGGATGGGACGTCTGTCTACCTCAGGGTATGTATATCCAGGTATATGCCTTAATGTGCAGTGATACCAGCTGCTGATGTAAGGTAACTGCCTAATGTGCAGTGATACCAGCAGCTGATGTAAGGTAACTGCCTAATGTGCAGTGATAC
>JAABNX020000001.1:10936992-10954025 GCA_015163995.2 Mormyrus lacerda
GGACTCTGTGCGGGGGGGGGCGGGGGGGGGGTTGGACAGGGAGGTTCTGAGAGGGGCCTCTGTGAGCGAGGAGATAGCTGAGATAGCAGGAGAGCCTGGATGGGATTACAGAGACGCACCCCCAACAAAGGGCCACTTCAGTGTGTGCGATGGAGACTCTGTTCGTTTATAGGTTTAGTAAAGTTGTGGGGTTGCAGGGTAGCGCATGCGGCATGTGGGAGGTCGGCGCTCAGCGTGGCATCCCGGATCGCCGACATCCCTGTGTGACACAGCCGGAATTTTTGTGAGGATAGACTGAGCATGTGTGTGTCAGGCTTTGTCATTTACATTCTAAAGGAGTTTCTTCCATCTCTTCCTCTCTCCCTGGGTGTGCATGTATGCGTGTCTGTGTATGTGTGTGTGTGTCTGTGTGTGTGTGTGTATGTGTGCGTGTGCGTGTGGGTGTTTTATGTGTGTGTACCTGCCAGGTGCTGCTGTTCTTGGATACTGCACTGAGCTGTGCACAGATCCGACTGTGGTGCTGGAGGTGCGCTGTGCCAAGACTCACCAGGTGAGGCCTCCTCTTCTCACTGACACTTGCCAGGCGAGGACTCCTCTGCCCTCTGAGACTCACTAGGCAAGGACTCCTCTGCCCTCTGAGACTCACTAGGCAAGGACTCCTGTGTCCTCTTACTCTCACTGGTGAGGATTCATCTCTCCTTCGAAACCCTTATGGTGAGGATTTCTCTCTCCTCTATGACTTATTAAGCAAGGACTCCTCTTCCCTCTGAGGCTCACTAGCCAATGATGCCTCTCACCTCTGAGACATACTGGAGGAGGACTCCTTTCTAAGAATCACTAGGTGAGGATTCCTCTCCCCTCTCTGACTTCCTACACAATGATTCATCTCCTCTCCGAGACTCCTCTGACTCCTCTGCTTTATATGACTCACTAGGCAATGACTGCTCTCCCTTCTGAGACTCACTGAGTGAGGACTCCTCTCACCTCTGTGACTCACTAGATGAGGACTCCTGTCTGAGAATCACTAGGCGAGGCCTCCTCTCCCCTCTATGACTCACTAGATAATGACTCCTCTCTCCTCTATGACTCCTCGAGTAAGGACTTCTCTCCCCTCTGAGACTCGCCAGGTGAGGGTACCTTTAGCATGGCAATGCTCCTACTATACAAAGCTCTTATAATGAAACTGCTGCTGTAGCTATGGGCAGACATTTCTGCTGCATTATTTCTGGAAAGAGTTCAGCTGTGTAATTTTGGATCACCTGGTAAGTAACCAAAAAGACGAATAATGACGATAATGGTATGAAGCCCCTGGCAATCTGGGAGAGGGTGGTCTGTACCCTGGTGGGGGGGGATGCAGACTGCCCGCCCCCCACGCAGCAGACCGGCTGGCCCATGTGTGCTCGAGCACACAGCAGGGATACAGACTGCGAGCTGAGGAGAGTGGGTTGATCGCCTTCATCCCGGAGCGTCCATGGTTGGCATGTTCCTCCCAGCCCCACGTGGCTGCGGACCAAGGGCACCGTCGACATGTTTTTCTGCGTCTCCGTGGAAGCAGCCCAGGATGCGTTTGGCTGTATCCCTCCACGTCTTAGTGGAATTAGTGTTCGATCCTGGCAATAGTCGCTCCTTATGCTTTTATAGCCAATTACCGGGTGTCAGTCGGAACATGCTGATGTCTCCGTTTCTCAACTTTAAAGAGGAGGAGCGCGCCGGCTGCTGCCAGGCCCCGCACCGTATTTACTTCCTGCGCAGTGCTGGCTTGCTGGTCGTCTTTCACCTTGGAGAAGCGACACCTTAGCTGTGCGGCTCTCCCGCCGGCAGCAGGGCCCAGCGCACCGGGAGAATGTAATCAGGCGATGGGCACGGCATCGTCGCGGCAAACGCGATAAGGCTGCTCACACACTCCTCTGTCCTGTACATGCAGGACTCCTGTAAGTTATGCGCTCAGTCTGAGCCCACGCCCTCCCCCCCGCCTGCTGTCCCGTTCCTGTATCGATCCAAAGGCACCTGTAGGCCTCCCACCGGGAGCAAATCAGAATCACACACGCTCTAGCTGCTGTTACACTGTAATGCAAAAGCACCAATGAGGAGGAAGCTTATTTCACAAGGAAGGACTCATAGTTGGACAGCAGAGGCGAAGCTAAACTGAGTCCACTCTTCATGATGACAAACCCCGCCCATGACCACACCCCATTATGTTAGGCCAACGCCCACAGTTTTTTTTTTCCAGATTCTTCCTCGGTGAACCTTTATGTTCTTCCTGGACCACCATGCCACCAGTCCCCTTCTTCCCAGCTTAAGCCTCACGCCCCCCTACCCCCCAGCGCTGCCGGCCTGCCCACCGTCGAGGCGGGCGTGTAAGTTATCACCGCGTCGGAGGAGTGCGCTATTAAAACGTTACGGTGGCTATTACGGCGGTCGCACGCTGGCCGCCTCTCCTAACGAACATATGCTTCCGAACGAATGCCTAAACTCTTATTTATGGATTTAATTTAATGTGCGGGAAGAATTCAAAATTAAATTTGGTGTCTGCCTCCGGAGAGTCTCGGTGTATAATAACATGGTAATTTTTACACATCTTTATGAGAAATGAGAAAATTAATTCTTTCTGACAAGCTGTAATTATTGGACTTGGAACAGTTGCTACTGAGCAGTTTGAGCTCCGATTGTCTGGCACCGAGCTCAAGGAGAGGGCACGCACACACGCACAGACACACACGCACAGACACACACGCACAGACACACGGACACACACACACACGCACAGACACCAGACACACGGACACACACGCACAGACACACGGACACAGACACACGCACAGACACACGGACACAGACACACGCACAGACACACGGACACACACACGCACAGACACACACACAGACACACGGACGCACACACACGCACGCGCACACAGGGGAACACACACACATCCATACAGAGGTCCTCCTATACACACATATATATGCATACACACACATGCATCTACAAACACACAGTAGATATCCGCACAGGCTCAGATACTGAACATTTCCTCACACCATCAGACTCACCTACGCTGTGGATTTATGGTGACTAATATCCTTTGTTGTGTAAACCTTGATTATTTAGATTAAGACTAACATTTTCTGGAATTTTTTATAAATACGGGATATTTTGTCCCATTTCAGAATACGCGGGCAGATAATGTTGAAAGTAATTCTCTCCGTGCTGGAATTGCTCTGGAAATATGTAGGTAACATTTCTGGGCGGTTAGGGACCCATCTCCTGTCTTTTAAGAGGGGGGGGGCACCTCGGTGCCTGACGCTCTAGTGCTTCTGTGTCTGCTATACCCGGGGGGAGCCTCTTAGTCCCAGTAATGCGCTTTTGGTTTTAGAGTTGGAATCTAATCTGAAATAGTGCAAAGGTGCTACAACATAAATGTGTGTTATGAATAAATAAATATCTGCACAGTTATACAGAGGTATGCATGGTAAACCTGTGGTGGTATAAATTGTGATTACATGCAGAATCTGTGATTGTAATGAAAGAGAAAGAGAGTTCTGTACAGCGTATCTATCTATCTATCTATCTATCTATCTATCTATCTATCTATCTATCTATCTATCTGTCTGTCTGTCTGTCTGTCTGTCTGTCTGTCTGTTGAAATGCAGAGGAGTGTATGCAGTCCATACAGTTTGGGTGGGAATAGGCGTAGTGGAGTGTCTTTCTGGGGTCAGAAGGGGAAGGACCTATCTCTCTTGGCCAGGACACTCCAAACAAACCCGCCAGCATGCCGGCCTGCCTCCCACGCCCTGTCCCCACCCCCCCCCCCCCCCACTCGCCCCCTATCCCTGCCCATGCATCAGCCACGGGCCACGCTTAGTCATGCGTCGAGCCGGGCCGTCCCGTGGCTGACTCACTCACATTCAGAGGTCACATGTGTGCAAGGGCCTCACTCCACCGTTGGCCGCCGGTCGTCGGGCGACCTGCATCCAGCCGCTTTGAAGCGGTCCGCTGCAGCTGTTCCGTGGCCAGGCTCCACGCGAGATGGAGAGGGGGGTCCACGATGGCCAAGCCACCCGCCCTCCCCTCCCTGCGGGTGGGAGCGGCCCAGCAAGGGCGGCCCAGATGGAAGGAGGAACTGGGAGAGAAATGGGCTAAACCATCAAGCGGCGGCATGTGGGGGGGGCAGGGAGAGGTAAGGACAGGTTTTATTCCGGGGGTGGGGGGCAGCTGGGGTAGAGGGCAGCATAGATTAGTAGGGCTGGCCGGTAAGCAGGGGAGTGGACAGCCTGAGCTGGTAATTGGGCAGTAAAGGGGACCAAACTGGGCACAGGATGGTCAGCTGGCAGCGGAGGAGGGGGGACGGGGGGGACAGGAGAGGCTGGACGCTGAAGCAGGGGACGGGGGGTAACTGGGATAGTGATCCAGGGGTGCGGGTGGCTGGAGGGGGCTTGGCCGGCAGGCGGGCGTCTCGCTCACTGCAATGGCCAGCAGGTCGTCCCGGGTCAAGGTCGGCGGAGAGATGTTCCGAGCACATCTGTGCCACATCAGCGCCCCCACCCCCGGCCCCAGGCCATCCTGCCCCCTGTCCCTTTCTGAGGCAGGCGACTTAGCACACCCTGTCTCTCAAAGATGAAGCCCCAAACAGACAGGGCGGGTCCCCCTAAACAGACGGGGGGGGGCCCTAAACAGACAGGGGGGGCCCCCTCACAGAGATCAGGCCTGCTGGCTTTTGGCAACCGGGATCCGGTCCACTGACCGGACCCCCTCCCCGTGGTGGTGCTGACGCGGCCCACAGAACCCATTACGGTTTATTTATTTATCCCTTTTCATTTTGTCGTCTGCCGTTGAATGTTTAATGTGTTGTCCTGACAGTGGTTCCCCCCCCCGGGAGCTGAATCTGCACACCGGTGGAGGGATGAATTATACATGATAGGGCCCGCGCTGGAGAGCCAGTGTCACTGAGAGGCGTTCACACTCCTGGGGCCCACAGAGGAACCTGTTGTTCCGGACAGGTCGGAATGTGCTGGAAGCCGCTAATGCGCCTGCCGCCATCGGTGTATCTCAGTGGGTTCCGATGCACCGCATTTCGCAGGTGGATCGGTGGCTCTTATTGGCAACTCAGCACTGGCGGTTGGCCTCCCAAGGTGACAGGTTGCTGTGCATGTCAGCGGCCAATGGCAACATCTCTGGCCGTGATAAGCCCCGCCCACACGGTTCCCGGCATGCCCTGCAGCTCTGCCCCTACCACAACCGAGCGTGTAGCCTTTATTCTTCGCCGCTTCCATTTCAGATATTTCTCCTCGAGTTCTAAAACGTGAAATATGATCGTGTGAAAAAAAAAAAAAACATGAAAGTCGCAGGCTGATTTTGCTTTGCTGTGATTCTTGGCTTCCTGTCACTATCTAGGATAGAGTTCAAGGCGAGTGTCAGCCAGCAGGAGCCTTGGGAGCCCGGGAGCAATCTGTTGAGCCTTTGAATCCCCATAGAACGCCGATCCCGCATGGGACGTCTTGCTGAGGCCCGGGGCTTTCATTTCCGAGTCCTCAGGGGAGCGGCCTAATGAAATCAGTCGCCCCATGCAAATGAGGCCGCTGTTAACCCCAATCAAGGAGGCGGCGGAGTGCTCCCCACTCCTGTCCCCCAGGGGGAGCGCAGGGGCTCCTGTCTGTTACCATCGGGGCATGTCAGATGCGCTAAGAAGCCAGCAGGGGGCAGGAGGCGAGATGCAAAGCATTTGCTGCCATGGAGACGGTACCGTCCAGGAGTGGACGTCCCCTGTGATGTGTCGGCTGGTGCGGACCCACCAATGCTCCTCCGGCTGCCCTCCAGGCTTCCCTCCTCAGCATCTCAGGACAGACAGCTGAGTAGAGCTGCTTTGTCACCGGCAGCAGGGATGAGAGTCTGAGGCCCAGATGACTAATGGTTTACGTCCCTTAATGGCCAGCTCCAACTGCAGAAATTGATTGACAAATATGAAGTTATTAGGTATTAGAAGGTTAGACGGGGGATGTGACAGACACCCCCAGTTCGAGGGCTGAATCTTTGGTTTGTTATGGACAGTGAATGCCTCCAGCCCAGGACCTCCTTATCTAGCCACCTGCCACTCGTGATCCACAGGACCGAGGAGCTAGACTGGCCATTCTTGTACGCGCCTGACAGTCCAATGGGCAGAAACCCAATACCCAGCTGGCTGGGGTTCGGGATGTGATGGCGCATCGTCTCCTTACCATCCCACTGGATTCATGTTTTTCCGGGATCTCTGCCTCACCTTCATTAGGAGCACACCCCCCTCACCATCGTTTCTGCCCTGGGGGGGATGACTGTCAATGTGCCGCGACCCCATAAGGAATGTGGCAAACGGACGGGAGGCGCTGTTGACGGCGGCCCTGCACACCGAGCCCGGGAGGCCCCATCCATTGTTTGCCGCTCCAGCCGGGAGAAGAAAGGGGATGTGGAAGAAAGGACTGTTTGATAGAGCCGTGGACACTGTGTGAGGGAGAGCTGAAGGGCGGCCATTGTCTCAGCACGACCTCAATTTGGTACTGTATGGCCCTTTTTACGGACTGTCTGCGCTGACAATGCTGCCATTCTGTCCGGCCTGCTTAAAAAAGTCCGGATTAGTAAAACAGTGCACTTGCGTATCCAGATTTCCAACTATCCGGGCCGGAGATATGCAAAGGGGACAGTGACGTTCCGAAGAACTGCACCCCCATGCCCCCCCCCCACGCACACACACACGCCGAGCCATATTATCTAAATTTAATTTGGCATGATTATTTAAGGGCAGGAGGAATGCGGTACTCTCCGGACCTGGGGACCGTCCCGTGTCACCACACTTCCTGTTTGTGCCGCACTCGAATAAAAAATCGTGGGGGGGGGGGAACAGTCACTTTATTCATCTCTGCTACCTCCAGCTGTCCCCATCCTCCCTTTCTCTCTTTTCACCCCTTCTCGTCCCCTCTCCCCCACTGCTGTGGCACTTCTTGCTCCCCATGGGGACTGGCCTGTCACCTTAGCGATCCGATCCATGTCATAATTCCGTATGTTGCCAACCTGGCAAATTATTTGCATACTTATCCAAAAGAGACGTGGGAGAGCATGGTCAGACAGTCCCTGGAGCAACTAGGGTCGAGATTTGACAATTGGGATTCGAACCGACAACCTTCCGATGATGGGCTCAGTGTCCTAACCGGCTGAGCCCCACACTGTTTGCTGAAACCATAGTTCCCTCCCTGTATACTCATCTTACTCCAGTTCCATTCTTGGATGCCCCAGCCTCGTGTCTGACTCGATCGCACCACCATGAGTCTCCCAGGGGGGGCGCTGCCTTGTCCAGCCCAGACCTTGCGGCTGGGGAGGTGGCAGATGAAAGTCGTGACTTAATGTTGTTAGGAAGACGGATGGAGACGGGAATCTGTGCCGGGATGCAGCAGCGGGGAGGTGGACAGCAGCTCAGAGCTTGTTTTCGGTTTTGTTTCCCCATGTTTTGTAAGATTTAGAGGTGATTACGGTACGTATGGTTTCAAGGATCCCAGGATTCAAAGGCTCTGTTGTCATTTGTACAAGTACAATGAAATTCTTACTTGCGCACTTCCCTGTACACTTTAGCAACATATGACGATAAAGAACAACAAATAGAAAAAAACAGAATAGTGAACAATAGCATATACACAATATACAAGCAATTTGCAATAACATAGAAGTAGGAGGACATGGTGCTGAGGTTTAAATTTGCAGCAATAAATTAATCGCAGTGTTGACTGGGGTTATAGATCCCTGCATATGTAACATTCCCAGTATTTGCCGGGTAGAAGCTATTCCTGAGTGTCCGGGTCCATCAGGACCTGTAGCGTCTTCTGGAGGGGAGAATGGAAACAAGTGAATGTTCTGGATTCTCTGCTTTCTCACCCTGTATGTGTTTTGACTTTTTGAAGCTGGTAGAGAGACGACAGAGTAGCAGGATTAGCATTAGCTTAGGGCCCCCTGCCAGTCAGCCGCCCCGGGAAGGGGTTCCGTGCTCCAGCTGGGACACCTCTGTGGGGGGGGGGAGCCCGGGCGGGGCGGGGCCCAAGTGTCACTTGTCATTGGAGTGAGCGTCACTTTTGCAGTGCTGGGGAGGGGCACCGTCATGTGGTCATATGCGGAGCTCTTGATTGGGTGTTGCCACAAGGAACCTGAACATAGGTGCTCTAAGCTAATACCTTTTACTGTGGTGTGTCTGCTACTGTGCTGTTTGCACGTTATAGTCGCTCATGTGTCAGGCCAGTGTCTGATATGTCCATGAGTCTTTGCGCATATGTGGGGACCCTTTCTCTGTCTGTTAATCACCTCTAGTGATTAACAATAGGATTTATGGAACAGTGATGGATAGCACATTGGACCTTGAGTTCCAGAGGTCAAAGGTCACTTATCTGAATGTGGGCTGGCCAGGCTCGGTGATCCAAAACCGTGTGTTTCTTTTCAGTGGTGGTGGTTGTGGTACAGCACATGACCCTACCTGGTTCTGCTTACTGTGAGAGTCCAGACTGAGGGGGTTAACAGACCTCTGAGGGTGTAGATGCTATACAGATGCTATCCTGCTGTGTCCCGGGTCAAGCATTTCAGGCTGACCTGACCTTTTGTTCTGGGTGAGGGACAAGGTCTGGTAGAAAAAAGGTCCAACATTTCGCCGTTTTGGACTGAGGCAGCCTTCCTCTTGCCACAGTGTCCTCCTGACACCACAGAAGCGACATTTTAGTCTGAAATGTCTTTTTTTGCATTTAGCATTCCAGGCGAAAGATCTGATTATAACCAAGAACAACAGGTGGAGGGTGTTTGTATCTAATGTCCATGTTATATAGCAAGAATATCTGTAATATTAATATCAAAATATTCTTAAGAAATGTCTAAGAATATTTAACCATTTTTTTCTATTTAAGGGGGGAATCCAGACACTTCTAAAGTTTACCTAATAAAGATTGAGGACATAACAGCAGAATCAATTATTTTTGTCAGCAAATTAAATTGTAATTAATCAGAGTTAATCACCCATCTCAAAATGTCTGTCATGCAAATAAACTGTTGAACATTCAAGGTTAATTTGCCCTGTCTTGTTACTGGGACCTGGCGGGGGTGTGAGATCTGTAGATCAATGGCGTTATGGAGGTTGACCAGTCCTCCAGCTCAGAGCTTTGACCAGTAAACGGAGCAGCTCTGAGATCGTGTGGCGACTCTGGCTCAACGGAATTTTCACTCATATTTCTGCTGCAGCCAATCAGCAAGGCCATAAGGTACAGAGAGCGCTGAGTGCTTTTGGGAACAGCGATCCCCTTCTGAAAAAATGTGTTTTTTCCACACGGTACCCCTTGCTACGTGAGAGGAGAAAATGAGACCCTTCAATCCAAACAGCGGCTTCTGTGGACAATGCTGGTCTGATTCGGTTTTAGTTTATATACACAGCAGAGGTGAAGGGAGATGCAGGGATGAGGGATCTCTGTCAGGTGTTATCAGCCTCTTGTGAGAGGATACGGGCCCCTGCCTTGCCTCTTGCCTCGTTTGTTTAAAAGGCTTTCCTCGATCCTACAGGAATCCCAGCAGTCCACAAGACAGCTATGGGACCTTACGTGATCTCAGCTCATGGTCGGCCGATAGCTTGCCTGTTCATAAATGATTCAAATGACATTTTGTATTTAATTAATGATGACTCCCCCCCCTCACCCCCCCCATGAGAGCTCTTAATAACACTCAGTGGCTGTACCAAAAAACCTTGCGTCACGGTCCCGCTGGTAAACGCCATTTAGCGACATAGTGACAAGCCGACACGGCCTTCGAACAGTCCGGAAGGCTTCGCTCTTTCAAACCCGCGACCATCTGGGAAAAGAAAAAAAAAAAGGTGTTTCCTTTTCGAAATGCAATCAGCTGATTTGTCAGCAGTCATGAACTGAAACATTGTTGAGACTGTTTAAGGGAGAAAGCTCGGAATATTCCGTCTGTAGTGAAGACATCTCCCCGCCTGAAACTTCACAGTTAGAAAATTCGCAGGAAATGTCATTTGATGGTCTCGGAAGGCACGTCAGTCTGTACGGTGAGCTTAGAAATTCTCACCCACTGCAATCTTATCGTTCCGATTCCACACCCCACAGGTGCTAAATGACTGTACGGATCCGCAGCTTTGTCCACGGAAGTCTGCGCAGATCGCCGGGAAAGACTGACAGTTAATATGAGCGTTAACAGGTGGTTGCATGAAAACGCTTTCGACCATGACAGCCTTTTAAAATTTATTTTGAATCGGCTGGGACGCGTTAAATCTCATTATCCGTGTCGGCTTGCTTGGTAGGGCAAGGCGGCTGATGGTACCGCAGTGGATACAGGACCCGTTTAAAGTCAGATGGCACAGTATCATGGGAAATGGGCATGGACTAGCCTAAAGGGGCGGAGACTCATCAGAAAGGGCGATGGCCACAACAATCAGCTACACACACATGTGCGCGTCGGCCTCCATACGCTTCCACAAAAGTCTGGCTCAAAAAAGGCTCAAAAACACTTTTTTATCCTTAAAACAAGGTGCTTCATATAGGACTCTGTCGGACAAATAGGCTTAAATAATCCTCCTGGGCGGATTTTGCAGGCTGCTGGCAGACACAATTCAATAAACGAAACGGTTAACCTCATGAACATGCAACGAATGTCATTTACCAGCAGCTAGTATGGATTTTACTCCTGGAATAACTGATGAGGCTATTCCAGCACACTGATAACATTACCTGTATGACTGTCCAGTCAATCTACACAAGTCCTGATTGGCTCCTCGCATTGTAATTACTTTGTGAGTTAAATGACCCTCGCAGGCACTGTTAAGAGCTTTTTAAATTAAAGTTGAGTGCCGATGCTGATTGGGCCTTTTCTAATGCTAAGTTTCCCCTCTGATATCTCTTGGTTGTTCCGTCCTTGACTATTGTGATGTAAAAAGGAAAGCTAACTGTGACCAAAGTGGTGGCGGTCGGTAATGACAGCCGTCGGGAGACACGATCCATCCCACAATCCTCTTCTCTCTATGCCGACACCTTTATTTTTTTTAGTCCAATCCACCAGACAGAAACAGAGACGTTGTGAGTTCTAGTCCCGCCCAATACATACCCACAGGGTGTTTTGCAAACAACCAGGTCCTTGGCGTTCAACGGCGGCGATCGTTTGCGTGTGTGCCAGGTCTCGCGATTGGCATCTCAGCCATCACCAGCGCGACCGGGTACGACCCATGAATAGCCGGCAGTCCGGAGAGCATGCGAGTGCAAGGAGGCGCAGGCCACATAAATCTCTCTCTTCCTGTTCGACAGGGGAGTTTGGAGGGAGCTAGCGGGGGGAATTAGGTAGCGGGGGCGTGTAGGGGATTTGGGGGGGCCAACGCAACAACACTCGAGCACTGTTAAAGAACCAATTATTCATATCAGAGGGAGTTCCAGTACCCCAGCTGTGAGGATGTTCTGTCTGCAGCAGAGGGGAGACTGAACACTCAAGTTCCCCAGTATTGATTTCCTCTTGCTCTCATCCTCTCAGCAGTCGTCGAGAGAGGAGGGACAATAGATTGAGTGTTTTTAGTCCACTTTCTTCCGCCTCCTCCATCCCCTGCTCATGTCCTTGAATGGTGTTTCTCACATAGAGTGTTACTCTTATTCCCTATATGCATCTGTGGAGGGACGTGGGCAAGAGTGGGCCTAGAATGTAGTCCTCTATGATTTTAAATGGACTTCAGTTCCCAGCATGCATCACTCTGCCCTCCTGGACAATTGGGGGGGGGGCGGTTAAAATCCAAAGCAAGCAGTCAGATGGAGTGACAGTAGCCCCTAAATGTGGGCTACGATTTCCCATCAGGCATTGTGTTTGAGGTGGCACGTATCCCATGAAGCAGCAGTCATTCATGTTGATGTTCGTAAAGACCAGCGGTTAGACAGAGTCCCGGGGGCTTCTGGGGAAGGACTGGGAGCCTGCTGAAGCTGACTTTCGGCATCCCCATGGCCGACAACGTCCCGAGCGTGTGGTTTGCTGAAACCGCGGCTCAGCCCCTCACAGAACCACTTCCTCCAAAAATCACGCCCCAGAGCACACTCATCAGAAGGCGGGGGGCGGAAAAATCACTGGCGGTGGGCCGGCCAGTCGTTTTGTATTTTTGGTTTGGCAGTGGGGTGGCAGAGGATGCCGGGGAAGGCCGCAGCGGCAGGGACCAGGGGCCAAGCCAGGCCGCGGCACACGGGGTGCGGGGGGAAGCCTTGAGCCGGGGGTCCAGGAGCTGTCGGAACTAATTGCAGCCCAGTGAGGAAGGGCCTTCATTAGCCATCAGCACACATGGTCACCAGATGTGGGGCCAGCCAGAACGGAACGCCACGCTCCCCCCCGCCCCCCCCCCCGCTCTTCCTCTAACCTAATAATCTGTCTTTTGTTTCCACAGGGCTATTGAGCATTAAGTCGACCCCTGCCTCGTAAGGGAAGTCTCCCAGGACTGAATAGAATTCTTTGTAACAAAGAGAGAAGCTCTTTGGGGGTGGGGGTGGGGGGGCTTGTGGGGGTGTTGCAGGCTGTGAGTATTTCATGCTTCACTCTGGAATTTTTATGGCTTGTTTTTGCAGTCAAGAACTATGCATTGTCCCCATTAAGATATACATGCCACCTCTGCAGGTTCTGTGCTGGGCAGCTGTAGAAGGGTTCGGTGGCGCTGGGGACACGTGTATCTCACTTAAAAGACCTTCTTGTGTTATTACAATGGCACACGTGAACTTCACGTGCAGATCATGTGGCACCATGTCAGCACATCAGAACTTTATGTATGTTAAGCGCACGCACACAAACATGCAGTCCGGTGTTTTGGCTGCTGCACACGTGGTTTCCGTGACCTTCACGTGTAATGTGCGTAATTCAGTTTCCCATGCGGTAGTTTAAATGTGTAAATGTGTCTGTAATTCATCCCGCCATGCAGAGAGGTGTCGCCGTGTGTCTGTGCTGTGAACTGTTGCAGTCTGTGGGTGCGTGTGGGACTGTGGGGCTGGGGGGTGCTTTTGTGAGGGGCTTGCCTCTGTCAGTGTGAAAGTGGTTGCCATGGCACTGTTTACAAACACATTTGTTCCCGGGTCTTTCTCGAGGCCCAAGCCCATATGAGTGGTATTGACTGAGGATCGAACCCGCATCACTCCGTTTGGTAGCTAATGCACTTCTGATGATGCTGAAGAGGACGGAAAACAAAAAGCTGGGGGGAAAAAAGAAAGCGAGGGAAGAAAAGACAGCTACTGTGTTGCCGTAACAAAGGAGAATATTTCTATAGAAGGGAAAATATACTCCTAGAGAAGAAATCAATTAAACGTAACCCCAAGATCTTGCTCCGAGTTTCTAAAAGGAAAAGGACCTTTTATAGTTTAAAAACAAACGTGAGTGAATAGACAGCCCACGTCTGGCAGAGATTAAGGCCGGGGAGAGCGAGCGTGGCATAGGTGTCGTCCGATGCATGATGGGGGATGGGTGGGGGGTGGGTTTGGTTCAATTAAATGAACCTGGATGCACGTGCTGACCACTGGGGGTGGATTCAGTCTCAGGGACAGTGAATCTGAGGGTAGCTGTTTGGACTATTGAGTATTGAAGGTTTCAGTGCTGGGCAGTGAATGCTTGGAAAAAAGTGGAATCATTGAATGACAAAGGCTGGCTGGTTAGATTTTTTATTGTAAGCTGGTGAGGGTAGGTGTTTGGATCAGTGAGGCCTGTGGAGGCTGGATATGTAGCTCAATTAGCGGATAAAGGTGAACTGGAGCACATCGGGTCCGGTAAGCACACCTTGCGTATCAATGTGCTTAAAGCTCCACGTTAAAAATCCAATTGCAGGTCCTGAATGTCTGCAACCCCAAGCCCACGTGCTTAAACATGGCTGTCTATCCAAAGCAGCCCACGGGAAGACGACATGTCAGATTCTGCGTATTTGCCCTGAACCTGATGCCTTGTATAGTACCTGAATCTTTCCTCAAACTTCCAGACCAGGCAGCCCATCGTATCTCATTTTCGCTGGGATATTTAAATCAGGAGGAAAGGGGATCCGGAGGACTGGCCTGAGATGTTGTGTGCGCTCAGGTAATTGCATTTACACGTTAAACCCTAATTAGTGCATTCCAGAGGGAAACAGAGGCAGATGCTAATTAAGCACTGTCAGTGCTAGTCACATGTTTTGCAGAAAGGCTTCACCCCTGTGCAGTTAAAGGTAAGTGTGTATTCAGCAAGGCTGTGGCAATACTGAGGTCAATGGTTCCGTGGCAAGCGTGCCGGGGCTGTGGAGGCGCGGCGTGGAGAATGTGATTCCCCCCCTGCTCCTTTTGAGGGCTATAATTGGACGATCATATGTTCCTTATGACCACTGATGCACGCTTGTCGTCCACAACTGTGCAGGTTTGTGCGCGCGTGTGCAGTCATGGAATGCGACTATGCTGGTCTGAGAAGCCACGTGGGTGACTGATGCCCTTCGGCCAGGATGGCAGCCCTTTCCCTTTGAACTCTGACCTCTGCGTGACACCCGGGGGCAGAGATTCCCGCGGCTACCCCCTTTTGTCTTCTGTGCGTAGTAGCTAATCCGGCATGAGGTTTGAATGAGCCCAGCTAATGCGTGGTTACAGTACTAATTCACTGCCCCACTGTTAATGTCTGTTCTAATTAAGGCTGTACCGTGCCTGAGTCTGGTTCTTATTACGCACCACCGCGCCCCTTCCCCTGCGTGTGGGGCAGGGGTATAGGGTTGGGGAAAGGGGGGGGGATTACCCCAAGGTTCACTTTAATTGTTTTCCTCCTTGAAGTGCGGAGGGGGGGCGGAGCATGCTAATTCCGGCAGGGAGCCGTAGTGGTAGTGAGGGACTTTGGGGGGGGTGGGGCTTACAATGGCAGGGTCCCGGCCATTGATTTAAACCATACCTCCCAGCATTCCTGCACACCGCACAATGGGGCTCATTATCCAAGCCGCCCGACTCCCCCCAACAAAGGCTCTTTCACCCGCTCTCCTCCAGGCCGACCCGGTCCAACTCACTCCGCACCCAGCCAGGGCATCCTGCTGCTGCTTCACACCTCTCGTGCTAACGCACACATGCTCTTTCGCTGGCGATCGGGTGTGCACACATGCACACATACATACACACAGGGACGCAGGTGGATACCTCAAGCAGCGCTGCCCAGAACAGGACACGGAAACCCATCAGCCTTCTGGTGTTCTGATGAACCGATATGTCATTTGTATGTGGCAAATTGTCAATGTGAAAATTCTGTTGGACCCAATGGAGTTACATGAGGTACACCTAAGAAAAGTTGGGTTCCTCAGGACATAGACCGGGGGTCAGATGGCGGGGGTGTCTCATTAGCTCATTTATTATGATCTAAACCCTGCCAGACTTACGCATGCACACATGATCACGCGTGAGGGTGTGCATATAACAGCCGACGATCTGGCTGTGCATGGAGTCCATCGCGCCGTTTCTCCACCGTCCAGTTCCATCGCCATGTGTCTGGTATCCCGTCCTTAATTAAAACCATCCCCAGCTGTCTTAATTACAATAATTAGGGCCGACTTCCTTTTAAATTGTGCCTCGGTCTGAGCCGACGGTCTACGAATGATGCTGTTTTTTAACGAGGTCATTAGTCTGTGTCCACCGATCTCGTGCGGGTGCCCCTTTCCCAATGGCTTGTACTCGGCCATTCTCGTCCCCCTTATCTGTGGTGGGCAGTCTTACTGTGAGGTCACATCCTGTGGTTGTTGCCACGTTAGTTTTGCTGGCCTCTACTATGCCTGTTGGGAAATGTGTGTGAGTGCAGTGGAGTTTCAGCAGGTAAGGCAGGAGAGGGGAGGAGTTCCACCCCCTGCTCTGGATGAGGCGGGCCACGGGTTCTTACTAGATTAGAGTAATTAGAGACGCTCAGTGTCAGTGCTAATCACCCCTGCAGCCTAATTACGGCAGCCTGCTTGTACTGCTGCGGCATCACTACCTATCACGGCTTTCATCTTAACCTGCCCCCTTCTCTCTCTCTAATGATACCAGTGTCACGAAGGGTGTGCATTTTACCCCCCCGGCGTCTCTCTCTATAATGACACCGCCCTCGGAAAAGGTGCTTACCATAACCTCTCTCTCCACCTCTCTGTGTAATGGCCGCAAGGACGGCGCGGTCGGAGCAGTCAGCAAGGTGATGTGCCTGTTTAGTAACGTCTGGCTTGCCTGTTGTGTCTGGCAGGTACTGCAGGCCGAGTGTGGAGCTGAGGACGAATGAAGACCGGGGAGCCTGAGGACTGGTAGGCCGGGGGGATTGTCCTGCACTGGGGTGTGTCCTCCCATTTTAATGGTCCGTAATTAAACTGGTCCAAAATGGTGTCAAACTGGTCAATACTTATGTCATACTGATACACGCAAGACATTTAGTGGTCCATCCTATTATTGACTAGTCCATAGTAGCGTCAAACTATTCCCTATTTATGTCTTACTGGTACATGCAAAGAGTATACTGGTACAATCTGTGGTTAGAAAGATCCATAGTCGTGTCAGACTGGTACCTATTCTTGTCTTACTGGTTCATGCAAAGAGTATACTGGTCCAGTCTGTGGTTAGACTGGTACAAAGCACACATCACAATAATAATGCATATTGTCTGCAATGCGGCCTTCAGCTCCCAGCTAGCCTCTCCATGTCGCTCATGTGACTATTCATGTCTGAATTTAAAATGAGCCCCCTCCCACCTCCCCCACCACCTCTCTCTCCCACCTGGCCTCTCCCACACCCTGCCCCCCCACCCGCGCCTCCGTCACCAGCCCCTGCCCCTGTCTGATGTGATAAAAGCATGTTGGCTAACACTCAGATGGCTGTTTAATTTCACCGAGCGCGGTGGCGGCGGCGGTAAACGGGCCATCGTGGGGGGGGGGGCACCGCACAGCCTATTTGCCGGTCCGCCGTGTAACCAAGTCCCCCCTAATGTTCCGGTGTGCGCGAGTGTGCCCGTGTGTGTACGTCTGAGTACGCGCCAGCCCCACAATGGGATCTGGGCCCACCCCCCCCATCCTGCACCCCCC
>JAABNX020000001.1:10979791-10996858 GCA_015163995.2 Mormyrus lacerda
ACGCATCCCATTTACCGGTTGTTGCCCCCCCTCCCATGTAGGAAGGCCATATAATTTTAGGGGAAACACCGCACCAACAGTGATTGCGTGAGACGCTTTAAACGCAGTGAAGTTTGACTCTGGGCCATGGAGACCCTCTTGGTGAAGACTGAGCAGATAGGGGAAGGAGGCATGTTTGAGAAATGGGAACATCTTTGGGAGTGAGGTTATTGATCAGCTGGGAGAGCAGGATTGAGCGTTGGACTGATCTGCTAACGCTGGTGCATTCTGGGAGCAAAGAGACCCAGTCAGGTGACCCGCATTCCGGAACTGGCGATGCCGCTCCGCAGAGTTCGAGTTCCGCGGCCGGCAGTACGGGTGCCTGTGTGTCTGTGTGTGTGCATGTGGGTGTATGTGTGTTTGTGTGGGTTTTATTTACCATACCGGTAGAAGAAGCATTGTTTTGGCATGCCTGTCTATGTTCTAGCCATGGAAGGATGGAGTGAAATTATGCTAATGGTTGCTAATTATGACCTTGGAGACACTCCGTGCTGCCAATTTATCTGCTTAATAAGACCCTTCTTTTTAATCTGTACATCACTACATGCTTTAAATGTTTTATGTGGGCTCTCCACCAAGACAGGTCTGCCAACTTTAAATAAAATAGCTGCTGTAACCTGCTCACCCAGGGAGTTGAATTGTATAGTAATTAGACTTCAAAGGCTTGGAGGAAAATAGACATTTTATTGCTTGAGAGGAGCTATGAAGGGCTTCTGTCGGCCCACTGAACGGAGCCCCAGGGAGCGGCGTGCGCTGTGTGGGCCGAGCCGGCGAAAGGCCGGGATAGCTCCTTCCGGGGCGGGGGCCGGCGTTTGGGCGGGAGGGTGGCGGGGTTTACATCGGACGCTTACACCTCCAGCGGGCCAGCGGAGCTCTGTGAGAACATTGTTCATCGGTTCCCAATAATTGCACCCGGCAGTCATGTGTCCACAGACAATGGCAGTGTCTGTTTGCTCCTGGTAAATCAGTAATCAGTAATATCTAACTTCAGGGTTATTGGGCACTTTGGAAATTATAGCAGGAGAACTGAGCCCAAGCTTAAGCCTGGATAAAACCTGGACTCCCCCAGCTTACGGGATTCCCCCCAACAACGAAGAATCAGGGGGCCTTTCCGGGCACTGGCATACGCATTGGACCGGCACCTCAGCCCGGCTAATTCTTGGGTGATAAAGAAATTCTGAGACCCATGAGCTATCGATCATCGCGATCGATCGGCCCGCCGATCCCGGCCTCAGAGAGAATCGGATTTAATGGGCAGCTAATGAATCTGTGGCCTCGGGCAAACAATCACATGGTGGACGGAGAAGGGGCCGGAATTCACCCCTCTTGTGTCCACAGCCGCTACGAATGTAAAATCGCGCCTTGCTATTTGCTGCTTCTCATTTCAGGACAAAAATTACCTCTTTGTATTTATCCCTGTGCCTGTGTACATAAAAACCTCGTCTGTGTTTCCATGTGCATTTGTATTGAACGGAAACATCAACACTCGTAATGCGCTTGTTTCCTCACACAAAATCACCCCTGGATATTTACTCACATTTACGTTTCAATTCAGAAGCGACACTCGGGCCGCTTATGTGTTTTACCGCGCAGTGAATTCCTGCCTTTTCTCGCGTACTTATCCAAAACGCTTTTCAGCGTCCATCTGCATTCCTGTTCTGCCACAGCGCGAAGCGGAGTCGCTCCGGTTTGGCGATGAGTGTGAACGCCCTGAAGTGGAGTCAGAGTTGCCTTATGTCCCGGCAGGTCAGCGTGTGTGCAGTGCCATGCCGCCCGCGAGTTCGGAGGAGGCCTCGCCAGTTCATTTTGAAGGGGGGGGGGGGGGGCCGGGGGTTGGAAAAAGGGGCGTGGTCTGCGAAGGGCGGAGTGGTGGGAGGCGGTCTCAGCAGGGGCCGGAGTGTGGGGGGTGGCCAGGGGCCGAAAACAAAAGGTTCCAGTGTGCGAGAATGAAAGGAGGTAAAGTAAACAGGTCCTGATGAGAGCTGCCCTGTGGTACGGGAGACTGGCGTGGGGCTCCGTGGCCCTGCTGCCGTTTACACAGCTGGGTCTACCACCAGGGCTTGGAAACCCCTCCCCGTCTGAGCCACCAAGCTCCAGATCACAAAAAAAAAATACATTTCATACATTTGTGTACTTTAAAATTGTCCCTCCAGATTTCTATGCTGCCTTTATTCTGCACTTTCAAGTCAAAGGGGATCATGGTTTTGATAAAATACTTGCATGATAATTATTGTCGTTACAGTCATTATATTGATTGTTACTGTGTTTTATATTACTGTACAGATTATATTGTTTTTATTATTGTGCTGGAAATTAGCTCTAGTCTTGTTTACCTGTGTCACAGCCCCGGACAGTTTATTTGGATAATTTTAGCCCTCTGCTTTTTAAATTAGACACATTATATCATGTTTGCTTTCGCGGCGGCTAGAAAGCAAATAAGTGATAAATTAGAGCTGGGAAATTGGAACTGGGCTACACGCGCAGCGCCGGTAAATCCAATAGGGAGAGGGGGGGGGCTTTCTTTATAGTTTACCGCGCGGAAACCTCTCTGTCGGGCAAATAGACGGGACCGAACCGGAGCCATTGTGTTCGCCGGTGTCGGCTAATCGGAACAATCTGGTGCATTAAGGTCTCCCGTGCCGACCCGAAGGATGCGCCGGTTAGCCTCGTTAGAAAGGAGCTCCGTGCGCGTAGCGGCGCTTCGACTGTTAAAATACACACGCTGCCGGAAAGGACCGGCGGCTGGGCTGCGAGGCGCGGGTATTTTATCTCTTACTTTTAATTAGAGGTGCTTCTTGCGGCTTTCATGTGACAGTCTTGTAAACAGCGTGGAAAACATATTCATTAGAGCTCCGGCGGTCTGCCTTTGTGGCGTGCCGGTTCCCTCCCGCCTGCCTGCCGCTCACTTTCATTTCTGAGACACGGCTGCATATTACCCAAGGTGATAGTGCAATAGCTTCAAGGCTGAGAAGTGCTCGGAAAAGCTCTTAGGAAGGGCAGGGAACAAGATTAAATTCTTTTTTTGTAGCATATTTATTCTTCTATTCACCGGGGGAAAATTATTTGTGAAAAGACGGAGTTAACCTAATAAATACCAGGGAGCATATTTTCTCTGAAGATATCAATATTCTTACCCTGACACTTGAGACAAATCGGTGGCCTTCGCTTTCATGTGTGACGCGCCGGGCCTTCGTTTTTGGGGATGGCTCACCGGTGGGGCCCAGATTTCACGTGGATCCTGTCAGAATCGATCGAGGATGGACTCCTCTCGGCGAGGCTGAAATCCACACCCCCACGGCAAGGACAGACATTCAGCATTCGGAATTTTCTGTGCCAGTTCCAGATATTGCGTATATTAGGGAGCCTTCGAATAACTTAATGGTGAATGATTATTAATGATTTTATTATAGGTGTTATTATCGTTTGATTTATTTTCTGTTACATTTATCCAGTATATAATAATGATGAGTCTGAAGGTTGTTCTAGGAAACACGGGACACATGGAGGGATAATTTTAATTATTATTATTCATTATTTCTTAATATTATTGGGATTACTGTGTAGCAGCGTTAATGACTATGTGTGACTGTTTTGAATGACTGTCTGTTTAAAAATTATTTTTAGTTGTTATTATTGAGTTTCATTACAGCTTTCGGGAAGGTAATAGCGAGTCGGGATGTGGGCTGCTATTTATATTAAGTTTCTGTGTAATTTTACGGTGGGGGCGGGTTGGGGCGCAGGATAAAGTTGGAGGGGTTAAGCAGTCACAGTACAGGACGGTGCGCGTCTCCTACGCCCTCCGCTCTGCGCATGTGTTCGCAGGACGTCTCAGTCACTCGTTTTCTCTCTCTCGCTCGCTCCCACTCTATTCCAGGATGTCTTCCAAGCGACCAGCCTCTCCATATGGGGGAACAGATGGAGAGGTAGTCATGGCGACCAGCAGACAGAGATTGGAAGATGAGGAGAGTGATGGACAGCCTGTCATTCACTTGCCCCTAAACTCCTACAGCAGCAAGGCGTCCCCCCGGTCCCTGGACAGCCCGACCAACCTCCACAACTCCACGGTAGGATCCCCCCCCCCCCCCCCCCCCCAACCCCCCCCACCCAGACCCCATGGTCTACCCCTCAGCAGATCTTTTGGGGATTCTCCCTGTCCCCAAACCCTCTTCCATGTGACAGGACAGGCTTCATGCTAGCATCCATAAGAAACACACCTGGTGTGTTCGTTACTGTGGCGCCGCCCTTGTGGTGGGTTCTGTTGGCAGGAACTTTGCTGTTTGCTCGAGGATCTTTAGACCCCGGCTGCACATTTGAGTCCAAGGAATCATGACTGGCAGCCGCTTCACGTGCCCTACATGGGTTAGCATGCTGTCCACCCGGAGTGTTGATCTGCGGTCACCGTGTGGCCTTGTGTAGCTGGTGTGTGTGTGTGTGTGTGTGAACTCAGCAACCTCCTCACATGGAAGCGCATCTGAACACAACAACAGACAGGGCTGACCCAGTCACGGTATCTCCCAGATAAACACGTCCACAGAGCGTAGACTTTGGACAGCCATGCAGGACAGAGGTTCAGTCCCCAAGAGTCCTTAATCATAAGTTAATTTCGTAATTAACATGATGATTACGGGTCTTACAAGGGAATTACTGGACTCTGAACTTGGAATTGTCTCTCATTATAAAAACCAAAGTCACCCTTCATTCCTTCATTCTTTTTCTGCTCTTTCTCTTTCAATCTCGCCCACTCTCTTCCTTCTTCCTCCTCTCTCTCTCTCTCCCTTTCCAGTTGTCAAGGTGCTTTACTGGCATGGAGTTAATGTGTTGTTGCCAAAGCAGTTAAAACAATAAAAATAGGCCGATTACAATGAGGATATCATAGCCCTCCGGCTCTGTGGAGCCTGACATTCTGCGCCTTGTACAGTAGCACGCTCTAAATTTGTCCTCGGTAAATTGGGGACTTATTGTTTTGACTTGAGAATCTGTGCGTGTGGTGCGTGTGTTTCTGATTATGGGCTCTGCATCGAATGCTCTCAGCCCCTCCGTTCTTGCATGCCTTCAGCCCGCGAAAGCATACCGGGTCTGTCGCCGGTCGCTGGCCGCCTTATCAAGCCTCACTCCTGGTGCACGTGCCCTTGACCCAGGGGGTCGTGACGAGCGCTACCTAAGCGGGAACAGCACGCGCCCAAACGGACAAAAGTGGTTACGTTCCTTGCGTCGAAATCACTACAGTAGTGCAGTATCCCGATGATTAAATTTATTTACAAATTTCCCGGGTTGTTCGTACTCCGGTAGTACACAAATACAAAGTGTACACAGAAACAGCAGCAGGAACATCAAGAACCGAAAGGGACGTTTTACAGCGGGTCTCCCCCGATTCTCCACATTATGGAATGCTGGTCCGTAAAATAATGAAGTATGAAAGAGTGCAAAAGAAAATGAAATTACACTCAAATGATTCCAAATGTAATTCAGCCTGTAAGCGCTGAAGGGGGCCTTATTACGGACATTACACTGAGGAATTCTCCTAACAATTTAGATAAAAATTATGAATCTCTGCGATCATACATCAGCATTATTATTATTACTACTAAAACAAAACAAATAATAATAACAACAACATATTCATGATAATTAAAATGACAAAATAACACAATATTATAATGGCCATTTTTGTTTTGAATATTATTGTTATTGTTGTTTTGTTACATTTATTTTATTTTGTTAATGAGACTGACTAGTAGTTTTTTGTTTCTTTTTATGGCTAGTATATTTTAAATGTTTATTTTGTATCATAATTACCTTACTCATAAATCGCGATGGAAGACTTCATCCAACTCTAGCAGCAAACGGAAAAAAAAACGTTTTTCTGCAAACCTCTCAAATCTCCAAACGTGAAATATGAATTTAATCCTTTGACTGACACCCCAAATGGAAAAGGGGGAAAAGCCCGTATATTGACGTGGATTATTATGTGCTACCCATCTCGTGGAGGGGTGGATTTTTGGAGCGGGCTGGCATGTGTAAGAGGCGAAGTTTGTCGGGGCTTTAGCGCCAATCCGCTCGGCGCTGACTGGCAGCGGAGTTGAGTGAGGGGGAGATTTACATGCGGGAACTCCGAGGGGCTTTGTCACGGCAATTGTATAAAGTGATATACAGTGTAAATCGACTCCGCGTGTCCCTGGGTAGCGGCTGGTTTACAGGCGCTAGCGAGAGGAGATTACTGCTTTATCTTGTCATACTAAATTAACACGGCAGCGCACACTTCAGCACCGCTGACCTCTTCATCTGGAGCCGCCACAGCTCGGAGAGGAACAGAGCGGTATTTAAAGGCGCCATCCTGCGGGAGTAGGCTGTGTGTGTGTGTGTTTCTGCGTGCGTGTGTGTATCAGTCTGTGTTAAAAGGCTTGCTTGTTCTCCCTTTTTCGTCCCCCCTCCCCCGGAGATTACAGTACAGACCGCATCTTTTACAAATGAAGGGAGGGAATGTATTTACACGCAGGTGATAATATCCAGGTGATAATTAATTCCTTTTTGTCTGATTAATGAGCGGGCCTCGACAGACAGGACTAAACGGAGAGAATTCGTTCACCCACCCATTTCATGTCCAATTTCTGTGAGTACTGTTTACTTAAAAATTAAACGCGAACTTGACAGTTTTACAAATTCGTTCTCCGAGATAATAATTGGATTACGGTTTATAAGTAACACAAACATTATGATTGTGCACCGGCCTGTACCAATTTATTTTAGTACCCTGTATTATAAATGTTTAATGAACACATTTATGAGTAGCTGAATAACACTTAATTGGCGCACTTAAAATGAAGCGTGACTAACGGATATTATTGATACTGTAGCTCTTTTAAAACAAACAAAATCGTAGCGTGGAATGTTACTTTTTGGAAGTTTTCAGTTAAGTTTTAATAATTTTGTTAAGCGTAATTCTACAAGCGCTTCGGGGGGTTTGGAAGACTGTATTTAATTATCAGATTGAATGAATGCACAAGTATTTGCGCTTGTAATATAAGCATTTACGATGACAATAATTAATGATTTTAAAATTATTTTAGGACTATTTGTAGGCCTGTATCTCCCGCCTTTGTGGTAATATCCCTGGGTATAATAAATTAATGAAGATGACTAGTAAAGATCATCACACTGCATACAGAAAGGAACGGTTTTGTTTAGCAAGTAACTGTTGTTTATTTTAATTAACTGCAAAATTTATACATTTTCATCTTTAAATTCGATATTTATCGTGGCGTTTCTTTACTCCCTCCGTCCGATAGAGAATTCCCCGGGGCGTGCTGCTCTCTGGGCCGACTCTGGTGTAAACTGTCAGCGCCGTTCAGCGCTGGAGGTAAGGCAGTTATCTGTGAAAAGTGCTTTTTCGGCACAGGTTGCGCAGGCTTTGAAATCTCTGCGGCCCTGTCGCCGACTCAAACGGCTCGGAATCAAAGCTGACAATCGCGCTCCTCAGCCGGCGCGCTGATCGGGGGGTGTGCGCCGGGGGACCTTAGAGCTGGAACGGGAGGGGGTGGGGGCTGAGGGTGGCATCCCGGCTCATTCCTGCTTATTCCACCTTCCTTCCGTTATGCATGCGTGCAGCGTTTTGGCGCGTTAGAGGCATTTGCTATTGTCTGCAGTAATCAAGGTCAGATGCCCCATTCTATCTAGCACAATCCGAGACGGGCCAAAATTTGTTCCCAGACAGCTGTTTAAAAATTAAAAGGTGCATTGTAAACTCCTGAGTGCTGGTCACACTCTATCAGTTTCTTATTTTCTGTTTAATTTCTGTTCAACAAATTCCCCCCGCCTTATTTATTTATATAGTTTCTAGGGAGTCCCTGCGTGATATCTGGGTTTTTTATCTTTTATATTTTTTTCTTCTTCTCAGCTGCAGGAGACAGGCCCTTACATGGTATCCGTTTTTATTTTTTTATTTTATTTTTTGTACTCCGCTTCACTGGAAGATGAAGGAACAAAGGAGAAAAGGAACATGAGCAGCGGCATCTGTTTTGGCTGAGGGAAAGAAATAGCATTTAGATTTATTGGCAAGTGTTAAGTGTGTTTAAATATGCTCCTGTCACAGATGAGCTTAAAAAGACAAAAGTTGTTTAATTCTGTTCCCATGCTGTAGCGCTAAAGGGATAAAGTGAGATAGAGGGGAGAGCAGCACAGTTTTGTACTTTGTTACAGTCATTTGGAATAGAACTGACATCTGCAAACTAAAGCAGAACCACCCACACCAGACGGATTTCAGATCGACCGCGTATAAATACACGCATGTACACACGCGCGGGCACGCACGCGGACCGGCGCGCATACACGCGACGGCAAACGCGTGGACGGACGGTCCGCGCACACGCACGCATATAGACATGCAGCCGCGCGCGCACACGCATGCACACAGTGTGTAACGGTGCTCCGTGCCAGCATACGTGCACACAGGCAGAGCGCACACACAGAAGCACTTGACGAGAAGGCTGGCAGTTCTGTTGTTTGGATCTGGAGGCACCGGTACAGGGTGTAAGTGTTAAATTTCACCTCCACCTGCGCTGGCGGCATGTGAGTCTTCTGGCAGGTTTATGTGGTGAGTTTCAGAACTAGCGATTCAACAGTCTGTTGTTTATATGGTACTGATGAACACTAATCGTTATAGATTTGCATTTCTCTCCTTTATTTATTTTTAATTCCCGATCTCTCTCTCTCTTCCTCTCGCTTCACTCTTTTCTCTGTGACAAGCCCAGTTTTATTTCATTCTCTGTCCGCCCCACATAAATAAGTTTGCTGTTTGATTTTCAACAGACGCATCATCACTCCACGTGTCCTCCTGTAGTTTTTTTTTTTTTTTGGAGTTGGTAAGTGAACCACAACCCCAGTGCAAACCAAAACAAGAAGATGGACCCCGCAGTCTTGTGCTTCCATTTTCCTTTGTTTTCTTTTTTTTTCGACACATTTTCTAGAAATAAAGGGTGCTGCTTTTTTAAGCAGGCAGCGGATTAAAGAAATCGGATGTGACAGGTGTGACTCTGCTCGTAAAATGCGTGCCGCGCTGATGTAGGGCGAATCAGACCCGCGAGCTGGCGCCCCCTGTCTCTTTCTGCGGCTTCTCCTCCCCCTTTCTATCGCTAAGAATCACCAGCTGTTGATCCAATGCCCTGCCGGGAAAATTTACCTGGCTGGCCACAATCGCCCACCTTCCCCCCGATGGTGGCGTTTCCTGGGCAAAGTGTCGAGCGAGCGCATATGAAAAGGAGGAGCCAAACAGACTCAGGAGAGAGAGACACGTGGGTCAGGACTACCACTGGTAGGGCCAAACGGACTGGGTTGGTCCTGTGCTCTCAGGCCTTAGTAATTAATTTGCGGACAGCTTCCCCAAAACACCGCCTCAGGAATGGGGTGTGTGTGTGGGGGGGGTGGCACTGTGCACTGGAGACAAATACTTCCCAGTGCAGAGAGAAAAAACAAAGCACTTTAATCAGGCTCAGTATTTAAAAAAAAAAAAGAATGTGTGAATCAGTGTAAAAATATTCCAGAATTCTTGCCGTTTAAGTGGCGCAGTCCACCAAGTGCATGCATGCAACTTCCGAGGCAGCCAGCCCAGCATCTGCGACAGTCCGAAACGCTACGATCGTCCCGGGCAGCCAGTTCTCCTACCCGAAAGGGATCCGTCCTAATGAGGCCGCGGGGAGCAATGTTCACAAGGCCCCCCCTCCCCCACCCCGGACTCTTACGCGACCCTGAGACTAAGCTGAGCTGAGTCCTGGCCGTCCACCCACCGAGTCTCGAAGGTGTCTATGAATCCATTACCGAAGGTGTCGACGTATTAAACAGGAAGCGTGTGATTTGTAGGCAGGGTGACGGAGAGAAGCAACACTCCTCCTGTCGGGTGTGAGAGTCGCATGCAGGGAGCCCTGGCACACGGCCGCTATCACGGAGTGGGCCCAAAGCGAGATCTGCCCGGGGCTGCGTGCCACCCCAACTCTCTGGCTGCCCCCCACTCCCGTCACCTTCCCTCCGAAGCCACGGCCCCCGCGTCCCGGGTTCCAGTTAGCGATTAGCGCCGGATATGAGAGATCAGTGCACCGGGAGATGCTTCCGTCCCGAGTGCTGGAAGCCTGTGTGAGTGTGTTGTTATGGGCCGGTGCAGGGCTTTTAGGCGTTAACACCCGCGAGCATGCGGCGGTAGTGGCCCAGCCAGGCCTGTGCTGGATAATCCCAGCATCCCGCCGACTGGGATTACCCCCACCTGTCCACGTGCCCGCCTCCCCTGTCAGTCGCCCAAGTGACGAGATTAACCCTCGTTAACCAAGCCGGACTATTGACCTCGACCGCAAATACCTGACTTGTTCTGTAATTAAACTTAAAATAAATATCCTGCTTTCTGGGCGGAAGCCAGGCATGGATTTGTAGAGATCTGAGATCTGTGTGGGCTGCAGGAATCGACCCAGGCCGATGCAGGCCTAAGGTCTTTGTTCTGGGGACGCCGTTACCACATTAAAGGCCAGTGTTTTTATTACACTTAGGAAATTTATACAGTATAGCAGAGTTACACTTCAAGGTTACTGTGCTCTATTGGAGGTCATTGTTCTGCATTAATACTGGCTGCCATCAGCGATGACAGTTAGGTACTTTTTAACGTTATTCGTACAAATGGGGCATCCTCAGATAAGGATCCCAGAGCTGGGTGCATCGTTCAAAGGAAAACTTTGTCTCGGGAATGAGAGGTCTCCTCTCTTCGTCGCTGTCTGAGGCCCCACTCGCTTTCATGTTTCCTTCTGCACTGGGGTTCAAATTGCCTAAATTGCGAGTCTCGGAAACTGGCACCCTGCAGCTTCTCTGGATGAAAGTGGGTGGAGTTTGCATGGGCCCCGCCCTCTTGAGATCCAGGCCTCTCCTTACACTTTCTCTCCGTCTCCTCTCCCTGATAGGAGCACGAGGGCGGCAAGGGAGCGCCACTGAGTCCGTACGCCCAGCACACCTCTTCTACCTCACCCGCCAAGACGGAGGACGGCGGGCGGCCAGGCAGCGAGCCCAACGCCGTCGCGACGACGGCGGGCACTGCGGGCACGCCCGAGAGGCGCAAGGGCAGCTTGGCGGACGTGGTGGACTCTCTGAAGCAGCGCAAGATGGAGGAGCTGATCAAGAATGAGCCGGAAGGTGAGCACATTCCAAAGGGCTATGTTTATCACCATGACATAACTTCTGACTGTCATGTGGATTATTGTGGATGCTCTGTGTTGTTATATGTGCTGAAGGGGGAAGGAAGCTCCGCCTTTCTGAACGATAATTAGCGCTCAAATTGAGGGCGGAGCCTGAGGTGCGGTCAGGTGGTTAGCAGCCGCGTTCACGCCGCAAGACTCCCATACACTTGTTATCCCTCTGCCCTTAATCTCGCCGGAACGATCCCTGTGAACTCCCCAGTGAGCGCTCATTCACGCATCTTATGTTTAGCCATTATTCATTAGTGTCAGTAATCATCCTCTGACCCGCCCCCACCCAGTTCTCCCCAGTTTCCGGCAGTTTCTTTAAGGTAATTCTGCTGTGTGTTGGTGGCTGATTGGCTCCCCAGGACGAGGCTTAGATATCGGTGTTTTAGTCCAGTCTGGCTCTGAGATCTGCTTCAGCACAGCTGCCCTAGATATCGCCCTGTTATCCATCATTATTGTTGTTGTTTTGTTGCTGAGCAGATCTATTAATAAGTGACTCACATATCACCCGCCTCCCCCTTAACTTTACCCACATATGAAGTTAGAGCCGCCGCAACCCCCCTGCCCACCTCCTCTGGCATTTTAGTCAGGCAGTTCTGAGGGCACCCTCCTTATCGGCCATGACTGACAAATTCCCGCTATCGGGCCGCTCTCGACTCACACCTTTGTCCTGGAGAGATGGCATCAGCTGTGTGGGCCGATCATCAGCCGCGTTTCGCATATTTATTGCGGCGCTGATTGTTCTGGGGCTGCCACGTTTCTCCTCTCGTCTGGACCGCCGTCGGACCATCGGAGCAGCGCGTCGCCGTATTTTCTGAGGCGTCCCCCCCAACTCCCCCCCCCCACCACTCCCGAGTTCCCACGCTCTGCCGCGGCGCCCTCCCGCCTATTCCGGGGCCGCTGTCGGAATCGTGAGCGGAGCGGTGGGGGGGAACAAGGCGAGCTTTGGCCGGAGCCTCTGATTCCCATATGGCCTCACTGCCAGGCCTTAGCGCTGCGTCACACGCCCGTGTGCAAGTACCTTTACACCGCTGAGCGCGCCGTAGATTCCAGGGTCTGCCGCCATTGCTCACAGAGCAAAGGATCAATATTCATACCGTTTCTAGAAAGTAGACAGTCCTGAGAACGGACCACGAGTCCAGCTCTGTCTACATGTCTCACTAACTATGTAGCGGCGGGTATACAACAATGACCAGGGCCTGCGAAATGTGTATCCACATGCACAAGGGTTCTGAAACGCATGTGTCTGAACATCTTCAGCCATTTTTCTGATTTTGTTGGTAATGGTGTCACACACACGACCGGATTTCCGTTTGTACTTTTGTCACATGTAGTGAGGCAAAGAAAAAAATCCACCCTCAAAGTGGACAGTCTTGTTGTGATTCTGAGAGAGAATTTAGTTCATGGAGAAGTTAACTTGGGATGTTCTGTTAGTCTCCCCACTCTCACCGAACAGCACCAAGGTCCCACATGCCCACCCAGCTGCGTGGCTCATGTTAGCGTTTAGGGGGAACTGAGGAAGACAAGACAAGAGGTGGGGGAGATGAGAGGACGGACAGGGAGACGGGAGGTGGGCCCTTAATCCTCAGAAAGGGGGACATGTTGTTGTTTCCCCGCCTTCACACACACACACAGACACATGCATGATTTTCTGGATTCCGGCTCTGGGCTGGATCGGTTACCCTGACTGCTAAGCGGGCCGTAAGGATAAAGGTAAGAAAAAACAAAAAATGAGGCCACCCTTCCATGCCGTTTTGAGGGGGGGGGGGGTGAGGGGACACCATGACAGGCGACCGGGAAAGGGTGGGGGGAGCTACGACAGTGAAGCAGCACCATGATAGATGACCGGAGGAGGGGGGACTGGGACAGTGAGGGGACACCATGATAGATGATGTGGGACCATACCATTCCTTCCCCACCCCCAGTCGGCTCTCCCTCTCCTCCTGGGCCAGCTCCTGCTCCACTGCCTGCAGCTCCGTGGAGGTCCTCTGCAGGAGGGCCGACACCGCATCCTGGGGGAAGGAGGGACGTGTACACACACATGCACGCATACATACAGACACACGCACACACAGTACTGGGTCAACGACTCCATACTTAGAGCCATGAGGCTGACCTGTCGAGGTCTGTGTGGGAGTGACATACAACTGCAACCCCTCCTCACATCGTGGATGGAAGGCGATGCCGTCTAGAACCTACCAGGTCCACGGCACCCCCACAGCTTTGCTGCTCCCCCTCAGGGGGGACAGGCCTGTCCTCTCGTAGCTCCTTGCTCCTTCTATGGGCATGCAACTCGTACCACTGAGTGGACAGGTCCCCGGAGAGCTGCAGGTTTGTCAGGCTGACAAGCGCCCCCGCCTGCAACAGGACACCCGGGTTAGCTGCGAAGCTACGCTGTCGGCAGCAGCCACCCCCACCAGCAACACAACAAAAGACAGGAACTGAACACTGGGATATGCAGCTGATCCCCAACACATCCTTAATCCTTAATTTGGGGGCGATCCCCAGCACTGGGGGCGGGGGGGGATGCCGGCCGGCCCTCACCAGGCACTCCTCCTGCCGTGACTGGCCCACGCGGCACAGGTCCACCCGCAGTGTCTTGCGCCAAAGTGCGTCCCAGGTGCCGGGCGCCCGGAAGATGTCGCCGAAGGCCATGCCCTCTGCCAGGCTCAGCACCCGAGTGCGGAACAGGCAGTAGGTGTCGCTGGAGCTGGGGAGCAGGACCAGCCGCAGATACCTGCCAGAAGGGGGCGTGTCAGATCGCCAACTTGGATGAAGAGTCACACATCCAGTTATCCGATACAGTGAGAGCGGCCTTCTTTACGAGTCCCGTTGGGAACCCAAAAGCCTGTTCCCTGCCCTCACCAGGGTGCAGGCGCAGACTCCCCGTTATGGCGCCATCTCTCACACAACAAAACTCTGCAGTGCAGTGACGCCCCGAGGCCCCGTTACAGGAGAGGAGTCGCACAGCTGTCCCCAGAAGCAGACTCCATGCTCGTACAGCTTAGTCAGGAAATCTGCCACACGGCACATTAATCTCTGCCGTCCCTCGTCGTGCTCTGGGATTCCAGTTTTGCCCCCTGTGATTTACGACCCCACTATGTAGGACACCTGGAACTCACCACTCTCAAGGCCAATTCATACTTCACTTTTCTGCGGTTTCGGTTGCGGATCAGGGGACGTGATGTAAATTTCATCATCGGGGGCTGGCTGCGGACGGCGCTCATGTATCCTAGATTTTCATGTCTAGCAGAAACCTTGTGCATCCGTGCGCACTGACAGTGCATGTGCAACATAATTGATTATGTGTTTCCAGTAGGTGGCAGCGTGGGCTTTCACAGATCAGTGATCAACCTCTAGAGAGAAGAGGAAGAATAGTTGTTGTAGCAGTTATGGTGAGCAGCTGTATGGGGAGGACCGGAGTTACCCGCATATTTAATTTGTCATACTGCCTAGACATCATATCCTACGCTAAAAAGTGGCACCATTGAAATCTTGGAGGTAAAATTTGCAGAGCAGTTGGGGGTTGGTGTCCCAGCTAATTTTGTCTTAAGGATTTCAAAATAACACGGTGTACCTTATTACCATAATAACGGCCAAGCCTTGACTAGTAACTTAAAACTGAAAGTTCATAAAAGTTTACCCGTTTCACTACGCTGCTGGTATGCATGTTTGTTACAGTTCATCTGCCCCCTTCCGGCCTGGTGGAATAATCACTGCTGTATGCGGCACCGACTGCAACCAGGTGAAGCCAGGTGAAGCATGAGCCCGCAGCTCGAAACCCCGACTGGAAAAGTGAAGTATGAGCTGGGCCTCACACAGGGACAGCAGCTCGGCCGTTAGGGCAAGTCACTATTAGGTGTACAATTCACACGCCTGGTACTGCTGGAACAGCTTTATATCACCACAAACGCTCCACTGAAATGCTTGCGCTTAATGGCACAAGAACACTGCCCACGGTAGGATTTCAATTAGGAGCTACTTGGCAGCAAATCCAGCCGCTTAATCACAGCGCCACCTGCTGCTCCGGGGGGATGCCACTGCATCGAGAGTCATTGCACGATCATTAGCCTGGATTACACCATCCCCAGCGTCTTGCAGCTCACACTGGTTTCTCCGGCGACATGCGGCGCTTTGGATTACCAGTTGAGAAGGTCCTCCCCCGTCAAGTTTTATCTTATTTTGGGAACAGGCTTCAGCACATGTGGAATTCAAAGCACCCTTCCCGCTGGTCAATTTGACACGCGTGTCTTCACAAGGAACACCACCAAGAGGACAGTTTAATGCAGTTTCTATTACCCGTTTCAGCCAAGAAGGAAACTCTACAGGTGAAAGAGTAAAAATTCAAAGAAAAAAGCCAGCATTAACTCTTCCAAACTCACCTCCAGTGAGAGCATGACAGGTACCTCTCTAACAACTCCCCCGCCCTGAAAAATGGACTCCCCCAGCAGATGATTGGAATGGGAAACTGACCAATAAGAGCCTTGCATCGTGCCTAAGTGGTGGTACTTTAGTGGTCCTGCACATTTTGGGCCACACCCAAGGGGGAATAAGTACTCCCTGTACACAATGCAGAGACACTACAACCACACACACACACACACACACACACACACACACACACACACACACACACACACACACACACACAGGTCCGCATACTCACACTTTGGTACCGGGAGGAACCAGCATGGCACCCTGACACTGTAGCTGCATGACGACGATGACCAACCCGGAGTTTGCTGCATCGTACCTGCAGAAGAGGACGGAACCCATCACAGGAGGCACAGTTACGAGATCTACCACCAACTTTCCGAGTGAAGGCACGAGAGCCAATACCCAGGAGGCGCAAAGAAATCGAGCGGAGGGCGACTGTCTGCTCCACTTAAGGAAATAAGGTCATTAAGCACGGCGCGACACGGCCCGTGGGTGGCTGGCCTCCGGGGGACACTCCGGGACGGTGATACTTTGCACGTCAGCGGTTTGTTTTTTTCCAGTGTGATGAGCGTAGGCCGGCCTGAGGCCGATTAAACTCACATCATTACAGAGAACAGCAAGCGTGCTATTGGGGGGTAGGGCCTCAAAAAAGACAGGGCTAAATGGGAGAATTACGTGGGTCGGGTGAACAGTTGGCACACATGATAGGGGCGTGGCAAAGGATTTAAAAGGCTGGCCTTACTTGAGCCCCAGGTGGAGTTGCACCACCTCCAGGGGGGCGGGTTCATCCTCAGTGTAGGACGGGTCTTCCACCTCATTGGACCTGCCAACAAGAGTTCAGCTGGTACAATGACAAAAGACAGATGGCACTGAGCTCACGGTCATCTGGTCACCCCACAAAACATTTAGTACGAGTAAACTGGTGGCAAACGGAGTGACAGAGTATGGAAAACCGCGCTGGAACAAAGCCATCTGGGAAAGCTGCCTCAGATCCACAGAGGCTCCATTAATGAAACGCCGGCTGATCCCACACAGAAAGCAGGAGAGGTTCACGGCTGTGAAAAAGTTCTCCACGATAGAATTGTAAGGAACATCTAGCTAAACCCCTAAAAGGACATAACTCTAGGCAAGGGGGGGCGGTCATCCCAGAAAATCATACTGCTTGTCATATTATCTTTTCAACACACAATCATGATACACAATCCGAACTGTGATCTTGCTTCCCAATTCTGAAGCCTAACGATTTATCTATCACCACCATTTATCGGATTAGAGACACTGTTCTGTCAAGTCTGAAAATATTAGAAGACTAGATCGTGGATGTCATCAAGATCGTCAGACTGCCCACCTGCCATACCTGGGAGGGAGGGGGGGGCAGAGA
>JAABNX020000001.1:11035144-11046052 GCA_015163995.2 Mormyrus lacerda
CAGTGACTGTGCGATACATTTAAAGGCCCGTGCAGCCGACAGTGACTGTGCGATACATTTAAAGGCCCGTGCAGCCGACAGTGACTGTGCGATACATTTAAAGGCCCGTGCAGCCGACAGTGACTGCGCGACAAATGTAAAGGCTCTTAGCTGGATCTTCAGCTTTATTCTTGGGCAAAAAACCTATTCTGAAGATGTCAGGAAAGCAGAGTTTCTTGCGCTGGATCTTGGAGCAGATGGGGGGGGGCTACGGTGCAGGGAGCCATGCAGCTGCAGGGTGGAGATGTGTAGCAGTGTGTACCTGCCCCCCCACAGTCCCCGGTCATGCTGGAGAGATTTAAAGAGGGTCAATGGATGGGGTTAGGCATCATAGGAGGAGGCAGATGTTGGAGCATATTGTGGAGGATTACGGCACTGTACACGGGGGGGGGGGGGGCACTGAGCCTATGGCTAATACCTTAACTGCGGGAAGGATTCAGCACATTTACTCATGCGCCTCAGAGGGGAAGGCCCACGTCTGTGTATCAGACAGGCCCACAGGCAGGTTCGGAGTGGCTGTCTACCTGTCTGTCTGTAGGTGACGTGGTGGTTAAAGGCACAGTTTTGAGGTTTCAGGTCCCAGGAAGACAGTGGAGTAAAATATTAATAGAAATATTCAAATATCCAAAGAGAAACACGTTGTTATAAAAAAGGACCATATAACAATCAAGTAATGATGATAATAATGACAGCATAATAATAATAGTAATATATATATATATATATATATGCTAACCCATCAGGGTTGCCATGGCCTGGAACCCATCCCAGGTAGCAGCCCCCCCCCCTTGGTGGGGTGACAGTGATAATAAGCATAATTCCCTTTTTGCGGGGCCTCGCTCCCTCCCCGACACAAAGCCGGCGTCCCTTTCCGCCCGTCTGCTGGCAGGGAGCTCCGCGAGGTCAGCGAGCTTTATCTTTCTCACAACCCCTGCAGTTCACGGCCGGCATGCCCCCCCCCCCCCCCCGGCTCTCAGCCTGGCTTCATTCAGGCAACAAAGCCGGTGGATGGGAGAGCAGCGTATAATCTCTGTGAAGCGGCGGATTATGGCGGGCAGAGTGTCTGCCCAGGGCGCCTGGCCTCGCTTAACGCACAGAGGGGGCCGGCCGTCACTGCCAGCCGTTACAGCTCCGCTTTGGGGCTCTGGGCCCCCCCTGCTTGTGTGTCTGTCAGGGACAGGCACCCCACACATCCTAATACACGCACACCTTTCTCCTGACGCTGCTGCCCTGATTGATTACGGATCATATTAAGGGATTAAGCGTGAGCCGGTGCGGACGGCAGCTTTCAGGGTTCAATCAGCCTTACCCCCGCGGTCCAGATTTGCCCAGTTGCCATGGGACTGTGCTGTCTGCCACGTTCAATTAAAGCTCCCCTCAATCCACCCCTTCCCCCAACATCTCAATACCCCCTTCTGGAAACATCCATTGACGTTCATCCCCCCACCTTTGCAGATGCCTTAACACTCGCCTTTTGTGGGGTCACATTTAAGCTACTCTGCATCATCCCACTCTAGATAAGGGATTTTTGCCCTTATAGGGAGAACTCAACAGCACCCCCTGTGGTCAGATTAGTCACTTCTTGTCTTCTCGCTCGTGCATCCTCTCTCTGAGCACACTCAGACCTCCGGACACTTCAGTGGGGTCAACTAGACGCCCTCTAGTCACTGTACGTATCACATGCCACACCCCCGCCTGAGTCGCCCCCATCCTTTACCCGGGTTTATTTACCAACCAGCAGAGGGAGCAGTCCTTCGTGGGGGACACAAGATTGTGAATTATACGCATCTGCATGTGCTGATGCGTGTAGCGTGGCCGCAGCCACGATGCATTAATCCACAACGATGCAGGATGGAAATAAAGCGGCCATGTAGCAGAGGGGGTGACAGAGAGAGGCGCGGGGGCCATTTGCATAAAAGCAGCCTTTGTTTCCCGCCCGTGGCTGCCGGCCAGCATGGGACAGAAGGACGGAAGTTTCACTCGCAAAACAGTGATTAATTTCCAAAATCTTAAAGAGAAACAGCAGCGAGGCACCAAAGTCTCGTCCTTCTGAGAACGAGCGCAAGAAAAAAATCTCCCGGCTTCTGTCACAAACCGGGTGTTTTTTGTTGTGTATCATCAAGAAAGGAATAGTTTTAAATAGAAATTGTCCCCTTAATTTTCTTAATAACATGCACAAAGGCGGTTCGGCTGGGTACATTTAACAGCGTCTGCTGGAATGTCGGGCAGCTTAAAAATAGTCGTGTTAAGTCTGTTTACGAATGTCGGTTTAGAGTCACCAGCTTAAGTCACTCGGGAGCTGCCTGTCAGCAGTGAGGGGCTTGAGCTGAAGGAGCGTTGCCTCGTGTGGCAGGGGACGTGAACCCGCGGAGCATTTCCTCAGTCTCTGCTGGACTTGCTTGCTGTCACGATATCGCAATACTACCTGTGACAAGCTTTGCTTTTACAGCCATGCAGGCCCCCTGAATACAGACTTGAAAAGGAGCCTCCTAACTTTGCTCTGTTTTCCCTTGACCGTTTTTTTTTTTTATCTCGAGAGACACTATTCCCCCTCCCGCGACCCTGATTCAGCATCATATCCCAGCATGCACCTGTACGGGATGCCTCTCACTCGTGTGTGCTGTTAGCCGGGCCCCTGGGGGCCGGGCAGTGGGACGCAAAGTGACAGGCCGTCCCAGAGCGGCGCGTGCCTCTCAGGCACAAGCAGCCGCCGCCCCCCCGCTAATGGCCGGCCCCGGCTTTTTACCCCATCTTCTTTTTGTTTGTGCAGTGTGCGTATTTATTTATTCATGTCTCTTTCTCTGTCCCTCCCTCCTTGTTTTCTTTCCCCCTCGTTTTGTTTTTGCAGCAGCTTTATGCGGCCCAGCTGGCGGCCATGCAGGTGTCCCCGGGGTCTAAGCATGGCAGCATGCCCCAGGCCAACCTCAGCACACACTCGCCCACTAGTGGCCAGACGGAGAAGTGCAGGAGCACCCCACCTCCCAAACCTAAGGTACTGCCTCTCCCGCCTTTTGTGGACCCAGTGGGCTGAGCGCAGTCTGACATCCCTCTAGTGACATTCCATGTAAGTGCAGTGCAGCTGACTCCCAAAGTAGGAAGTGCTCCAGCGTGTCTTCTGGGCCTTTGTTTTGGGCCCCAGAGGAAACAGGCACTTTATATTAATTCCCGGCAAACCGTTCCTGGGGTAGAGGCCCTGCAGCGAACATCAACTGCAATGGAATTGACCATGTCTGACACCATGGCCATCTCTTTACAATCTACAGGACTGGAGGGGGGGGACCTTTCTCATCTTGTCACTCTGCTGATTCATCCCTGTGCAGTTTACATCTCTCCCTCAGACCCCCCCCCTTCTCCTCCCCCTCGGGGCAGCGGTTGGGGTAAACATGCATTTTCCAGGGTCCTCGTTTTCCCTGGGTTTCTCGCCCCACTTAGGACGGCTTGACGCCTGTCAGGCAGCTGTTAGGGCTGGGGCACGTGGCTTTTAAGTGCTGCCCCCCCGTGGAGGTTCAGGTGGGGGGAAGCATAGGTGTGGAGCAGGGTATTGTGCCCCCCCCCCCTCCACGCTCACACACTGGCTGGCTCTTCATCACACATCTCCAAGTATGTTTCAAGGCCTCCTTCTGTGGCTTCTTGTCACCACGGTGACCAGCTAATAGTTTCCGTGGCGGCGAGTCCACAGGCCCATGACCCACGCCGACTGCGGGCATTGCTCAAGATGCCACCATGTCACACAGCAGGAGGCGACACCGCAAGCCACCCGCCAGCAGCGTGGGTGGGAATCGGCACAGCCTGTTCGCAGAGAAAGTCACCAGGACCTAGCGCGAGTTAGCGCCGAGCAGTTTTCACGCAGCCCATAGCATAGTGCCGCCGATTACACAAAACCCACCCTCTGGCCAGCCAATCGGACACAGGGCAGCCACACCCTATCCAATAGCGGGCGAGAGTATCCACAGTCCAGCCAATCGCATGCAGCTCAGCCACAGCCCACCTCGCCAATCTCTGCTGCTAATTCCTCCTTGGTGGCATTATTCATGTTGGCCAACGTCCCACTGACGGATTTTCTTCTGAGAGAATGAGCATTGGGAAGAGGCATTATCTGTAATAAATATTCACGTTTCTCCTGCAATCCAGCAGCAGAAAGCCCGACACAATATGGGTCAGAATTCAATACTCTCTCCCAGCTCCATCCTGCTTGCTCCTTATTCAGGGAGGCCTTTGTCTCCTGCGTAATGAAGAGATCTTGCCGGTTTGCCTCAATTCAGCCAGACCGTAATGAAGGCAATCCTGTTAAAGCTCATCGCCAAGCGCGAGCGGAAGGTCTTAATCAAGACGCACGTGCGCCGCACCAGTGCTCCTGACGGGCCGCTCACGGGTCTCCCACCGGTTCCGGTGCTGGACCAAAGGCTGTGTGCCCTGCAGGCCAGTCAGGCAAGGGAGTCGTACATGTGCGCTAGAGCCTGAAATGGCATAGGATAGTTGGTACCAAGGTATCGGTAATAATCGTAGCATGGGTGTTACAAGGAATACAAGGGAGTAACGTTGCTATGGGCACATCCTGGATTGTTACCATGGACACCGCAGCCCTACAGAGGACACATTGTCATCACTTGAGACCTGGGCATGGCATTGAGGACTCCAGATGTCATGGAGACTTACATGTATCTTTCAGTGTTAACACTGGCTGGGCCAAGGACCCCAGTAGTGGAAGGTCCCCTCTATAATGGAATATCTATGCTCTGTTTTCACGCTATGTCTATTTGGACTGTTTATCCTCATACTGTCAGACTAGAGTGGTAACCTTTGTTCCAGTCCTTGCTGCGCTTAATAGAGGCGCTCACATGACCTTGTCAAGCGCGTGTGCTTATATGTGGAGGTCTGCCGGCGTGTCAGCGTTTCTGATTGGGCCCCTGGTCCCAGTGTGTGCGGTCGCCATGGAGACGCCTGTGCTGTTTTTTGCCTTGCAGGATGAGGGCGCTCAGCCCCTGAACCTGTCGTCCAGGCCTAAGGCGGCCGAGAGCAAGTCACCCACCTCCCCCGCTTCCCCACAGGTCCCTGCCCTGAAGCTGGGCCCCGGCTCTCTGAAGCACAGCGCCCCCGCCAGCATCAGCAGCCCCCCCACCCGTGGCAGCTCCTTAGGTACCGCCCGCCGGCCGCCCACATGGGACCCAAACGTGTGTCTCTCCCCCTCCCCCGTGCAACCCATGATCCTGCAAGTGGTCCTTCACACTGGTCTGCCAGTACAAGAGTTATCACAGTGTGATTAAGCCAGTACTAGAGTGATTATCCCCAGCCAGCCAATAAAATGGGTGATTCTCACTAGTCAGCTAGTATAGGAGTGATTCTCACCAGTCAGTCAACCAGTACAAGATTATTACCGGTCAGGCAGTACTGGGGTGAATCTCACTAGTGTTTGGTACATTTGACGGTATCATGTGTTAGCAGAGGAGTGTATAAAACACCACAGAAGCTTGTATCAACTCACACTCAAAGAGCAGGAAGATCGCCTGGTCTAGAAGCTTCTGTGAAAAGCTGCCCTCTCGCCGCCAGTGACTGAGAGGAGCGTGAACTTCCTTTGGGTGTGAAGTTGGTTGGGGGGGGGGGGCATGTGACACGGGGGGGATGCGGAGAAGAGCACAAAGGCGAGGAGGCCTTGTGCTCGCGGGAGGCTCCTCTTACACAACTTGGCTTTCACACGGAGTGCAGGGCCCCAGCGCTAATGACAGCCCAGGCCGCCGCGCCGAGGTCTGCACTACAGACGTGGGGAGGCCCGCTCCGGCCTGGCCCCTCTCATCTCCACTCTCTTCCCCACAAACCGCCGGATTTAGCAGCAGATTATGGGATTTAGCGCCCAGATGTTTTTTTGTTCTCAGAAATGGATTAGGGGTGTAAAGTTTGTCAGCATCGCCGGGAACGCCGGGAACGTGGCGACGCGAGCCGCTTGCTCGCGTCCCAATTAGTCCCTGCCTTCTGTCCCACCAGTATTTCCATCTGTTCCCCAAGATATTCCAGGTCAAGATGTGATGCGTGACTCCGCCGCAGCGAGGTCTGGTGCGCATGCCAGTCGTGTGCGCGAAGCACCCCACCCTTGCACCCACCTCACCTATGCTCCCCCCATCCCATGCTACTCCTCATGCCCCTCCTCCCTCAGACCCCACCCCCATATCTGACCTCACCGCTTCTCCAATCACAAATCACACACAGCCCCGCCGTGATTTAGCCATGGTGTAGCTGGGGTTGGAGGGCTGGTAGTACCCTCTCCTCCATTTGACTCCAAAGTCCATTTGACTTTATTTTTCTAAGAGTTCAGTCCTGTCATTACAAATCTGAGCACTTAATCTAGCCTGAGACTGCATTTACTACTGGATTACTACAGATTAAGATCCGTAATCTGCCATAGGGCTTTTTGTTCAATTTAACCGGAGCTGGGAAGTTTGATGTCAGTGCCCCCCGCCCCCCCCCAAGACCCCTGTTTAGTACTGAGGCCGCCTATGTTGTGGTCAGAAAGCCGAGTGAATAATGCAAGTGCTGATCATGACGGAAGCCAGGAATCGTGTTTGAGATGCGCCGTTTTTGGGGCTGTTAGCATTAGCGAGATAGCGGGTCTTGTAGCAGGTTGTAGCAGTAGCGGTGTATGGGGAGTGGGGGGGAGAGGCAGAGGAGGGGGAGGGGTGTATAATAATCTCACAGTGCAGATTTGCCGATAGCTGCCCTTTCGTTGCACTTAGCGGTCACATTAAGACGGACCATGTGACCACCATCGGGATGTGGTGATGTCATAGTATAGATATGTGAATAAGCAGTGCGCTTGGGGGACAACATGAGCGGGTGTGTTTTTAGAAGTAGGGTTGGATTGGGGTTACAGCTAGCTTGCCTTTACCTGGTGGTGCACTTGCCAAATCCTCCCTCCCGCACTGTCTCCATGCAGACCTGCTGTCATCCATCACGTCGGCCGGCTACCTGAACGACCATGAGGCGGTGACCAAGGCCTTCCAGGAGGCCCGGCAGATGAAGGAGCAGCTGAAGAGGGAGCAGCAGGTGTTGGATGCCAAAGTGGCCGCCGTCAGCGGGCTGGCCCTCGGTGGCGGCCGCTCGGACAAGGTGTGTCCCTTGCCGACACTGCCCCCTGCTGTTGGGAGGAGTCTGCGTGTATTTCAGGGTTGCAGTCCCTGGGGTTTCAGCCCGAACATAACCCTGACCTCCGCCGGGAATATGCACTTCCCCTAACCCCAAAGTTCTTTTTTTAAACATGCAGTTATTCCTGCCAATTCTGTAAGCAAACCAGGGCAGGCCGGCTGGGATTGAGTGTGCAAATTAATCTGATTCATAGAAAAAGCTTAACCAACATTTTTCCAAAGAGTTACACAGTGCCCAGTGGTGTGGTTCTACACCCAAGATGTGGGTACTGCACTATAACAGCAGGGCCCCATCTGGGACTCGAACCTACAACCTTGCGGTTGAGCACTATGTCTGTTGATTGTGTACATGCCCATTTAGACCCATGTGGTGTCTTTGTGTGGGCATTGAGCATACTGTCTGAGGCCTGCCTTCTGCTTGACAGATTCCTAACACAGATCTGGGATTAAAGGATACCCCTGTCTGGGAATGGGACACGTTGCAGGTCAGCGTGTTAAAATCCGGGCGGCCAGTGAGCAGAAAGCCACTTGTGAAAGCGGCGGGAGTCTGCCAAATCAAAACCAGGCACTTTAGGAAAGCGACAAAAGAGTAAAAAAAAATGAAGAAACAATATTCCTGTGAAATATTTAATGTTTCTGCGAGAAGCTCCTGGGGCAGGGAGCCCTGCCGCCGTTCCGTCTGCAGAGACGCGGTGCCAGACGCTGAGGCGAGGCGACACCGGCTGTTTCCTGGGACGCGGGGCTAAATTGCGCTTATTTGTTAAACACACTGCAGTCAGCTGGAGAGGCCTGGGGAGCATCTGCACTGATGGCATTTAACATCTAACATCTCTCGGGCACACAGACACACACACAGACACACACACAGACACACACAAAGACACAGACAGACACACACACACATATATATATATATTCACACGCACAGAGACACAGTCCTTCTGTCACAGGGACACATATAACACAGCATTGTTTGCTCGCTCAAGCATTCTTAAACGTACACGGAAACACACACATTCTTTCGGTCACAGGGACACAGAGACGCTAATACAGGCTAATACAGGCATCACTTGTTCAGTCATTCTCAAACGCACACGGATACACACACACTCTCACACCTAGCCTGTCTGCCTCACACATATATATTCAGATATCCATTCTCTCTCTTTCTCTCTCTCTCTCTCTCTCTCACACACACACACACACACCTTTTTGAGCCAGTGATTATGTCTGCAGCACACTCTGTGAGACTGCGAGTCACCTGATCTTCATGTATAGCCAGCTCTATCTAGGCAGCCGAACACTGTTCGGAGACAGAGGCTACAAGTCTGCTTATTTTATGGTCAGAAGGTGGCGTGGTGGTTTAAGGGGCTGGCTGTGTTAAGTTAGAGTTAAGTTAATTATATAGAGTACCTGAAACATCTGTTGATTTGTAAGCCCAACAAGTGTGGCTGCATTTCTGTGTGTATATACTTGCAAACACAGACACACAGGCTTTACCTGGGTTCCTGTCATCGACTGTGGTTCTGTGTGTATATACTTGCAAACACAGACACACAGGCTTTACCTGGGTTCCTGTTATCGACTGTGGTTCTGTATGTATATACATGGAAACACAGACACACAGGCTTTACCTAGGTTCCTGTCGTCGATTGTGGTTGTTACATTTACCGCTAGTATGTAACCTTTGGGCTGTGGTGAAGGACTGTGGTTGTGTGGTTACCCAAACCGGGCCAAGCTGGTTGAAGAATCTGCGATAAGGAGCCGACAGCAGACACAGCGGATATTCCGACCTGAACCGCCGAGCCCCAGTGGCAGTGGGCATCCTGGCCGAGCGTGCTAGTAGATGACACTGCATCAGGATAATTCCCGTCTCTGCCCTCCCCTCAACCCCCCTTAATGCACATCAGATGCTGCTTAACACATGACTCTCCCCTCTTCTCCTCTTTGTGTCTGGAAGCTGGGGAGATGTTTTTTTGGAATGATGCCCACAGATGGGGTGCGGGATGGGGGTGGAATTGCAGGTCGGATTAAAGGACAGATATTCCCCCCACCCCCCAGAAGGGCTGATGGGAGTGCAGTATGGGAGTAGGTCAAACGTCAGAGTTTGATCTCACTGTGTTTTCAGTTGGGGTATCACCCGCACACGTGTGGGAACGTCACCCCCTGGCCAAACGCACTCCGTTCTATATTCTCTGCATGGGGTAACACCCTCAAAGTGCGTGTTTGGACACAGCGTCCCCTGGGATAATGCCCCCCCCCCCTCCATTGCACCACGTCCCTGCTCCCCGCTGGCGGATCGTGTGTTTCTGCGGCAGGTTTATTTAAATCTGGTGAATTAACTCGCAGGAACTATTTAATTGTACGTCTGCGAATAGAATAATGTGCTTTGCCGGGGTGGCCGGGGCGGCTGGGTCATGTTCTAATGGAGAGCGCGCTGTTGAGTGTGTTTTTATAGATGCCAGGCTTTGGGGATAGCTTCTAATTGTATAATTAGCCTGTAAATGCAGCACTCAGGGTGGGGGGCTCCCAATATATATGCAAAGAGACGGAGGTCTGAAATGAAAATGAGCAGGACGCCTGCATTAGGCATGTAAATGTGCGGTAAATCAGCCTTTTATTGAGTGTAATAAATACCCGTGGGGGTGCGTGGTCTGGCCCTCTCTCCTTCCTAGGGCACTCTCAGTCTAATGCGTTGCACCCAGGGTAGCCCCCCCTGCTTTAAGTATGCAGGGAGGGGGGGCAGCACCACGCAGATGGCGGCTGGCTCAGTATTCCTGGAAGGGCTGACACATGCGAAGCCCAACAGCAACACCCCCATCGCCACCATGAAAAGGAGGGGGCTGGACGTAAAGGCTTTCTGAGCAGTTCTCCATGCATGGCGTGCTCTGGGGCTGCTGAAATGTGATTAGATCTGGGGGCGGACAGAATTATTTGCCCCGCTTCTCCCGTACGCATGAAGCTGAAGTTTGAAGCTGAGCCTCACTAGATGGCGTTCTTAGGCCGAGTGGTGGCTGACGTCCGATTTCTCGACCACTTTTTGGACTTTGTGATTTGGTACTTCGTGGAGTCGTCCGTCACCCCCCAGTCCTTCGGTCCCGATTGGTACGGGCCGCAGGTAGGGCTCGCGTTGATGCGCACTTGAGCAGTTGTCAGGCAGAGATGTAATCAGCTCATCGCTCGCACGTGTACATTGTGTGCTCTCCGGCGCCCTCTTCCATCTGCGTGAGGCATGTGATATGAAACCACCCCCCTCCCCCATGCCATGAAAACCAGCACCAAATTAAACTAACACTTACTCTTAAACTCTTACCATCTCTCCTGTTGGATCTTCTGGGCATTACAGTGGACATACACACACCTAGCTGTGATCTGATTGCCATACCGTGAATCTTTCATTGGATAGAGGGGGAGTGAGCGGGGGGGGTTGACCTGGCCTCTCTGTCCCTGCGTTGATCCAGGACAAGGGCACCTTAGAGAACCTGTCGCAGCAGCTGAAGCAGTCCGAGGAGACCAAGTTCAGCCACGCCGTGATGGACTTCAACATCAGTGGCGACTCCGACGGTGAGCAGGGGCTGCGTTCAGACGGGGTTGCCGGCGTTCAGGTCCAGGGTGATGCCAAGAAGGACGGCGTTCTCCTCCTCACCAGCCGGGGCTGCGCTCAGGGGCGTGTCGCTCATGGGCCCTGGCGAGGGGGTCGCGAGGGGGTCACGAGGTGGGGGGGGGGGGGGGGGGT
>JAABNX020000001.1:11057040-11067610 GCA_015163995.2 Mormyrus lacerda
CAGTGTAGCTGGACCCTCCTCTTGTCACACTTACCCAGTGTAGCTGGATCCTCCTCTGGTCACACTGGCCTGTTGTAGCTGGATCATCCTCTGGTCACACTGACCCAGGGTGGCTGGACCCTCCTCTGGTCACCAGCCTGGTATACCTGGATCCTTCTCTGGTCACACTGGCCCAGTGTAGCTGGACCCTCCTCTGGTCACACTGGCACAGTGTAGCTGGACCCTCCCTTGGTCACACTGGCCTGGTGTAGCTGGATCATCCTCTGGTCACACTGACCCAGGGTGGCTGGACCATCCTCTGGTCACCAGCCCGGTATACCTGGATCCTTCTCTGGTCATACTGGCCCAGTGTAGCTGGACCCTCCCTTGGTCACACTGGCCTGGTGTAGCTGGATCCTCCTCTGGTCACCAGCCTGGTATACCTGGACCCTCCTCTGGTCACACCGGTACAGGGTAGCTGGACTTTCCTTTGGCCCACTGTAGGATGAAGGCTGTCTGTTTTTAAGAGGCATACACAGCTGCGTCCTTTGTTTGCCCTCACATGGGACCAGCGAGGGCCAGGTTTTCACCATCCTGGCTCTCTGCGCCATGCTGAGTGCCCCTCAGTGCCAGGCAGCTGTCCCCTTGGTTCGTCTCCTCGAGAGCCGCCGCGGCTGCCAGCACCGGGGCCCGCCTGACTGCAGAGGAGACCCCTGGGCCTGCGGTCCTTTCCGAGTGCCGGCTTTGTAAGACGCCCGTCTCCGATTGTCACATGAGGCCCTTTGGCACATCCCTGTCTCCGGGCAACTGTCCCAGGTCTAGCTCTGGGCTGCCTTCCCCAATGCTGGCTCACGGGTCGAGAGTGACGGCGCAGGCAAAATGGAAGCGGCACGGCCCAGGTCACCGCAAGCCTGGGAGGTGGCCTTCATTCAGATTCATCTTTCTGAAAAGCAAACTGGCCACACCAGGGCTGGGCCTAAAGCGGGGGGCAAACTCTCTTTTCTGGGCATTGGTATGATCTGTTCTTGTTTTAATTATTTGCAGGCCTGCATTTGCTGAAGGTCGCACAGTTTACAGATGGGATAAGCCTACTGGTCACTGGTTTACCCACAGTGTTCTGTGATTGTCTTTGGGTTAACATACTCCTGCTAGTCTTTGGGTTACAGGAAAACATTCAGTGCTTCTTGGTTTAGCATAGTGAACAGTGTATAGGGTGAAGGCTATATGGCCGGGGTGGCCAATCCTATCCGCAAAGGGCCAGTATAAATGCAGGTTTCTGGGATAACCTGTAGGTCAGCTGTTCAAACTCAGGTGTGAGGACTCTTCAGCCAATCAGTCCTCAAATTAGTAATCTAATTAGGGAGCTACAGCAAAAGCCAGCAAACACAGCAGCCCTTTCTGGATAAGATTGGCCACCCCTGGTATATGGTATTGTAGAGGGTATAGAGTATATGGTATAGGGTATGACAGGGGTTCCTATAGTCTGGCCGTCGAGAACAAATACAGACCTTGTTTTCAGTTCTCTCAGGTAGTTGGTTTAATAATCACTGATTCTGATTAGCCACAAGGGCTTTACACCTGGCTCACATCTACAGGAATGCTTGAAAATCATCAGGTCTCAGCCCTTGAAGACTGTGATTTGAATAGCCCTGGGATGTACAGTGTAGAGTATAGTGTATAGGGTGTAGGGCATAGTGTACAGTTTGTAGGCTATATCGTATAGTGTATAAGGTGCAGGGTATAGTGCATAGAGAGACAGCTATATGGACTAGGGTATAGGATATACAGTATAGGGTATAGTGTATAGGGTGTAGGGCATAGTGTACAGTTTGTAGGCTATACAGTATAGTGTATAGGGTGTAGAGTATAGTGTATATGGTGTTGATGATAGGGTATAGTATATATGACACAGTGTATAGAGTATAATGAGCAGGGTTTACTGTATAGGGTACAAACTATAGGATAATAGAGTACAGCATACAGTGTACTAGATATAGGGTTTAGGATATAATGCATAGGGTAAAGGTTATAAAATGTAATGCGTCGTGTACAGCGTATAGTGAATAGTGTGTAATGTATAGGATATAGTGTATCGGGTATAGGGTAGGCTCAGCACCTCGGTGGGTACAGATTTTATAGGAAAACATCTTCTGTATGTTTTTGCATGTGTCTCACTGGTGCCAAACACCATATTGTGGATAAGAGGGTCAGTATGCCAGTGTGGGATCTGTTGGCTGGATTTGTGCTGAAGTCTTGGGATTAGCACTGGAAATGTGTTATTTGATATGGATTTAGGCTTAACTTCGGAGATGACGGGCAGATTGTGATGTGACTGCTAAGCAGGTTGCAGCCCGGCCTTCCTGACAGATATCTCTCTTAGACCATTCAGTCAGTTTAAAATAGCTCACAGCGTATCTGCAAATGTTACGTCGTTAGCCAGTTTCACAGTTAGTGCTGCCGGAGGAGGGTGGCGCAGTCAGTAGCGCCTTGCATGTTCTCTCAGTCTTTATCTGGGTTCAGCCCTTAGAGTCCGAAAGCGATGCGGCCACACCTCAAAGCGTCTCTCCGTGTGTGAATGTGTATCTACGCAGTGGTAGACAGATCCAGGGTTTCCTCTGCCTTATTCTTCCCAGGACAGACTACAGGCTCATTGTAGCCCTTTCCTGGATAAGGGGTATGGATAGATGTTCCTGTTGCAGTTTAGGTTAAGCGTCCAAGGTTGTCGACTCTCACACTTTCCGGCTTTCAGGCTCACGCAAGGAATCTTACGGCAAATACGAGTTATTCCATTATAAGCCTAAAATTAGCTACATCAAAAGCATTAGGGTAGTTTGCAAACCCTATGGACTATTTACAGAGTAATAAAACTGTTGCGTACATGTACACGCATGTACAGACTTTTCTGCAATTGAAAATCTCACGCCGTTTGAGTGTTTTCCCAAAGATGAAGAATCTTCGTAAATTTCACCCATTTCTGTAGCAGTTAGCTTGGTGTATCCGCCACGACTGCGGCAGTGTCAGCCTATGAGGGCAAGCGTAAGTACATCCTAACCAACACACCAACAAATCGCCAGCGGGACCACGGAGAGGCACGGACCTCGGACAGGTGTTTTTGAGAAAGGCTCTACCGCAGAAGCCCATGCGCTCGCATTCTCCCTGCATGTGGGTCACTGTAGCCTTCAGAGCAGCAAAGCCCAGTCACCATATTACTAACAACACGTTTGCCCAACTTACTATCGAATGTGCTGCTGGCTGTCCAGTGCAGGGCATATTTGGGTTACTGTACGAAGGCGGCATGCCCAGTGTGGCATGGGTGTTTTTTTTAGCACTGTGGGGGCCAAACAACAGCAAGGCACAACCCAGCCCACTGCCAAGTGGCCCCTAGGAAGGCAGTACATCGGCAAGCTAGCGGCAAGCTAGCGTACTGCCTAATGACCTAAGCAGTGCTCTTTGCCGTTGGAGGCAAGCCATATTTGAACTAATTCATTCATTCACTCATTCATTTTACAGACTCCTATAGAGGGTTGTGGGGGTCCAGAGGAAGCTGGCAGGGAATGACCCAGGACAGAGCATCAACCAGTTCTATATATATGACTTTGTTACTTAAAAACATCAATCGCATACTTAGGTGTAAAAAAAAGGCATTTTAAAATGAAAGAAACGTTGCTCCCCGGTTTCTAGTCTAATCGGTGCCCTTGAACATCATACCTTGGGAGTTTTTCAAAACAAAGTGTCAAAATAAAAGTCTTCAAACAGGGCCGGGGTCTCCATCACCTCTGAGAACCTCTCTGTGGACTCATAAGCCAGGTCAGCCTGTTGGTACCAGGAGACTGGATCACCGGGAAAATGCTGCTGAATGTAGTTTGACTGTCCATCCCGGTATCCGGAGCCAGACCGCACCCGAGACGTCACACTGCAGCAGTCACACCGCTCCAGTCATCCGTGCCGTTTGGACCAAGAGACTCTGTGTCGTTCATCGCCGTCTGGGTCACGGGACATAACGGATCCACTTCCAATGCAGGTTTTCAAGCTTGTGGTGTTACCAGGGTTATTTTCATGGAATTAACGGCGGTTGAGTCAATATTCCAAATTCATATGCAAATTACTCACACTCCCAGTCTTGGCAAAGCTTTACGTGTCCATATGCGTCATTTTGTATTATGTAATGGTCTTAGTTGGTTCCCTTTTTTAGAATCCATAAGGCTGATATTGAGTCATTTAGAGCATGCATTGTATTAAACACATTCAAGGTTGACTCTGCTTAACAGCTACCTTAGGTTGCTCCATTTTAATGGGATGTGGTCCTCCAATCACATACCACCCTCAAAGGCGTGTGACCTAATGTGATGCTTATAGTCACTCAAAACACGATCTTGTGTGTTTGATCAAGGACCAAAAAAATGGCACAAAAAAGTCTAAAATGATCATTGTCTTCACAAAAGTACATATCTAACTACGACTGCTTAGATCGTCTTAATCATTCGCTGAAAACAGAAGTCATATGTCACTTCCTGTTCCATTTCCTGCGGTCAGCTGTCAGCAGACATCCATTTGCACCGCTCCATCTGTCCTCGGCATCCAAGCCTTTTGACGGCTCTCGCTGCAGACGCCCCCGCCAGCAGACGCCCGGCACCCTGGCGGCGTAGACGCTGCTCTGCAGCCTGCAAGGCACCGGCACCTGCAAAGACTGCACTGTCTGCAATGTAGCTGCATCAGTTGCATCTGCGGTGGCTTCAGTTTTTTCAGACAGGTGGAAAACAATGTCATTTTTTTGGGGCATGTTTGATACTTTTAACTTGGTGAAGATAGTGGACACTTGCTAATACAGATTGAGTGCAAAGAAACTGATTGGTACTTGTTAAGACAGATAGATTCAGCCTGAGTACCATACAGATGCATTTTTTATTATTTACTTTATTGCCTTAGTGTTTATTAGAGAAACTCAGGTTAGATCTTGGCCTGGGGAATGTTCCACGAAGGGGGATTTCTCAGTTAGCTGGATTAACTTAAGCTATAAATCCTGATTGTCCAATAGGAATGCTTCTTACCTGAATTCTTATTGGGCATTACTTATAGCTTAAGTTAACCCAGCTAATTAAGAAATCCTGCCACGTGGCCCAGGCTGCCGGTAGCTCAGTGGGTAACACCGCTGCCTTGCACCTTCAGGGTGGTTGCTTGAATCCCACCTGCTCTTGGTGTTTGTGTCTTTGGTGGGTTTCTCCCTCAATCTAAATGCACGCAGGTGTACTGATGTCCTTTAATTGTTCAGTGTTGTCTGCACCTCATGCTTATTTACTCTCTACTCCTAGGTGTATGTCAGGGCTACTCAACGCACGGTCCTCAGAGGCCGAGTCCTGCTGATTTTCCAGCCTTCCTTTACCTGTGAGCCAGGTGTGAAGCCTCTGACCAATCAGAATCAGTAATTATTAAACCGTCTGGGAGAACTGAAAAGAAGGCCTGGATTTGAAATCGAGGGCCAGAGTTGAAGAGCCGTATTATTCAAACCACACGTCTAACTCCCTCGGTGTAGATAATGCAATAAGCTGCCCTAGAATGGCCAAAACATTCATCAGTCAGCTGGGAAATGTATGGATATAAATGTCCAGCTTTGCACGTTCACTGGCCTGCGCAGAGATGCCAGAGTTCACAGCGTCGTACCTGTGCGTGTCTCGGCTGTGACAGGCTGGTGAGACCGACGCACCACATCCCAGCATGCTGCCTGTACTTCCTAATAAGCTGCTTATTTTTTTTCTACTGCTAGGTGTTTATTGCACCACGGAGGCACCCGGAAAAGTCGGAGGCCTGCTTGATAACGATAATGGATTCTTTACTTTGCCCTTTGAAGTCGTCCGTTTTAGGGAGACGTTTGCAATCTAATTACCGACTGAGCCTGACTCCTCTAATAGACACAGCCACGAGCGACATATCTGCCAGCGATGGGAAACGTTTAAAAAACAAACACGGGAATCACAAGAGGGAAATTTGTGTCGACAGCTGGAGCCTGTTTGGGGTCACGCACACAGACTCGGTCCCCCGGAAACAGACCCCGGCGTGGGTTGAGGATTTGAAAGCAGACCAAGGGGAATTATGGGAGATCCTTCTGTTGTTCTGCATAGTGGATATGGGGCTCGACGTGTCTCTTGCTGGGATGGACAATACTCCCTCAGTGGGCCCTAACCATGGCAAGGGGGGGGGGACTATTTCAGGGAGGCAGAGGAAGTGCGATTTTTGAGAGAAGGGGGAATAAAACAGCATAGTTTGCTGCACAAGCTGCAACAAAGTCATGGAAAGAGAGACAAATCAGTTACCTGTCCACTTCCACCACCCGTACAAAATCCTGACCAGCAGCCAGCGGAGCCCTGAAATGAGTGGGATGGACGTACGTCGCACCCGGTCCTGCTTTATGCACCCCTCCCCATCCTCCCCAAAAGAAAAAGAATCTTTGCACTGACATTTGGGAGCAATTTGAAGTGTATTGCAAAGGTTGTCAAGGGATTAATCTCATATCACGCTGCGGCGCAGAAAAAAAAAAAAAGAAACACTTCTTCCAAGAATTAAACACAATTTGCCCATCAAGCCGCTTCTTTGAGAATCTGAGACAAGCATAAATAATATCTCTGCAGTCCAGACTCGCCAATTTACGAGCTTAACGTCTTTAAATGTTATTACTGGTGCTGACAAGGTTAACAGTTCTGCTCCAGGGAGCGATTTCTTATCCTGCCTTACAGCGTGTAAGGGTTTGTGAGGCATACCTGACAGCCCCCCCCCCCCCACCGCCACCACCACCGCCCTCTATCAGGCTTGAGGAACCCCAGGGGTGACAAACACTCCGAATGCCAAATTCGCTCTCCGCGTTCCAGCCTACCCCACTCTCATATTCATGCTCTCCTCTTCTGCACTCCTTCCTCACAGTCTGTTCCAGCCCAAGCTTTTCCCTACACATCACTCTGTCTCTCTCTCTCTCTCTCTCTCTCTCCCTCCCTCTTTTTGTCTCTCATCACTTTCTGTGCTTTATTGTTTTCTCTATTCTGACATTGTTCTGGCCTCTTCTCCTCTAGTCCAATATTTATTTTTTGTTGTTTTAAACATGATACTTTTGCAAGTAAAAATATGGGCAACATTTTACTTAAGGCCACGTTTTTAGTAATTTATAAACAGATCCATAATGCGTTATGATACATTCATAAAGCATTATAAACATGGCTATGAATATTTATAAAAAAGGCATAACACATTATAGCGTGTTTATTATGCATTATGGAGGCTCTATGAAGCTCTCATCTATAATGCACTATACATGCCTTCATAATGATTCAATTGGTTAGTATAAGAATTAAGGATGCTTTGTACTGCATTATGAAGGTATCTATATAAAGTCTTGTGTGCCTGTGGTGGATGTGATTTCACAGGCCCCGAGGAAGAGAGCTGGCTGTCTGGACCACTTTACGTCATGTAAGCAGCATAAGTGAAACTGAGAGTCAGGGTCACCCCCAGGGGGTTTATAAGTAATAGTAACATTGACAGACTCGTGAGTTTATGAGGAGACTTGTCATTGTCTCCATTTCCTTCAAATACATCCCTGAAAGTAATCATTTTGCACCCAGAGAAAGTATGCAAAACGGCGCCATGTCTTTTAAAAAGCGATGTGACGATAGAGATGCTTTGAGGGAATACGACGTCCCTCACAGAGAGACGCGCGGAGCGGACGGTCTCTCGTTATCACTTCCGCCACCCACTTCTCCTGTGAATGTTCCCCCCCCCGCTCCGCCGGGGCCCGTCTACCAGATGACATGGTGTTGCTGGAGGCCACTGGACCGTCGCAGTCACGCCGCTGTGCGATCAGACGAGCTCGGAGGTGCGAGCCCAGCAGGCACACGTGTGAGCCTGTCCCTGCAGTCAGAGGGAGGAGCTCAAATGCTACGATCTGCTTTGCATTTGTTTACCTGGAACCACGCAGAGAAAACCTGTGGCTCTGCTCCGGCATGCGATAAGTACCTGCGGATGCTATATGCACTCTGATTGGTGGGCTTTGCTTTCCGTCCTTATTCTAACCGCCTATCCTGGTCCAGGTGTCATGGGCAGGGGGGGTTTGGGGTAGGGGTGCTGGAGCTTATCCCAAGTGGCATAGTCTAAGGCTGGGGTACTCACTGGAACACAGTGCACCATGTGACTGTGAAACACCAATGACTGCATAACATTGAACCATTGAAGGAAGCAATAAAGTTAATGGTAATGCTAATTTACTTGACAACAAGAAGCAAACCCATAGAACTTCTGATCTACGGACAAGTGAATTTGGTTAAACCTTTCAGTGAGCCTCAGTTAGGGCTTAACTAGGTGAACAAATGGCCTCATATCCACACAAACACAAATACATATAGACACTCCTCAACTTACGATGAGGTTACATTCTGATAAACCCACTGTAAGTGGAAAATATCATACACTGAATATGAATATGATATATATATAATATATAAATAAGTACATATTTACTCAAACTAGCTAAATACCAGTAATTGAAAAACCATACATGAGTTTTATTATTAAACAAAAACGCTGTACATGAGCATGTATGAGATATATATGCCGGCGGTCGCTACAGAGATTGGATGCATGGCTGGTTGGATGTAGAAAGTATTACGCAGCATATCGCTGGTCCAGGAACAGATCAAAATTCAAAGTCTGATGACGGCCAAATGTGTATCGCTGCCTCACCATCGTAAAGTTGAAATATCCTGAGTTGAAGCACCCTAAAGTAAGAAGCATCTGTACAGCATAGATGATGAACTTAACACCAGTAAAACACTCTGCTCTGCCTACAAATGACCTTTAGTTATCGTGAGGGCAAATATCTACTTCCGGAATGTTCCCCGTCTGTGCAAACAGATTCCAGAGTCTCCGTGGTGGAAAACCTCTCGGGAAGAGTTACACTCCGTGGCCAGGGCCGGACCAAATGCCACGTAGTGACTGAAGACACATGTCACCTGTCCCTGGATATTTTTTTCATTTCTATGCATTTCTGCACCATTGCATCAATAATAATAAGTTGTGTTATGCATGTGCCAGCCGTACGATGCCCTTGATTTTGGCTTGTTCTGGCCACTGTCGACACAGGAAAGATTACTTTACTTAGTGTAAAACAGACCTCCAATGTAATGTACAGTTGCTGCGTTCTGGATTTTTTCAGCCAATAGCGATTCTCCCAGCAGCTCTTGAATGAGCAGCATGGAGTAGAACGGAGAGCTTCAGCCAAGGAGTTTTTTCCCCCGAGGTGTGAGGGACCCGGCCTTCACACAGGGATTCCTACGCACTGCAGCGGATGGGCTGGGCCAGTCAGCTCGGCCTTCGTGGAATGAGATTGGACGAGGGGCCAACCAATCACGTGCCCGCATTCCTTTGGCTTCTGCGCTGGCTGGCCGGCTTTAAATTATAGTGGGGATTTTAGCTTTAAAAGGCAAAAGAATCTATAGTGTCAGTTCTGTTTAAGACGGGGTCTCCCTCCAACTGTGTGAAAGTCCAGCCACAATTCCTGCTGCAGACCCACAGGAATTCGAGGAGTTTTGTGAAAACCCCCAGGGTGCACTGTGGGTCATGTCACACTTTTAAAATTTTAAACTTGTATTTTCTCGCGAGCACTAACTTGCCCTCGTGTGCATCAGTTCACTGTGGGACAGAGGTGTAGATGATAGACCCTGACCCTAACCCTTACCCGAGCCATAACGCTGACCCTGACGCCATGCAAGCACTTTAACACTGCTCCTGTATGTGAGACAGGAAGCTGCTCTGCCCTTGTGGGGGGGGGTGTTGAATGGCGGTTCACACACCAAAAGGAGAAGAATGTGCTTAACTTCACCTGCCAGCACTAATTTACTGCAGTGAAACGTCTCATCCCACAGCTTAGTGTCGGCCTGGGTCGGTCCCAGGAGAGCGAGAGGGGGTGTGGCGTCTTAGCCCTTCCCACTCATGGGTGGGAGTCTGCCTGTCATTTGTCCCCCAGGAGCACCCATGTGGAGGCGGAGTCATTCAGTCAGTCATGATGGGCAGCAGATTGGGCGGGGCATGAACAGGGGGCGGTTCCTTGTCCGACAAGGTTGTGCGTGCGCCCTCCCCCCCCCCCTCCACCTTAGAGCTTGAGGCATCCTGGTGTGAATCTGGATTAAAGGGCATCTTTTAAGCTTCCGTTTTAAGTGGAGCATGTAATCTAGAGGCTATGAAAGGCAGGATTCTTCACCGTCTGCGGAGACAAAGCCGGCTTTGAGTTGAAATTCAAAGTCAGATTGTCGCCTCTGGAAAGGATCTCTTCCACTGTACAACAGATCCCGAAAAAATGATCCCTCCCTTTCAGGGACTGTCCGCAAGGTAAAACGCTGGTAGAAAAGGATTTGCATTCGTTGATGGCAATATGAAAGGGATATTTCCAAATCTGCAAAAAATTAAAAGTTGCTTTTAAGATCTCAGATTTAGCATCTAACATGTTTCTGAGGGACGCACCCCTGTGAGAGATCAATGGGAGAGCAGTGAAAGAGCAGTGAAAGCACATGGCGATGTGCCTGTGCTGTTGGTCACATGACCACACTGTGGGAGTCTC
>JAABNX020000001.1:11079209-11104405 GCA_015163995.2 Mormyrus lacerda
ATATTACTGCTGTTTTTAGGATACTTCTAATACCTATTACTACAACCTCAAATAATAATAATAATAATAATAATAATTGCTTTTATTCTTATAGCTGGCTTTACTATTAACTGTTGGCTGTAATTCAGAGTAATTCATTTTTAAAAAGAAAAGCAATAAATAATTATATTTTTTAATGACCAAATGACATATTGTGTTTTAAATTTATTACAAAATAATATTATTTGTATTATAAAATATTCAATTAAAAAATGACCTGGTTAATCTGTAAAGAATTATTTTGTTAAATTACCAACAAAATATTATATTATTAACTTGATATTAATTTAAATACAGCATGGGAAAAATTACGGATTATTTTTAAAATTTCCCTTTATCTGGGAAAGTAATCGTGATTTAGATTCAAAATCACCAGGGTGTTCCTCGGACGCTTTCTTTGAAAGCTCTTGCATATGTGATGTTCTTCTCGTTACGCCGAAATGAAAAACGGTTGGTATTATAAGGGGGTCAATCTGATCCGAAATCAGTTGTTAAAGGCGGACAGTAAAGCGCCGACGACTTAGGCAGCTGGTGTCCGTGGGGTTTCGCTCCACACCCCGAGCAAAGCGGGCTCACTTCCTCCCTTCAAAGACGCGCTCCTGGAAGGACGTCCCGCACGCGCGCGCGCGAGCGCGAGCGGGGGGGGGGGGATCCCGGATCCTGGGCTGCTCGCTCTACCCTCCGCCGCCGCCGCGCGCTAACCCCTCTGACAGGTCAAAAAGAAACACGTTCACCGCCATATGGTCCTCACACTTGTCGCACTTTTGCTTTGCAAAAAAAAATACATTTATGAAAGGAAGCAATTAACCTCCCCCCAATTACGGTCTAATGGGATCTAAAAAAACAAATTCTGTGCTTTTAAAACATATGCTTTTTTAAAAATCTCATCTCAAATGTAGATATTATCAGTGAGACTTGATATAGTGTCTTTCACAACGATCGTTCCCCCTGAGTTCTAATTAGTCATTAAATTAAGTGGACTTTCATGACACGCGCCTACGGATTCTGCCGGACAGTGGCCGCGCGCGTCCCCGAGCTTGGCGGCCCGCTCCAGGCACACGGCTCGTCGATTTAGTTGTTACTCGGCTTACTGCTGCCACCTGCTGGACACATTTAGAAATGTATGCCCTGGAGGCCGAGGTGGCCTCAGCGCACCAGCAAGGCCTGGTCCGGCACATCGGCAGGAGCGTCTTTGTTATTACTGCGCACACAGCCATATGGGAGATAAAGGTCATTTTATTGAAATTCAATAGGCTGATGTGTTCAGTGGTCACTGTGGTAATTCGTTTTCAATTCGAATCGAGACGCTCGCCAGGCCACTTCCGACAGCGAGCAGATGTCTTTGAGGTAAGCGGCTAGAGTTACCATGAGTCCGGGTTTCCCCAGGCACGTCCTCTTTTTGGGGCCCCTGGCCGAGCGGTTTGTCAAAAATCGGTGGTTTGCCCTGCAACCCGTTTGACTCAGTGTTGCAAGTTACAGTGCAGTAGCAAGTGAAGGAAATAGCATCAGGTGTCAATATACAGTACTGCAGGCACTCAGTATCAACGCACAGCGTCTGCAAGGCTCATGCACACGTAATACCTAAAAAATTAACCGTTATGCACGATGCTCCTGAGTGACGTCAGCTGCCGGAAACCATTGTCACTTTATTTTTGTTGTGGTCTGAACAGTGAATCGTGTCGTTTGCTTGAAATTTAACATCGTTTTGTGACTTTTGTTGAAAAACACTTGTATACACGTATATTGTGTCAATTGCCTGTCACTATTTAACTGCAAGGTTACGTATGTCTGGGTGTTTCCGGATGCGAATTTTCGTTTACAAAGTAGTTAGGGAAACTCATTAAGCGCGACATGATTGGCCGGTGAACTTAAACTCATTAATATTCTGTTCTCAGACATGTCCTCTTTTTGTCTAACCAAATATGTTAACCCTTTGAACAGATGTCTTAATCAAAGTGGTTCCCATCATTGTTCAAAGCGACCTGGGGCGGGGGCTCCCCAGACAACCCCCCCTCCATGAGCCATTACTATTCCATCACCACTGACATCACTTCATGATCACTCACCTCTCCAGCTGAACATTGCCAGTATGAATTGCTTCCCGTCGTCCTACTCAGACTCCGCCATCCCTAATGCTGGTGTATCCTTGTTATTGCACAGTATGTAATCTGATAAGTTACCTTCACAGGAATAATTCTGCTGCAAAGACTCTTTTTTTCTGGATCTCTAATCAGATCAGGCCGGGTTCGTGTGAGAGCTCCGGGGGAATGGAAACAGAGGTGTAGCTCCGCACTGCTGCGCTATCTGATTAGTTTAGGTCTCTCTGCTCCTGAAAAGTGTTCGGTAATGCTGAGACCCCGGCAATGCGGCCTGGCCCACCCCTCTCTCTGTGCTCATACCCCTCACATCCCGCTCTGCAGCCTACCTTCAGCAACATGGGCTCAAAGGTTGGCTGGCAGGGGGAGCCCAAACTGGGGGTCACGGCGACAGGGAGGGGGTTTAATTGAGCCACGGCACATTGATTGGATTGACTTTGCAGCTGAATTGTAGCATCCCCACCCCGACCCACTGCTATCTGTCAGCTCTCTGTTGAGTTGGACGTGTTCCACTGGGTGTCGACAGCAGTGTGCATGTAAGCGCGTGCGTGTGTCTGCAGGGAACATCTGCATGTCGGAGGGGGGTGTGGCTCAGCAGGTTAAACTACGATATCATAAGGACACTTGTTTGAGTCCCATTCTTTGCAGAATAGTCACATGTCTGTTGCACCTTTGAGCAAAGGACCTTAATTCCTCCCCCTGCCAAAATGCTCCTGGGAAACCAGATTAATGGCTTTGCTTTTAACTACATACATGTTTGACTATGTCTCGAAGGAAAACAAGATGGGATATGTGCAGAGCATTCCAATGTACTTGTGCAAATGACAATTAAGGGATCATCTTTAAAGGTGTGGACTGCTACATCTATGTTTTATCAGCACAAGGCAAAAAACAAGCAGTGAGGTTATCACGCACTGCGCTGAGTGACACTGCAGACCAAAGGCAGTGTGACCCCGCTCGCTTGTTGGGGGTGCATCCCATGTTCCCAGACAGCCATAACGCTAATCTAGCACTAATCTAACGTAGTGCCCTCCTCAAACATGCCTTTGATTGGGTTCACACGTAGTTGCTGTGCTCATTCCCTTAAACGCTCCAGTGAAGTTTATCCATATGGCTTGAAATGGAAATCTGCTCCATCCCAGATGTGCGTAACAGATGTTTTTTTTTTTTTCCTTTTCTCCTTCTCCCGCCTCCCCGGGTCACATTAGCGTTAGCATCGCGGTGTGGTTACAGACAGAGGCCGGTTGATTAACAGCCTCCAGGACAAATTACAAACTGCCTCTTGATGCCTCAGCATTCTTTTATGCTATCAAAGTTTTTTCACTTTATTTTGTAACTACTCAGTCATCTGTTTTTTCTTTATGCGGTGAACTTGACCTTTGCGTCGATTTTGATTCATCTGTACGAATTATTCCGGGAGCTCGAGCTGTAGCTGCTTTCGAACGCAGCAACGCCGCCGTTAAGCCGTTAGCCGCACCGGCGATACTGTTTCAGCTAAACAATACAAAATGTAATGAGGTCACTTTGGGAGGAAAAATGGAAGTTACAAGCTGTGTACAATTAACAGTAATATAAATATCCCCTTGTTTAAACAGAGTCATTTATCAGATGAAAATAGTGTGAAGCAGCCTGTCATGATTAACGAGGTGAGACTTGTGCTAATTACCGTTTCCTCCACCAGTAATTAGGTTGGCACATCTAATCAAGATGAATAAACACCCTGACCTTCTGCAGCTTACTGGGTTGTTTGTCTCATTTGTTTTTCTTGAGATATATATATAACAGCGCCGACCTTCTGCTGGAGGACCGAGGCCGTACCTCGCTCGGCTCGGCCAAGAACTGGTCCTTAATGAGTTGAGGCTGACTTATAGTTGTGCATCTGATCCACGCTGTCGGTACAGTATAGCCACACACTCTATGCTGTAGCCTGGCATGCACCTCTGCAGAAATGTAGCTACGCGTTGCAGCGAGCGATGGCATGCCCAAAGGCATAGGCCGCGCTGCGTAGGCTCGGTGCAGAATTACAAATCATCCTTTAATCTGGGTACTGTCTGCCCCCTGTTGTCAAGGCTGTTCTTGTTTCTGACACCAATGTTATTACTTGTGTTTCATAACAAGAGGGTTTGTTTCTTCCTCATCCTGTTTGAATTACTGGTCGTTTCACCACGTTGATTTGGGTACTATAAGTGGCTCAAGGGAACACCTGTAGGCCACTCTAGGTATTGCTGAAGTATACAGCCAGCGAATTTCCAAGTTCATGTCCTTAAACGTGTAGCCACCTGCCACTTGGTGACTCTACCGGGGGTAATAGAGTCCGGCTCTGTGGGCGAAGCATCGTCTTGCTCAGCGCTCACTGGTGTGGCCCCTTAAATCACAATCCATTCATCTTCCAGCTGCTTGGCTGGAACAGAGAGAGGGAGGCGTACCCTGGATGGGATGCTGCTCTGGCACAAGGGACAAACACTCACTCTGGCCAATCTAGAAACACCGATTCACCCAAGTGCACCTCTTTTGAGGAAAGCCACTTCTCTCTGGCAGAATAGGCACAACTTGGGCCCCCTAAAGATGGTAATACACTTTTGGGTATTACCTTTGTTGGTATTACCTGATACAATATAACCCAAATAAAAAAAAAACGGAAAAAAAATCATAGTTTTTTTTTAATACTCTGGTCACCTCTCTGGTCATTCCCAATATCCCAGAATTCCCTTCTGTATGCAGACAGCAGGTTTGGAGCAAGCTCATTTAAGCTGACTGGGAAAAACCACAGTCGCCTAAGCCTAATGTCTCATTTCGTTGTGCATTACAGATATCCGATGTGCTAGGTTTTAGTTTAGTGTGCTACAAGTCCCCTCTCCTGCCGCAACTCCCGGCACATTTCCACCTTCGTGGCCCCCACCACACACAACCAGGGCACAGAGCAGGTGGGCAAGTTACCATGGAAGCGAACCTATACATACAACACGTCCGGAGATTAAATTACATGCTAAACGGCTGGCTGGGAGACTTCAGGCGGGTCTGTAGGCGTCCGCCCGTCCGTGTGCACCCGTGCTCTTTGCCCACAGGGATTCAGAAGGTTCCGTTCTTTGCGCTGGACTACAAACACCACCTTCGGTTGAATAGAAGTAATTAGCCATATGGATAGTAAACACGAGATCCCAGAGTAAATAAGCCACACTGGGTGGAACCACAGGAAGGAATGTAGGTAGTTCTACCTGCCCCCCCATTTAGAATATTTTCATCCGTCTGACTTCCAACCACTTATCTTGATCAAGGTCATCTAACAAAAAAGGTCACAGTATGAGCCCAAAGGGAGCAGTACATTCTAGTCAAGATGGCAGTCTGTTACAGGGTATACATGTATACAAAACTATTATGGGGAATTTAGATAGGCTAACTGGTATAACCTCATGTTTATAGACTGCAGGAGGACATCGAGTGCTGGGACAGGACAGACGCACAGCCTGGCGTTAGGGTCCAGACACCGGTCTCTGTTGACGTGGGCTGGCCCGCATAAGGATTAGAAATCTGTAAATGTCCAATCCACCAACTGATCTCCCACACGCCCAGGGCAGGAATCGGTCCGTAAAAATGATGGAGACTCCCGCAGAAGATGTGAGAGATAAGGAAGAGTTAAGGACGTAGGCTAGTGACAGTCCTGTGACTGCTGAGCCCCAGAGGGCTGCAATTAATGCAGAATTGTGCAAGAAAAATGCAGCCCTAGAGTAGAGTAAACAAGTGAAGAATATGCAAGTCACTGGGTAACGAGTTTCAGCAAATTAGAAAATAAAACAGGTCAGCAGCAGGATACAGTGAAAGCTTTGTAAATCTCTAATTCTACCAGTTAGGGCTTGTGACACACAGTGGACAAGCTGAACAAGCACGAGATTTGTGTGAATGTGGGAAAGAGACTGCAGGCAGGAGGACACCGTTTAAAACCTTTATTTCACTTTAGAGCACTTGTCACACTTTTACAGTTTCATCAAGGTTGCTTATATTAGTTTTGTTTTAGAAAAAGGAAAAAAATTTCCTATTTACAGTAATTCACAAAAGACAGAGCAGATATTGCATGTTTTAAAATGTGTGTTTCTGTAGATACACACACACACACACAAATATATATATATATACACACACACACATACTACTGTTGTAACGAGATCTGAAGTTTCTCTATGAGGTTATGTGGGTCCAGCCAGCACAAACAGCAGCCATATGTGCAGTTAGGGGATTTAATGAAGTCCCAGTACAGCAGAATCGGATCCCTACAGAAGAAACTCAGTATCCATAAAGAAACCGCATTGAAGGCTGGGCTACACTACATTATTCATGAAAATAACGTATTCTCAGACAGGGATGGGTGTTGCTGAGTCTCATGCACAAGGAGCAGCAACTATGCCGCAATCTTGATCGATTGCGCTAGCTGGAGGTCCCCATCATCGATTAAAAAAGGGGCGGGGCCTTCTGGGATGTGGCAAGCGGTTTGCCACTGGTGGAACCACAGACACTGCAAGACGCTGTATATCAGTTTTCCCAGGTATCCTTCTCATCCTGTTTGTATGAGGTCTTCCCAGAAACAGGGAAGGTGGGCAAAGAACTTTAGTCACCTAACATACGAGTTAAACTGACAAAAATAACATTTCCAAAAAAAAAACAAAAACACAAAAAGCTTCCCAAACATAAACATGAGCTGTGTTTCCATAGCATGTACAGAATGTGATCCGAACGCAAGGACTGGTAGGTCAGCATGGTGCCATCTCGGCCCATTCACACACACTTCAGCTTATAGCCTCTTGGACAGGGAGACTGCATAATGCAGGCGGCCATAGAGGCAAAGGGGCTTTAACCCCAAGGTGGGTATACAGTCAGTCGGATTGGGATTCTTTGGGGATGGGGTTATTGCAGGGTTGCACGCGTCACACGCGACACCGCCGCAGAGAGCGGGAAGGCCGCCTGGCGATCTCGCTCCTCAAGGCACCGGATCCAGACACCATGCATCCCCTCCGTCTCCGGAGGAGCTCGAGAACAGAGTCACTTCAAACTGTATATTTATATAAAAAACCCACTTTCAAAAAGGTACAAATGATACATTATATTTTGAAATAGAATGGACTATGTGCACTATTTACAAGCAAAAAAACACAAAAAACCAAAAGCTTTGGTGTAGGTTCTTCTATAGACCATCTCTCTGTGGTGAAGAGTTCTCGACCTAGCACCATGGTAAGAGAAAGTCGCGAGACAGGAAGAGAGCCTGGTACAGGCTGCTGGTAAAACAGGTGGCACTCGGCAAATCACGAGCAACTTCAGGGACAAAAAGAGGAGAAAGAAAAAAAAAAAGAAACTCACAAGTCTTTGGTCTGCGAATCTCAAGTCTTACCACAGCTATGCCAGTCTGAAGATGACAGCAAAGGAAAAAAAAAAATTCTAAGGAAGCAGACATAAGATAAATGTCATTTACGGGGCGATTTAAAAATAAAGTCCTAACTGAGCTGTGTCGTAACATCTGACCAGAGCGCAACACCAACCCTGCCTTCATTCTACCTTCATACTGGGCCCGACACCCAGTCTGTTCAGGCCTGCACAGCGAGGCAGCACTCACTTGGCCATTTCACATTGTATTCGGGGGGGGGGGGGCAGGAGTGAAACTGCCTGCACTGACAGGGACAGGGAGGTTGCAGTGCATCGCATGGCTTTGAAAACCGAGAGAACGAACCATGACAGGAAGGGGGCAGCGACAGGGAACAGGGCAAGCGAACGCGGTCGTGTCACATTGGGGGGAGCATTCGCACGTTGGTCATGATGTCCACTAGGGGAAGCCCTACGAGCAAGTGGAACAGCAGAGCGGCGCTGTCGTCGTCTCATTAGGGGAAGCTCAGCGCAGTCACCTCCGGCTTCATTTTCACATACTGCCCAAAGCGCAGGATGGCGTACCTGTGCAAAAGGAGCAAGCACAGGGCCTGTCAACACCTGCCACATGGCCACGCCTCTTAAATGCCTAATGACAAGGTGGATTTGGGCGCTGACTGAAGGGGGGAGGAACAGTGGGAGTTAAGCTCAGCAAACATGGGAGACGACACTCCCCCATTCAGCGAGGCCATCCGCCTGCCAGCCGGCCCCCCCACCGGCCACGCCAGGAAGATCATGTGCACTAACGAGCTTAACTGGAACCCTGCTTTGGAATGCGCTGAAGTTAGAAATGAAGGTGCCGTGGCTCGAAAGGGCAGAGACTCACCCCAGGAAATCGAAGTCAATGGTGGAGTACTGGGCCTGAATTAGAGCCCACAGCCCCCAGAAGAAATGAGAAGCCTGGAAGGGGAGAGAAAGAGAGAGAGAAGCAAGCTTTAAAAATAAATAGATTTAAAAAACCGTCAGGCTGGAAGTGTGTCCTGACCAACGGTCAGACCTGATTTCCAGCAGAGCTTGAACCCGCTGGGAGTCGATAGCGGGCTGTGCAGCCCCTCGCTCCCTGCCGACATCACACGGAACAACAAGCGCCGTGTTGCAAAACTGGTTCACCCAGCAGTCCTCGGGGGAGATGCAGCCTAACCAATCACCTCTCGATATTCAGTTCCACCTCTACATATCTGGGTGAAGATCATTACAGCTAAAGCCACTAGGCAAGAGTGATGCATCACAGGTGCAGAAACTGTTAAAATTAGAGAGAGTACAAGGTTTTCCCCACTATTCTTGTTACAACATTAAAGCTACAAGAATAAACTTGAACGCAATGTTGAAAACTCAATAACCAACAAAAATCAGTGTTTCTTCAAATGTGGTATCTGGCATGTAATGCCAGGCCAGGCAGGTATGACATGCAAGATGGTTGTGTGGCTCCGACCTGCTGAAAGTAGCCGTGTGAACAGACGCAAACTGCCACCACCACAGTGAAGTGGCTCAGCCAGTGTTACACTGCTATCTAGTTGCAGGCTTTCTTCATAATAAAACACAAGAATCACAGATAACACAGAGCTGTGCGACATGCATGCTAGCACAAGGGGAAAAGGCCAGACATACGCCGACCTGAGAAAGTCAATCTCCAATCTACTGTTAGCATTTCTCACTAGTATCCGTCAACCTCAGAATAAGAGAACGATATAAAAAGGGCACTTATTAGAGCACGAAAAGCCCACATTGGATAGAAATTAAAAGCAACCGTCACCACAGCCAGAAACTTGGGTCATACGACTGCAATATACACAGCAAGCCGGTCAACATACAGACAGAGCAAACCAGATGGACAGCAGAGTCCCGGGCCCAGCGGAATGCTGCCGTCGATGTGGACACCAAGGTTTCCCCAACCTGAGCGCTCCCCAAAACTAATTAAAAAGCGGGACCAACCAGGAACTACAAAAGATTACAGTTTTGAACAGTGAAGTGTGACAGGTTAACCAATTCTTAACGGCTAACTTTTTAAACAGTAAACAGCTTCACTGCTAGTCTCCTACTAAATTAGTATGCAGTCCACAGTGAAGAGTTAAACTTTAAGGGCTGCTCTCCATAACCCTGGGTGTAGCCTAAACACTTAAAGGCAACTAAAAAAACTTTTTTCACAAATCTTTGTGTGTGTGTGTGTGTGTGTGTGTACGTGTACGTGTGCGTGTGTACAGAAACAGCTGCTTAGGTCAGGTGCTGTGCAACCCAAAGACTTTCGTGCTTGTTTTGAAACGCGCACTGTTTTCCTCCATTTCAATTAAAAATAATTGGTAGACAACCGCATTCTGCAACAAAGCTATTGTCGCATTCATGCAAGATATTTACAATTGCATTTTTCCCCCCCTCGTATTGTGCCTGCATTCTTTTCAAGGACTAATCGCGGAGGCAAGATTAAAGTGCTCTTTTCAAAGTATTTCTCCTTGCTTTTTCAGCGGGACAAAACAGCACAGTGATTTCCAAGGGTGCTTCATCTTCATCTTCATTTACAAGTAAAAGGAAGTTCATCACAATGGATGACAAAACCCAAACCTTTAATTGCATGGATGTGCCACACAGCATTCATCCTTTACCCAAAAACAACATGCACAAACACACACACACTTTTGTTTAATCAGTTTCTTGTATTCGTGTGTCTACCTGCGGCCTGTACTTCAGAAAGTGCTGGAGCAGTGAGAGCAAAAGGGCAGAGGGTGGACCAGAGGAACATCAAAGACAGCTCCCTTTGAGGCGCCATCGCTTGGCACTTCAAAGGACCTGCACCGCCTGGGATGCCCACACAGGTCAACAACCCAAAGCTGGCAGAGCACCGGCCCACACCTACCACAGTAGGCACGTGTGCTTGTGGGAGTTATTGCAAAAAAATGTTCCGAGGGCAGAATGAAAAATGATTGGTTCAGAGAGATAACCAACTTATTGTAGTGGAGGTACAAGTAAGTAAAACTCCAATGGGCTTAACATGTCAATATTGAATGATGTTCATTTCATTAAAATGGAAAAAAAAAAAGACAGATGTCAGTCTTTGCTAATACTGCTGGCCGATATTTAGAATATTCAAAGTTAACGGCACCAGAGTTACATACACAACTACTAAAACAACGGAGCCGATTGCATTGGATGCTCAGCCATTTTGACAAAGGCTTTTATCATTCACCTTTTAGAATTTTGCTATAGTCTCCCACCTTGCTGAGGACTTCCCTGCTTGCTTTATATGATACGGCGGTTACACACATTTCTGACGTCACTAACACTAACCGTTTCACCACAGATTTGTGGCGCTAACAGGTTAGCCCATTGCATCGGTAATATGAGACAAATGCAATCGGTCAAAATCCCCACACCAGCGCACCACTGGCTAACATCAGCAGGAGGCCAGCACAGGCAAAGACCCAGATGGGATTTTACAATCAAGCAGCGGTGCCTGCGATTCAAGCGTGACGACATGTGCATGAACACAGGCTATAACGCACAGCTCAGTGAACGGGGCAGGAAGCAAAACCACATCCGTTAGTCTACACCAGTGTCAGCTGTGGAAGTGAGGGGCTTATCACACTGGGGGTTTTTATTTTTAAATAAAAGTTGGACCAGAAACAAACAGAAAAAAATAACAAAGACAGCAATGCAAATGCATTGGGGGGGGGGGGGGGGGGGGGTGGCGCCCCCCCCGCCGCCCACACACACTCCCCGACCTAGAATAACACTTGAACCACCAGGCGGCAACAGCACATAAGCTATACTGGACATACTCACCAGGGCAAAATGATTAACCTGCACATACAGGACTTCTACCTCGGCCTCAGAAACTTCCACCCCAAGGCCTTTGTACTCATTGTAGGCTTCCAGGTAAGCCCGCAGCCACTGAGCCTGCAGCTCTCGCACTGGGTACTGACTGTAGTCCACCTCGCTGAGACCTGTCAAACACAAAAGCCTCTTAAAGGGGCAGAATCACACATATATATATACACACACACACACACATATCACCTACACGCTGCTTATATCATCACTGGTACACAAATCAGGTCTCGCGTCAGAATATTCATCGAAACTGACCCCACAAATATTAAAAAGGTAGTTAAAACATATATGCGTAACTGAATCACAGCAGCAGAACAGTTAACAGATGGGCCAAACATAAGCCAAACAGCTGAAATTAAAAGGACACCTTCAGATTTGAAACAGAAAGTCCTGAAAGCTTTTTTCTTCAGGAAAAGGCCACAAAAAAAATGCAGACTGGGTAAGAGGTTTCGGCACCTCAGAAATGAGGAACAGAATGTTCCAGGGCAGGAGAACAGCTTTTCTAGGCTGACAAGCTCATTTTATGAGTGTGGTACAATAACTAAAAAACTGAACAAGCGGGGAGAAAATAAAATTAGTGATACCACACCACGAGGTTAAAAAAAAAAAAAGGAAAACAGGGAAAAAAAAGGACCAGAATATGGGTAGGAATGTGTCAACATCGGATAGTGGCTAGGCTCGTCCCAGGCCTCTCACCAAGGCTACCATACAAACAAGGCAGCGTTACAGGACAGGATTTAACGAATATGACCTTTCCACATAGTATGAGGTGGGGAGCTGTAACACAAGTAGGCAAACAGGCAACAGAGTTAAAGGCGGAAGGAGGCAGGGAGTCAGAGAACAAGACTTACCTGCAAACTCGTTGAAGTGGTTCCCGATATCATAGGCCTGGTAATTGTAGCCAGCGTATTCATAGTCAATGAACTTTACGTTACCTGGTGCGGACAAACAAATGAGAATCTTTTACACGCTAGACACGGGTGTGATCTTCAAAGCCCCAGAAATTAACTTTCATACTGTGTGTGCGAACTGAGTGTGATGCCTCTTCACTGACGCTCTACTTGGCAGTTTCCAATTGGGGCAAGAGTTTGCATTTTGAGAGGAAGAGGAGCTGTGGGAAGAGGGTAATTAAAGACAGGATATGGGCTACAGGCAAGTCACACACAGCATGCTGGACACACAAAGTCCTGGAAAGGAAAGGCGCCGACCCAGGCAGGGCTGAGAGCAAAGGCCTCCAAGAAGAGGTGCAAGGAGGAAACAACAAGCAAGATGCTCAACACACTTCGAGCGGCTTTACGTTTAATGTTATTACAGGGTGTCTGTCCACTAAACAGAGCAGCAAGTCATGCTAAATTCCAAGTAAGCAAAGGCTACACTGGCAATGCCAAGATGAAGCATGCAGAATGGAGACAGAGGAAACCAGACAGTGCCTTCTAGTGGAAAAATTAGGTCCAGCACCAGTTAGCAGAAGACAGACTTTGCACTGTCAATGTTAAAAGGGTGTTTTCAAAATGCAAAGTCTTACCCCCCAGATTTAAAATTCTTGATTTGAAAATTTTTTTAAAAAAAAGATCTGCTGCGATTTATTTCTCTGGAGGTCAGAATCTCCATGTACCCCCCCCCCCCCTTATTTAAATAAATACTTTCCTTTTGCTGTTCTCTGACATTTAAATATGAGACCAGAGACCATATGTGCAATTTACTCTCTGCTCCCACATAAATTACAAATCGTGCAGCTTAATCTGTGACTGTGTGTCTCTGGGTGTCAGTGCGAATTTGGGGCTGAATGTTGGCTTTACAAGTTTGCCATGTTTGGTCTACAGAAGGAGACATGTGAGGTGGTTACCAGGCCGGGTGCGGTCCTAGCGGGACACAACAGAACACCTCCAGTCAGTGGCTATAGCCCTGTGCAGCAGATGAAGAGGTTTGGGCACACTCACATCTGACACAGAACACAAACAGCTTCACTGCAGAGACGCCGCGCATCTCCCTCCCCACCTCCCCGCACCCACCCCTCCCCTCCCCTCGCTATGGCCTCACACTTCCCGTCCCTTCAGCTTACGCCCCCAGCGGTGCTGCGTTCTTATTGGCCGAGAGGGCGCCCAATCGGCTCAGGTCACTGCCCGTATGAAAATGAGCAAAGGGCTTCCTGTAAAGGCTGCACTGCCGCAGGTTTCAGTTTTCTCAGCCTGAGGGATTTACAACTTATTTGACTGCAGCTTTTATTGAGTCACCTGACTAGGAGCCAAAAGCAGCCTCAGCCGACAGAGCAAGCAAGTCCCTCGCTTGTTGCACAACCGCATTAAGACAACAGCAGTCAAAAACAAAAAGGGATTTAAACCAGCGCAAGTCTCATTCGAACTGGGCTTGGTCGGGTTTCTATCTGGCACTGAGCTGGGCGTAGCCGGTTAGATTGCGGCACGGAAATGGGGCGTGGCCGCTCAGAACCATCTCACCCTTCCAGCAGGCGGCGGTGTCACTCCTAGGAGAGAAAAACATCTGGACACAAGGAGCCATGAGTTCGATCCCTCCCCGCCCAACCCCCTGCAACACTGACTGGATCTCCAAAAACATCCCCCCCGCCCCCCACCCCATTTCCTCCAGCGCCCCAAAACAAAAAACAAGCCAAGGACCGTACCACATGGGTGTAAGAGTGACTTGCATTGTTCTGCAGAGAGCTATTAGTGGTCAAATGCATTTAAAAAAATAAAAAATAAAACATACAAACAAACATTCCCAAAGCGCCACAAATAAAAATTTACAGCCATTGAAATCCTGCCACTGCATTGCTGACAAGAAAAAGCCCTTTGGTGAAGCTTTTTAAGGGGGATGTGGACTTTTCTGGCAGGATCTACGAACGGCCAAGTCAGCATATCAGGCCAAACCGAACTGTGACTCTCCCAGTGCACCAACCATGAGCAGCGAATCTCAGCAACAAGACATCTGAGGTAACCCTTCCCCCTTCACCTGCAACAGGGGGGGGCCCCATCCCCTTTAACTCCCTCCCTCACATTTATATCCATTATCATTTAATTGGCCAATGTTTTGAACTCGTAATAGGTGACTTTTAGCAGGAGCAATTCAGGTTCCCCCAGGAAAGCAGAACCTTAATGTTACAAGAGTAGGTTCTTCAGCTGCTCCCCTCATTGACTGCAGGTGAGGGGCTAGTGTAACCATAGCATTGCATGAGTTCCCAGACACTACAGTCTCTGTTTCCTTAATGAAGAAAACAGGAAGCCCACAGCTAGGAGCAGGTGAAGGGTGAAAAAGCCATGTTTCTACTAAAACCTCTGTCCAGTCTTACCCTACAGGATGTTCCACCCACTCACAACATCACATGCCAATCCGGGGCGCCAGCTCTAAACCTCCTGCAGCAGGCCCACGGTTGGCCCCGGTGACCTGGCTCGGAAGCGCGAGGCCAGTGTGCACAGGGGCGGAGTCCCGGGAGGTAGAGCCTCACCTGCGGCCTCGTTGTAGATGATGTTCTTACACAGCAGGTCGTTGTGACAGAGAACCACAGGTGAGCCCAACACTGACAGGCTCTGCTGCATCCACACCATCTCTTCCTGGAGCTGCGTGGCACTGGGAACTTTCTGTTTGAACCTGGCAGACATTACAGATAGCGGCTTAATAGAGCGCAAGGGTTGTGCAAACTATGCAGCATTCATGATGAATTTTACTCCAGGTCTTCTATGGAGCAATATTCTTCAGACCAGGATGAAACAGAAAGGTCCCTGCTTGGGAGACCACACCAGCAGATCTCAATCACCGTACTGAATATTAGGCAAAAAAACAAACAAAAAAAAAAAAAAACTTGTACCTCAGGTTCTTGGCTGGGTCCTCAAAGTAAGTAGGCACCAGGGTGAAATACTTTCCCATCTTCAGCCACAGGTCAGACTTGGGCACCCAGCCGTTGTGGGCGTGGATGGCGTGATATTTGGCCAACTGCCTGGCTATCAACCTGAGGAGAACATCACCACGTCGTCACCCAGAGCTCATCAAGACAGCACAGCAGTGCACTGCAGTGTGTGTGTGGTCCAGATATACCTTACCTTGTGGGCACCAAATGTCCCCACAACGTAATAAATACCAGCTTTTTTTTGTTTTTTACCTTATGAGGACCAGTTTCCAGTTTCCTGGTCCCCATATGGGAAAACTATTTCATAAAAATCCATGACTGCAATGAAAAAACTAAAAATGCAAAAACTCTTGTATTTTGTTTGGTTACTCACGGTTAGGTTTGTCATAGTTAGCATTAGCATTTTTCCCACAGAAATGAATGAGCGGTCCCCAAAAAAATATGATTACGCGTCTGGGTGTGTGTGTGCGTGCGTGTAGCAAACCACACCTCTGTGTCTCTCCAAAGCTTTATAGGATCAGAGCTACACGTGTCAACATGAGTGTAGCTACAGGGTTTTTTTTTTTTTTGTAATCCATGTGGCAATAAACATGCGCTGATGAGAAGGCAGGCGTGTCTGTACAGGCAGAGATGCTGGGATATCTCACGCCGATTGTCTGCTGCCACCAAGAACTGAGTCGTCCCTCTGCTGGCAGTTTTGCATTATAAAGCATGCAAGCCGTACCCGGGCTGCCTTGGCCCTGCTTACCAGGGCCGAAAGCGTGGCCGGACCGGGCTGGCTGCATCACCACAATCTGATTGGTCAAAATGCACAGATACACTGGTGATCTGAGTCAATATGCATGGATTATTTGAAGGAAAAGGATATAATCTATATATATTATTCATTATTAATTTTATCGGGCCTCGCGATGTATTGATGCATTCCTGAGAACCTGGAACTTGAAAATTTACAACCACCTACTTAAAGTACAACAGAACAGTGAAACGGAATAGACTCCTAATGCAAATTTACTCAAGCAAATGCTAAATCTGCTAGCTTTTGATGCTTAATGGCAACTCTGCCAGATTTTAGTGCACATTAGCACATAGTAAAAAAATAAGTGTCTTTGGTTTTATGCGACCGTCGCTCCTCGAACCCGGCAACGCCTTCACCAAGTCCGCATACCTGAAGATGGGTGGGCTGCGGATATGCTGGGGATCCAGGGCGGTGCCCTGCAGGAACTCGTAGCACAGGCCGTTGTTGAAGGTGCAATAGAGGCGAGGGGCACAGCGGTGGGCCTGCAGCACCCGGAAGCTCTTCACCTCGTTATCACGATCCACGAACAGCTCCGTCTTATTGCCATAAATGCGTACCAGGACGACGTCTTGCATGACTCCGCCCACGTAGCAGCCAATCAGCTTGTTAGTGATTCCGTCGGTGAAAGACTGAACAGAGGAGGAGAGAAGCACAGGAAAAATGCAAAAGTGTTCAGCATTAGTCCAACAGGTGGTGCAGAGCAGAAGCCTTCATATTTCCCTATTTACAGATGCTGCTAACCACTCCTTTAAATCCTCAAACTACAGCAGATAGTTACACTGTAACCCATGGTAGAACGGAGTATTTTTACCGCCTTCATTTGCCTACTTTTACAAGAGGTGAGCAGCTTAATAAATGCTCAACAGGCTGAAACATGGCTGACCTGTTTATTGCAATGTGCCTGCCAGTCACGGCATTCTACCTCTACCACTTTCAAAAAAAAAAACACCTTTACTTTGATTTGATGGGGGACATGTCCTTCCTTTTAAAGTTGTTTGCCTTCCAGCTGCCTGTGCATTTTAATCCATATGGTTTTTCAAAAAACATCCCACATGAAGCTACGCGGTAGCACCCACTAAACACATTCTTCAGCATATCGCTGGGATCAGCTGTAGATTTAACTCCACATCCAGCCACAGTCATGGCAAATCCCACAGGCTTGTTTGGATGATAACTAAGAGGGTAGTGTATTAACCCCCCCTCACTGGACAAGAATTTTATTGACAGGAAACGGTACATTTTGTGGAATGTCATTCTGTGGGTGCCAACAGCGCACGACATGTGCTGATTCTGCCCATTACTCTCATCCTTGACAAATGTGCCATAGGGCAGGAGTGGGCTCTGGCAGGCAACAGCAAAGGGTCACGTGACTGGCACAGTCATGAGGCTCAAGGCCGCACTGGGAGGATATCAGAATGCTGGCGAGCCCAAGTCAGGCCAGAACTCACAGAGACGATGGCAGCCAAACCGCGAGAGTAGCAGCATCCAGGTCAAGGCACAGGAAATGGCTTCGGACATCACCTTTAACAGGCTTGCGTTTAAATTCCCAGATTAACCACGTCATTGCCAAGCCCTCGGTAATATGAGCCATTGTCATTTTCAGCGCGTCACTAAGCGGAATGCAAAGTGCCTTCGCTCAGGTCATGTGATAAGTGCAAGGTTGTACTGCAGTGTGATACAGAACTGTTACTTCCTAAATTATGCAGGCTCAGAGAATTTGGCTGGGAAGAATAGACCCACGCGTTGCTTTGTCATTGGCAGCCCAGGAACCCGCATAACTCCTACCCACATTACAGAAATTAGCAATTAAGACTTTTGTCGTCTTGGAGGTTTGACTGCTCCTCCGGTCATGAGATCAGACACGGTTCAATGGGACTCTAAACAGAAATACTGACCCCCACGTTCAAGAAAGGACATTTCAGGCTAAACAATTCAGGTTAAACCTGTTGGAAGCTGCTGTTGCCTTTCGCCACTCCCACAGCGTTAAGTCCAGCTTACGCCTTCAATATCATACAACTGTAGCACAGGGATAACACTATTACCAGATTAAAGCTGCGCTGGTAATCGCTGTGCTCATTTTAAAAAGTACGTCTGCCGAAAAATTCTTGCCAACTAGGTAAAAATGCAAGATTAAATTTTGGTCTTAAATATGGTTTTATGTACCTGAACTTTCCAGGTGTTTAGCAAACTGAGGACAAACTAGTCGTACACAGTTTAAACATACACGGTAAACACTTCCCTTATTTTACATCTGCAAACTCGGTAGACACCAGCAAATTTCACAGGAGAAGCACCACAGCAGAACATGAAAAGAGGCCAAATTAACCGTCTTATTCAGTTAACTCCAATTATATTTAATGGCATGGACCTGACACCGCTATTGTGTAAGACCTGAATGAGAGACAAGCGCGATGTCCCAACGCCTCCATAAATTACCACAAACGGCCCGTAAAGTGACCTCCAACATAAATCACGACACAGCAACAGGCCGCAGCCACGCCGGTGCCTCATCCCCACAAACATACCTGCGACACCAAGATGCATGCAGCTGTCACACAATCAGCGCACACACAGCGCATCTCCGACCTCAATTCACCCGGCATTCCCCTGCTACGAGTTTACCCGAGTTATACAGGACCCCTAAATGTTCGTTTTCAAAATGTAAAATTACATTAAGACGAGTTTGACACTTTTCAGGCTTTACACCTGTTTAAATGATAGTAGTATTACGACTAGGTGTACGGAGTCATTCTTATCCCCCGCGGGAGCGTATCTGATAACAACCCCCCCCCTCCCAATTTTGACCTACTTCAATACTCAAGCGCTCCTTTAAACTACATTATTATAAATCATAAACATAACTTAAAACGTTTTATGACAAACTACTGACTTATACTTGAATTTTCGCGTATAATGCAAAGGAAAGAAATTTAGGTGCTTTTTTCCGGTTCCCTCCTCGGCCTCTCGCCTACTGCGACGCATACGTGACTGGAGGGATGAGCTGGCGACATTTTCATGCGAAACGTTGTATCCCATACAGATAAGTGCACAGCGGCTCGATAAAACGCGCATTCAATAAACAAACAAGGCGATTCATTCTAAAATACTAAGAGGAGGAAATCGAATAATGTGCGTCGCGTATTCGATGAACACCATCTTCGGTACCCAAGCAGCCGGATTAGTTGCGTCGATATGGGCCTACTCTCCTCTTCCTTCAACTGACGCAGCCCAGAAAAAATGTACTCGACTACACGACACAATGCCTTCCTCTAAGGACGTAGCCGCGAAACAGTTTCTGACAGAAAACAATGCTCCGGCTCCTTTTTCACCTTTGGGATTGAGTGAGAGATGTGTGGAGGAGAATAATTAACGTTCACTACCTTCATTTTGACCTCTGATGGCTTCCAACTGGGTCTCAGTTCCTTGATCAGTTTCAGCGCCCCTGCTCTGAAATCCTGCTCGTCTACAGTGACATCTAATTTGGGGACAGCAGGAGCTCCTTCTGGTACGTGGATATAGTTAGCCATTGCTAGAAAGTCAAAACAGGACTGTTTTCGGCGAGGAAGAGTTGCTAGCGTTCGCAAGTGCGTTTCAATGAACCGGGAGTCCTGAGGAGAGCCGTTGAGTACGCGCCTCTTACGAGCAGCAGCTACACCTCCTGGAAAATTCCACCCCTGTATAAAATACAGCCGCGGTGCATGCCGGTCCTCCGTGACTCACCGCATCAGGCGAGGCGTTGCCCGCCACGAAAAGAATGCGCATTTGTGACATCATTCTTCATTCTAATTTTTATTTCTTTATCTCCCTCATCTAGTTATTATTAAAATTCAAATCTCCTAATTTTCAGTTTTGATATAGTTTTTGCCAATGTTCGCATATTTTTCCATTTATCCTGAAACTACACATGATTAAGTCGCCAGTTTGTCGTAGTTCACCATTACACTGAGTACCAAAGGTTTGAGCAAACTTACTGTGAATTTTGTAGTGTGCATTGAATTTCTGATTTTTGTTTCTATTATAGATTTCCCTTGCAAATGCTTACTTCCAAGAATGCCTAGATTCGTTTTAGGATTAAACTTAATAGAAACTTATACATTTGAATTGTTGTTTTTGGGTCTGTTGCATCCAGAGTCAGGGACAATTATTTTTATTTCTTTGACATATTTACTCTGCATTAACATGAGTAATGAATTGCAGCAACAGTACTTGAGAACTTTTCTTTCCGCGTTGCCTTGTTCCACAGCACTGTCCGTGTTTCCACACGGACCGGTACGGCGTGCCCCATTTCCGGTCGGCGCGGCATTGTTGTCCTCGCCGAACTTCCTGTCAGATCGGTGTAGTTCCTTATCACCCATTTTCGGCCCCACACAAGTTGCATTTATTGTAGCTAGTGGCATATCGCTTTGTTGGGGTTTGAAGTGGTTCGACCCCGTTTCGGGGATACGGCTGTATCGGTTCAGCTTTAATTTCTTCCTCCTCTCGGGTTTGTAGAGCCTCGAAGGGTGGTGAGTTTACCTGGCGAGTTTGCGTGAAAATCAGTGACAGGCGCGTGTGTGAGTTGTGGCGTCTTACTCGCAAACTAATCTATAATATTATAACATTTGTAATATTGATATAATCTAACACCATATAATTGAGTAAACCGTATATTAATCTGATTTATGTTTCTTTTTATTTGCATTTGTTACACACCGTAGGCCACAGTCACCATCCATTTTCCCCTCGTTTCTCGTCATTCGGCCCTGATCGTGTTTCTGGACGATTATGGCTATGAGGCAGACTCCGCTAACATGTTCAGGACACACCCGACCAGTGGTGGATTTGGCGTTCAGCGGAATAACTCCTTATGGATATTTCCTGATAAGCGCTTGTAAAGGTATGCCACCATAACGTCGCAGTGGCCTTAATGAGCTAGTAACTGTTGTCACGGTCTTTCTTTGGAGTTAAAGATCAGAGGATTACAGGCTCATGTGTATTGATAGCTCTCTTCTTTGATTCTTGGAAGCATTTTAGTAACTTTAGCCTTTTGTACACGGTACTCCTACCTTCTTTGTTGTTTTTCCCTAGATGGCAAACCCATGTTGCGCCAGGGAGACACAGGGGACTGGATCGGGACGTTCCTGGGTCACAAGGGTGCTGTTTGGGGGGCCACTTTAAATAAGGAGGCCACGAAGGCAGCTACTGCAGCTGCAGATTTTACAGCGTGAGAATACAACTCCCTCCAATGTCTGAAACTAGCAAATTTTATTTTTATATCATATGTAAATTGTGTAACATTGCTACACCTAAATACAGCTGTTTAATAATATAGCCCCTTTATAATAATTCCCTGGTACAGTACAGTTACATTTTAGCTATGACCTGATTCTGTAACTAAAGTCACTTAAACATAGGGTTGGGCGATGTGCACCAGACAGAATATCTCAGTATTTTTAGACAGAGGTACATGATATTTCTATAAAGTGCTCTAAATGTTCCATTTTAAATCAAACCCACATGTCAGATATAACAATCATTCCTCACCTTTCCCCTCCATCAAATTCCCCATGAGACATTAAGTGAGAGGTTTCATTTCAGCTGTGAATGCTGGAATTTTGGGCAACATCACAACTGCAGGTCTGATAATGCTTATAACTGGGAAGGAGGATTTTAACATATGAAAAACGTATATCAATATAAACTGTGTTGTGTCATCCTGTATCTAGTTTTGAAAATGTATCAATATAGCACCTACTGATCGCCTTCCTTCCTCTCCAGTTTGCATAAGCAAGATGCGTTCAGTATGTGTGTTAAGTTGACCTTTCTCGCTCTTTGACGCAGTAAGGTGTGGGATGCTGTGACTGGGGATGAAACCCTTACGCTGGCGCACAAGCACATTGTTAAGTCTGTCCACTTTACCCAGGTAGGCCGCGGGATCGGTCGTTTTAGGATGTGCCCGGTGACTGACTTTGTTGACATTCTTACATGCAGCCCGTGTGACATGAGTTTTCTCCCTTTTTCGGGACTACAAACAGACACGCTGTTTTTCTCTGCACTCAGGATAGTAACCACCTGTTGACAGGGGGAAATGATAAAGTGTTACGCATCTTTGACCTCAGCAAACCTGAAGCTGGTAGGCCTACTCATTTGCTTAACTACCGTCTGCTTAGCTACCATGTTTGTGTGCCTGTAGATGACTATTGTGTTCGGTTTTCTTTAGATCCCCAGGAGATTGCAGGACACACCTCTGCCATTAAGAAAGCTCTGTGGTGTAACAATGACAAGCAGATCCTCTCAGCTGCGGAGGACAAAACAGTGCGGTGAGCTTCTGTCCTCCCTAGGACGTATTGGGGACGTCCTGCCCCTGTGCCAAGCACAAGTGTGTGACTAGCACAAGCAGCGTGCATAACTGTACATACAGATGACCTGACAGTGATTGAAGGAATAACATTAGCCTGAAGCTAATGAGGGAACTAAAAATAGATGAGCAGACTGAAGAAACCTGCCATTATTTTAAGTAGCAAGACCTACTAGAGCAGTCCATCCCAACCCAGTCCTTGGGGATCCGCAGATAGTCCACATTTTTACTTTCTCCCAGCCAATTAAGATCTCTGATACCTGGTACGGATATGTTGGTAGGTGGGAGAAAGCAAAAATGACACCTCCAAAAGGTGTATTTAAGCTTTTTTGGAAATTACGGAGGGCCTTGTAACTCTTGTGTGATTGATGCGTTCCTGCCATGTTGGGTCCGCAGCCTGTGGGACAGGAGCAGTATGGAGACAGTGAAAACCCTTGCCTTTGATGTAGCTGTCAGCAGCATGGAGTATATCGCAGATGGAGAGATCCTGGTCATCACTTATGGGAAAACCATCGCTTTCTACGATGCGCTTAGGTATGGAGGAGGAGCGACGTCCGCCATGCTAGTTTGGCAGGGCTTGCTGAGTGTGTCCCTTATGAAGGCACTAGATCACAGGGTGAAACTCTGCCCTCAGTTTGGTGTAGCAGCTCTGCACACCGATGGGAGGGTTGTGACCCTCTGCTGCTTCTTTAAACAGCCTTGACTTGATTAAGACTGTGGATGCCCCAACATCCATCCACTCTGCCTCCCTGCATCCCGAGAAGGATTTCTTTGTGGCCGGTGGCGACGACTTCAAGCTCTACAAATATGACTACAGCACCAAGGAGGAGCTTGGTGAGTATCCTGTCCCGATCGGGTGCGTCTGGGCATAGTGTCACTTCCGGTGTGTGTCCAAATGGGTTTCCTGGGCTGGAAGTTCACTCTCAGTTACAGAGGAGGATTAAGCAAAAAGTGAACGGTTGGAACATGAGCAACAAACACGGCGGCGTAGACAGCAGGAAATACGGCATCGCCACAGTTATCCAAAATGGGAGCTCTTCAGTAGAGGTTACATTGCCCTTACACCAGCTAACAGACATTGTCACAGACTTCCTAAAGGATTTATTCTCATTAAATGTTATTATTAACTCTGTAAGATTATCAAGAAGGCATTTTGGCTTAGACATATCAGTTCAGCATGGACCAGAACTTTCAATACCGGACTAGGAGATTAAATGTCTATTATTATAATGTCTATTTTGAAATCATTGAAGAGATATTAATGTAAGTAATGTATTTTCTAGTTTCCCTTATTGCGCCGAAAGGGTGATGTTTGTGTCTGCTGGTAGCCTGGTCTGTTGCGTGCATTAAATTTTCAGCATTTTGAACAAAAAAAATCACTTTGTAGAATTTTTGAACCATAAAATACTACTAAGGATTCAGTATGAGTATTATCAGATACATATAATTTAAAGTGAAAGACATTATTGACGAATTCTCTTTACTACACAGTACAATAAATTGAGAACACCGTGGAAATTGTTGACCTTACTAAGACTTTGACTTTGATTGCAGATTATGATTTTCATCCAAAGCAATGTTCAAGTGATTATCCGAGAGCGGGGTCAGTCTGCATCCCTGAATCACGTGGGGTTAAGGGCCTTGTTCAGGGGCCCAAGGGTGACATTTTTACTCTGTGAGCCACTGGATTTGAACCCCTGACTTTCCAGACATGGGCACTTACCCAAAACCCACCGAGTGAGACACTGCCCTCGAGCTAGGAAACAAAACCTGGCATCTCAGAGATGGGAGGAATGTGCAGGGCCTTTATATAGGCTTTAGGAATTTCAGCCACTCTGGGAGAGTAATGAGCATGTAAGATGAGTCTTTTGGTTCTAACAATGGGGGAAACAAATAGAGAGGACAGTAAATGCGATTACACTGTATTTCACTACACATGACTTATTGTTCAAGCAACAAAAGGCTTTATTATTTAAACAGAAACATTCTGAATGTATAGTTCACGAAAGATTCTCTCAACGGGTACAAAAAGCATTTATTGCAAGATATTTGCAGACAAGTTGTGCAAAATCTGGAAAATTAGTTTGGTTTCTATGGTTTCCATCCCAGTAGGTCACACTTGAGTGACACAGGTGTCACAATATGTAGCTGTTTGATGAAAGATCAGGGACTAGTTTGACTAGATGTTAAAAAAAGTTTCTTTGGTGGGGAATTTGTCATTATAGCCAGAACTGAATTTTGAGAGGGAGACATTCAACTTTTCCTTATAGAAGTTCCACCATGGCACACAAAATGATGGTCAAATGTTTTTTTATTTTGAATAACATGACATTTTTATAACAGTGATACCGTATATACTGTGCACTATACTGCCTTTACACACACATGAACATTAATCCCATTCTTAATACATAGGCTTTAACATGGAATTGGCCCACCCTTTGCAGCTATAACAGCTTTATCTCTTCTAGGAAAGCTGTTCACAAGGTTTAGGAGTGTGTTTATGGGAATTTTTTCCAGGAGAGCATTTGTGAGGTCAGGCACTGATGTTGGATGATAAGGTCTGGCCCAGTCTCCACGCTAATTCATCCCAAAGGTTTTTTATCAGGTCAGGTCAGGCCAGTCAAGTTCCTCCACACCAGACTCCCTCATCCATGTTCTTATGGACCTTGCTTTGTGCACTGGAGTGCAGTCATGTTGAATCAGGAAGGGGCCAATCTCAGACTTTTCCCACTAAGTTGGAGCCCAACCCTTGAAAAACAACCCCCACACCATAATTTTCCCTCCATTAAACTTTACACTTGGCACAATGCAGTCGGGCAAGTGCTGTTCTCCTGG
>JAABNX020000001.1:11120434-11132598 GCA_015163995.2 Mormyrus lacerda
CAACCTTGAACCTTGACTTTAAAGAAATGTACACATCTAAATATTTCACCTGAGCAATGCAGGTGCAAACCTTAAACACACAAAAAACCCAAACAATTACAAAAAAGACAAAAAACATAAAGCAAAATGATTGCAAAGATAAGTATATTTACAAAATATATATTAAAATTAAAATAGGCCTTAGTCCTAGTATAACAAATTAGGTTGCTTAGACGGTGACTCAAATAGATTTTCGAAATTTTCCACATTCTTTCTGGGAGTTTCCCCGCCACCCCCCAGCTGTAATTGTAACTCAGTGGAATCTGTGGAAAAAAATGTCTGAAAGGTGCGCAAGACTGAGGTATGTATGAATGCGCTCTTGTCATGTTATCAGATGGGAGCAGTTTAGAGTTGTTGTGCATTTTATTGCAATAATACGTACTTGTATAACTTGTATGAACTATTAATTTACACACAAATCAAATAAAAAAATACGGTGTACTAATCGGATTAACGGAGCTGGTAGTATCATTTGAGAAACGCTTTCCTTCGGCGCTAATATTTCCCCGCACTTTCCACCAATGGCATGGTCGTCTTTGGCAAGTGAGCATCCAATGGGATGTAGCTTTGTTGGGGGGTCGAGTCTCCCCCTTTCTCACCACAGTCGGCTGCCATTGGTCCAAGGCTGTGAGCCTGTTTGACTGTAACAGTGAATTCGAAAGCAGAATAAAAGGCTAACGCATTTACTTATATGCTTCACGGTGCTAAGAAGAAGAAAGCACGTTTTTATGGGAAAAAAAGAAAACGGTTTAATTGCCGCTAAAGATAAGTTTTTAGCTTGCTGGCTAGCTTTCCCTGGCTGTGTCCGTTGCGCTCCGTAGAAGAGGCGCCAGTTAGCCTATTCGCTAGTTACTGCTGCGTTTCTTTTTTGTTGTTATTGGAGGGGAGCTGAGCGCCGAGTTGGTCTTTGGAAAGAGGTCGATAAATAATAGACATGTCAGAATTCCTGGAAGACCCGTCGGTGCTCACTAAGGATAAGTTGAAGAACGAGCTGCTGGCGAACAACGTAGCCTTGCCGAGCGGCGAGCACAAGAAAGATGTATATGTGCAGCTGTACCTGAAGAACCTGACCGCACAGAACAAGAGGAACCCGGCTCCAGACGCCTTCTCCAGCGATGAGGACCTGCCTCCCCCCGTGGTTTCTAATAAGAGCCGCTCGGGAAGGGTGAGCGCCGGCGCCTTTTTTGCGGTTTAGTGTGTGTATTGGTGCCCACGTGTGCTTTGCTGGGGGGGGGGGGGGTTGTTTTGCCGCTTGTTTTTAGCCGGGTGTCCGAAACACGCCAGCTGCTGTCCTGCGTGCGGTAAATATGGTACCCCAGCAAACGCGGATCGTTTGGCTGGATGCTGGCGCTAAGCAACGGCAGATTAAATGGTAATTTGCAAGTACTGGGGAGGTGACAGACACCAGCCGCGGAGAGCGTCTAATCTAGTGGCGCCGATGCGTAATCCTTACTTTGCTGCCTAGTATATCTTTTGCAGTTCTTCCAGTAAGAAGATTAATCACCCTATCTTGGCGGTGATACGGGCTGTTTCTGACAAACAGCGATGGTTTGATTGAATCATGCCGAAGGCTGTCAGTTTCCCGCTTAAAATACTCCGCTGTCGCAGAACATTTGCGTACGGCCAAATCTGTCCTCGTGCACCCAGTGATTGATTTTTAAAAGTTATGCGGTGTTTAGTGATTGATTTGTGTGCGCAGATCACATTTCACGCTACAAAGATGGTTGCAGGTGAGTTTATCCGCCATCGCGGACCGTTTGCTTCGCATATACACGCGTTTCTTACGGCGAGACTACTTTCGTGATCTCGGCGATGCTCTCGGTCCACCAGGGGTATCTTCGGACGGGGCTGCTGGTCAAAATCCACGGGATTTTCGGTTTATTCGCCCGGATCCGTCTTTGAGTCAGGTACCCAAAAGTAGTAGTAGTAATAATAATAATAATGGAACTTTATTGATTCCCGTGGGGAAGTTATTATTATTTATTTTTTTAAAGTGCCTGTAAAAATAGGGATGAAATCTGCCGCCTAGATAGGCTCCGTTATGTCCGTGTCGCCCTGTTTCTCTGAATGACGTTCTGATGAGGTTTAGAAACTCACGAATAACATCTGAGATTTGCAGCAAAAATATTGATATCAACTTGCCATTATGAACTGTGTTCTGTTCACCTGCTTACAGTGTTATTTTTTTAATGGGAACATTGAAATTATGTATCATTTTTTTCCGGAGCGCGATGCCTATTACGTATAAATGCGTGACGTATCTTTTTTGCATATATTTGCAAAAAATATATTTTGGCTTTTGGAAATTTCATTTTGCAAGCACCATCATCCGGCGGTGGATCCGTATTAAAACAGAATTCTACAATGAACTAAGCTGCTCCGTTTCCATTTCCACTAATAGAATTTCATAGATAATTTCTCGTTTTCTTGTTGCATTTTGTTTCTACTCCTGTAGTTTCATCAGTCGGTGTTGCATTGGTGCTGCTTGGTGACATTTACAGTGAAGGTATTCCAGGTGTTGAATGACTGCGATGAGTTCCATCATAGGTGATGTTTGAATGAAACATTCCTTCTTCCTACAAGAGAGGGTGGGGCTTTACTAGTCCTACACTTCTTTGTATATCAACCGTTTCACACATGTTGCTCTTACAAGCAGTACAAAGCCAGACACATTGGTGAATGTCAGTAAGAACCCTTCAGTGAGCAGACCTCATCCCATGTAGCCAGTGTTGGGTTCAAAGGTGTTAGATCGTGGCGAGTGAGTTTCTGATACAGCAGCCAGCCAGTGAATCCACTAGTTTGGTGACTGGCCAGTCATGGAAAGTTGCGGAGCAATTTAAACTTGTAAAGCGAGTTTAGCTTAGAGCGAGGATGCTTGCTGTATATCGCGCTGATCATCTGTTGATTTCATGGTTCTTTGGCAGCATATATGTAAACTTTAAGGCGTGTGGGCCGTTTGTGGGGCTGGGGGTGTTCACATGCGCTCCTGGTTTGCTGTTTTCACAGTGAGCTCAGTTTCTTTATTGAGGAAATTCTTTCCCGGGAATGTGTCTAAACTGCCAGCTTTTCTTTTTTTTGTCCTTTTTTGCTGTCCCCCCTGCTGAGTGAACAGGTCATGGTGGTTCTCAGTACTACGGGAAACGGGAACTAGTAGTGGGACTCGAACCTGGAGCCCACAGGGGTGTGTAGGTGACAGACACCATATGGGAGTGTGGCGACCACATCTAGTAGCCATTTGTCATTAATTCAGTGTGCTCAACCACGTGGTAACAACCATGAAATACCTCTGATTTGGCTGATCATAGCACTTCAAATTGACTGATTTTATTTTATGATTGTATTCCCTGGGCAGTGAATGAATGTGGTTCTGGGACCTGTCTACCGCCACCATCGCAGACTTTCTCATTAGTGCAGTAACTCAAAAAGTATTGAAAGGATCATTTACAAACTGGCAGACACTTTGTATGAAGAATTAGATCCAGTCCAAGGCTAGTGTAAGGGGGCTAGAGCGAGCTTGGGGGTGTGGAGGAATAGGGATTAGATGGGGTGGGGGAGGGGTGCCGGGGCCGTCTGCGGAATACATTGTTTTTGTTCTGTCAGCATTCTATTCTTTCATTTTTATGCTGGGAGAAATTAGCTTTCAAAAAGCACTGTTTGATTCATGAATGTTTCAGTGAGATTAAATTATTCAAAATAAATGTGATAAAACTTTTATTTTGAATGTATTTAATAATAATTAGGGATCAGTATTTAAAATTATATTTGTCATTAAATAAAAAAGATTATTCAGCACCTGCTGTTTTTAGTAACAGTTTGATGTGTGTAGCTTTGGTGTTAAAACCTCTGGAAATCACTGAGCGTGCAAAAGACTCTTTTGAGCCCTGTGTTAAACTGAAGTGGATGGTTCCTTTCCAGGCCTGTCATCTGTCTTAGTGCAGAGCTGCTTGTGTATTGGTGTTGCATTAGCTTCAGCATTTTGTTGTCCATATTTGTGGTAGCTTTTGAGTTTCCTCTTCTTTGCACTTCATTATTTCTCTGGAGCATTGAAATAATGGTGGTGGGATGGTTTGCAGTGTAACCCGAGCGGTGAGGCAGGGCCAGCTGTTGTTGCGTAACCATGTCTGTGCTGGGGCTCACTGCCTGGGGCTCACTGCCTGGGGCTCACTGCCTGGGGCTCACTGCCTGGGGCTCACTGCCTGGGGCTCTGTAAGCAGCGGAGGTGTAAACCCGAGTGGCTCCTTAAACCACATGTGCCACAGAGCTGGGGGGACGAGCCAGCCCGGATAGGGGTCAGCCTAAAAATGCCAGCGCCTTCAGACCCTTGCTGTTGGGGAGGACTGGTGTCGGCCCACTTGGCTTCTCAGTTGACAGTCAAGTAAGCTTCAGGGATTGGCTATTTGTGAGGGTCTATTACATTATCCTAGGTTTTCAATTTTTTTGCCTTATTTACTGCAGTTAATCTGGTCCCAGTCTAATGTGTTTGTAAGGCAACTGGGGTGGGGATTTATTTCTCCAACCCCCCCCCCCCCCCCCCCTCCGTATGGCTTCACCTTAAACTGCCTCTTTGGAATGCAGCACTGGTGATACTGCCTGTTTTTTTTCTTTCTTGTTCTTAGCTTGGTTCAAGCAACAGGCTGAGGCCCAGGGCGGCCCCTGCCAAGATAAACTCACAGTCCTGTCTGAGGAGGGCAGCTGAAGTCCATGCACGCCGTCTTCTTTCACTGTGTCGATGTGAAGGGACCACATGTGTTTAATTATGTTTAGCGATTTCTCCGGTGATTGTGGTGGTGGGATGTGCAGTCAGTCTGTTTCCTTTGAGCTATGTGGCAGAGCGGGGGGAGGGGGAGGGGGAGGGGGAGGGGGCAGGGTTCCCCCTGGGGGCCAGCAGGTGGCCGCCGTATGTCTCGGATCACATGACAGAGACGGCAGAGCTGTCTCGGGGCAGCAGAGAAGCGCCACTTCTTGGGGGTCAGACTTGCTTTAGAAGCAAGATCTGTTATGAGTTTGGGTTTAATCCACCTGTTATTTACAAGCATCCTGTGTTGCGCAATCAGAGTTTACAAGCAGGGTTCAGTCATTTCATTCTCAGCTGCAACGCCTTAAACAGATAGTTTGCCAGGAGCTTCTGTCACGAGACTGAAAATGGCTCGAGGTCAAGGTGTGATGTCAGGCTCCACCTGCTGGCGTTCCAGGCACTGCTGCGGAACATGTGGCGGGTGGAACTCCAGGAATGCCAGGGCATCGCCTTCTCTCTAATTATCACTCGTACACCTGCCTGCCTCCCGCCGTTGGCCGAGCTCCAGCTCTCAACCGCTGGTATCTTCTCTCCAGAAAGCCACAAGGAAGACGGACAAACCCAGGCCAGAGGACGTGGATGTGACGGACCTCACCGACGAGGGCCTGAAAGCCCAGCTGCTGAAATACGGCGTTAACCCTGGTCCCATCGTAGGTGCGTCCCAACTACGTGTGCGTGTGTGTGCACCCGTTCATTTAATTTCACTCACCTGCCCCTGCCACCTGTGTAACGCTTTTCCATGCTTGTTCGCTTAGGGCCTGCGTGTCGTCACCCTTAGCACTGCATCTGGCTCATTCCTCATTCCGCTCGCGCTGTCGTTGGCTCCTCCCCACAGCCTCCACCCGCAAACTGTATGAGAAGAAGCTGCAGAAGCTGATAGACCAGGGCCCTCCCGAGGCCACGGCCCCCGTCGCAGCCCAGCCGAAGCCAGACAGTAACCAGAACGGCAACACGGATTCCGACCAGTACAGCGATAAGGAAGAAGGTGAGGGGGGGGCGTAATGCAGCAAAACGCAATGATGTAATAATATTTTTTAAATGCTATTATTCATTTATGCTTGTTCTCCCCTTAACCAGAGGAGCAGGCAGCACCAAGCCTGGATCCAGAGCCCATCCCAGAACCGGTCCCCGTGGTGGAGAGGCCCATGAGGAGCAGAGGGAAGAGCTCAGTTAGCTTGCGTAGCAACCGGCACGGAGCCAATAGGGTGGGTCCCTGTGTGTAAGGAGGTCATGTGGCCAAAGGGGCAGGGCCTCGGGCCGCGCAGTGCTAAGGCCTATATACTCGCATGGGTGAGGCGGCACCGTGAAGCATGCGCTCATGTTTCTGCCTGCGTCCTCCCGCTAAACGGAAACAAAAACGGTGTGTTGCGCCCCCTGAGCCAGAATGGTCCGGTGACCAGCTTTGATGTAGCCCACGGAGTGTACGGGATAGGGCATGTTCCTGACCTATCAGTTTTTTGGGGTTCACTTTGCTTGTTGACCACGGAAGACAGTTAAGTTTCCGGTCCAAGGCAAAGGATCAAGTTGTACCCTAAGCTAAAAATGAACGTCATTTAAAATCCATTAAGCACCCCTGTGCTTGTGGCAGGTGGCTCTGCGGGTAGCAGTACCTCAAGGTTGAATGTTTTGAAAGGTTCGAATCCCATCCCCAATGTGTGTATGGAATCGGCATGTTATTCGCGTATTGCGCAGGCTTCCTTCAGGCGGTTTGGCTTCCTCCCGAAGTCATGCTTTGGCCCAGTCGGCATATCTGACTTGTCCACTTGTGTGTGCACTTGCGGCCCATGTGCGGCATTTCCCTGCTTTGTTCCCTGTGTTTGCTGGGATGAGCTCCAGCTTGGTTAATTATAAAGAGGCCAGTAGGGTCTGTATCATCCTGGACTCCAGGTCGTCTGTTACAGAGCCGTATTCTGTGGGTGATCTGGAGGCTCTTTGTCCCACTGGCCTGCAGGGAGGAGGCTGAACACTAGTGATCCTCCATGCTGGTTTTTCCTCCAGCAGGCGCTCAGCCTGACCATAGTTGCGGCGACAAGCCGCCCCATGTGCGTGAGAGAGAGCTTTGCGGATAATATACGGGATAGACCTATGTATTCAGTCATGTGTGTGTCCTGTGTGGTACTGTGGAGGGGGAGGAGGAAGAGGAGCGGTGGCCAGAAGAACAGCCCTCCCTTAATGTGAAGAGACAGCCACGGACGCCCCAGCACTGGAGGGATCAGACCGTCCCTGCTAGTGATGACACTGTAAATACCATCCCCTAACACCACCCCTAAGGCTTTCAGCCTGCGCACCGGGTGTAACTGGGTTCCTGTTGTAGAAGGTTTACTATGTCACTGGGGTGTATGGAGAGCGCTAGCTTGAGTACCACTCCCTAGTGATCACCCCACCACCACCCCCCAATGAGGCTTTATTATTACATCCCGGAATGAGCTCCGATCTTCCTAATGCCGTTTCCCTCCCCCTTTAGGACATGTCTGAGTCATCAGCCTCAGAAATGGTCGCCCCTCCTCGTAAACTGATTGGTTCTCAATCTTATAAGCAAGACTCCCCGGTGGGTTCCTGGTCCATATTCCTGTCCCTTTCCAGCTGTTGTACCCCCTTTTCCTTCCAGTAACTTCTTTCATTATGGTTTTTTTTTTATTTTTTTTGCCCTATTTGGCCTGTGACTCTGTGTTTTCTCCCAAAGGGGGTCCCACGGGAGCCACGGCCCCCGTTACTCACCAAGCCGTCCAAACCCTTGTCGGTGAGGCGTTCTGACCCGCTTGCGTCCCCATCCGGGACGCCCCGGGCTTCCTTCACGTTAATATCACCCCTTCAGCGGGAGGTGCCGGCCGTTCGTCTGGAGTCCTGCCCCCCTAGGTTTACCCACAAGGATTCCTCCATAGTCAATTTCTCCCAGGTACTGGGGTGGCGAAGCTGCTGGTTCTGGTGGCGCAGAAAGTCATAGATGGTCTTGCTGGGTGTTAAACGATTATGGTTGTGATGACAAAGTGGCTGCCTGTTTGAGCAGTGATGCTTGTCATCTCACGGGAGCTAATTTTTCATCCTGTGTTTCACCTCAGCACCACTCTAAAAGACACCTTCATCACCCCCGGGGCCAGACCCCCACAGATACCCGCGATGAGTGCCGCCGTTCCCGGGAAAGTGATCAGAATATCCCCCACGCCCCTTCCTCTACCCGGATGGGTGTCAGAAAGGTGTCTGATTTGTAATGTTTCGTAGGTCTGTGTTTTTGGTTTGGTGACGTTGTGCAGCCTTGTGTCACCTTTGGTCAGGGAGGGTTGCAGCCTGACACCGATGACAAGGACGTATCTGCACCGCCTGCCCCTGCGCAGCCGCAAGCGCATCTGCAGTCCCTGCTCAACACTGCGCTCCTAGAGGTGACGCCCAATGCTCACAGCCCCCTGTGCAAAATCTTGCGTCTGCTCACCTTGGGTCTCGGGTCTTGTTTGTCGGTCATATGATCCTGGCACACAAAAGGTTTCCTGTCTGCACTTCTCTGCTGCCCCCCCACCCCCCCCAGCCCCTCTATAAAACAAACGGGACTTTGTGAACAGAGGGGCCTGAACCTCAGATGTTCACTTCTTGAGCAGGAGGGCTTGGAGAGTGGAGACCCCAGCAAGGCCTCCCAGTGTGTATGGAAGCAGCAGAAGATCCTTAGCACGTTCACCCCCGAAAGGCCGCAATCCTGGCCCCGTACACCTGTGGCTCAGGGGGCTGGACGGGTGAGTGTGCGCGTAGGCCGTCCTTAGATGGTTGGGTTGCACTGTGAGAGCATAGGGAGACCACAGCTGTAGCTCTTTAGGCTGGCTGGGTGCCGGCCTCCCTAGGGCTGGGCATCATTCAGATTTTTTTTGATAGCAATACCAGAACTATACCTTGATTTTGATACTGGTCCCCGAACAATACTTTTGATTTCAATATGTTTTTAAATCTGTTTAATCAACAAAAATAGACACTCCTCTACTTACGAACGAGATGCGTTCGGAACGGCTGTTCGTGACTTGCAATGTTTATAAGTCATTATTCAACATAATTTGAAGGGTATACGCAAGTACAAAGAACTGGGATGCTGGGAGTACGCAGGCTGCACTGCTGCATGGCGGGAGTAGCGGCCCGAAGTCGTACGAGGCGGAATTGGTGCACAGGAAAAAAAAACTGATGTTGCGGACAGGAAACGTGAACCCAATGAACACAATTTGGACTTGCAGTCCTCTTTGCTCGTATGTCTGAAAGTTTGTAAGTAGAGGAGCTTCTGTATATGAAACATTTCAGCACTGATCTTTTATTTAGACAAGTCATTTTGTTAGTTACCAGTTAGTTAATGGAGGGATCGATTACAGTCATAACGGGATGCAGTTTTTATATACAGCCCAGCCAAAAAAAAGTCACCGTTTTTCATTTTTCGTCGGACCGCCTTTAGCTTTGATTATGGTGCACATTTGTCATGACATTGTTTCCACAGGCTTATGCAACATCTCACCCTTTATTTTCATCCAGATTTGCATTAATTTCTCACCGAGATCCTGTATTGACAAGTGAGTTGAACCACTCCATAAAGCCTCCTTCAGCACATCCCAAAGACCTTCAGTGAGGTTAAGGTCATAACTCTGAGGTGACCAAGTCACGCGTGAAAATGATTCCTCATGCTCCCTGAGCCACTCTTTGACAATTCAAACCCAATGAATCTTGGCATTCTTGTCCTGGAATATGCCCACGCCAACAGGGAAGAGAACCCACTGATGGTGGATGGAGGTGTAACCTGTCCATTCAGGGGCTTCAGGTACTCTGCTGATTTCACTTTATTGCTGCATAACATTGCTGAGCTGTAATATTGCTTCAGTCATTGGCTCTTAAGTATCTGCTGATATAAATTCAGATGGTGACCTTTTTTGGCTGGGCAGTGTATTTTACCAGGGCCCTCAAGTTTCATCAAAAGTTTGGGGCTCAGCTTGTGTCTCATGGTCAATGCGTGACACTTAAATGCAGTAGGCAGGGCTGTAATCAGATCTTACTCTGCCTCTTGCACCTTGTTTGTACTCTGTATGTGCGTACATTCATGTAATAACGCGCTTGCGGCGGGATCACATGCGACAAATGCCATTTTCTGATTGGCTGGCGGGGGGGTGACTATAAACTCTGTATAACTCAGGACTATGAACTTGGCGCAAACTCCATTACGTTTGTCTGCGCCTCGTCCACTAATTCCATGAATTTATGGGAAGTAAGGTCGGCGTTATCTCTTACTTTGCAGCTTGAGAAACACAAGGTGTGGCAAGTGTGCGTGTGAACTCGCGGTCAATGCGTGAGACTTGAGACCCCGGTTTTACTTATACGAGCCGGTGACATGTTTATTCATAAATAAATCTTCCCAGCAAATGGATCTTTCATTTTCCATAGAATAAAGAAACGGTGTAACGTTATCTCGCTAATGCACTACTCTACTGTCTGTTGTTTCTGCCCTTCTGCGTAGCATCTTTTATATGGGCAGTGCTTGCGGTTAGGTGATCAGCACGTGTATCATTACAAGTGCCTCTGACGAACTGAATCGGACCGAATTCCGACGATCTCACTCACACGCAGGTCCATATGCATATGCAGCGGTTCTCGCTCTCTCCGGGCGTTTCACGTGATGTGCGCCGATGTGGTCAGCCGCTGTGTGAGGGGCATATTTGCAGATAGCACTGTCTCCGAAAATGGCCGCAAAATGCAACTAAATGGTTGCGGCCTGGAACCCTGTGGAGCCACGTTCTGATTTCTTTAGTCGCTTTTAACGCTCCGCGTTTGGCTGTCTAATTTAACGCTAATCACCAGCAACTTTAGATCTCCACACAAGTGCACTGTAGGCTTATTAGGTCACAGACGCTGAGGTTTACTGTTTGGGTATCGGAATTTGGCACAAATGGGAAAATTAACTTAGGATTGGACTGGAGCCTTTCAGTCGGTACCACAAAAGTATCGAAGTTGGGTACCCAGCCCGAGGCCTCCCAGCCTGTTGGATGGTGCGAACGTGTGAGAGTCACTATTCCTGCACTAGGAGGCGATTCTGATCACACCACCGCAGCGTTCTCCTCCTCACACTCTGCATGTCTACATCAACACAGGTGGAGGAGAGACCGGCAGCATCTCTGCAAACGCCTACAGCAGATGGCAAGGACATCTTGAAGGAGATGTTCCCCAATGAAATCGGTACTCCCACCGGCATCACGTAAGTCACTCCTCCGTCACGCTGAACGTACTGCTCGGTCTTAAACCATGCGGCTCGCTTGCATAGCAACCAGGGATGTTTGCAAACTGACCTGGCAGCAAAACATGTCGCGTAGTGAACTCAGCCAGGCCTTGTCATGCTATAGGTTGTTCCAGGGCTGGTGGAGAACCTGAACAAGTGTAACCAACCACTAAGATGCATTGTGACTCGGACCACTTGCTGCTGTTGTGTGGGACACGTTTGGCTACATGTCGTTTTTGTAGTGTGCACGTCGTTCTTGTAGTGTGCACGGGGCAGTAACGAAATCTGAGTGGTCAACTGGACACCTCGGAGGTGCAGGATAGATGCAGGTATAAACGAATATGTGTCTCGGATGTTCACCTGTAATCCAGTCGCCCAAGACGCATATTAATACCAAGTGTAAACAGGACTTTAGCATCAGATTCAGGAAACATCTATTATCCTGGAGGAAATTTAATGCAAAGTAACTGTGGTCTTGATTGGCCTCAGCACAAATTGCTTTTATTTGGTCAAGAGGACCCATCATTCTGGGTGGAAATGAGTGTTTTGTCTTGCTGTCAAAAGTACAAATATGTGTGCATTACTGGTTCTGCATTCCAGCAAGTTAAACTCATTCTTGATATAATTACCGGTCTCCACAGCGCCACCTGCAGGCGGCCCATACGTGGGGCGGCAGGGAGGCCACTGAAACCCAGTGACTTCTGGCTGGACGAGTCTCTCCTGCATCACTCCGAGCGCCTGGAGAGCCGCTCCTACATGGAGAGCCGCGCCACACCTCGGCCGCTCCCTCCGCTCTCCTCATCTTCCAGGATCTCCACGGTGGCGCCCTCTGCTGGGCACACTTGTGCACGGCGCTCCTTGCCGGTGTGGGTGCAGCTTCTGCTGCTCACCGCTGTGGCCGGCTTCCTCTTCTTTGTCTACCAGGCCATGGAAACCAACCATCTGAACCCCTTTGGCCAAGAAGGCAATGGCGCTTCCCCATCCAGCAGCGCAGGAGAGAGTACAGCTGAATAAGTCGCCCCATTTCCTGATTGGGGGGGGGGGGGGGGGGGGGGGGGGGGGGGGGGGGGGGGGGGGGGGGGGGGGGGGGGGGGGGGGGGGGGG
>JAABNX020000001.1:11134346-11148677 GCA_015163995.2 Mormyrus lacerda
ATCACACTACACTAAAAACACGGTACCACCTTTGAACCTGAATTTTGAACTTGCCTCACCCCCCCTCCCCCCCCCCCCCAGTGGCCAGGCCTGTGTAATATCATGTGTTAGGTCCTGTCTCTCTCCCACTCCTTACCCCTACTGAACACTGGCTGAACTGGTATGAGAAGTTAATGTCATTTTTGGCTTTTGTGTTTTTACTAACTTGGATCAAACGGTTCAGAAATCATCAGAGTGTACATTTAAAAGGAGACATTTCTAGTTGGAAATGCTAATAAAATGCTATTTTAATGCATTGGGTCATTTACCCTTCTTTGACTTGTCCTTGGTTTGGAAATCTGTGCCATAAACGGTTTAGGACAGTTTTTAGTCATTTAGTGCCTGTACTTTTGTTTTTGTAACTGCAGTATTTTTCTAATGTGTCTTCAGAAGGAAAAAAAAACTTTTTTTAAGTTTGAAATGCAAGTAAAACCGTTGTCTACTCGTGTAGAGTGCAAAGTGCTGGTTTAACAGGAATAATGTGAAACTGCTTTACTGAGCTTTGCAGCCTTTTTGAAATTCTACAAATGTATTTAATGTTTCAGAGAAGAGGCCGGAGAGCTTGTTTCCGTTGGGTTTGGGGGACTCGTGGCCATGGCTCGGGGGATGTGCAGGGTTTTTAAACTGGAGTGGCTCTTTTTATTGTAGTTGGTATCATTTGTAGAAACCAAAATAAAATTCATAACTTAAATCCTCACCCTTCCTTTGTCTTCTGTTCATCCCTTCAGTTAGGATGTTGAGTGCTGACGACTAGCTTGAAAATGGTTAACTGCATTTTCTATGGGAAAAGGAAACCAGGGATTATGCAGAATCCTAAGGGATATTTTTTTTTTTTTTCCCTTCATCATTAGCGTGCCCAAAACCAATTTGAACCCAGTGTTGATCAGTCTTGCTTCTGTCTGGTATGTCTTATGTCATTCCTTCTGTTGTCTTAAGGTTGGATTATTGGCTAGTTGACCATGGCCAAACCCCTGAGGGAAACAAAAATGCTGTGTTGTCTTTGCAGCTGTAGTCATACAGCCAGCAGAGGGCAGTATAGTATATTTCGGAAATGAATTTATACTTTCTGGTCGGCAGGAAAAAGCGTACGGTGACCCCGGATATTGTACGAAGGGAAACTGGTGCATTGTCGACGCTAATTAGCTGTATCTGTGTTTTACATCCACCCAAGAATAGACTGTCCTCAGATCGCAATACTTTTACATGAGGGGCTTTGTCCGCTAGTCTTAATCAAATAAACTTAATGTACCCGAGAAGCACGTATGTGTGTTATGCTATATTTCGATTCGCTTAGAAAGAATCGGATATCCTTTAGAGCTCGTGACTGGTAACTTAATATGACTATTTCCCAAGCAATTGAAATATAAATAATCAGAAACAAAGTAAAAACAGCGTTCGGTCAGTGATAATCAATGATAGCAAGCTTATGTTTAAGATGTATCATTAAGATTGTACAGATCTAGAATATGATGGATAACTGCAGCTTTAAGTGGAAGTCTCTTTAAAAGCTCGTGACTGATGCTGCGTTTAGATATCTGCAACCATTTATAGTTGTGCTTTAATATCCGTATTGGTTTACATTTTCTTATTTCTTGTCTCCAATGAGGTCTTAGGGAATATTGGGGCTGGAGATGAACCCTCTTGCAGATGCTGCAGATTAGATTACTAAATACTACATTGGGACTACGATATTTTATTAAAAACTATTTGTACATATGGACCTCTCGTCCTTCACAGTTTGTCTTGGGCCTATCAGTCCAGTGACCGAATTAACCTCAAGGAAATGTGATGAGGTCCCACCCACAAATGTAATTTGCATCACGATTGGACGGGAGCTATAGTGACGTGTCGGCTCTGCTTGCGTGACGTCAATGAAGGACAAATTGGTTTACCGCGAGGACGTCGGGCCTCTATCGGAGCCGCCGGTAACAGCGAAGCGGAGGCGCCATTTTGTGAAAGAGTCAGAAAATGTGAGACGCCCGACTTCATTAATTGTTTTTTTTTTGGTTTAAATTTGTGTTTTGGCACATTTACAAAGAGTGATGGATTTTTACGCCTATCTCCAAATCACTTTAACTTATTTGATTTGACCCTTCGGGCTAAGCTGCTTCAATGACAGTAGGCTATTTGCTAAGCTAGCAGATTGCCGGCAGTATATAATAGTGTGAAGTTTGATGTTACTGTTGCCAGCTAGATAATAGGTTTGTTTAATATGTACAGTTAGAAAACGTATCTCAAACCGAGATAACGACATGGGTTCAATGTAGTTGTCGTGTATGCATTACTCTGGCCTAAAATGACTCTTTCCGCACAGCTCATTCCCTAGGATCATGTACCCGACCACACTGACGCAGCTGGCTCGGGCGAATCCTTTCAGTGCCCCGCTGTTCACTTTGCAGCAAGTCGAGGAGCCAAAACAGAGCCCAGTGAAGAATGGGCACAGCACCAGGAGGCTGGCCGCCGCCGCAGTGGCTGGTAAGGCGGACTAAGGAAATCCTGCCCGCACCGCGTCCGTGATTCCGGCGTAGGAGGTCATTGCAGCTATAAACCTGAAGGTGTGCAAAGGCCGGTCACTAAGGCCCGCGAGTTCATCGCCGAGCTTCAGGTTATTTTTTGGCATATAGAGATAATGTATTTTAATGAGCTAATCATTATTGGCAAATATATGTTCGGGCCCTGAGGTGGCTAGTCTTTAGCGCGTCTTAGTTTAAACGTGACTGGTGATGCATTATTAGTGTACGTATCCGAAAGAATGACCTTCAGATTGGTAACTTTTCGTCTGTTTCTAAGCCTGCATCTGCGGCCTTTGGTGTTTAGTGAGAGACGTGTCTCACGTTAGCGATTTAGGGCAGGGAAGGACAAAATACTTATTCGACCCACCTCCCCGCCCAAGTTTCACCGGTATGACAAGTCTGGTGGATGCCTGATTTCCTTTCTTTTAAAAATAATATTTTTAGGCTCATTCACACTGAAGGACAAAAGGTTCTTTAAAACGTCGAGGCGGTTTGACCCTCTCTGCGTCTGCATCACGTGCCAATAAGCACGAATTTCATTGGTTCATGTGTTAGTAACGCGGACCGACTCGAGGACAGGCATGTTACGGTGAAGTTTAGTCACTTCTCTACGAGGTTTGACTTGGGCATTTCGTCAGCATGATTGATCGTACCGTTAAAATAATGGGCTTACACGTCAAGGCCACATTGTCAATATGATGTGTTCATGTCTTATAGAATTGGCGTGATTATAATCAGCCTTCAGGGCGATGTTTTTTTGTCATACACAAGACAGGTTGCGGCAATACCGGAGTACGTGAATCGCATTTCTGGAGAGTAGTAAGATCGGGGTTGATCGAATGATACCGCAGACTGAGCTGCCCACTGATTTTCAGAAGGGACAGATCGTGGTTTTCATTCAACAAGTCCTTCACCTTCCACTGCTCACATCTGGTTTCCAGTGAATATGGCAATTAGTCCACATCCAGGAGTGCAAACTCGGGCAATCTGACCATCTTTTCTCAGAGGAAGACAGCTGTGAATTCGGCTCTGCGAAATATTTCGTCCTGTGTGGATTCGGTGGCATTCTGAGCTGTGGTACCACGCACACGGCTGTCGTGCCCCTCGATTTGGTTAAATGCAGAATGCAGGTCTGTCTTTGCATGGACTGAGGTCTAGACTACCAAATGTGTGATTTGTGGTGCACTAGCCTCTATATGGGAACAATGTGTGGCGTGCCGGATTTCCTGTATTACTAATGAGAGGTTTGTTTTACATCAGATGCCCCCCCCCCTTCCCACCACCAGATCCATAAAATTGCTTCCCCGACTGATCATTTTTCATTGCAATGCTGTGTGTCTTAAAATCGAGTCTAAAAATGGGTCTAATGGGTTTCTTCTGGATGACTGGGTCGTGACCTGCCGTCAGGGGACTGTCAAAGCTGAGTGTACTGTGGCTGGTGTGGAATGGCAGGAAATAGGGTGAGGGTAAGAATGGATTCTGCGTGTAGGTATTGCACAAAAAGCTGGTACGACGAAATAATGTGTGCATAGTACATTCTGATTATCGTCTTGTACCTCCAGGGCTCCAATAAAATCAGGTCTTTGCCGGGGAGTTAGTAGCATTTGAGTTTTTAATCTGTTTACTTGATCCTCTGCTTGTTTTAAGGGTTTGGGTGAGATGATTTATGGATTCCAAGTAATAAATACTTTCAGCTCCTAGTAATAGCCAGCAGACTGCTCCCTCTTACTAGTTACCATCAAAACACTGTCCTGTTTATAAGCCAATAGGTGATTGTAACGTTGATGTGATGGCCTACTGTGAATATTAACCCATTGGTCAGAGGTCACTGATGTAGTAGTGATACCAGTATACTGCTTTTTGAGTTTTGCCTCAGCAGGAAGCAGCCCACTGTGATCCAGTAGCATGGTGCGGGGCGGAAAATTTCTGGAAACTTTCCAGAAAATTTCCATTCCATGGGAAGTTAGGCTGGAGAATTTTAGAAATATTCCAAGTTAAGAACTTTCCATGGGGATTAACAGGAATATATGGAAATTAACAGGAAAATTCCCTGAGTTTTGAAACCCTAACGTGTGACTAACCGCATGTTGCACGCGTGTGTCCCCCTTGCCGCAGACTCGGATGTGAGCTGCGAGTTCGGTTCTGCGAAGTACTACGCCTTGTGTGGTTTTGGGGGAATCCTGAGTTGTGGCATCACACACACGGCTGTCGTGCCCCTCGACCTCGTCAAGTGCCGCCTGCAGGTCTGTATATGAGCCACCGCTCAACCTGAGGCCCCAATCCCACAGAGTGCGGACCGCTGTGTTGTGACAGGCTGCTGACGCCGCCATTTATGTGTTTAGGTGGATCCCGCGAAGTACAAGAGCATTTTCAATGGCTTCAGCGTCACCATTCGTGAGGACGGCATGCGGGGGCTGGCAAAGGGCTGGGCCCCCACCTTCATCGGCTACTCCATGCAGGGCCTTTGCAAGTTTGGGTTCTATGAGGTGTTCAAGATCTTGTACAGCGACATCCTGGGAGAGGTGGGTCCAGCAGCTGGGACGGGGAACAGTGCGCAGTCTAGCTGTTATCGCTATGGAGTTGGGTCCTTGGCTCAACTGAATTATTTTTCTTGTGTTTTTGAAAATGGTGCTCCTGTTTTAATGGGCCCTGGTGTGCCTCTGAGTCTCCCCCTAATGGTGCTTTGATATAATATGATGTAGAGTAGACATGACTCTTCTGTTACCCTCCCCTCCAGGAAAATACCTATATGTGGAGGACCTCACTGTACCTGGCAGCATCGGCCAGTGCAGAATTCTTTGCCGATATAGCACTGGCCCCCATGGAGGCATGCAAAGTGCGTATCCAGACCCAGCCGGGCTATGCTAATACCCTACGGGAATGTGCCCCCAAGATGTATGCCGAGGAGGGCCTCTGGGCGTGAGTATCTTGCCTATCTTCTCTCTGTGCAATGAGCTTGACACGTTCCTTAGATCCACCTCTAGGGGGTGCTCAGGTGCTGGGGCCACTCCACCCTCTCAGGGTTCAGCGGCTCCAGCCCCGGTGGCCCCCAGCAACTTGCTGGTTGTACAGTTGGAGGTGCTTGAGTCATTGGCGTGTGAGAGCAGTCCACCTGCCCCCTAGCCGTCTGCTGCACTGGCACCCCCTGCTGGCAGGAAACTCCCAGTGCAGCTAGGCTGGGTGGCGGACAGTTTAAACTCACCCCCATTTTCGGGTAGATGGTGAAACAAACTACTTGATGATGCTGGTGTATGATTGTGTTAAGTAGCCGTGGAAGGTATGGATGAGTTATTTTCAAATAAGGTTTTATCTGAAGTGACTGAAGGCGTTTTTACATCGAAGTTTCGAAACCTGGTCTTAGTTTCCAAGTCCCTGGGCTGTCTCGACTAGGGACTTCTGTAGCTTTTGGTCAATTTCATCACTTTCACATGCAACAGTAAGTGAGACCTTTATACTTAAGTATGGAAGACTCAAAGTTTGTAGGTTACACGGTTTCATATGAAGCTACACCACCATGCTAAAACCAAGCAGGGTGATTAAATCATTTTGTTACTGGGGGGGATCAATCGCGGTCAAAACGGGGATACAGTCTTTCATTTATATTTTACTTATGACCCGCAATCTGTTTGTGGTTCTTATTAAATCTGGCCAGCAGATCAAACTTTCATTTATGACGTTATCACTCTAAATAGCGTTGGCAAGTTTCAAAGCCAGCACCGGCAATATTAGCCAATAGTATATTGGTTAGTGATCAAATTTTCTGGAGCTGTAAGCAAAAATGTATTATGTTGGTGCATTGAATGTAATTGGGGTACATTAATAATTCCTGCTCAATTTTTGCTCCACTACATCTTTTCTGCTCCTCTGCGTAACGTCCATGTTGACGCTGGTACTTGTCAGCAGCTTTTTTTTTTTTACCGTAAGCCACTCCCCTGTAGTTTGTCGACGATAAAGTGGCAAGTCTAGAGTAGGGACTAAAATGGGATCCTGGGACTTCCTCAGAAGGAACTGCAATCTGGCTGAGTTCCTGTTGTGTGAACACGACAAAAGTCCCTGGTTCCAGAAAAAGGTTCTGGTTCCAGAGAAAAGTTCTGGTGGTGTGAAAAGTGCCTTGATTCAGTACAAAAACCCCCTGTTCCAGCCGACAAATGTGTATCGGGTGGTTCTGTGAAATGGAATGAATCGGTGCCACTTCCTACCCCTCTGTAGGTTCTACAAGGGTGTGGTCCCCCTATGGATGAGACAGATCCCCTACACCATGATGAAGTTTGCCTGCTTTGAGCGCACTGTGGAGGCCCTGTACAAAAACGTGGTGCCCAAGCCCCGCAGCGAGTGCTCCAAGGGTGAGCAGCTGGTCGTCACCTTCGTGGCTGGATACATCGGTGAGTCTGGGGGTCGAACGTCATAAACGGGGCTATCGTGCTTAGTTAGGAGCCGAGCCGTACATTGTGTCCGGTTTGGATATGGTGTGCTGCCTCCTGCTCCGTGTCTTGAAGTGTGGGTCACCTTGGCCTTGACTCTGCCCTGTGTTCCTGCAGCTGGGGTCTTCTGTGCTATCGTGTCCCACCCTGCGGACTCTGTGGTATCAGTGCTGAACAAGGAGAAGGGCAGCACCGCGTTACAGGTGCTCAAGCGGCTTGGACCCAAAGGTGAGCTTCTGAAGGACTCCTACACCCTAACCTACTACTTTTGGTTATGGATCTGGCCATTGGTTTTTTGGCCAAGTTGTTCAACACGTTCCTTAGATCCACCTCTAGGGGGCACCCTGGTGCTAGAACTGCTTTTCCCCTCTTGGGGTTCAGCATCTCCAGCCCCGGTGGCCCCCAGCAACTTTGCAGTTGTACAGTTGGAGGTGCTTGAGTCATTGGCGTGTGAGAGCAGTCCACCTGCCCCCTAGCCGTCCGCTGCACCGGCACCCCCTGCTGGCAGGAAACTCCCAGTGCAGCTAGGCTGGGTGGCGGACAGTTTCGCAAAAGCAGAGATCTATGTCTGTGCTCAGTGTTTAACATCTTGACTCGTGTGTGTGTGTGTGTGTGTGTGTGTGTGTGGGTGGGTGTGTGGAGACTTTCAGTGGCACAGGGTGACCTGAAGGGTTCTGCTAAATGCTGTATGTTCCTGTGCCATGACCCGTCTCCCAGGTGTGTGGAAGGGTCTCTTCGCCCGTATCATCATGATCGGCACCCTGACGGCCCTGCAGTGGTTCATCTACGACTCTGTGAAGGTGTACTTCCGCTTGCCCCGCCCACCACCCCCAGAGATGCCCGAGTCCCTGAAGAAGAAGCTGGGCCTCACCGAGTAGAGCAGCTGCCTCACCCGTGCCCCTTTCCTAACCCCCAGACACCAACAGACCGCACAGCTTTCATTTTTCTATATTTAACGTACCTCCTGCATTTCATGTCTCAGCTGCTGTCTGCCTGGATGGCACCTATGAGGAATTTGGGGAGAGGGGTCCCCCTGCTGGTGGACAAGGGAAAGGGCATTGGGGATCATAGTCTGGTTTTTATCACCTGTGTTTAGCTAATGTGGATATAATAATTAAAAATCCCTTAAACACAGTCGCTGGTGTCGTCTTTTAAAGAAAATCACAATGGTAGTGCGTTAGCTCTGTGCATGAGTTGTAAGCATGTTCCGACAGTGTTTATTTTTATTAATGTTCTCAAACTCTGGGTGCTGTTATTGTAGCATGACCTTCAGAGTGCTGCTTTTAAGGAAGCTGCTGCACAATCATGAATGTATTCCAAACAGAAACATTATGGTTTCCAGAGGGTTATTATGCTTAAATGTACAGGGTTCCCATACAACCAGCTATCAGAGATGTTGCGCTGGGTCGTGTTTGAATGTTATAGCCAACACGAGTCTGTACAGTAAGGTGTGCTTCGTGAGGAACTTTGCGGTGTATAATAGATGATCTGACGATGATATGTAAATTAGAATAAAGCAATGTGGTTTTCCATGTCATTCATTTTAAACAAGGTTTATGTCGATTGATGCCTTTTATACCAGGGAGAGTCATACAGGGAGGAAACTCAAGTTCTTCCTACACCATAGTGCTCTCGCTAACCATATGCACCTTATTTATGAAAAACTCGGATGATCAGAAAAGGGGGCATCAGACCAGTAATATCACTGGAAAAATATTTGAATCTGCGTACAGTATCGCCTTCTGGTTGGCCTGTGCGACACGGTGCATCAGGATCGGGCTGTTGCCGTTTGAGTATTACCATGAAATATAAAGCTTTCTGTAGGATACTAAGCACTCTTTGATTTGTTCTACATCTCACCTCATTGTATTATTTGCATCCCTTGCACATCGATTTGGACCCGGTGTCTCTAAATTATAAAGAAACTTTCCAAAACCACGGATGTTAAAGGGCGTGGATGTTAGCGATTCTAATGACATAATAGATATTAATTAATTTTTAGTTACTTAACACAATACTATGTTGATTATTTTAATAGGAAGCAAAATTAAGTGACAAAGTGTTTTCTGTGGTTTACGTGTTTGGTTGACTGCCTTTTGCGTCATAAATTTCCACGCTTGTTACAGAGCTAAAATGTCCCACGTTAACTTTTCAGTGAAAGGATATTAAATTGGTGATTATATTGTCATTGTTTATTAATGCTTTTTGCTATGTAACAGTTACGGAAAGTAGCGAATCGCATATTACTGTTTGCTTTGTTGGATACTATTACCCGCAACTCTGATCAAGATAATTGGCTAGATTGCTAGAAGATAAATGAATGGACGGATGGTTAGATAATATTATCCTTAAACCATGCTGGATGTACTGACCATGAACGGCATGGTGAACGGCAGAGGGCGCCAGAGTCCATTTTATATGAAATCTGCGGAGTTTGGTGCCCTCGAAACTGGAAAACTTTATAAAAATGAAAAAAAAAAGGAAACTAATTTATTGTACATTCATTATAGTAAAGGCGACTAATTGTGGTTATAATATGTACATATTGAATTTTAGTAGGTGATAAGAACCAAAGACTTCAATCTTTCAATCTGTGAATTACTAGCAATAATGTAACGCGGTAAGGTCGGCATGACACCGGAAACAAAATGGGTAAAGTAGTGCGGTGCTTTTGCTATTACGCATCCTCCCAGTAATTTGATCTTCATCACCGTCTACGCTGACGGCAAAGGAGCAGGCTTACGGAGGGAAGCTTACAGATACAGGCGTATGGTTATTATATTAGGAAGATTTTGTGCTAGAATTGAAGTGAATTATATTCGCATGACCGTGGCCCGCATGTCGCTGGAAATTGCGCGTTGGCGGAGAGGCGAGGGGTTTCACGCTTGAAATTGCTCCCGGTGCCGTGCGCCTAAATGCACTAATGGCGCGCGCCTGTGTCACCTGCAAACAACGGAGGGGAAACGCTGGACCTCGTGCTGCGACTCAAAAATTATTTTCCTCTGTATTATCCATTTAGTTTCTTTTGATGAGGAACTCCTGGGAATGAGGAACACGAAAGAGCGCAGATCTGCGAAACAGACGGCAGTTTTTCAGTACACAGGATCTCATTCTCTCCGGGTTCTTTATGGTTGGGTTCAGAGGTTCTGAGATGAGGAGTCCCATCTATCCATGACCCTGCATCGTTGTACCTTCTCTAATAGCTCCAAATAGAGTCTCCTTTTCATAGTGAATAATTCAGTATCATCTATACTGTGTGTCAGTAAAATGACAGGGAAAATATTTAGTTATTATGTTTTTGCGAAAATTCTTGCTTCTCTCTTTCCAAATCTGCCGGGGCGACAAACAAATTAGTTTGGGTCTAAAGCAAGCAGATGAGAAGTTCAGTCTTTACCAAACCAAGAGAAACAGAAGAAGAACATATTGTTAATGGTTTGTCTCTTTGTACTGAATATTGATTCAAATCAACAGAAAACTAACCATTGGCATTGGCATTGGCATTCTGTTTCCTTTAGGGAAAAAAGCAGAAACTGGTTTGACGGTGTTCTCTGTCAGTTATACAAAATACAAAACAGATGTCTGGATAAAAAGTGTAAAATCTGGTAGACCAGTACTGGAAACTTACAGGGTTGTACAAGATTCCGGACAGGCCCTTCTGTTCTTGAGTCTCAAGTCAAGTTTACATCAGCCACTGTAGGACCAGAGCAACACTAATCTTCAAGGACCAATCCCACACCAGTAACAATGTTTTGCTTGCTGAACTCAGGCAAACAGCTCTCCAGCCTTTTGACCAGAACTGATAGGTCAAACAGTTTTCCCCCCAGGTCATAAAGCTCCTAAATCAGGACAGATCTCAGTGCCACTAGGTCTCCCACCTACAGTGACTCTTCAGGGTCACATTTCACATTTGTTATGTGTACAACTGTGTATATGATGAATAAACTTCTAGGTTCTTGTTTTGAGTCATGTTACTTGAGTCCCAACCTATGTCATTTTTTACCTTTATTGAGTAAAACTTGCAGCAAAAATCCATAGTAACTGACAGGACACCTTTTTTATATAGGTTGAAAAGAGGTTGTCCAGATACAGTGTTTATGTGCTTATATATGCAGGGAGAGATGCATCTTTGCAACAAACTATATCAGGAGACTTGTGAACATGCAGACAGCAGAGAATTAATATACATTGAAATTCTAAAATTAACATTATGGTATCCAAAGAGGGGAGACTATAACCTCAAGTCATATGGTCCAAGTCGGGTCCAAGTCTTGAGTCATTTACCCTCAAGTCAAAGTCATTCCATGAGTTTTCCTGAATCAAGTCACAAGTCATTAAATTTGTGATTTGAGTCCAAGTCAAGTCGCAAGTCAGTGACTCGAGTCTCTACCTCTGGGCACCAGATAAATGGTTGTCTCAGTGCTTAGATGTCTAAGCTCCAAGCACACAAGTTGTGTGTGTGTGTGTGTGTGAGTGTCTCGGAGGAGAGCAAGATGGGATATGTGCATAAACCATTCTGGTGTACTTGTGGAAATGGCAAATACAGCAAAAATTTCTTTTCATAACAAATAGAAAGGAGCTCAACAGCACCTGAAGCATGACCAGGTACCATATGATGTTTAGTCATGCTTCTCTATTCCTCTTTAGAGCTCTATATAATCTTCTCCCCCAGTGTATGGAGGGATTGTCACAGAATTAGGTTAAACTCATTTACGCGCCTGGTTACCACCCTCTGCAAATTCTCTTATGTCAGTAAAGAAACATACAACAATGAAATTACAGTGTACGATATCCTCAGACAGCTAAAAGAGCACACAGCCTACGTGCAGAGCACCAAACATCACGCTGACACCAGCCAGGTAGACTCTGCGTTATGGTCAACCGCAGTCCGAGATGCTAAGGTGACGTGAACTGCTTGTGTGAACGTGCATGACCCTAACCCTGTGGAAAGGGTTAATGGTGCCATAGACCCGACAGTATGTGCGTGAGCCTGGTATTGATTGGTGTGATTTTACATCTCATCTAAGGAATAAGTAGATTAATAGTTGAATGTACTTGAATTTTCAGTTTCAGTAAATCAGCCACGGACGCCATATATCCGCTTTATATGTTTGTGGCTTGCTTGAGTACCAGTAGGTCTCCCTCCATAAATCCCCCAGTACTTGTTGGCGTGAGTGCGGGTGTGACTGAGTGAGTCTTTGTGTGCTCGCATGTGGCTGTACCCTTGCGTTGGCTGTGGAGGTCGCACTTAAAATAGCAGCCTGTTTCCTGAGTGGCGCGTGATCGGCGGAGGTACAGCTCACTGCCCTGGAACCGCGCTGCAGCCGCTGCATGTCTGGCCCATGTCTGCCTTGTAGAACACGCTCCAGCTGAGCTGCTCCCACACAGACGTGGCTCTGATCACCTTGATGTGATTCCTGTTGCCTTAAATGTACATCATCACTCAGCCACATGATTAGCCATCTGGATGTGACTGACCTCCTCAGCTTCTACAGGGAGCCCCGTTTTACAGGATAGCAGCAGACACGCAGCACACTCACGGTGCATGGGCCATCCTGTGGATCTGCGGCCTGTATTTCCTCTTCTGCCCAACAGCTGGGCGAATATATGCATTACATGAAAAGCAAGTAGTAAATACCAGGCTAGTCCGAATATAAGACTTTTTTTCTCAAAATACATCTGAAAAAGTGGTGTTGGCTTATATTTGGGGTCTAGAAGGGAATAGATGGCACCAAATATGATATTTTGTAACCAGTGTTTGACATTTGTCGTAAGATTAAAGGTAAGCTTTGGAATTTCAAAAACGTTTTTTCTAAAGTTAGTTGCTAAAAAGTCTGGGGTCATCATATATTCGGGCCAATAAGGTACTTTAACCAATGGGACACTTATATGGTTAAATGGTAACTGATTTTAATTTGTCAGCTCTTTGCATGGCTATAGTGGGAGGTACAGCAGCTTTCTAAAATGTTACTCAGCCTAATGGAGGTGTCTTCTGTTTGGTCAACCATCAGCTATTTGGTCAAAGATCAGCATTCCGATTGGTGTGGCACTGTCACTGCACTGGTTAATAAAAGGGGACAGAAATTGAAAGAGGCAGGAAGACAATGCTTTCATGGTTACGAGGTGCTACATGTCATTTGTGTTTTATTCTGTGCTCTAACACCACATTAAAGTCCAGTGTTTGGTGGAGCTGCAGACCTTAATAACCTGAGGAATCAATCAATATATGTCATTAAAGAGCTGCAGCCTCAGCCTCAGTAGCTATAATTCTCTGTTCTTGTTCATCCTCCTCCCAATCAGCTTCTTAGCGTGGATGTCTACCTGTTGGAAATGTCAGCATTTTGTGATTTTCTGTCTCAGGGTCTTTCTCCAAATCGCAGGCGAGATGATCACATCTCCAGTAGTTTTAAAATGTGATTAACAGTATTTTTAATTGTGTCTTTGTAGCCTTTCTTGACTGGGATATTGGAGTTGCCACCTCCCTGAGTGTGCTTGGTTCACATTTTGCATGACAGCCTTTATACACTGTCATCAGTTCCTGTTTCCATGTCAACCGCCCTTACAAACAGAGAACCTGTTTTACAGGATTCTAAGCTATTTATATTGAATTGCTTATACAAGCAATGCAACGGTAATATCAGCTATAAGAGAAAGTGAATTATTTAGAAGCGCTTGGAAGCTTCATTTAAGAATTTCTAGACTAAAGCCAGTTTTTTTTTCTTGCTTAAAACACTGTGTGTTGTATTAGATTACTGTCAGTCCCTCTCAACTTTATACCGGAATTGATTGGTCTGATTATGCAGCTCATCTTGTGAATAAACAGATTCATTGATACGCCCGGACAGTCCGTTTCAGTATACCTGCCGTCTGTTTGCACATATCCGCAGTGGGCGTTTGGAATGTTTACACTGTAACAGGAGTTACAGGCTTGAGGAAACATTGTTATTGGTCATTTCCCATAAATATGGAGGTTCTAAAATGCATTTTTAGCTCCAGAACTGATCAACACTTGTTAAACTTGTCAGATAATGACAATTCACACTGTATGTTTACCGATATATTTTTCACAAACACCTGAAACGGGCAGCCAGAGGAACACAGAAGATAACTAATGGGCAATTATTTTGTCTAAATTTACCTAGACAGACAGACAGACGGACAGACAGACAGATGCTTTATAACCATCTGACTGGCGGTAAGTCATACCGTAGATATAAGGCACTTTACAACTCACCATACTGATGGTTGCTCGCACATAGCTTGTCCTATAGAAATTGTGTCTGCTCCCCGAATAGTGAGAAAAAAGAATAAATTTACCCGAAACAATTTGATAACCATAAAACCAGAAAAAGGCCAAATAA
>JAABNX020000001.1:11148777-11164669 GCA_015163995.2 Mormyrus lacerda
AATTGAATTGAATTGAATTGATCCTGAAGAAAATTTCTCATATTTCAGTCAAATGTACTATCCTTGTACCTGCTGATTTATTTTTGTGTCTTATTGCTGAACCAATGTTTTTTTTTTTTTTTTTTAATGCGCACGGGACATTATGCTTAATCTTTTAAAAATGTATGATTCAGAAACAGTGCTATTATTGTAGGTGTTCAGGTTGAAATGTTTATTTTGGATCCTGTCAGTAATTTTCTGTGAGAATTCTCAGTTGCAATTGAATAATGACCAAAAAAAATCTTTGATGTTTGCTGCCTAGCAACAATCCACAACCTGAGTGTACAGAATGTGGGTTACTTAACATTCTATAAATATCTGTTTCAGCATCCAGAAGAGGTTGTGAAATCGGGAATGGTGCCCATGTCACAATAATGTTGCATATTGCACGGCAAATGCACTTAGCCAAGAGTCAGGGGCTCAACAGGATCTTCTTAGCTGACACACGCACGTTTATTTACATCCGTTTATTTGACAGGCACTTTCGTTCAAAGCGACATACAAGTGAGGCAGCTAATGCGTCACAGACATACATCTGTGTGCTATAGGCTGAGCTCCCGGTGAGTGACCGATGCAGGACGGCTGTGCAGACAGGCGACATACAGATACTGCTTAGAACCTTACACCAGAAAAGCCTCATAAATAAATATAAATATAGTAGAGGCTAAATGCAATAAGCAGAGCATTACTTCGCATTAAAATGTGTGCCACACAGCCGTATGTACATAAACACGAGCACAGGTGTTACTTAAATGGTGGTACGGTCTCATGCATGTGAATGCTTTCAGGCTATACAATGAGACAGATGCATATAAGCATTTTATAGACATTAAACTAAGTACACACTCTATACCTATTAAAATGTGTCACTCACACACCAAGGTGGAGATTTCAGGTCCAGAGAGTATAAATCCAGACCAAGATTTTGCTTTAACCAACCAGTTAAGTACTCTGTGACTGTGACTTTTTATACTCAACTGATTGGTTGAAACAAAATCTTGGTCTTAAATTGTACACTCTGGTGCTGAAATCTCTACCTCTGCTCACACATACTCTGGGTCTACACACATTTAAAATAATGCCTATGACACACACACAGACACACACAAAACACTTGCGGTGCAGACAGTATCCTCGCTGTTGCCTTTGCATCTGTTGCTAGTCAGTGTTCAGGTCTCTGATTGGCTGAGTAGAGGGAGGGTCTTTCTGAGCATGTGCAGTACATCGGGTGAGGGTCTGCTGAGGAATTCCAGAGTATTACACAGCGCACCTCGAAATACTACTGCATTGTATCACTCAGTTCTACGAAACCTGTTCCTTTCCCGTATGTAGCTGAGGTTTCTTTCTTATCCATATTATGTATATAGAGCTGAAAAAATTAAGAGATTTTTTTGTTCCATGCATTTCTCAATTTATGGGTGAGTGTCTGTGAATAATATATATTTTTTTTTTTTTGCTAACTGCAGCCTGGTTCTTCCCTGCTTTTCATTGATAAAGGGCTTCTTCCTTGCTTTATAGGTTCTGCTTTAGGGTCCTGCTTCTAGGAGCCTGACACACACTGTCCTAGCAGTGAGCTTCACACCTGCACTTAATGTCTCCTATTACTTTTGAAGGTCACTGTATGTCATCCTACAATTCATAAGAAACTGGCAGAGTTAACGGTCACGTCTGTCATTAGAAAGTCGCTTTCACCTTCTACCTGACTGGTTTCTGGTTGTTCCCAGTGTCTCCTGCTTCACCTTGTTCTTGTGTAATACAGTCTTAGAAGCTTTGAACCTGGAAGCAATTTGCTGCTTAGTGTATCCTTCTGCCATCAGAACCAGGATTAAACCGGGATTAAACTGGGATTAAAAAATGCAGATTTTGAAAAAAAATACAGAGCAGTCGCTTAAAGTTTTTCAGAGCTGTAAGTGTCTCATTGTAAATGATTACATCAGCAGAATTTATATCTTTCTGCTTATGAAAGTGGATTTTTCACATGTATGTAATGAGAGTGCAGAGACAAGCTGAGAACGTGCATCAGTGTGTGTCTGTGGGGACTCTCACCCTCTCACCTACATGTACACGTTTGGGCAACTTGCATGGCATGTGGCAATTTGGTGAATTCGCTCTGCATCTATTCCTCCCGGGACGCTCCCGAAATGGAATGTCATCGGCCATTTTTAGTGCCCGAGGCTGTGAGCGGAGTGACAGGCATGCTGTCCACAGGGGATAAGCAGCTTTGGGTCAAGGACAAATGGGAGCCAGTGGCAGGAAAGGCATTACTGACTTTGGGATGAGCTCTTTGTCTGACTTTGTCCAGTGTGCAAAGCTGACGGGAACCAACACCAACAACATGTCCTCCCAAACCATGCTTTCTGTTTACTAGCCAAAAGAAGTGGTCTTGTTGACCTGTGCGGATCAGGTTATCAGTGGTGCAGCCCAAGATGCTGAAAAGTAATTGAGTGGGCAGTGGTGGTGGGGGAAGGGGAGGGGGAGCTGGAAATCAAACCATACCAGCACTGTGCTGCAAATAAAGCCAGCAGAAATAAGCCTGCTTATAAAAAGTCACAGACCAAACTAAGTCTGCCAGTGGGTGACTTTTTTCCTTCCAAGGTAACTCACATTTTACCCAGTCTATTTTGCTGGAGTAATTCTAGCTACGTTCCCTATAGTGGGGGCATTTCTGGCTGTGAATCACGGCTGTTGCACATTCTACATTTTTATCCTTAACTACTACACCACCTGCTGGTTATCACGTTATCACGTGAAAAGCTTTCCGAGTACAACAACGGGAAAGGTGCCAAATCCACTCAAACACCGCGGCGAGGGGAAAACAAGAGCTGCTCTGTGCATACCTCCCTGGGACCACAGGCGTCTCTGCATGACTTGTGATCCATAGTTAAACCAGTAGGATTTCTCAGTGGGGACATAAGATAGAGTTATATCAGTCTTCACTTCGTGCTTATTAACAGTGTGCTGGTTTTTAAACTACACAGGTGAGAATGAGGTTTTCAATTGCTGGGGACTGATCTCAGTGTGTGATTCTGCACGTTAGGCCACCAGAGGGTCGCCGGTTCAAAGCCCATGGCAGTCACAACTTTGTTGGTGTCTTGAGCAAGGCCTCTAACCCCAAACAATGTTCCAAACTTTTGTATATGTGTGTCTCAAAGGAGAGCGAGATGGTGTATGCAAGAACTATGTACTTGTACAAATTATCAAGTATCATTTCCTGTGTGATATGCTGTTGTCCCAGGTGTGTACAATGCTGGTCCAATCATGGGTTGACAATTCTTACATTAAAGGCCCATAAAAAGACTTTGTAATGTGTTCATGTAAGTCCCTTCAAACTTGTGATGGTGCGATTGGAAAGAGGCTCTTGGATCTTATCTATGTGTGGCCAGATTCCATGCTGACAAGCTTGATTATACAGGTAAACATCAAGCCTAGTGCTAAGAACTGTGCCGTGTCCTTCGTGTGATTTATTTTATATAATCTGCTGTGATTATAAGGCTATCTCCGACCTGCTTATGGAAGAAGTGGTAATGAAACATCAGCCTTTCCCAAACCCAAACAACACTTTCCGTTTTAACAAGTCCAACAGGTTATTGAAATATAAACAGATACAAATCTCACGAATAAGATGAACTAATATTTGCTTTAGGTCGCCTTGATTAAATAAACGTGATCATGTGTCACAGGACACACGTTTTAATTAGGCATTTAATTAGCCACAGATGATCAAATGGTGGAAGGTGCCGCTGTCTATGAAGGGACCTCTTTCGGCCAGCACTCTAGATTGGCTTGTGAGTTTAGGGCCGACCCCGGTGGAAAGAGATTCGTAATCCCACCCAACTCCGGCTGAAACCTCCAGCTGCTGGAAGCCGTCGCTCGCTCCTTCGGTCATTGGCTGCCCGGTTCGTCGCATCCTGCTTGTGGAATAAGCCGCTGTTTGTCGTCTCCACCGGACGCGAGGGAATAAGTGTTTGGTCAACCTTCCTCCGACAAAAGTACGTACTAAAGTAACATCGCGTTTTAAAGTTTATTCAGTATTTGACGCTTGATTGCTACATTAACTCGCCATATTAACCAAAATGCGGTTCGCCTTCTGTCGGATCATCCCACAATCATACTATGTGGAAGTAGAAACTTCTTTTAAAAGAACTACCCGTGCTTGTAAATCGACAAGTGTCTGACTTTTTTTGTATGTATTTTTGCGATTTCAATAATAGGGCTACTTGGGGTTTTCTTTTTTTATTTTTATCCGGCATTGTGTATAAACTGAGGAAAATGTAAATCAGCGTACACGTGAAAGCATTTCTTCACGTTGCATGGACATTTTACATTAACTTGAGCTGTGCATCTGATGTAAAACTCTGCAATATGTAAGCGAGATGGTCTGTTATTTAGTGCATACAGGAAACGGCCATCTTACCCCTGTAACGCACACGCACGTCTGCTCCTGGTTAATGCGCATCGCCGAGCGCCATACTAACGGAATTCGCCCCTGATGCTGCCTAACAGGCTCGTCCCTGTCCTGGGCGTATTTACACCGGTTATCGTCCCTCTCTCGGCTTCGGATGAGAAGGGGAAACGTCCGGGCGAGATAAACCAGTGAATTGCGAAAGTGCTGCCCTGTGTGTGACCGCGATGCTGCCGCGAAGGGAGACGGGATGCAAAATCGGCAATTTAGCTAGTCCTTCGGCTGTTTCAGTTGGAAAAAATATGGTTCTTAAAAATTTCGTTTTTAAACTTTGCCATTAAAATGATACATTTTTATTAATCTCGACTTAAGGTTACTGGGACTCTTCACCAGTGGGCCCTTGATATGACCTTGATTGAGGAGATCCGGGTGTAAAGTGTGTTAAAACTGCCGTTTGCTGTTCTCCGTTTTATTTGGTTCTTTTACAGCGGGATATCCTAAATACAGAAAGCTCCGCTTCATCTTGGTATACATTACATGAAATGTGTCCTAATCGCACATCCAGCCACTTAACATTTCTTTCGACCTTGACTTCGGCTATCTTATATTCGCCTGCGTCAGATGCTTTAACCTTTAAGGGTATTTAATCTGACATTGGCCTGTTACTTGTTAATCATGCACTATAATGTTACGTTAACGTAGCGGATGTTTCTTGTGTAGCTTGGATGGATCCAGCGTGGTTAATAAATGTAGGAGCTGAAGCCGATTGTCTGGTTTTCGTTCCAATTTGACCGCAGGCCTGAGCGGCAGCCCGAACTGTACGGGGATTTACTTTGTTCAGTTTGCCTTTTAAATGTCCCTCATGAATGTTAGATTAATTCGCTATCATGGGTTAGATATGGTGGGGGGCACCGAAGACTTGCTTTTTGTCAAATTGACACCAGACCCAAGTGACATTATACAGAGAACTTGATTCGTGGTGCTGGTTTGCTATGCGTAAGTTCTCTCTCCCCCATAAACATTCATAGTTATCAATGTAAATTAATGCTACTGATTTTAAACTGCAGCAGGACACGCCGAATGGCCGAGCGCGTAATGGAAAATTCTTTTAAAATTGAGCTGAAATGTCAGGGAAATACCGTAGCGCAACATAATACATTATAACAATTCTACATTTCATATCGAATATCGCCACCTGAACTGTTACTGTTTAAACACAATGGCGCTCCAATAACCGCACCATTCATTTAATGTTACCTAACTTTTGTAAGCGAGCGAAGCGTATAGGGTTTGATTAGCGTAAAGACCAACTGAAAGCTCTAAACTATAAACTCTGAAGTCATGAAGACATTTTGGGACTGGCATTGCTTTGGGGAAAGGTATATTACTGAATATACTCCCCGTGAGACGTGCATTAGGCTAATCGGGCCTCCCTAACCTCCATTTGTGAGTGATTTTGCTTCATTTAAAATAATGCCTTTTGGTGGTTAACACCGGTTGCCAGTGTTTGAAATCCTGATACGGGTTGAGTAGAAACACATCTTGTATCTTGGTAATCCGATCTTGATGTAGTTCTGCATGTTTTCTGAATGGATGACATTTTATTAATTGTAATACGTAAAATAGTTGTTCATGGGTTAACACACTTTCTCAGTCTGAAAGGTCCCAGTGAACACTGGGAATTGAGGTGGGGGGGGCAGTATGGAGCCCTCTGCACTGGCTGCAGCAGCCTGCTGCGCATGTGCAGTTTCCTGCTTGGGGGGGGGGGAGCTGAGCTGCCAGCAGCCTGTCTGCATGAAGACGCTCGGGCCCAGAAAGCCCGCTGGAACCAGGCCGTGCGTGTTAACGCTGGCGGTCCGACGGCCGCAGACGGGAAAGGGGGGACAGAAAAGCGACTGACCATGGTGATTGTGTGGTGGTGCCTGTATCTGGCCGTACGGAGCCTCGGCACGCATGGCAAGTACCCTGTTTATTCCTCAGCCAGGTAGATGGGTGCGCTGTATCCTGGTGGTGGGCCGGTCACCTTGGAGATTGGCGCTACAGATCGACCTTGGTCTGTTGTAGTTTTATGTCTGGTCCACCAACTGCTGCTGCTGTTCAGGGATGAAACATGGCAGATAGCCTCGAACTCCTGTGCATCCCAGTTTAGGGGGGTTTAATTGTTCCTGGAGTGGTGTGCTGGGTTTGTAGACTCCAGCTGTTATCCTGTGTGTGGTGTGAGAGAGAGGGTGAGCCATGGAGTGAGCTTTGCGTATGATCTGATGACCGTGAGTGGAAGGTGGAATAATGGTTTCCTACAATGATCATTCGCATTGGCGACCATAAGGGTCTGTTGCCGTCACTATCACCTGGTGAGATGACTGCCTTTGATTGTGGCCTAGATCCAATGTAATGGGGCCAGGGCTGTGTGACCTACATGTAACCTTAACTTAAACCTGCCACTTTTTTTTTTTTTTTTTGTATGCACTGTAAATTTAGCCTAATTCTAGAAGTTAATATGATGGTCAAAATGTTTTAGGATTGAAATGTGAATTTCAGAGACATCAAGACCACATTCTCTGGCACTTGTTAAAAATGGCTTTCAGGATTAAGGTTGGGAAGCTTGACTTTAGGCTATAATTAACTCGTGTTAAATTTCCTTGTTTCCGTGGAGACTAAGTGATTTTCCTGTGCGTGAGGATTTTCACGGCAGTCCCCGTAGTTTTATCTATCCTTCTGTACATCCCCCTCCCTTCCTTGTAGGCCCAGCCCTGCTTTACACGCTTGCTTCTCACAGGTTCTGTATGCCTGTGACTGACTGGCTGACCTGACTCCCTCACTCCCTCCACAGCCTGGATCATGGCCTCAGTTCTGCAGAAGCTCATCACACCCCTGGCCAGCGGCCCCGCTGAGCCCCCCAGGAACAAGGTGACGGTGGTGGGGGTGGGCCAGGTCGGCATGGCCTGCGCCGTCAGCATCCTGCTGCGGGTACGACCCTGTTCGGTCTTTGCTACCGCATTGGCATCTGTGCTGCGTTTTGTATGATATTCCTATAGTCCCGTTACTGCAACATATGCTATCGGTCTGTATTGATTTTGTACATAAATGTGTACGTGTGACGCATCAACATTTCAGTTGGCCTGTGCCTGCCCCCTGTCATATGGCATAGGACGTGCAGTGAACTTGCTTGCACAGTGCCACCTGCAGTGCTCCTGTTCACCCAGCAATTTTCCCCTTCTCACTGCCACCGTCTTCTGCACCGCAGGAACTGTGTGACGAGATGGCCCTGGTGGATGTGATCGAGGACAAGCTGAAGGGCGAGATGATGGACTTGCTCCATGGAAGTCTCTTTCTGAAAACCCCCAAGATCGTCGCTGATAAGGGTGAGTGTCCCCTGAGCTGGTCCATACAGGTCCCCTGGGCTGAGGCACCAAGATGTGGGTCTTTCATCTGATCAGAGCTTGGAACTGCCTGCTTGCCTTTGCTTCTCGCATTGAGTGCCTCTTTCTGACAGACTACTCTGTGACTGCCAACTCGCGTGTCGTCGTGGTAACGGCCGGCGTGAGGCAGCAGGAGGGGGAGAGCCGTTTGAACCTGGTCCAACGGAATGTCAACATCTTCAAGCACATCATCCCCCAGATCGTCAAGTACAGCCCCAACTGCATCCTCATCGTGGTGTCCAACCCAGGTGCATGCCCACCTCGTGCTCCCGGTCATGCCGTGCATATGGGTGCACGCTGCGCTACACTGGTGACCCTGGGTGTCTCCCCCCATTGCAGTGGACATCCTGACTTACGTGACCTGGAAGCTCAGCGGCCTGCCCAAACACCGTGTCATCGGCAGCGGCACCAATCTGGACTCTGCCCGCTTCCGCTATCTGATGGCCGACAAGTTGGGCATCCATGCCAGCAGCTTCAACGGCTGGATCCTGGGGGAGCATGGGGACTCCAGTGGTGCGTGTCTGCAGCTGTTAGCTAAGCGTTGATGTCTGTTTGGGTGTCTGCATGATGGCTGACAGTCCCCCCACCCCCCCAGTGCCTGTATGGAGCGGCGCCAACGTGGCTGGGGTGAATCTGCAGAAGCTGAACCCTGATATCGGCACGGACGTTGACAAGGAGAACTGGAAGGACACGCACAAGGCTGTGGTGGACAGGTGAGCTTTGCATTTCCTCATTGTCGTAAGAGTGCTGCTGAGGTAACCTTTGTGAAAATAGTGACTGTAGCATCAATGGCTAAAACTGGCTTTGCTCATTGTCTCCACAAACATCCTGTTGCCGTGGGAGTGAGTGTTACGTGGCGTCTGGTCCAGCACTTGTGCAGCTGTTGAACTTTTCTCAGTGCGTATGAGGTCATCAAGCTGAAGGGATACACCAACTGGGCCATCGGCTTGAGCGTGGCCGACCTGACCGAGAGCCTGGTCAAGAACATGAACCGCATCCACCCAGTGTCCACCATGGTCAAGGTGAGCCCATTTCAGCCCCCTAAATTTTAACACTTTCTTGGTGTTAAATCTCCTGCCCAATGCTGCCCCTATGCTTTTGGCTTTGGGAGGATCTGGCTCTGAAGCCCTCGGCTGTGACCCACAGGGTATGTATGGAATCGAGGGGGAGGTGTACCTCAGCCTGCCCTGCGTGCTGAACAGCGGGGGCGTCAGCAGCGTCGTCAACATGACCCTGACTGACGAGGAGGTGGACCAGCTGCGGAAGAGCGCTGACACTCTCTGGGGCATCCAGAAGGACCTGAAGGACCTGTGAGGTCCCCTGGTGGTACGCACATGTTGCCATGCCACTCTGCTCCAGCCCCCCTGTTTGTGTAATGCTTCTGAAGTCTTGTTCAGGAATATAGGTACAGTTAGCTCTTCAGAGGTTTTTCTGGTCACGTGTTTGTGTTCCATGTGAGGGCTCCGCATGCAGCCAGTCTATCACGCTCCTTAACTGAAGTGTAATTAGCCATCTTGATCAGTGGTTGCCATTTGGAGAGTGGTAGTGTTTCAGGCTTGGCCTCTCACCCTTTCTTTACCCCCCCATTTTCACCTGCTGGGAGTCCCTTACTGCAAGGTTTAAGTGGATCATTCACTGGATCAGGGGTTGTGGGTAAAAGTGTGGACCAGATTAAAAGCGCTGCAATAAAACACTTCCTGAAAACCTATTGTAACTAAGTTGTATTTGTGGCGATAACGCTAATAAAATGCTGAACTGCATGTTTGTGTGTCTTTGTGGAAGGGAAAATGTTTGAACTTCTCAAGACACTCCTGATTTTTGTACGCTTCACTTTCGTGTTCTGGACGCAAAACTATTGATATGGTGCCCCCTTGTGGCAGGAACATGTCGTTCCAAAGAATTCTTCGGTAAGAAGTTGAGTCGGATTTTTATAAACGACGGAGGTAGAAAGAATGTCAATACTACCTGATAACGTGGGTGTATTTGTTTCTGATGTATTATCGATCAATACTTTGAAGTTACTTATGAACTTCACGAAAGAATTTCTAAAACACTTCTATTACTCGAGACACTGGTGGTAGGTTTTCCCCAATTTTCGTTGTCAAGTGATGATAAATGGGTCCATAAGTATAGGCTCTTCATTTGTACTTATCACTGGAGTTTGCTGACGTGTTACCCCGTCTAATCCCTTAATTCCGTATTACCAATGGGATAATGCCTTAAAATTCGATATCGCCTGTTACGAGTTGGGATTGTTTTAATACACCGGTCTTGAATTTCTGACGATACAACTTGCAAAGTACATATCGTGTATACATACTGAGTCACATTTATTTAGAATGCACCGTCAGTATTAATTTTAGTTCCCTAAAGAAAAGACACAATCCGCAACAATTTTGCAGTTAATTTCCTTGAATATTATAGCTGTAGGTAAAAGACAATGTCCACATGTATTACAGTAGGCTACATTTAATATGACCAAAGTGCCTGAATATACCGTAACATTTTCTTGCTGCTGAAGCCATCGTTTTAAAAACGCTTGTCCAGTCAGGCCGAGAGCCCCAGCTCTCGGATGAACATCAGATAAGGCAGCAGTTTGCTGGGTTTGGCTCCTGCGCTGCTTGCTCTGGATGGGTCCCCCCGAGCGCGTTTTCCGAAGCGGAGTCCGAAGGGGTTGAAGTTGAAGTTGCTCCGTGGGAGCCGGAGCCCGCAGGTGATCTGATGCTCTGCTTGATTCTCGCTCACGATGTAACACAGACTCTTCTGATCTGCGGCATCTGAACCGGGGGCTTCGCTTAAAGTTACCCCAGAGAGATCTTTCTGGAGAGATTCTAAGTAATCTAAAGTTTAATAAAAAAAAAAATATTCACAAATATAAAGCCTAAGGAGTTATACAGTTTGATCAGTTTCAACGAGTTATCAAAAAGCATGGTCAATCTATCTTCATTGTTAATGACTAAAGAACCAACTAATCTCGAATCAAACGTAATAATCAAAATGGAACAAAACTTACCTGAATTATCCATTGGCTCAACAGGGACAAACTCATTCGATGACTTTCCCGTCGTTCCTTGCTGGAAAAATGCAGCAATGGTGAGTATCAGGGCGAACGTTCTCATTTTTGGACGGTACGGTACAAGATAAAAGAAAAGTTAAAACTTTATCTGACCGCGTTCAGTGGTAGACGTTAGTCAGCAGCAGTTCCCGATTTTTCTGATATTTGTGTGTGTGTATATATATATTTAGAGGGAGACGGTTCCGTTAGTTATTTTATGCCGCACGGATTTCAGCGAATCAGAAGGCTGTGCGTTTCTGATCACGCCAATCACGGAGCTGTCCGTTGTGCTGAAACCGGTAATTAGCAATTTATGGAACAATATACCTCATAATGCTACGCGTTCTGTGATGTGCGGTCAAAATTGACAGACACAGCACGTTTTATTATGTAAAAATGAAGCTGGATGCTTGATTAAGCGACTTTCTTATTAAAAAAAATACTTTGATCTGTTTGCTACGAATGAATACATATACGCGGGTCCGCGGTTCAACAAATACTGTAGATGCCATAAAGTTAACGAAGTAAATCGCTTTTGATGAATGTCTAGTTATTTAGTTTGTTCATGGTAGGCCTATTATATTTTTCGTTGTAATAATACATGAGTGCTTTAAAATTCAAATTTGTATTTTATTTAATTTTTAACCTAAAACAAGAAAACGGCAAATATAGTTAATTTACACTGGCATGCTTATATTTAGATTTAGTAATCTATCTTTTACATTTTCTCAGGGCATATATTGAAAAAAGACTCCTTTTCTACTGAAACGAAAATGTAATGCCTTGTCGTCAACATTAACAATTTGCCAAATGCTACAACTAAGTGCGTTCTAAATATTGACAGAATCTAATGTATTACAGTTTTAAAAACCGAGGTTTCGTGCTATATGAGCATGTAGGAGTTTCAAAGTATCTTTTGTGTTCATGCGTTTTCATTGTTAGAATTGAGAATCAAGAAACACCGAGTCATCCAGAAGAGGGAGACAAAACTCGATCTGTTCACTCACAAATATCATTATTTAAGATCTTGAAATACTCCAACAGGTGGCGCAACTACAGGTTATTAATTTTCAAGTACGTTAACATATTTCTGGGATATCACCCCTCACACATGATTCCTTCTAACAATCTGGTATAAGCATAAATTGGCTGTGGAAACATTGATCATATGTTTATATGCTTTAATATGCATTAACCTAATGTGACATATATCCTATCTTACCCAGCGATCTGCACCTCCTCCCGCCGCCCACTTTTCAGTCGACCCTGGGTGAATGTGGACTTTATTCGCGGCCTGGCGGGTAGCGGACACGCGTAGTACCTGCTTCGACAAACAGCGCACCGCCTCATTCACTCCCAGTCCCCCGCAACACGTTTTAACACGGTGTTAGTCTACAACATGTGCATATTTTGAGGTCAACTGGAAAAGAAAATAAAAAAACAGGCAATTTTCTTCCCGAAAGCCTTGACATTTGTGACTAGTTAGACATTTCCGAAAGGCACCATGCCGCTGACTCGGTCCCTGTCGATGTCCTCCTTGAGTGGGCTGCCGCTATGGGAGGATGAAGGTCTGCCCGTTGAAGATCTGCTGCTCTTTGAAGTTGCCTGGGAAGTAACTAATAAAGGTATCGGCACTACACGAAAGTGTTACACACAATCTTTTAAAATTCGTTTTGTTTTGTGATTTATTATGGTTTTGTCAATTATGTCATGAGAGTTAAGCCTGCCGTTTTATAATGATAACCACACGAAAGTAGCTCGACTGTAACATAAAACAAGACCGATCAAATCATTAAAAAACTTTAATTTTGACCCATAACGATGAGGGAATATTAGCCTATTACTGAGTGACAGTATGAATATGTATAGGACATGCTTGTTCTGTGTCACAGTATTAGGTACTGTATGCGGTAATATTGTTATATGCAGGTAGTTATATGACTATATTAATGACAAAGCTTGTATCACCTGCTTGTCAAATAACATTAATAGGGAGCAGTACTGGAGAAAAAAGTCTAAAAGTCTTCTTACACACAATGGTGTACTGTTAGTCTGTCTTTGCCGCCTCTAGCAGGACACTCAGCTCATTCTGTCTTGCTGTGGTATTAATGTGAATATAAATTGTCATCGTTACTGTTATTTGCAAGTTTTCCTATTGAATGCACAATAAAATTTTTAAGTCGTAACTGTTGCTACCGTTGGATGAAACTGGCATTGAATGCTTTATAATTAAATCGGACGTGATTATTGATACGTATTGCATTTCTGGTTAAATTCCTTGTGTACGGGCCTCTAATGAACTATACTGTATCAGTGATATCTGTATAAAAGACAACTTCAGTAAAGTGCTGTGCTGATGGTCAGAACTGACCCTTAACCTCAAAGCAAACATTTAAGGGGCCCTGAGAGGAGAACATCGATCAGGCCATAGGATTACATATTAAGCTGTAGTCAAACACCGAGTTTTGGATTTGGAGGGTTTTAGCGGAAATAGTGGTTTTCAGTGAAGTTCAACTACCGTCTGGAGGTAACACGTGCCGTTTTTTACCAAGTGTCTGGATGGTACTGTGGTGATTTGCCAATGATGACATCAACAACTGATGAATATTCGACCACTGTAACTTAAAGCGTTATGCGAATATGCGTTTATTTACGCAATATTATAATAATCATTATGTTAAATTATACTCACAACGTGTAAAATCTCCCCTGTAGATATGTAGTTATCTCTTCCATTCCTTGTTTGTTCTATTAATTGAAACATTAAAGAATGCATAATGCTTTTTCACTGTCTTTCCTGAAAAGAGAAGTTATTGCGGTTGCGTCTCCTCCCCTCTTGCAGTTGGAGGGATTTACACAGTAATTCAAACCAAAGCCAAGATCACGGTGGATGAATGGGGAGAGAACTACTACATGGTGGGTCCATACTACGAGCACAACTTCAAGACCCAGGTAGAGGGCTGCGACCCCCCGAGCCCTGCGATAAAGAAGGCCATGGACTGCCTGACAAACAACGGCTGTCAGGTGCGCAGTGCCGGATCCTACGAGTGCAGTGAAAGAGTGAAATGCCAGTGCGACAGCAGAGCTGCTTGCTGGGTACCTCAGTGTTTGTTCACCGAGTCCCTATAAACTGCATGTTTATATGCAAATTGTATTAATTGTTTAAGAAACACAACAACAAAACTATACAAATTGTAGAAAGGTAGAACAGAACAGCATGTATTGTCATCGCATACGTACAGTGAAATTTAAAAAGTACTATTCCTGATCACTGCAAACTCAACAATCACAGCGGCAATACAATAAATATCTCACTTCAGGATAATATATTCATTGTATTGTTACAGAAAGATTTAAGTAATGGATGCAAGTTCAGTTCACATATAAGCCCTTGGAAAAGAACCTGTTTTTAAATGAATGAATATTATATTTATATAACACTTTCCAAGACACCCAATCAATGGGGAACCACTTCAGCCGCCACCTGGATGACGTGATGGCAGCTATTCTGCGGCAGGACGCTCACCACACATTAGCTAAGGTGGTGAAAGGGCAGGAGAAAATTTGCCAATTAAATACAGGGGGTGATTAGGAGGTCAGATTTGAAAGAGCTACAGTGGGAAATTTAACTAAGGTATCAGGGTACCAACCCTAGTCTTTAGAAAGATACCCAAGGATGTTTTACAACCTCAGAGAGTCTGGATCTCTGTTTTATGTATCATCCGAAGGACGGCACCATTTTTACAGCACAGTGTCTCCATCACTGCACTGGGATCCACACTGACCACAGCATGGGCTCCCCTGTTGATCACACCAACACCTTTTCCAGCAGCAACCCAGCTTTCCTAGTTGGTCTCCCACCCAAGTACTGGCCAGGGCCAAACCGGCTTAGGTTGTGATGGAGTACCTACTCCAATGTACAGGTGGCTGGCGTGGCACAGCACACGCATACATAGCAGCTACGCTAAGAACATCGCACAGATTATTACACAAATGCCCTACACCAAAATATTGCACTTTGCCATCCACAGATTAATGCACAAATGCCCTACATATAATCATTACATCATTCCTCTTTCCACCATAAATTACACAATTCCTCACATCATTTCACAGCAACACTTTTCACCAGAATCACACACCAGACCCTGCCCAAAATATTATCCTTCCTCCAGTCCCCTCAACTCAACTCGATATGAAAGCTGAATCACCCGATGCAAATATGTATATTGGATAAATTAAGACATATTAGTATTTTTATATTTATATTCTAATATTTGTTGTGCTAGGAATATCACCTTGCACAGCATTAGCCTGCTTAAGACAGCTAATATGTGTCAAGCAAGGTGAGGCAAGTTAGGATGAGTTTGATTAAGATCACATCCTGATAATGGATGGCATGGAGGGAAAGATGGTCTGGCTCTCATATAATGTAAGACGGTGACTCAGTGGGTAATGTCGTTGCCTCGTGTGTGCAGTATGCCGTGTGCTTGCTCTGCCCACATGGTAATGTCGTTGCCTCGTGTGTGCAGTGTGCCGTGTGCTTGCTCTGCCCACATGGCCTGCGATTCTGTGGCTATTCGGGTTAATATAAAGCAGTCACGATTATCGGTCTCCCTGAATTGCCTGCAGTGTATGATTGTGCTTGTCTATGTCCTGTGAGGGACTGGCATCCTGTCCAGCAGTGGAGGAGGTAGGGAGGGCACCATGGCAGTGAACCCCACAGCAAAGTTTACTAAGAGCCCCCCCTCGGCAAATTATAGCGAGCGCCTCTTTGGATAAGTAACAGACAATCGTGCAAAATTGTCAAAAATTTACCAAGAACCCCCACTCCTTGGGTCAGCAATTTTTACTGTCCCCCCGTCAGCTCCCCCTGCCGCGATACCCCTCCTCTGCCCCTGAAAGGTTAGTCGAGCTAAATCTGTTCAGCCTCAAGCAAAGGAGACTGAGGGGGGACATGATCCAGGTCTATAAGCT
>JAABNX020000001.1:11203387-11213444 GCA_015163995.2 Mormyrus lacerda
GAATCGAAAAGAGCGGTGCGCGCTCCCGACAGGGGGTGCATTTTGCGGCAGGGGTGCTGAATTCGGCACAACACCGGTTTGTAAGGGAAATTAAATGGCTTTGCGTAGCAGTGCTGTATATGGTTGGTGGGCAGTTTATTAAGCTCAGTTATAGAGTGAACTCCAAAATGACAAACTTTCAGGACCCAAGCGGTTATCACCTGTTTGAAGTTGGTAACCGCCTTTATTAAGGGAGCGGCGGTGATGAGGACCACCTCATCCGACGGAAACTGTGACGCAAGCTGAAGGGTAAAGTTCAGAAACTCCGTGAGACTCCTCTATTTGGACACGTGGATAATGCTTCACAAACAATTGCATCAAAATGATTTTTTAGCTGCTTCACTCTTTAACTCATCTAAATAATCACTTTAAACCATGTTCACTCCAGTACAGCCAGTTTCACTGACCTGTTCGGCACACGTTACACCAGCAATGCCACCGCCGACGACCACAAACTTCTTCGTCTTTACCCCAGCTGACATTTCGGGGTTATAGTAGGGTTCTTTTAATAAGCTGCCAAATGTCCGCAGAAAATGAAATGAATGGTATGTTCATTTAAACTCTGTTTTACCACTAGGCTCCCTCATCTTGAGATTTCGTCAGTCTCGAAAGGAGACTGCGTATAAACACTTCACTACGGCACCCGACGAAGGCCAAATTACACCTGTCCGCTCGAATGAAAAGCGATTTAAAATTTGGTAAGTGGTGTTCGCGGTTTATAAATGACATACAGTGTTGGGGAAGTTGCTCAGAAAGGTAAACGATTACAAACAAAGGTGGAAAGCTCAGGTCCGGAAAGTACAAATCCAGACTTCGGTTTTGTTTCAACCAACCAGTTTAGTACTCTGTGTCTCTTTATGCGCAACTGGTTGGTTGAAAGAAAAGATTTGTACTTTCTGGACCAGAACGTGCCACCTATTTCTGTAATGGATGAGAAACTTATCCAACATTTACGGTATAATAGTAAGTTTTTAAAATCCGTTTTGTAAGAGGGTAATAAACCACATATTTGCTTCAGAATTTCTCTAAATATTCACATAAATGCCTAACTTACCTCTGAGTGAAGTAGACCGCTAAATTCCGTCACCCAAACGCCGGTATGGACATGTAACGGCGTACTGTGTTATGTACGCCACGTGCGTTACCCGTTCCTCCAGCAGGTCTCCTTTTTGGAGCCCATGGTCACCTGGTAATAAATGGTATTAAGTAACTGACAATAAATAACAGGCGAACCTCCGAAAATAAAACCATAAACACGGGAAAGACTCCCATAAAAAATCAGAAGCAGGGGGCAGGACGTCTCATCACCGCTTGTGGCTCCCAATCTGTCACACAGGCTCCATTGTAACAGCCATGGAAGTTTCAATTACGTTTCCTTGGATTGGATGCAAACTTATAATATTTGACAGTGCTCTTTTCAGAACGGGTTGATTTGATAGTCGTCGCCATAGAGCACCAGCGATATAAATGGAGAACAGTCAAAGGAAGAAAACTCGCAATATTTGGAAAGGAGAATGTCATTGAGGGACACACACATTACTGTAACTGGTGCTATTTCACGAAGTGTAACTAAGAAATTGTAAGAAACCAGCTACAATAATTTAGATATATCTGGCAGTGGTTATTTTATTACACTTGCCCAATTTTATTTATTTTATTTGGGTTTGTTAAAGATATTGCACATATGGCACAGTGCCAGGTGTTTACAACAGAACCTGGTGAGGAAATAAATTCTTCTTTGGAGTTTGGAAGAAACAGCTGCCGGTGAGGTGATGTCGTTACCCGGGGTGCTACCTCTGTTTGGCCAGGGAAAGGCTTGGATTCTCCCAGTGATTGGGTCTTTAATTTAGCTCAGTGTACGATTACACTGAATGCGGAACTGGAAGTAGGCTCTTACATTCGCTGCTAAATTAATTACAACATGCCATATTAATTATGAAATGCGATAAATGGCATGTGTTCTGACGCAAATTGACTTTAGATCCACAGACTGGTAAAGTGGTAATAACCACAATGGTTTTTATGCGTCAAGCATTAAAATTACCCTGGACAGGCAAAGTGACCTTTCACCTTCCCATTATACTGTTCATATGCGCACCAGACCGTGATGGGTCTCAGTCGTATCAGTTATTGACATTCCCCACCAGTATGGTGGTCAACTCCATTGTGCTCCAATAAACAGATGACAGGCTCTAAAATTGCTCGACACGCCTGGATTAAAAGAGGATTCATCTGACAATGGAGCCGCATGCTAGAGGAAAAACACATTTCCGCTGTCTTGTTAATTATACGGCAAATTACATCACATGGTTGAGCTCCACTGACTCACATTGGGAGGAACTATTTAGAGTCGCGGATGATATTCAGTCTCAAAAGGCAGAACCATTATTCTGCGAATGTCTCGATTTCACCTTTTATTCTCAAACATTTTTCAGATGTTTCTAATCAATTGAATTATTACCTAAAATGGGTCACGAAGGTTAAAGAGTTACAAAAATGGTCTATTTTGGAGTATTATAGGTGGGCAAAGTCAAACCGCAAAACAAGTATAACAACTGACCTCGAGTGGGGAGTGGAGAAGTACGAGTTTAAAAAAAAAACAAAGGACGATAAAATGCACACACCTGTTACTTTATGAGTGACAGCATCCACTGACCCCTGTCTTCTAAAAAAACATGACAAGGACCATATGACTAACGATGGACATGTCAGTCTCACATCACTGGCTTCCTTCTCATGGCATTGTGTCTGTAGTCAGAGTCCAGAGCAATCAGCATGTGTTTCAGTAAGAGACGGTTTTCCTGTTATCCAAGCCATACCATCCTGCAGACCTGGTCTGACTTATACCAAAATTTGTCCCTCCAGGGTTGCCTGCAAAGGGCAACGCTGTTAGGGCAACATCACTGTGAAGAACTCGGCAAAGACAGCTGCTGCTACACCAGGAGATGTGGGGCAGGGTGTCCGTTTGTTCATGTCTGAATGCTGCGCTGTGGTTACCGAAAGTGTCATGATGCCGAAAGCGGTGTGGTAGAAGTCAATGTGCTGTACAATCTGCACTGACCTGTTGGATCTGTTACTTTTGCTGTTAAAACAACAAGGGATGCACCCTGAGGGATGCACCATGTACACAGCGCGACCAGAATCTCAGTGATAATTAATATTCCTGTGGGTGTGCAGTAATGCCTGCTGGTCCTGCTTCCTTCAGCTGCTCTAGATTGTGACGTTATCAGCTGTATTGGCTGGTGTTGATGTTTTAATTGAACTATAGAACCCTTTCTACTCCGATCAGGGTAAGGAATAGTTTGGTTACCAGTCTTGTGGGTAAATATTCACAATACTATACTTTTTTTCCTGACAGATATTCAGTTTTTAAGAACACTTTAAATGAACATAGCATTTATATATCATTATTTAGATATTTAAGAACGGTGTCTCTGAACTTTATCCAATATAGACTTAAATTAGACTTAATTATAATTTTGCGAAACTTATTCCAATCCCTTCCATCACCATTTGTGCAGAAATGTTTTATCCTGTGATATAATTTGGTGCCTTGCCCAGATAGTTTCAATTCTGATCACTTTATTACCACAGTAAAGGAAATATTTGATTTTCTGTCATTTATCAGCACTAGACTCAAATAATGTACTATCACATGAATACCCCAGTGGTGTACTTTAACATTCAATCCAAGTCTTGGTATTTGAAATACTCAGTTTTATTACAAAATCAAACAAAGCTTTTATATATAATTGGCCCAGTTTACCTATTATTTATTCAGTATACTTCACACACACACGTCATTGTAAAGTCATGCTAAATCTAGACACTTTTTGGTTAATTGCTGGAGCCAGTATGGTAATGGTATGACGCGCTGGATGAACTAAGCCGACCAGTGACGGTCGTTTTAGTTTTCATCAACGATGAAATAAAATTAAATAAAATCAGGGTAAACCATCAACAAACAGCTAAACAGAAACTAGAACAAATTATTATTATAATTATAATATAAAGTTAATGTACTACGCGTGACCATTGCGGGAAATAGTTCCTGCAGCTATATCCTGGACTAAAGACCTTGGTTGCCGATGGATGCCAGCAGCTCCCTCTTGCCGTAAGTGTTGGAGCCCACATTGGTAGGGGCGTACACCGTGCCGATGGTGTTACTGGATCGGATCAGGAAGTCGGCGAGCCGCTGGGTGACACACGTGGCCGTGTTGCACCTCCGCTTCTGTATATGGTGCCTGGGATCAGGTAAAATATGTCACTAACAGAGAGATACCCAGGACAGCGTTAATGTAAATGTATATCACAGTTTTTAGCTTGCAATTTTACATTACACTTTCGTGCATTTGGAAATTGATAGTGTTTTTTACCAGTTACGTATGAAAGAAATTGCTCCTTAAACTATTGTTTTGGGACACTACCCACGTTAAGCTTTATCGCATTAAGCGACACTTATCGAAAGCATTTCGCGTGAGAAAAGTTAATTAGCCTATACCTAAAGAAAACTTGCTGAACTTGTCGTTACCTGTTGACTGCAGTTAGACCCTCCTGGGGTAACGGATTATCCAATTTTAGGAAGGGGTTGGTTGAAAATCCGGGGGATATCCAGCCTTCTGGTCGCGGATCCGTCAATTCACTGGACGAAGCCGAGTACCTATAGAGAGTTAAAAAAGGCAATAATCATAAGCCAGTTTCTGGCTCCTGACCCCAGTTTCCAGCACGAATTTTGGAGATCAGCAAGTGATCTCGAGTGGGCACTCGATTGTACAGTCGTTTCCTCCAGTCTCAAGCGCAAGCATCTATAAAATCCCTAGTTAACGACAGATTGTAAAGATCTCCGCTTGTTGCAGTTCTGTAGTATCTGTATAATTTATAAACAGAAATGCGACTCTTGCATATTCCTGAAAAAGCTGTCTTTTGCAGGCGGGTATACTTACCAGTTGTTGGGAGCAGCTGTGACACAGCGCAGCACCAGGGACAGCGCGAGGAAGAAAGCGGGCAGCCTCGGGTGGCACATGTTCTTTCTTTATGGTAAACCATAAACATTTTAAATATCTGTCACTTTTTAAAACACGAATATATGTATATGCATTTTATATGTGGAATCACGTATTCCTGTATTATTTGCTAATTCATAATTTTAGTACAATACCCAAATTCATTCATAGGTATACAATTCCGTGTTAAAGAAATTTTTGTTTAGAAAATCTGTAATTACAATTACAAATTGCATTTATTTTACCAAATGAAAAAAACTACAAATAATAATTAGATTTGGAAAACAGAATGCATTGAATGCCTTGGATTGACAATGAAATCCTTAAGTGACTTTTGCCACAGAGGACTTGCAAGCGAGAACAAAACACGTGACAGTTCGTAAGACAAGGAATGAGAATGACCCATCTGCACAAATGTAATGAAGGCATGCAGCCAGAGGACTGACCTGATGTTACACTAATCCGTGGGGACGAGATCCACCAGCCTTCCCAGCAGGGCTCTCGTGTTGTCACTGGTCTTTCTGGCTTGCGTATACCGCCTGCTCAGTTATAGCATCCTGCCTAAACTACTTGTGACATCACAGCGTCCAAATATAGCCTGGATTCCTATTATCAAGGATGGGTGGGGGGGTTCACTTAGAGAAGCAAGAAATGCAGGAGAGGTCAAACTTGCTGGTATTGTCAACGTCATGGCCTTCGTCATGGTCATCCTCATTGACAAGCAGCAGGAATATCATCAAACCGACCGTGATGCCAACAGATTCTACTGTGCTTCAGATTAACATCTGACGGCGCCACAAAGAAGGGAACGCATGTTTTTTCAATTTGGTATTATTTTATTTAGCCCTGTGAGTGTGGGTATGTTCCGTTTCCTACTGACTTTATCCTGTGACTGCTCTCAGATTTACTTTCTTCCCGGCTTTATATTTAGTGTTGAAAAAATAGTATTTCTGAATTGTGTCTGTTCTCAGTTCATCCTTTGCGAATATAATAATGATAAGGATTGTGCCCTAATCTGTGGGGGTCTAAAACTTTTTCACATTATGTTTTATTCTCCAGCAATTAAGCTTCTCCCACCTGCTCCTCACTTTGACTCGACCTCAAAGAAAGTTTCGAGAGGGATTCGCGCAGTTGTGTCTGAGTTGTTATTTAAAATTTGGTGCAGTATGTAAGTCATTTCACTGCGGGCCCACTCCAGCAGGCTGTAATCGAAGCTTCACGCCCACAGTTGTTCTCCAAGGTGGCAGCTAAGGGCATGTTTCACCGTCAGGCTCCTTTTCTCGCCTGTGATGTCACAGTGTTATACATACTTGCAGAGCTCAACACTGTATTCATATACACACAGAGAGGTTACAGAGATGGAAAAAATAAAATATATGTGTTTGGTAAGCGATTCAATTTTAATAGCTGTTTGAATGTGGTTCCTGTAATGCCAACCTACATGCTCACCACTAGGTGGCTGCAAACACGGCTGACCCGAATATTATTCCAGGCAACAAAGTGTGCAACATAACGAGATGCCAGACCGTCAGAGCTCACACACATGCACGACAAATTGGGGGCAGATACCCGTTAGATGTAATGCATGTCTTTGGAGTGAGGTAGGAAATCCGTATGAAACACGGAGAATGTGAAAACTACACACACACACACACAAGAGGTGAGATTCAAAGCCCCAGCCCTGGAGATGGCGCTGCAACAGTGCTACCCACCAAACTACTAATATTGCGGCACTCCTACCCAAACTAAACTGATCATAGTTTCTGGCAACATTTCACTTGAAAATAAACCTTTCTTTTGCTGCCACCGAGTGGTGGGATAATGTTAGATATTTCCATCAATCTTCCAACGGCTTGTCCTGGTCAGCGTTGGGGGGCTGGTTAAATGTTTATTTCATATTCCTTTGGCATCACTGAATATCTGCAAAAATGTATTTTGTATACATCTTATAGTTTTCGTATTATGTAAATATATTGCAGATTATGTGCTTGTTAAATTAATCGATAAATTATTAATTAAACTAGCCAGATTCATCAATGGCAAATATTTCCTCAATTGAAAATTCAGTTTAACTTTGCCCTATTGTCCATTTCCAGGTAAATATTTACTAGGGAGAGTAAGATAGAATTATCACCTACAGCAGAGTGGGTAGTCACATCCTCAGTTTTTGTGGACACATGGAAGCACTGTATGTTTTGTGTTTGACATGGCTGCCCGCCAAAGCTTCCAGTCATTCTTCCAATTTTTCAAGCAGAATTTGAGGGCTGATCCTGCTGGTTCTTTGCAGTGGACCCACCCTGTGCTTCCTGAGATGATGGCTCACGCCCATAAACTCAGTGGACATTGATTTTTAAGTTATCTTAGAGCAGGGGTGGCCAATCTTATCCACAAAGGGCCGGTGTGTATGCAGGTTTTTGGGATAACCTGTAGGTCAGCTGTTCAAACCCAGGTGTAAGGACTCTACAGCCAATCAGTCCTCTAATTACTAATCTAATTAGGGAGTTGCAGTGAAAAGCCGCATACACAGCAGCCCTTTTTGGATAAGATTGGCTACCCCTGTCTTAGAGCAAGGTTACCTACCCTCACACATCTGATGTGATATGCTTTCAGACTCTCACCCTCACACAAGAGATTACAGTAAATCTATATCATTCCATTATAAACCTAAAATTAGCTACATCAAAAGCGCTGGGGTAAATGCTTGTGCATGTGTGTGCAGTCATGTCTTGAATTGAAAATCTCACTCCAGCCAGCTGAGAAAATTTGGCCACCCTGTTACAGACCTCCAGCCAGGTGTTTCAGCACCAAAGTTGTGCCTACTCAAGACCAAGCCAACATATGTTCAATAAGCATTTTACAGCAAGACTGATGAGTAAGTGATTTTACTACGGAAATACTGTAATAATGCATGACTGAAATATTTCCCCTCTTACCAAGTCTACCTATATACTTTCCAGCTGGCCTTGTAATACCTGGTTTGAACAGTCCTTACACCACACCTAGACACAGATATACGCTACAGTCTGCTAATGACAACAGTAGGAATGTCTGGGATACTAGCAGTGTCCCCAGCAGCAAGTGTCCGCAGCATAATCACGCCTCACCCAGATGATCCACTGCATTTGCTCCGGCCCATCATGGAAATGTACAAATGCTCTGTACTAAATTCCAAAATTAAATACTCAAAATATCTAATAATAAGTAGTTTTCAGTTTCTCTATTCTACTCAGTGTTTAACAGAAGGATCAGTCCTGTGAATTTTGAAGTCCGTACTTTTTTAACCTCCCTGTTTATTATTCCAGATTTTAATCTAATGTGTTTTTTTTAAGTTTCAATGACAGTCATGGGTGAGTTTACCATTGTACCAAAATGCATCTTCATTTCTCAAATGTTTATTTTAGTAATACACACACACACACGCACACACACACATATATATATATATATATATATTATTGAGTAAAAGCATTACGTGCATTGCCCCTCCCAAGTAGCATATCATGTTTTCTTAAAGCCGTATACTCACCCTGTTTTGTCCATAATGAAACATTCATAATGAAACATTCATATTCGTTCATATGACCAGAGATTTCTTCAATGGCAGTGCCATATCCGTGATTTGCGGCTGAAGTGCAAGTTTTTCATTGAAATGGTTGTGATTTCTGTATGTGTGTGTGTGTGTGTGTGTCTCCCAGTCAGTTGGTGTAAGCTTATCATTTGGTTTAACAAGGTATGTTGCTCACCCTTGTGTATCTTCCCCAGTTAGGGCTATTTGTCTCAGTAAGGCTTAGTTGTTCCAAAAAGCCTTTTTCCCGTGGGTCTCCTTCATTTCGAGCGGCCCTTCTATGCTAGGGACTCAGAATGCTGAATGTCGTCCTCTGGATTTAGGTTGGTTTGAGCGTTCAGCTTACGCTTCAGTTCCAGTTCCTCGACCTCAGCGGGACACTTGAGCTTCTCTCGCTCGGCTTGCTTCTTCATCTGAATGATGGTCACCCACAGCAGCACATAGCCACACATTCTCAGGCAGCTGATCATCCCCAGGAAGAGGAACCTGATCCAGGTTACAAAAAACTGCATGAGCTGCATGAGCGGGAAGCAGGATCTGATGTTAATCTTCATACAGCTTCACACATAGTACCTGCTCTGTCCCCTGATCCGTGCCATCTTACTGTAAAATTCTCAGTGAGGCATAACACTGATGCATTGGGGCAAAGACCCCAATCTCCAAAACAGGGAACAGGTTAAACTCTTGCATTGACACAGCTGGACATCTGGCCCACCCTGCTACTTCACCTGAAGGTTTGGATGTTGTACATCCTACAGGCACCTCGCCCACCGCACTTTCTGCTTCCCCACTTTAGGCATGTGGAGTCAATCAGGGCCCCAAAGTAGATTGGTGCAGGTATCCCACCTGCAAACAGAATGAATATATAACACCTGAATGTATAACACCTCTATACATAAAGCACTACCCAGTACTTGCAATGGCACAGTAATAAATCCCCTACCATCTACACAGTGCCTGTATATCACATCAACCTCCATAAACAGTGTACCTGTATCAATCTATACCACCTCATTTCCCTTAATTCCTGTATGCGACACACCCAGCACTAATTTCCAGTGCCTAACCATTTACTTACCCAACACTCTCAGAACCAACATGAGAATTCCTGCAGACAGTGATTTAAGTTCTGGTTCCACACTCCTGTTGGAAAAATTGAAAAATAAATTATTATTACAGTTTATAAAATATTTTTAAATTGTGTAAACAATAAATCGCATTAAATAATTAACATTTACAGTCAGTCCTGCTACAACAATGTGTTCCTTAATAACATCATGTTCACTAAAATACACACATCCACAACAGAGAAATGGGGTTACGGGAATGCGACTCCAAAACTTAGTAACTTATGTCAAACAAAATGAATTAAATTGTCAGGGTCAGCCCCTGTGTCTCACTGTGTCCCTTCCCTGTTTGGCCAGCAGGTGTTGCTGGTCATCCCGTTCTT
>JAABNX020000001.1:11213544-11232627 GCA_015163995.2 Mormyrus lacerda
GTTAGTTGTGTGTCATTGCTGTTGCTCTAGTGTTTATCTGGTTTCTGTTGTTTTGCTTTAGTTTATTCCCTTTTCTTTTGACCCCCTGTGGTCCCTTTGTTTTGTAAAACCCCACTTGTGTTCCCTTTGTTCTATTTAATAAAATCCCTTTTGTGTCCCTGAGCCACAAGTGGGTCGTTCACCTCCTTCTGCACTATGCCCCGTTCCCGTGCCCGCCACCATGACATTAAATAATAAAAATAGTGGTAACAGCGGTCAATAATGTAATTATATGCATTTAAATAAATAATAATGCAGTACTAAATAGTATCATAAACATCTCCTATTGGTCTTCTGAGTCTCATGAGAATTGTGCAGTGACCGCTTCAACCTAACTTGTCAAACTCACTAACTTGTTGATTGCCCAGAGTAGTGATGGTCAAAACGTTGCTTTATGAACCATTTGCTGCATTTTCTGACCTCACTAGACGGTATTCCTAGTGTAAGGTGGGGCATGCTTTGAGCCCTGTTTTGAACAGAGAGTAGCGAGCTGTAGCCACCATGTGGCCGGGCATGAACACAGCAGAAATACAACGGATTGCAGTATGCGGGGTGTGCTGAAGGCAACATGGCTACAGACATTCTATGAAAAGCAAATGCAAATTAATCAAAAACTTGTTTTTTATATAATCATTTGTCAATTTTTTTTTATTATTTTTGGAACGTAAGACTTTGACCTCTTCAATGCATGGATGAACAAAAAGTTTTCTTTAGATTTGAAAACTGGTTGAAAACCCGGTTGAAAAGAATGATTTTTTTTTTTCACAAATTGGCCATGACTATTGTTCACTTGGATAGCTGTTTTTGTGTGCAAGTAGTATTCCTCACTAAGACCATATTTCGTTGTAGTTTGCGTAATGCTTGTCTCTCCAACTGAAAATTGCCCAAATACAAATGTGATTCTGCATTGTACTGGACTTGAGTACTAATATTAATCGCATTAGAACAAGTTGATAACAGTATTATATCACACGTTGTTGCAGGGCTGAGTGGACGTATTTTGTAGATACTTTTGTCCAAAGAAACATACAAGTGAAGTCAATTGTATGACTAATACAGCTGTCAAGGAGCTTAGATATGAATGTCGCTAGTCCAAGCACCCACCGTGCACGTATACCATGTATCAGATAAAGACCTCACCTGAGACAGATGATAAAGAGGGGCACGGACCCCAAGGAGTAAATGAAGAAGCTGAAGGACTGCAGGGCCAGGAAGAAGTAGAACATTCTAGAACATTTGTCCTCTCGGGGACACTGCCCTAAAACAGCGGGTGCATCTGTGATGCCTGCTCCGGTGCTCAGCACACAACTGCATCCATGAAATGTCTGTGGACAAACCACACAGTGGTACACCATATAAACCAAGTGAGTGCAATTAGCCCAGTACTTTGGTCAGCTACTGCTTAAAGTGAGGATGGATGTCCAACACTCTCTGCAGCCACACCTCCTCACCCGATCTTTAACCTGCATTCTAACAGTATTCAGGTTTCGGTATGACTCATTTTTCTGGATATTTGACTGGTTTAGCAGGTTTAAACTTAGCTAGGAACTGTTGACTCATGTCCAGTTATGAAGCAATACTTACATTGATCTTCCCCTAGTGCCTGATCCCCCCCCACACGTGGTGTCATGTGCATGCCAGTCCTGACCCCCTGTCCGACGAGTCTGTGTCCCCATCCCCTTCCCTGTGTGTCTGTGTCCCCATCTCCTTCCCTGTGCGAGTCTGTGTCCCCATCCCCTTCCCTGTGCGAGTCTGTGTCCCCATCCCCTTCTCGGTGTGAGTTTGTGTCCCCATCCCCTTCTCGGTGTGAGTCTGTGTCCCCATCCCCTTCTCGGTGTGAGTCTGTGTCCCCATCCCCTTCCCTGTGTGAGTCTGTGTCCCCATCCCCTTCCCTGTGTGAGTCTGTGTCTTCATCCCCTTCTCGGTGTGAGTATTTGTCAGCATAGTAAAATGCTAGTAGTTTTGTCAAATATCACCAGGCTGACCTGTAAAAGTATTGTTGAAGATTTATTGGATTAGACAGTAAAATCTGGACATCTCACCATGTTTCGACCAGAACCACTGGTGCTTGTGCAGCCAGCGAAGCAGGGAGAGACATAGGTGATGCCGTCGGGGTCACAGATGGGGTCCCACTGGTTTTCTGGGCACTTGCAGGCAGCATTGCATGAGGACAGCAACGAAGTTCCAGACATGATTGAAGACTCAGTCCTGCAATGCATAGCATACCCACTGAATTTGTGGCTTGAAGCACACAAAACCACTTTGGTACTCTTTCAAATGGGGATATACAAATTGTTTCTATCTCTCTGTGCCAATTAAGCTATTTTCCATCAATAACAATATTAGCAAAGGCTCAGAATACTGTTATCTTTGTATTTAATGTCTTATTAGAAAAGCACTTGCATTTCATTGAAATTAGTTTGTGAAAAAGTTGAAAATTCTTAATTGACACAAGCCTTACTGCATTTATTTCCCGCCTACTGTACAATAGCATCCATAGAACGGACTCATGCCTTAGGATTATTCAGTGAACACACAGTTGTTTTCATTACCTCCTTCCCACAATTAGATCACATGACCATTATCAGTTTGCTCCTCTTCGATTTATACAGGCTGTCATTGTTCTTATCGGGAAAACATTTTAAACTGGATTTGAGAAAGCACTTCTTTACACACTGAGTAGAGTATGTAATATTCTCCCTGTTAGTGTAGTGTAGGGTTCCTTTAAATCAGAGCTAGATAAGATTTTAACAACTTTAAGCTATTAGTTCTCCCTAAGCGAGCTTGATGGGCCGAATTGCCTGTTCTTGTTCGTAAACTTCTTATGTTCTTACGAAGTAGTTCCAGTATTGGTGCGTTGGAAAATTATCAATAACTTTTTTGTAAATGATTAAATAAATGAATTCAACGATTAATTGATGGATTGATTTCCTAACTTGAATAGTTTTATGGTACATGTCTGTCACAGACACAGCGCTAACAAGTTTTTTTGAGGTGTGTCTTGCCACATACAGAGGTTTGAACATGTGTCACACTTTCTACAGTAACTAGTAGCGGCTGCAGGGCGGCAATCCCAGCAATGGAATTTGTGCCACATGACCTCCATGGGCCAATGACATGCTGCTGATTAAGGTCAATGTCTAAATAAACAGCCACTCTTTAAGAGGTGACAAGCATACTTTAGTGAACTGAGGTGGACATTTGAACGACCGTATCGATGTGTAACTATAGTTGGTTAGCTATGTGTTTAGTTTACAGCAGGAAGGACGGGTCTGTTAAGGGTACTGAAATATTGCAATGAGGTGAGAATGCTTCTGAGCCATTGTCAACAAGCAAAGGTGGCTGGAGAAGCTGAAATCAGCCAAACTATGCATCACTAAGGGAAAAAAGGAGAATGGACCTGAGGTTATCAGTAATGTGCTGGTATCCACGAGTATGGGATTATTCCACATACCAGAGAGCTGTGTATATACACAGAGAGGGAGAAACAAGTTGAAAAGTATATAGGTTAGGGTTAGATAAGCCATGCATAAGCATACAAGTAAATAGTTCATACACGGCACCTTCTCCTGGAAAGAGATATTTCAGGATATGTAGTAGTGGCACATTAAAGGAGGTATCTCAAATATATCAACACAAATACCAAGTAAAGTGATTCAGCAGAACCATTTTGAGGTTCCCTCTGTAACCTTTGGGTCGCTTCTCAAATTCTGAAAACAGGACTCTGCACCATTGCACAACCAAATGTTTGCAGCGGAAAAACTCGGCCCCTGAGTAGCATACTTTTAAAAGTTAACAGGTTCAAGAGGTGACCACCTTCAGCACCTTCAGTCTAGCTGTGTTAAAGGGCAAGAGCTTGAAATCATTCCAGCTGATTGAAAGGAAGCGTCTGATAATCGTTTTGGTACCCTGGGTATGGAACGGTCAGTCCTGCCACATCCGTGTTCTTGCAGCTCAGAGCAAAGTATGGAATGGTGCAAAGAAAACCACCAATGGACGTCCAGAAAGCCACCTTGGCTGCCCCCACCATGTCTAGTTTGAATCTCTTCATGATGATCCCACTGCAAAAAATTCCCAGGCACACTGCAGGCATGGTGGCCACCCCTGGTCACAACAAGAACAAAAACAAAGGACAATGCCGAACATGCTTGTTGATGGAGTCTTTAGGTACCAATATTTCTAGTATGCATAGCAAAGGGACATGTAAAAAACATGCCCCTGCTCTCCGCTTTCAATAGCCTCACGTTTTTACAGATGTATGGAGCATAGCCTCCTAGGAAAGAGACATAAAGCTACGAAACCTACACTAGCAGCCAAAATTGTGGAAAATGTGTGGCATTACACATGAAACATTACTACACAAATATTGGCGGTAATGTTTATAATAATCAAAGAATATAAGTAACTAGAGCAAATAAGTAACTAGACCAAAGAATATAAATAACTAAAGTAAATAACTAGAGCAACAGTTGAATAGAGTTTTGCAATCTCTACAAGTTGGTAATGTTTCCACAGTTTTGGCCACTAATGTATATGTGCTGTTATGCTCACATGAAAGCTGGTATGAATTTGTTAAGCAATCTTAAGTTAACAAAACAAGTAGCTTATCACTGAATTCAGTTTTTACCCAAGAACATGTTTGCTGTGGATGCGCTTTGACCAAACTGCTGCTCAAAGTACTTTGGTGTGTAGGTGAGGATGATGACCAAACCGTTGAACATCATGATACTCGTCACTAAGTACAGGATGTAGATCTTACTGGTGAGCAAGCTCTTCAGTGATGGCAGAAACCCTAGAAAATAAAAGACCACAATAGGCAGTCAAAGCCATAATGGTGTTGAATAACAAATGAAGAGTGCTTGGTTGTAAGACAGGATTGTGCTTTGACACATTATCCACATACCTTTGGCTATCTCCATGATGTTAGGCTTGTGTTTATCTCTGGAAGGTTTGGTCGAAGAGTGGAGCATGACCTGTCCATCCTCCGGGAGTTCCCGAGGCAGGAACCAGAAAGGGATTGAGGTCACCAGATTGAAGATACCTGCCACCAGGAATCCAAGCCACCAGGCTCCCACCCAGCGTGAGTCCTGAACAGTGATAGTCACACTGTCTAGTGGAACACAACCAAACAAACAATCAATCAACTAATCCCTCAACCAATTAATGAATTATGATTAAACAACAAAAAATCTAAAATTATTAAAATTATTAAACCACATTTATCAAAAAGCTCTCCCAACCCCCTTTCATATATAAATCATTAAAAAACCAAAACTTTTTATTTTATATGGATTTGTATTATATACAAAAAAGTTCTATCACTGTACATTGGTACCTTGGAACACTTCCAGAAGGCTGGTCGAGTGTGTTTTGGTCGAGTTCCAAGTTAAATTTCATCGTAAGAAATAATATAAATTAATTTAATCCGTTCCAGACCCATAACTGATTGCAGTTATCTACCTACCTAACTAATGATAAAAGGCATTAACAATAAATATTAAACTAATACACACAGAAAGGCTCACACAGAAACCATAAACATGAAATAAATGACAATCCCATGCTCACACGTCCACCTTCAAGTCTTGCTATAGTTTCCTTTTTAAGTTCTACAGTTACTCTCACTGCTTTCCTCTTTGGGTTGCTGCTATCACTGCTCTCTTTCTTAGGGAGCATGATTACTGTATCACTAAATGTACTGCAGATAAAACAAAAAAAAATTCACACCAAACACTGGAACACAGCTTTCACATGTCAAACTTGGTCGAGAGGTACTGCAAGACTGAGAGTGATTCAAAGGGCATCAGCATCCCAGTAGGTCTGTTCGCCTTTGGTTCAGCCCATCAGAGACGTGTCTCGATCTGTATAGGTTTTAGCAAGTCTGTTTTGTTTTGTTGTGTTCCGAGTTTTTGGTCGAGACGTGGTTAGACTTTTTTCGACCGACTCGTTCAAGTGCCAAACTGATATAGTCGAATGTGCCTCAACCCATTCAAGTTTTAGCAAGAATGGTTAAGTTCCAAGATTTACATCAAGGTAGAAGTAAAAAAAAATATTCAACAGACCCGTTTGATGTCTGAATTGGTTGAGCTAAGAGGTGTTCAAGTTTCAAGGTTCTTATGTAAATATATAACAAACATTAAAACTGAAAGGACTTTTGAAGCATGTGGACATCATGCATCAAAGAAAGTATGAAAAAGCATAAAAATACAAGAGACTTGCAATGTTCTTCTAAGCATGCTTTATTCATTGGCATTCCTATGGAACAATTCATAGCAACATCTCACAGCATTCTGGGTAATAGCTCTACTTGGCCAGTTTTCTTTCATACCGGATTACATAGAAATGTAATCTTGGAACTACAGTTAGGACTTGGCTATCCTCAACTACACCTTTCTACAAACCCAGTGATTGTCTTATATTTATAAGTAACTTAAATGCTTGTAGCTTGAGCAAACAGAAACTTACCCAAATTCACAAAGCCAATATCCACATAGAGTCGGGCGCACAGTGAGCTGAGGCTGTAGCCAAACAAAGGCCCAATCAAAGCGATGGTGTGGAGGCAGCCTGGAGCAGATTTGGAGGGAGAACAGTGAGCTGTAGGCCATGACACCTGGGCACTGATCGCTGCATGGTCTGGCTGAAGGGGAAGGGGACTTACCAATGTAGAAGGCGGAATTCTCCGGTCGGGCATAGTCATCGATAAAGGATGCGCCAAGAGGTGTGATGGTAGCCTCGCCAATGCCACGCAACATATTCCCCAGGAGAACTATTACCCACATGCGGGAGCCATCCTCGCTGATATTATCACACCCTGACCGCAAAGACACAAATTCAGAGACACAATATCACCCTTCTAGGACTAAACCAGAAGTTTCTTGTTGATTCAGAGTCAGTAAAATTCATAGTGCCTACCAGAAGGAAGCTGCTGTTGCATGTTCTGAGGAGATGCTGAGCATGGAGAGGTCCCAGAGTCATTCCCAGGCAATGCCACCTGTGATGCTTTTGCCATGCTCTCGTAGTTGTATCTGCACCAAAAATTGCATACATTCAGTGCAGACAAATATATTACATAAGTTACATAAGTCTAACTGTGTAATGTTAAAAGCCCCATCAGTTTTAGTCTTTGTTTCTTTCCTCAGATTGAACTGTTCTCAAATGATATAGAGAATAATGTGGCTACTGCATTTTAGGTGATAGCCGATGATTGTGAACGGCGATGCATAATTTTCCTGCCGAACTTTAGTCTTCAGATATTCACAAGTTGAGTTTGGAAACATCTGAATTCGATAGTGTGGCATTACTTCATAAAACCCGCTTCCTGTTCAGAGAGAAGTCGTTTCATTTTTCCCTTCTATGCAAAAGCTCACCGTTCCATGAAGAAGTGAGGCAGCGCCATGGTGATGGTACCTAAAGCCATCAGGAAAGAACCTGTCCCAATGATCTTGGGCCTGTGGAACTTTGCTCCAAAGTAGCTCACCACAAGAATTACCAGCAGGTTTCCTAGAGTGCGCCAGAGACATATTTTGTGAATTTCAGACTCTTATTTGTGTACTTATATCCATTTTCCTGTCTATCTCTGCTTTTCCTGTCCCTGAGTAGGAAAATGCTCTTTCATGAGAATCGCCTTTTCCTGTCAGTGTCCTAGAAACACTAAATAAACACATGGGGAAGCTACAAGCTAATACTAGCAAACAATTAACAAAGGGAATGCAAAGATGTCTTTTTAAAGTTTGAATTTGCACTTTATGTTACAAAAAAAACCAGGCCGCCTCTGTGTAATTTACTTTCTATTAATTAAGGTAAAACAACAGAATCAGATGAACCAAAAAATTGAGTTATTCCACATTAATAATGCATCTACATGATCCATTCAAAAACCATCCCAAACAATAAAAAACATGTAAGACATTGGCCAAGGAGCGCACACTGGCTTAGTGAGTAGCACTGCTGTCTCACACCTCCAGGATTGAATCCTGTGTGTGTGTGTACAGTAAGCATGCTAGCACACTATTCCTGTGGGTTTATGCAGTATAATTTTCTGGTTTCTTACCTTAGTATAAAGACATGCAAGAAGGCTAATTGCTGCCAGTAAATAAACTGATCATGTGTGGACTGGTATCTGATCCTGTCTTTTGCTCTGTGTTACCTGAGATACATGATACAGTGATCCTGACCAGGGTAAGCAGTTGGAAGATTATTAATACATAAATTAAGTTAAAAAAACAATAGACAGAATGGATCTCTGAGTCCATCGTGGTGCTGCACTGTTCTCAGTACAGGTACCAAATTATACAGCTGGTACACATGTGTTCATGGAGGCTGATGGAGATGTCTTCATCCATCAAAGTTTTTCTGCTGTTCCCTGCCGGTGTACTCACCAATCTCAAAGCTGCAGTCGATGATGCCTACAGTAGAGCTGGGGATCTCAAACCTCCTTTCAATCTGAGTGATGGTGCTTTTCATGTAAGTTGCAGATAAGGACTTTGAGAAGTAGCCTAGGGCAAGGATTCCAATGAACATCTGTGAAGGGAATCTGCTGTTACCCACCATGACATAAGCATTTAAGCATTTTGGGCACCATGATGTGATTGAGTGGGCCTGTCTTCTGATTCAGAGTTGCTTATGGTCAATTAAAAGTATTCCGCCTGAGGTTAATAACTTAGCGTTCTGTAGCAGAACCTCAGCTGTTTGACGTGTTGCCTGTGTAGTCTGAATGTGCTTGTGTTTGCCATGGGGTCAGGGGTTAAGGCCGGTTGATGTGTACCTTTGCCTTTCCCCTAATGTATGTCTCTGTATGCTAAGGTGGCTGACACTCATGGCTACCACTGTCTGGACTAGTAGAGGTCGCCTCAGAGCACCACAGAACCGAAGGGCTTTGGAGGGATTAACTTCTTTCACCATGGACTCACCACAACCACAAAACAAACACACTTACAAGTATATTAATATGGCAATAATACACGCAGCCATCTGTTTTGTTAATTATTTACTTGGCTTGCAGCTTAATGATGAGAAGAAGATAAAGAAGAAAATGAAGAACAACAGCAATAAGAACCAGGAAAGGAACGAGAGGACAATGACAATGACCATGAGGAAGATATTGATGATGAAGATGATGACTGGCGATGATGAAGAAAAAAGAGAAGGCGTGCCAGTTTACCTTCAGATTTGGAGTACAGCATTTTGGGCTAGACGCCGTTTCGGGCTTCTTGGTGCTGCCGGCCGTCACAGTGGCATCCTCGGGTCTGCCTTTCACTGTCATCGTGCCCTGAGGTGGACTTCTGGAGCAGACCGAGTTCCCCAGGGAAGAGTGCGAGGGAGAGGGAGGCTGCTGCATGCATACGAAACAACAGAAACAAAAACGAAGGTGTGGAGTCAGTGGCATGAGGGTAACATATGAATCATCTTCTTCATCATTGAAAATAAATAAAAGAAATTTAAATTACATTTATTTATTAAGATACGGTTTAAGTGGAACATTGCGCCGTATTTTCATATTCAAATATCTAATAACTATCATTTAAGACAGGAGTCAGACTTACGTAAATATATCATATCCTGTATGTTAGATGTCTCATCAAAACAAACTATAACAAATACAAAATTATTCGATTAAGCATATTATGGTAGTGAAGACAATTGCTCAAAGATCGCAAAGGCAGCCTCACCTACACTCTCCAGAAGAGTAAGATAAATAACAGGTGCCAAAAAAATACTCACTTCAAAAGAAGTAGCTCCTGAAATGAGTTCCAAGAGTTTGCTCCACTTAATATGGACTACAACCATGCAGTATCGTCCTTCAGAAATGATTAACCATCATTGATTGTTTCTCCTATTCTTTCTACTACAAGGGACGGAAGTCAGCTACATTGTTTATGATCCTGCCGAACATCAAAGCTTTACTGGAATCTGGACAGGATGTTTTTCTCTACAGCTGGCTTTTCTTGAGCCCCGAGCCCTGCCTTTTCCACCACCACTGCCTTTTGTGCCTTTTATCCCTCCCCTGACTGGTGCTGTTGATAGAAGCATCCAAGATTCTCTTCTGTGGTGCTCAGTTTTCAGCTGAGGGCACATCTGTGAACAACTCCGTACTTAATTCCGGGCTTAATCTTGTAGTACTCGTGTTGTGAACATTTCAACATATTGCAACTGTAAATGCCTGTTGCAATATAGTTTCTGTCAGTGTTTGTAACTATGTTCATCCAGTCATCATCAGAGATATTGTCGTTCACGAAAACTAACGAAATAACAAAAACTAAATGTAAAAAACATTTTCGTTAACTGAAATAAAAATAAAAACGAAGTTTGACAAAAAAACTAACTGAAATTAAAAGCAAAACAAACTAAAACAGAGAACAATGTCTGCAGTTTTTATTAACTCTAGGTGAACGGTTTCTTTCATCTTTTAGCTGGGCCAGTTTTGAGCGGGCAAACGACAGCCATGTATTGCCACCTGCTCGTAGACAAATTCAATTTGTCCATCTGTCCTGGCGGCCGCGGTCGGGAGAAATTTGTGCCGGACTCCAATTTGGGATTACCGTGGAAACCGCTTGTAGTGATCACGTCTGTCTGGATAAAGTTATAACCGATTTTTTCCTTTGTCTTTAAGTCTCAGCCGGATTTATCATAAACTTTGATTAATCTATGTTGGTCAGCAAGTAAAAAAATAATAATTATCGTATTTTTTTTCTGTATGTTGTCATGTATATATAAAGACCTAAAACGAAAACTCTAAGTGGACTACTTGATTACCATCAAGCAAATTATTTAAACAGTATTTTTGATCCATGTAAGGGATTGATCACTGTAACTGTGGTTACTACCCAGGTAGCATCGTGTTACTGATTCAACGTTATAGTTAAATGCATTGAATTATGGAAGACATAGAAGATGAAACTGAATTAATTTTTGGTCAGATTTTCAATATTGAAAAATTGATGGTAGCAAAACCTTGATTCAATGTTGATATAAAGTGAAAGATTGAAGATTGTTTCAACCTTTTTGTCTGATATGGAATCAATGTCATTTCAACATATGTGTGCTATCTGGGTATAACCATCATCACCAAAAGCAGTTCCCACTGTGCTTTGAATATCTGTCTTAGATAAGAGCAAGTGCCTTGTAGTGGAAGATAATACAATATGTGGAACATTTCTCAAGGGGAACAACCCCACCAACATTTGAATCCCGCCTCTGACAAATATCTTATACAGCCGTCGTTTATCGCGGTTAATTAGTTCCAGACTCTACCGCGATAAGTGAATTTCCGCGAAGTAGGATTCTTTATTTATAAATGGAATATTTTCGTAGTTGGAGCATAGAAAAGCTGTTTACGACCTTCTAAATATAGTTTTCAACATTATTAGAGCCCCCTAGACATGAAATAACACCCTTTAGACACCATTACTGTTATGATTTCTGTACACAGGAATGAAGAATCAGGATCAGGGGGTTTATTTTGAATCACTCCAAATGCAGGACACAGGAACACGTAACATCAAAACGCCAGTGACAGACCTGGGGTTACAGACTCTGACGTGGACTTAAATACACCGGACGAATCAAAATGACCGAAAACAGCTGGTCATAATCCTGGTTGCACACGTGGTTAATAAGGGGGTGTGGCACACAAGAGGATCGTACAGGCAGCTCATGACAATTACATTCCTATCACCCAATATATTATACATACTGTAATAAGAGAAAATAAGACATATTAGACGTTACAAATATCATGTTATTATTATTGTACATTTAATTACGAAGAGTAAAGATGTTTCCTATGCGTAGCGATGTATCATTTTCACTGTCTCGATCAACTTTTTAATGGATATACAAAAAACCGCAATAAAGTGAAGCCGCGAAAGCCGAAGCGTGAAGTGGCGAGGGACGACTATTACAAAAAACTAATAAAAACTAAACTAAAACTAAACTAATCTAGTGACCCACTTTAAAAACGAATAAAAACTAAATTGAAATTGAAAATACAAAGTGAAAATTAATTTTTTTATTAAAGCTAATGAAAAATGCAAAACTATTATAACTTTGGTCAGGGGTGTCGCTAAAAATTTTGGGTCCAATGAAGGCATATCATATTGAGCCCCCAGTCCAGATCAATCCAGCTATTTTTCACATTTTCTAGGCCCCCTGTCACTCAGCGCTTGACAATCACAGATACTATTTAAACTTTTTGCATTTTGCAATGCCTAACTCAGATCTGTCGTATGCACCTCAACCATGCCTATTTTGACGTTGTCATTCCCTGCAGTGTCAACAGCTGCACCTCATTCCTGTCATTACTGAGCTCTATATAACTAGTCTACCCAGTTCACTTAGTATGACGAATTGTCTTATATGCAATGTCTGAGTGTTTGCCAAGCTCCCTGGCTTCAGACTTTTTAGCTAACCACCCCTGCCTTAAACCTACGATTCCCCTCTCTCATTTCTGACCTCCGGTTGACCTCCCTGATGTTTTGGCTTTACACATTTAATATAGTTATCTTACAGTGATCAGTGTAAGATGTCTTGGATGTGCTTGTCAATATAATTAACTAAAATCTGTTAGATTTTGCCTGGTCTGGTGTGCACATTAAAATGCGTGTGTTTGTCTCAATTGCACATGTAAAAAAAATTTGTGAAAGGAATAATTATTAACAATCGGAATATGTCTCTGGAAAAAGCATAAATCCTGTGCAAACTGTGGTGTATGTTTAACCTGAACATAAACACATTCTCCCATCAATGTAAACAAGAATGCCATGACAATTTCCGCAATATTTATTGTAATACAAATAGAGGCAGGTAGCGGATTTAAAAAAAGAAGCCATTTTTAATTAACTGCATTCACATTGAGAGGGCAACAGCTCCAGGCACAGCTGTGATTGGTTGCCCAGTGCTTCACCATTGAGATTAGGCCTATGAGGTGTCCTGGTGTCTGTGGAGTGGGGCTTTGGGGATACAGGGCCTGGAAATGATCCAGTTAATGGGACAGCCACTCGTCTGCCCCACAGGTCGGGGCTGATTAACTGCTGTGGATTCCTGCTGAGCAGATGGCCGAGGGCAGCACGTACCATATAATCACCCATTCTCGCTTACACATTGCCACCATCATCCACCCTACTTATGTCAAATTAATACCAATCATTACACAGAGCTACTGACAGACTGCATTATTTACCCAGAATAACAGGAACCCTGCCTCAGTACACAATGATGTTGTGTTTCTAAAAAGCTATGCAGAAATGGGCAGAATCGTACCCATTTTGACATCCCTAACATAAACTTTCTATTTTGCATAACATTACAGCGCTGTGTCTTTTTGCCATAAATCATAGGGATTCAATGTTCCTTCAGGTAGGGATTCAGCTGGCTTCACTCTGTCTGGCTGTGGATAATCGCCGGCTCTGATTGTTTCGTAGCCGTCTTGCTGGTCCCATCACCATTCTGCAGATGTAACTTTTTAACCAAGTTCTTTCCTGTTATTTCTGTCTTTGCCCACTTGCTTAATCAATGGGATGCTTCCTTCGGAAGTTGCCCTCTGTCCTGATTGGTGGCCTTGTCATTCACTTCCTGGAACCGTCCATTAACCTGGTCAATGATCCCGCCCCCTTCACCTTGCCCATCGTCCTGCCTTGGTGAAGGATCACCCTGCTGGTTTTGGCCCTTAGCGGTTAAGCCCTCATCTGAAGTCCTCTGGGTGTGCTGGAGCTCCACTTCGGCTTGGTTCACGCCCCGACTCGAATCCTCGCCCCCTTCCGTCCTCAACTGCCTCCTCAGCAGTACAATCACGCCGACGTCAAAGAAGTAGGATGAGCCTTTTAAGCACGTTATTAGGCCCAGAAATATCACTCTGAGAACAACAAGAGAGTTCAAAACTTTTTCAGTTGCAGTATTAATTGTCATATTTTAGGTGGTACATTCGGCTACAGAATATCATACTACAATAATGTGAAACATTACTATATATACTACAGACAAACTGAGGTGAATCATCCACTGTCACAGCCATACTGGTCAGATACACATTTATATATCTGTTTACCTTGTTAATAAAATTCCTTTCGGGATCAATAAAGTATCTGTCTGTATGTCTGTCTTACATTTTATGATGTAATATAAGTTGCATAGCTTCCTTGTTTCAAATATACATTTACTGTTTTGTACTAAAGGTTGAAGGCCCTTACTTGCCTAAATGGAGGAGACGGACTACAAATTTATGTCAGCCACAAGCAGGCATCTCACTTACAACCAATGGCTGCAACTACCTGAAATTGGAAATGAGGTGCAGCTTTCTGTGTGGATGAAAATGATGCTGCTCTAATCTGGGTAATCAGTCCAATCTCCCAGTCAGGGATGATTCTAGGATTTTTTAAGGTAGGTGGCATAAGAGGGGCCACAATTCATACAGAGGGGCTTAACTTAATCACTAGCCAATGACATGTTTCGAATCGGTGAGTGACAGGGGAGGGGGTACTCTGTGGGGCCAATCAGCTTTCAGCTGGGGCCAGTGCCCCCGTGGCCCCATCCCTACTTATGCCCATGCTCGCCAGTGTGTTTCTGGGACTGTTATCCTTGAAATGAAGCAAGAGTTCATGAATTCCGCTACAGTCTTGACTAGAAACCAGGTACGTACATGCACACAGATTCATACACACACGCCACCACCTTCCCTAGACACATGACAGCCACACGCTTAAGACTGGACTGACCTGTACATATCTGAATTGTATATTCGACAGGCTCCCATCCCCTTGCACTTTCTGATGCCCCATTTCAAACAAGTGGTGTCAATCAGAGCTCCGAAATACACCGGAGCTGGGATGCCCCCTGTGGGAGAACAAATGAACAAACCTCCTTTCTAAATGTACCAACAGATCCTAAACCAAGCAACAAACTGTAAGAAGGCCTCTGCTGTCAATCAGTCTATTACCACCTTAACTAGTTGAGGGCATTTCTCATGATGCTCCCATTCCACTTACCCAGAGTTCTTGTCACAAGGGTTTGGATTCCTAGAGCCAGGGATTTTAACTCAGGCTTGATGCACCTAGTTTTAGAGACCAGTGGAAAAAATGATGAGCTTCCATTTGGTTGCAGCTGGCAAACGTCTGCAAACAGCCTGGTGATCTAAAGGCATGGTGCGGCTCAGTGGGTTAGAATGCTGGGCCTGAGACCAGCAGAGATGATCTCATGGTTGAACCCCTAAACAAGGCCCTCAACCACCAATTGCTCCAAGATCTGGCTTACCTTTTCAACTGAAGAGCAAATGTCCAAAACTTAGTTCATGGTGTACTTTTTCAAGAAAAAGTTTTGGAAATTTTATAAAAAATGTGCTCTGGGTTACTGAGGACTGAATGAATTTTGGTCTCTTTAGTGTCTGCTAAGTAAATAAAATGTAACTGATCTCCGTGAAATATCTCCAAATGCACTGGTGACCTCCCTGATGTATAGGCAAACAGCCTGGTGATCTCCCTGATATATATGCACACAGCCTAGTGATCTCCCTGATATATATGCACACAGCCTAGTGATCTCCCTGATATATATGCACACAGCCTGGTGATGTCACTGATATATATGCACACAGCCTGGTGATGTCACTGATATATATGCACACAGCCTGGTGATGTCACTGATATATATGCACACAGCCTAGTGATGTCACTGTTGGTAGTTCCTCTGGGATTTTGGGCAGTGCCTTGTTGGATTGGATGAGGTGTGAGGTCCAGGTACAAGTCCCTCAATTCTTGTGTGATTAATAAGTCATTTACATTTAATTCAGATCTGATATTATGTTTTTACGTTTTTTATGTTTTATGTTTTCGTTTTATCTATTTATTTACTGTACAGCACTTTGGTCCTGTGCAGGTTATTTAAAGTGCTTTATAAATAAAGCTGGATTGGATTGGATTGGATTGGACATAAAACAAAGTGGCTGATTAAGACTGGAAGCAATTTTCCAGTTCTCCTGGGTTTTCAGTTCTATGCTTTTAAGTTATAGAGAAATCAGATGTGTTGGATGTTGTTTGGTTGCCTGCCTGTTGTATTCTGAGGGCACCTAATAAAATCTCCCCATTCCACTTTGTCAACCCATGGATCTGTTCTCCACCCAGAAAAACCCAGTGTGCTACTCCTCCACTGCTTGCTAAGTAAATGCCAGTTGAAAAGACAAAAAAGCCTGGGCAAGAACACAGTCAGACCACAGCAGTGTGTCCTTAAAATTACCCACCTAGATGTGAGATTGGTTGTATAAACCATGTTCCTTATGCTGAGACACTACATCAATAATGAACACATGGTGGGCGTGGGGACTGACCATATGATGACCATGTAGCCCGGTGTGGTTCCCAGGGCATCGATGAAGGAGCAGATGACTGACAGAGTCATATATGCGATGAAGCGGATGCTGCAGACCTCGCTCCGGGCGCACTGGCCGAGGGACACAGACATGTTTCCCGACGGCGGAGGGGAGGAACCCACACAGCTACAGTTGTGAAACATCTGGAGTTCAAAGAAAAACAAGAGAACCACTAAAACTCAAAACTTCATAAGAAACTCCCCTCAACTTCCTATATAAAAGAAATGCCACTCAACCAATATCCTTGGCAAAAGATCATATCATATTTCTCATAAAAGGATCTCAGGAGCCTGGGAACATCTACAGACGTTGTTCATACCATTAAAAGAACAGAACCTTTAGACCAATGGCACGTTCCTATTCATTCTATTTCTTTACCCATTTGTGCTACGGTTAAATGTCTCATGTTTTTATATTCTGTTTACTACTGTTTCTTGCACTACAACCAACAATATCAAAATTTCTCCTCATGGTACGACCCATGGATCATACAGCCGAAGGCAACAATAACGATTTTGACTTTGACGACCTTTCACCTGTGACATTTGTCAGTTTCACAAAATCAGGACATCTCCAAAATGTGACAGCTCCCACAGTAATGCACCTCACACTTGATGCAGTCCTTCCTTTTGGTGATCTCTAGATGATGACTTAATTGTCCCGTGATCCAAAAACAAGAAAGCATTCCCCGTGCCTGACACTTCATGCCTCAAAGATGTGACACTGTACCATGTTCTTCCCTGTCCTCGTGGAGCTGGTGCAACCGGCCAGGCATGGTGACATATAGGTGATGCCATTGTCAGAACACACTGGGTCCCAGTCTGGGGTGGGGCAGGAACAGCCCTCATTGCATGATGATTGGGTCATGGTCCCGTCAGGGAAGACCCCCGGTGTCCTGAATGGATGGCGGTATTGTGGCCAATAAAATACTGATTAAGGCTGAAAATTGCTGTTAAAATAAAGCACCTATCTTCAGTTGTTTTAGTAAATACACATGTCAAAATTCCTGAAATCGATGAATATATAAAAAATAATTTGGTAAATGTAAGACATAACTATAAATGGAGCAAGGTAGACTGGGAAAACCTGTTGAACAGGGTCAGTTACTCGAAGAGATTCCGTAATACTTACATAACTTAGATTATGATGTTTAGCAAACTATTATAACTTTACTTTCTATTGTGTTTATAAAAATGAATAGAATTCAGTGATTATCCCTAGTCTCCCCTACCATACAAGGCTGTTGCCATGACGGCGATATTAACCCGTTGTAGGTGGCCGTTAATCCTGCCACCTTGAGATTCTCACAGTTGATGCCAAACTGCGCGATGATCAGCAGGTAGGCCAGGAACGATGTGACCAGAGACAGCTGAGCTCCTGAAACCACGTTCAGCTTGAGTCGCTTCATCAGCACCCCACCCAGGAATATCGCCACGACAACCGCAGGAATGTTCAGCACGCCTGCAGGGACCGGGCAAGGCATGTAACGGTCAGCCTGTGACCGCCTGGGTCCAACTATGCAGACTGAGGATGTGGCCGCCCCTCCCCCTTCTCCAGTTTGGGTTGAGGTTCAACCGAAAGCGTGTAACCGGGCAACAAGGAGCTCCGGGCTAGTCAATGACGGATGTACTCACCTATGAAGAAGTTCGCCTGAAACGCAGACTGACCAAACTGCTGTTCCATGTACTTGGCTTTGAACGCGAACAGCCCAGAGTAGGAGTTAAATTTCAGGATACTCTCACACAGAAGCAGGAAGTAAACAGGGGTGCACAGAAGCCTCCTTAGCGACGGAAAGAATCCTAAAAAGCAACCAAAAGACTTCATTACCATATGAGCACTAGCAATTTCTATTACGAATAAACTTGTCAAATATAATTATACACAGTCAGATGGTGTGCAGAGATGTTTTGAGGGCAGAGATTGTGGGGGGAAAAAGGCAGTTCGGGGAAAGAGGAACAAAACCAAGCATTGTCAAAACAAGCATGGCTTGTGATAGGATGCCAAAACGTATCTGTCTGGAATGCTGTGCTCAACAATAGCACTGCACAAATGGTGCGAGAAACAGGATATGTCATTGCCCAGTTACTCAAAAAGCTATTATGAATGCTTGGAGTTCGGGTTTCAGAAATATGAAACTGCAACCAAGGCTTCCAGGTACCTAAAGGCTCAATAACATGGTCAGAGACCCCGGGGCTATTTGAGTTGTCAGATGGTGACTGTGCATTAGAGTGCCGCCTGCAGGACAAATAAGGCTATAAAAGCAAAAATAAAAACAAATGTGAGACAGGATGAGGGAAATCCATTAATTTAGGTACATTTTATTGGCATTTCCTTGCCTTCAAGTCTTCCCCTGGAGCTAGTGAAAGCTCACCCTTGGCGATGTCTGTCATTTCTTCAGCAGGGGGACTCGGGGGGTCGATCTGAGACTGAGGTATGGCTGTAGGATCCTTGAGGAGGGACTTGGGCAGGAACCAGAAGGGAAGGCTGGCCAGGATCATGATGACCGCCGAGATGAAAAAGCCCAGCCACCAAGCCCCCACCCAGCGAGTGTCAGTGGGTGCGATGGTCACGCTGTCTGCGGGTGATCCGGCAGCCCGGAGTTCAGTGCACACAATCATGTTTATTTATAGTTAAATAAATATTAATTTCACCCAAACTAAAACCCAGAACCATTAAACAACTTTCGTTCA
>JAABNX020000001.1:11247491-11280003 GCA_015163995.2 Mormyrus lacerda
GCTAATTCCTGCAATTTTTCAATTACAAGCGTGCGTCCCTAACCATCAAGCCACCACTGCTTGTTTATCTGAGCATGAGCGGTGTTTGAATAGCTTCTGGTTGGATTCACTGTTACCGCTCTTTTTTGTCAAGTGTTACAGAATCACTTTTCTACAAGGGACATTGAATATTGCTCTGTTTCATGTAATGAAACAGTTAACTAGTGCATGTTAAGTTAAAGGACAGCCTAGAATTTGACTATGCCATCATCACACAGCAGTTAATATGATGTCCTATTATAAAGGACACTTGTTTTGACATATTTTCATTCACAGTTGTTCACTCAACTTTCCAGTTTTTAACAAGAATAATAAATCTGCAGTTTATGAAATAAATTAAATACTTGTGGTTTGCAAAAACGTTTGACCGGTGTTGTACGTAATATATAGTCAAAGGCTCATTTAATGGATGTCATGAGTTTTTTTGCATTTCCATCAATATTCTCTTTAGCAGCTTGGGCATGTAACACTTTTATAATTCTATTGCATTTCCTTTTCTCTATTTACTACCTTTCAGTAAGTCATGTGGACTGCGTTTCTGCATATTTCCACAAACATGCTCCCCTGAAATGCTTCAGTAAATATGAACATCCCCAAGGTCCCAAATCAGCAAGCTACACAAGCAACTCTCAATTAAGTATTCAGTATCATCCAGATTTTGGCGACCTAAGATGCAAGTTAATGTGACACTCTCTAGAGAATAGAACTACGTAAGGTACGATGATACCAAACAACTTATACTGGCCATTTGTGCCTTAATAGCAGCAGGGGAAATGACACAACCAGAGAAGAAAGTTAATCATTAAAGGCCAGTTTGATTGGTTTTGTGTCAAAGGGTATCCCCTGAGTGTTGTAAAGACAGAATTCCTCAGGTAATGATTAACAAATCAATAAAATGCCTTTCTGCACAGTTATCCCTGAAGGGCTTATAGATAAAAACACAGCATGGCTGGTCACAAACCACATAAATATGCAAATTGGATTATTTCCCACAAGCTGGAGAGTTATACAACCAACAAGGATGACTCAGATTTCTTGTACCCATAAGAAAATGCTTAGAGGTGAATGACTTAAAACTATCGAGGACTGTTCGTAAGAGAATAGTTTTAACCAACCTGCAGTACCAATACATCAGCTATCTGTCTTGGAGCAAACTATTCACCTTTTTAAAAATTAGGGTCTGAGCAAATAGTAATGAAACTCTTGCCCAAAAGCCACTGGAAACTATACAAAGGGAAAGGTTTTTTAAAACACAATGTTCTACCATATCAGATGATTGTGTAACGTCAGTCCATTGACAATAGGAACACGTAGTAACAATAAAATTTATTAACAATAATTGGGTCCAGACTTGGATGGCTTTTGCGTTCATTTTATTACCAGTCCTCCATTTCTGTGGCATTCATGATAGGTTATTAATAAAAAAGAATGCAATGGTGTCTGAGTTGAGACCTGATTACTGTCAGCCTAACAAAGGGAGAAAGCTGTGAATCATCAGACCTTCAGCAGCCCTTCCGATCACAGCTATTTGTGGATACTGGAGCCACGTTCTCTTATTCATATGGAATATTACCAGGAAATGCAATGGTTTAAAAACTGGATTTAGTGTTAAAATATCTTCATGGCATGACGCGTGATGTTAATCTCAACATCACATAATGTGCACGTGCAATTGTCACATCTGAAGGACCAATCAGCTGTGTTTCTTTCGGATGTGATGTCATGTGTGCTGTTGCCCAGAAGCAGTGAATACTCTAATCTGGCCCTGGCAAGGACCATGATAGTCAGATGGATTGAGATAAGGCATTGGTGGTTTTTAATTGTTCATGCCATCATACAGCTTGGACCTGATGCGGTATATGATATCTTAACAGTTCTAGAAGAGCAACGCTGTTTCACAATACAAAACCAGTATTTCGAAATCTTGGACATAAAATTCCGAGTCGGAGTTTAGCAGCATCCCCCTCGATAAGATTCAATGGATGGTTGTCAATGAATTGCTCCAAAACATTTTTACTCTATCACAAGAAATGATACTTAGCATGGTTTGCTATTTTAATGATCGTTCCTTGTCAAGATTAGCCAGTATGTTTACAAAAATCAGTGCAAGGCTCAGGTCTGCTGTTGCACGAGGTCTGCATACACTCTCTAAGCCAATCTTAATCATCTCATCCTTATTGTCGGACTCACTTACAGACAATGTGACGTGTTTGTGAGAAATTTAACAGAAATGAGCAGGAGGAGAAAAGTGAACAAGAATCGTTAGCAATATCCTGTAGCCGCACTTAATTTCCTTGTATTTCCTTTGTGCATATCAACTAAAATGTTTAATATATTGAATGTAGTATGCAGTAGATGCAATTTCTGTTTGACAATTAACCCTTAATCTAATGAGAAAGGGTGACGATTCCATAGGATTATCCCAAGTGCAAATGGATAATGGGTGAGTAGAAGGGGCTGACCTTGAGTTTTGAACAGCAAGAGTCGGGCGATTTGGTATCTGCCGTCATGTTGATCAGCTGTAGTTACAATACAAAAATATCAATAACATAACTGCAAAAATACCCAAGTTTGATTTAAAATCTCATAAATGCTGGATATAAAAGATCACTTTTTTGTAAATCACGTAAGCAAGCTACATTTAAAATACAACAAAAACATGTTACAAACATATTTTATATCTCATTAATGTAAAAGTTTACTTTAACTTTCGAATCATTTTTTTTTATTTCAGAAGATGAACACACGTCCTCTGTTGTCTCTGAAAGCAACACCACCATCTGAGGTCCTCAATTAAGCTCAACAGTCAAAATGTTAGAAAAACAGGTGAAACATGGTAGATTACGGCGTGGTAACAAGCAGGGCAACAACCTCGTTCTGGAAGTTGTAGCTGCTGGGAAGCACCAGACTTTAAAGATAAATATAAATGTCTTTAACAAAACATACTGGAAAATGACTGGATTTTACCTGAGCTCCAGCAGACTGTTTCCAGTTGACGAATAAGTGATGGAGAGCTTCCAAAAGAGACTTTGGTCTTGGCCTTATTTAAGGCACATCATAAAGTTAAGCTCTAATCAGTAACCCACAGCTCAAGTTCACTTATTATGTCAATAGCAGCGTATGCCAAATGGGAGATAAGGTGGTCCGAATGCGACAAGACTGACCAGCCTCACTGGAACCTCACTCGGGTCGAACCTCTGGCTGGATACGTCCTGGTACCACATTTAAACACACATTCGCTGACCTGCAATGGAGATGAACTTCTGTAACTCCTTTCACTTTGCAAGTCTATTCTACTGATCTTTGAAATGCCATCAAATGCATGATGGGAAGAGCCAGATCTGATAACATAGCTGATTGGTGGCGTGACAAGATTAATGACAGCAGACACACATTTTAGGGGCGAGAAAAACGATATCAAGGGGCAGACAACAGTGAACAAGGATTATTAATTGCTCTGGTAGTTGTTGAAAACCGTCCAATGGGAAAGAAGATGAGAAACTTAGCTGTCAGCCACGAGTATTTAATGACAGGAATGTGAAACACAACTCACATGTTACACCAAGTCATGGGAACCAAACATAATTATGGTCAGATTTCTTGTTTGGAAGCCATAGCCTGTAACATATTTCTTAGTATACTGGATTAAAGAATACTTCACAATCCCTATACTGTACAAAAATCTGTAACAGCCATTTACAACAAAAACATCACATTATTTCCAAAGGAAGGAATGAAAACTTAAATATGCAGAGCAATGGAGTGTCTCATTTTAAATAAAACAATTCAGTTATTCCCCCTAAAACATTTCTCTGCAAATGTTCTTATGTCTACAATGTAACATTGTGGATAAAAATATGGAGGGGGGAATTAAAAAAGAAGGATCACGCTTCCAAGCATTTTCAATGAAAGAACCATAATACTCAAAAACATGCTTAAGAAACGAACAAACAAAGCGATACGGCATTATTTTTTTTTTATTTTTTTTTTAGCAAAATGCCCTTTGGTCTCTGTCACAACGACGAGCAAACATGAAGAGAAAAGCTATGATTCTGATCAGTTTTTTCCCCCATTATAAAAAAGGTAACATTTCCTTTTAAAGTGCACGCTACCAGGCCAAGTAAACACACCGAAAGCCCAAGCCTGGCTAAAAATCCATTTTCTTATGACTACTGTCAGAAATTGAAACAGCTTTTTGTCTGACCAGCAGTACAGAGGCCACTTGGTCAAGCAAGTTATACAACTGTGTCACAGGTGATGTGGTGAAACGCCACTGGTGACAAAAAAGGTCTGGATGAAAAACTCAACTTCAAACCAGGTACTTCAGAAGACATCCATCCAAACAAACGAACAAAAAAAGACAAACATCACTTTAAACAAACACCTGTTAAAGGAATAATAAGTATAGAAATACAAATAATAAAGGTATAAAAATTACATAAAGCAACAGCATAAGGATACAGATTTGTGTCCTACGCACCATGAGTGGCACACCAGAGGGCCATCATGTCCTGTCACAGCACCTAGGTGTCATGGAACCGACCACGTCCATACTGCCCGCCCCCTACCCTGGCAGGTACCGCGAGGGTGAGCCCATGGCTGCCTTTGCGGGCCCCACGTCGTAAACCTCCTGGAGTGGTCGCCATGGTTACAGGCTGGTCCAAGATTCCAGGCCTAATCAGCCCTTGACCTTTTGCACAACACGCTAAGTGGAGCACTGCTCAGCCTTTGAAGGTGTCTGAAGCAGCCCCCAGCTGCTAAATTCAGTAATCTGTACAACTCAGAGCAAATGAATAGAATAATACCTCATACTGACAGCAACAGTTCTTACTAAAATAATACTTAAACACTGGAAACACACGTTTTTGCTTAAAAAAAAAAAGCAGTGAAATGTTCAAATAAATATCAGGATTGCACAAAAAAAAAGAGAAATAAAATCTGGGGATATGCCAGTCCATTCTCCTAGATATCTGGTCAGTCTCAGCATGGCTCCTCACGGCTCAGAAACTTGATCTCCTCTGATGAAAGGACCCTCCAGATTCCTGTAGCTTCATGTCAGGATTTGATTTTTTTACTCCACATCAGGATTTGATTTTCCACAACTATGAATGGGAGAAATACAAGTTTCAAATCAACATAAGGTACAATATCCCTGATCTAAAGCAAGATACTCAAAGTGTGAAGTATACATTATTCATTCATTCATTCATTTTTCCCCGCTTTATCCTATTGGGTCGCGGGGGGTCCGGAGCCTATCCCGGAAGCAACGGACACAAGGCAGGGAACAACCCTCGACAGGGGGCCAGCAGATTGCATGGTGCACACACACACTGTTACCATTCACTCACACATGCACACCTACGGGCAATTTATAGCCTCAGCATGTCTTTGGACTGTGGGGGGAAACCGGAGTACCTGGAGGAAACCTCAAGACGACACAGTAAAAATTCACTTCGCGTAGCTGATACGTGACAAGCATTAACTGTAGATCCAAACGCTTGCTGGATGTAAGTAATAGACTATGGATTTGGGGGCAGCATGTAGCTCAGCGGGCTAAGCCTCTGTGCCTGTGATCAGAAAGCTGCCCATTTGAGCACAACTTTGGCAAAATAGTCACATCTGTGGGCCCTTGAGCAAGGTCCCTAGCTTCCAACTCCACGGGTGCCGATGACTGCCCTTCACTGCCAAGCTTACTCTCACCTACAGGCGTCTGTGTGTCACGAAGAGCAAGATGGGGTGAAAAGAGAATTTCCCCACGGGGATCAGTAAAGTGTCATCATCACTATTATTATTATTATTATTATTATTATTATTATTATTGTGGGGATTCAAACTAAGAACTGGACAGACAGAAACTGCTGAAATGCACCTTCAGGTTGAACCCCAGCAGGTCACTGATGACCCCAGATACGGCCGACAGGATCACCACTTGGGTGATGTTGTACAGCAGAGGGTTCATGGTGAGACCGTACAGCCTAAAAGGCGTGTCCAACTCCTAAGAAGAAGAAAAAAAAATTACAAGATGACATCTCTCAGCTGGCTCTGGCCCAGCGTATGAGCTCCTCGCCTGCCTCAAAGTAAGCGACTACAAACCTGTGCGTACACCCAGTGTTTCTCCCAGTAACATTACTCCCACTAACATTACTCCTACCAGCAGTAGCACTAGCATACAGCAATAAGGCTCAACATGAGGTTCTACCTTCAGCAACTTGGTGGCCAGCTTCAGAACGTTGTTCACCAGGGTCAATTCCTCCTTCTTGTTAGGCTTCTTCTCCATCTTTAGGTACAGGTTTATCTGTGAGGAAGCGCGAGAGCCGTCAGCGACCATCTGCCAGCACGACAGAGGTATGGTCTCCATACCCGGAGCTTGCCCCGTACCTGCTCCGTCAGGAGGGTGGAGGTGTTGCTGTACTTTTTACTGGTCTCGGAGCCTAAGGTGACAAAGCGCAGCAGGAAGAGGGACAGGGAGATGGACCAGATCACCAGCTCCCAGTTGTAGTGACAGTCCAGGAAGGTCTTGTGGACATGGAGCAACTGAGGAGGGTGACAGGATACAAACAAGGGAGCATGAGATCTCACTGCCTTTGTGCTTCACATTTCAATCTCCCTTAACAGATCATATGCAGTTTCCTTCAAAGGCCTTTCTACAGCCTTACAGACGTCTCTCTTTGACCGATCCGAGTCATATACAGGTTATCTGCAGGGTGCGGCTCAGCGGGTTAGGATGCAGTGCCGGTGATCAGAAGGTCGCTGGTTCAAATTCCATTTCATTTCACTGTCGGGCCCTTGAGAAAAACCTTTAACTCCCAAGTGTTTCAAGGATTGGTTGCATTCTCAGCTGTATGTTGCTTTGGCTAAAAGTGTCTGCTATATAAATATAAAATCTGCTATCCCTTATCCTCAATCTGAGAGAGTAACGTCATCTGCTACAGGTCACCGTAGCAGACATAAAGAAAAAGAAAAAAGGGCATGAAGGCAAGAACCAGGGAGACTGGACACCCACACGCCTGGTATTCATTTCTCCTCTCTGCCCGCCGGCAGCCTTTGCAGGAGAAGCTGCTCACCTGAGCGCAGCAAATGAAGACCACAGAAAGCATCAGCAGGAATGCAGAGGAAACGATGACATCCACAGAGCGCTGTGGGCCTCTTCTCTATGACATGTGAAGAAGACGGTGGGAGGAAAGGTGTGAGTAGACATGAATGAACATGGATCACTGAATTCTCTCCTGATGGGGGGGGGGGACAGATCTTCTTTGAGGCTAAACTGATACCAGCAGCAATGATACATTACGATCCCATCAGATCCTCGCTCAAAGTCCATGCACTCCATGTGTTTTAAAAGTGAAACGTTGGCTTTCATTGCCTGGTTTTTTGAAACTGTGGGATGATGCGACTTGGGAAGTAGCACCTTTAGGTAGGAACGCAGCGAGAGCCACATTTTGATGTTCTGCACTTTCTTGAGACGAAAGTGGGGCACCTCGGACTTCCTGGCTCTCCTAGCCGATGTCAGGTGGCCGAAGAGCTTCGCAAACAGCAGTCTCTGAGGTGGAGAGCAGTTACAGAGGTTTATGGTGCTTTTCTTCAATTCAGTAAACATAAAACTTACAAGCCTACGATGTAAGACTGGAACAAAGTGCCAAAGCAATACGTTATTACTGATTTCAATAATAACTCTAAGAATAAATTTAATTGCACCTTCCCATTCCTGTGGTCCACTGCCCTCACCCACCTGCTTGTAGGTTCTCTCCGCCACACTCAGCAGGAAGAAGAAGATCCAGACGAGACAGGCTCGCACCACAAAGCTGACAGTCACCATGACGATCACCGTCACCTCGCCACTGGAGCCGAAGGCGATGGAGAGCAGCTCGTTGGCTGAGAGCGTGGCCACCTGCTCCAGGTCCTCGTGCTGGAACAGCCTGAATACGAATGGCGTGAGGGCCAGGATCACCGACACCAGGTTCCCGAACACCTGGTATCCTATTCCAGGGGTGTAAAGATTCACCTACAAACCAGCCACACAGCAAACAAGTTCAAGCCATGTCATGACGGTAAAGTATGAGACACGCAATTCCTGTCATTTCACCTCAATTATTTCATCAAGAACATTTCACACATTAGTTTCAAATAGTTTAAGCCCATTCTTGCTGTTCATAAACTTACTATGTACCATTTTAATACATGTAATCAAAAACACTTAGGCTCCAAACACTCTTTTTAGCTATAATGGTATTCCTGTGACTGCTTCTGAGATTCAAAAAGCTGTCCTTCTGGGTTAGTTCTGGATGTTCTCGACCACTCACCCTGTTCATGATTATGCCGCTGATCTCCAGCACTGACATGTCGGCTTTTTTGCATTCGTTACCCTCCCACACGATGGCGCTCACACGCTCCAGGCCCGGACTGGGGCAGTGCAGCCAAGGGGCGTGGCCCTAGCGATGAAGCGGTTTTTAGTTCATGCTGAAGCCACACAGGGCCAGCGGAGAAATTTGGATGAGATTACTCCTATTTCACAGAATGCAGTCACAATGGGGAAATAAGCTTTAGACGGATAAATAAAAAAATCATACAGATCAATTAGACAAGAGAGAAAAGATAGATCCTTTATTTTTGGAGGAACAGAAAGACAAAGGAACAAACTATTCTCACTAGTATACTTAAATTATAGAATAAAGTCAGAAATAAGAAATTAAAAGATAAATTTAAAATTAAATATCACTATATATAACTGCAATATGCCAACAGTACTGTACAAACACAAAAACCGATATGTATAGATTAGGGATGTCCTGAAATCTTTTCTGGTACTATGATCTGATCCATTCGATATTTTTATCTGTCAATTCTGATCCTTGGCGTCGCTGCATTCTTTGCCTGAATAAGCCTTGCCATTTTGCAGTACTCATCCCTAAGATGTTTCTGCAAGAGCCTAGTTAGATTCGCTGTAGTGGACGACGCTCTGTTGCTACCTCATCTCGAAAGCATGGTGTTGCAAACATTGCAGGCAACTGTTGAGCTACTTTGAGTTTCCAGGTTGAAGAATTTCTGCACAGATGACATCTCCATAGTTTGAGCCACACGCCTCAAGCACCCTGCAGCCTGTGACAGAACCTGACAATCCGCACAACTGACAAATTGTATGGATGCGGGAAACGAAGATGGGCGGTAGTAGCCGATACCGATTAACTTTAAAAAAAGAAAAATTGAAGAAATCCACCCCGATTCTCGATATTGGCTCCTGATATCACTGGTGCAGAGCATAACAGTGCAAGATACACAGCACAGACTGACTTTGCGTAACGACATACAAACAATAAATGAATAAATAAATGGTAAAAGAGGAGAATGTGCATGTTGTGACAGCCTGCAGGCGTATGACTAGTTTACTTAACTGCAATGACTGGTGTTAGTAGAAGTACAAAGTGTGTTGTTTAAATACCATGAATGCAAGGACAACCCAGTTAAAATAGCACATGGCCAAGATGACGGCAGAGACACGATAGCCTGGGGACAGGGACGTGACAGGAGACAGTGCTGGGGTCCCACCTGGTGGAAGGGATCGTCCCGGTACTCCCTCTTGTGGGCGGGGCCATCACGCTCGCTGTCGCTGCTGCAGGACGACCGGTATTCGGCACAGTGCAGAAAATCCTCCCACAAAACGTCTTCCGTCTCGGACTCGGGCCGGGTGCTGCCGGAGTCCTGGCGGAGGCTGGAGCGCCGGGAGCTACCGCTAGTGCCAGACCGTGCCGTTTCCTGAGTGTGTGGGGGGGGGGGGGACACAATTACCTCACGCACCAAGAATCTTCTTCATGAAACAACAGCGAATTAGATGCAAATATCCCATGATGCATTGCTCCATTACTAAGCACAGCAAGAGGCATCGCTAGCTCAGAGGCGGCAGGCATCACACCGAACGTATTTGTGTCAGAACCCTGACCCCCTACCTCTGTGCTGTACGGCTTCCTGCAGTTCAGGGGCTTCCTGAAGCGCAGCGTGATGTCACCATTCACAAACTCGGTCCCCCGGCGGGCAGATCCACAGGGTGCCTCGGGGTCCTCCTCGCTGGAGGCCTCATCGGACATGTTCTCCACTACGCGGGGACTAGGGGGCTTCTTAACACATGTGGGGACATATGGGGAGGCCGTTAACAGCTGCTAGCTAAACATTTACACTGGTTCATGAGACTGGGGTCCCGTGACACCCACCTTTGGGGGTGTAAACCGCGACGCTGCATTCCGGGACGACGGGGCCCGCCAGCTCGTCTCCTCAAACCGCAGGAGGTCGCACGGGGTCACATGTGTTTCCAGCCCTGATCCGGTCACCTCAGAACCCAGGGACGCATAGCCAGCGGTTTCCTTGTACTTTCCGACGGATATCTTGGATTTCTTGGTCCTGCAGAAGATACAGGAGGCGTAATTACAGAGGGACTCGAGAGGACCTGGGTGAGAACTTGGTGCTGAAAGGAGAAGCAGCTTACGCACCCTATACTGAAGAATTCATGCCAGAGCTGTCTCATAACAGCACTGAGACTGCGGCTGCTTGTTGACGTTTGACCCTGTGGCGCTCCCTCCTGGGGGTTATCGGTACTGCTGGATCCATCTCCCTCCCTATGCACCTCCAAGTGAGCAGCCTTCCTCAACTTCCTTTAGCCAGACAGATAAAGAGGGCTCAGACACCAAACCAGGCAACCAGAATCATCTAGAAGGTCAATGAGAAGCTTTCAAGGTAGACCGAGCTGCGGACTCACCTCCTCCTCTTTCCACTGTAGGGGGTGGGATTGGGCGTCCTGGTGGAGACGATTTGGCAGTGCACCGTGCCCAGCAGCAGCATGAGCCAGAGCGCGCCAAACACCTCCGTGACGGGCACACCATGCGTCTGTCGGATAGAGAAGAAGAGGACGGCCGCCACCACTACAGCCCGGAAAAAGGGAGGGGTGAGAGAGACAATGGGTGAGACAAATATTGTGGTCCAGATCATGTTGTGAACAGAGAGTGTCAGAGAAATTGTTCCTGGTGTGGCAACCTGTCAACTGCAACCGTGGGGCAGCTCAGATACTGTGTTTGGGTCAGGGGGGTGGATTGTATATAAAACCTGCGGGGTTTGAAGTACCTTTCAAGATGAAGGAGATTACGAAACAGGGCTCATAATTCATCTAGAAGCCTGGAAAGCCCTATTCCAGGCTACACGTGAAAAACAGCTTCGTTCTGCTTTCAACTGCTGAGAGAAAGGACAGTGTGTGGCCCTTGGGAGGCTGCAGTCGCGAGCCAATCAGGCGCCTCTGACAGGAAGTGGGCGTAACCTTCCTGTGCCGGCCTGTGGTCTCGCTCTTACTCACCCTGAAGCAGGTACAGGAGCAGCAGCAGCAGGAAGATGGCCCTGGAGGTCACCTGGATCCACCAGCGGAAGAAAAAGGGGAAGAAGACCACTCTGACGATGCCCTTCCGAGTCAGCGAAGTCCACGGGCTGTCGGGCTTGGCCTTCGCAAAGGCGGAGCCTGCGAGGCAAGGGGCAGAGAGAGGCCATCCAGAGATCAGTACGACAGCCTCCAAAATAGATGACAGGCAATGGGTCTCCTGTTTAAATGGCTCAGGCAGACCCAAAATAAAATTGACAAAAGTGACTAAATTACTTGGATTTGGAAATCTGGCATGCAGTAACGGTAGACAACAGCATCCTCCTAATTTCCACAAGATACCACTAGATGGGATTGTATTTCACACATTTCCACAGTGGCATATTGTGAAACTTCACTGCAAGCAGATCCGTTTCTGAGAACTCGAAGCTTCCAGCTGCAAAAGCCATAACTGCTGCTCCCCCGCGTTGACACTTTCCAAAGCCACTGACCAGCAAGACGCCCCTCCCCCCACTCCTTACCCCTCACAAGGTCAACATCGATGAGGTCCGGCTTCACGTGGCCTGTCCGCTTTGGCTTGTTCCGGAGACCCTGGGTAGAAACACAAACCACATTTACCAAACTTAGTATCTGCTGAAATCACTTTCATGCATGGGACACAAGAGGGCAGAGAAGAGCACTGTGGACGAGCCCACAGGCAGCGGAACCGGGGCTCGATGGCAAACAAACATTATTACCTTGATTTCTCTCTGTTCTACCGATTTCTCCCATATCTGCTGATCATAAGCGCCAATCTGTAAAGACAGGAGAAGCAAAAAGGGCATTATTAGGCATCTCAGGTCACAGCAAAGTGATGAGAGGGATCGCACGGCAGATACGGTTGAGGACTAAATGATTAGCCCCCCTATGAAATTTTGGAGTTTCTTCAAGATTTTTCAAAGAGCATTTTTAACAAAGCAAGGAATTTTCAACATAGCATTTCTGAACATATAACTTTTCTTTGGAATTATATTTATATTTGCAAACAATAGCAGAATTATTTCAGAAAAAACATAAATGACCAGGAACAATATTATTAGCCCCCTTGAAATGACAATTTATTGAGCCATTGAACAAGCCGCTTATGTATAACGATGTGCTTTAACTTCACAGGTAATTTAACTTAAGTTAAAACTGAAGGTATAAAACTGAGTGTAAAATCCTCAGTAAGGGTCATTCAGCTGTCATTTGCGAAAGCACCATGGCAAAAACAAAAGACATCAGCTTGGACTTGAGAAAAAGAATTGTTGATGCACACAAAGCAGGAGAAGAATATACAAAGTTATCACAGCGTTTCCAAGTGTCAAGAACTGGAGTGAGAAGTATAATCCAGAAATTCAAAGAGAGCCACACGGTACAGAACAAGCCTGGCAGAGGTAGGAAGCGAAAGATTTCAAAGATCCTGGAAAGGAAACTAGTGAGAGATGTGTCTAAAGACCCCATAACAACTGCCAAGACACTAAAGAATGACTTGGCCAAGTCGGGAATTGTTTTCTCAAAGAAGACATTCACTAGAGCTCTGCACAGAAATGGACTTCAAGGTTGCAGACCAAGAAGGACTCCACTTTTGCTGAAGACACACCTCAAGCCAAACAAAAGTATTCTCAGGACAACCTGGAGAAAAATGATCCATACTGGAAGCATGTCCTATGGCCAGATGAGACTAAACTAGAGCTTTTTGGCCATAGAGACACTGCTTATGTTTGGAGAAGGAAGAGAGAGGAGTATAACCCAAAGAACACCGTCCCCACAGTGAAACACGGTGGTGGGAGCATGATGCTGTGAGGATGCTTCAGAGCATCAGGAACTGGAAATCTTGTCAAGGTGGAAGGAATTATGAACAAGGAAATATACGTGAACATCTTAAAAGAAAACCATAAGCACTCAGCATCAAAACTGGGTCTGGGTCGTCGCTTTGTCTTCCAACATGACAACGATCCCAAACATACATCTCTCCTGGTGAAGAACTATCTCCAGAAGACCAAAGTTAGCGTAATGGAGTGGCCTGCACAGAGCCCTGGCTTAAATCCAATAGAAAATCTGTGGGGTGAACTAAAGAAGAAGGTCCATGCCAGAAGGCCATCGAATCTGGAGGAGCTTGAGAGATTTGCCAAAGACGAATGGGCTGGGATTCCTCAGATGACCTGTCAGAGACTTCTTGAAAACTACAACAAATGACTGCAGGCTGCTATCCAACAAAAAGGATATACGTTTGACTATTAATATTCAGAGCACTAATAATTTTGACCATGGTAGTTTTTGGTTTCTGTGGAATATTTTCATTTCTGTGTGAAAAGTAAAATAATGTAAGCATCAAAAAAATAACAGATATCTAAAAAAGCCATGTTAAATATTATATGCTCTATTTAACATCACTTGAAAAATACTTTTAAAACAATGAGATTTTCATAGGAAGGCTAATAATTTTGTCCTCAACTGCACACGCAAGGATAAATCCACAGAGAAACCAGTACCTATCTCACAATTGGGATCTTAATTATCTTCAATATAATCAAGAAAATATTTCACATCCAAGTTCGGTGCACAAGACGAGCAAATGAGTTAAGGGGAATGATATTTGGGATCCTGAAGCTGAAAAATGTTTTATTGTTGCATATATGGGTGGTGCAATAGTTAGTGCTGTCTGGGACCTGAGTTCAAATCTCTGCTAGGGTCCCATGTGTATGCAGTTTGCATGTTCTCTGTGTTGTCGTAGAGTTTCCGCCAGATACTGTGGTTTTCCCCCAACGTGCTGAGGCTGACTGGGATGACCAAATTGCCCAAAGGTGTGTGCGTGCCCTGTGATGGGTTGGTGCCCCATCCTGGGTTGTTCCCAGTCTTTGCCTGTAGGCTCCGGAGCCCCCACAACCCTGAATAGGCCAAGTGGCTGGATGAAAGTATTCAGATAATGCAGTGAAATTCTTGTGCTCTGGTGCTTGGGGGTGATTAGACAAACAGCAGCACTGGGTGTAGATACATGGCGCTTGGTGTGAAGTGAGCTGATGGCTTGAGGGGAGAAACAGTCACTGAAGCAGATGGAGAAACGCCAGTAGTGTTTCCCAGATGTGCGATGAAGGTGTGGACCAGGTGGATGGCATCCTTGCTGATGCACTCATGCCTCTTCTAGCAGCAGCAGAGGCAGATTGACTGGAGCTGTGCAAGATCTGTGCCAATGATCTTCAAAGCTGTCTGAACACTCCTTTGGAGCAATTTCAGGTCCGGAGCCACTCGGTTACCCAAGCACACCGCGGTGGATCCAGTCAGGATGCTCCCAGTGGTGCACAAATAGAAGTTCACTAAGGGTTTGGGTCCCACCCCAAAGCTCTTCAGCCTTCTCAGGAAGAACAGCCTCTGCTGAGCCTTCTGGAGGATACAGCTGGTGTTTAGAGGGCCAGTCAATGTGTTACATGGCCAGTTTATCTAGACCTGGTGTAGCCAGTCCTATCCACAAAGGGTCAGTGTATATGCAGGTTTTGGGATAACTTTTAGGTCAGCTGTTCAAGCCCAACTTTTTAGCCAATCAGTCCTCTAGTCAGTGACCTAATTAAGGAGTTGCAGCGAAAACCTACATACACACCAGCCCTTCGCGGATAAGATTGCCCACCCCTGATCTAGACACTTCAAGTGTGCAATAGTAGACTTCTTTGACATGGGCACGACTGTGGTCTTCTTGAAGCACAATGACACACACAAAAACAGGGACTCATTGAAGATGTTGCCATACACCTGTCATAGTTGCATGGCGCGTGCCTTCAGGACACGTGATTGGGGCTGCCACTAATGACTATTTTTCAATAGATTAATCTATGGACTGTTTTATTGATTTGTCAATTAATCTAAACGATTAATTTCCCTTCAGAAAATCAATTTGACTGTTTAATTTTATTTTGACAACAACAAATTGTATGCTATCGCTGGGCTTTAGACAATGTATGCCGGTTTTCTAGCACTATATAAACATTATTTTCACCCACAATTCAATAAGCAGATTAGTAGTCTGCCTAAGAACATTAATGAGATGCGTATTTGGCATATTCTCATGCTTAATAAATCTGGATAGCGGAGCACGCCCCATGCAACACAAGCGATAAGCACTGAAGTCACGATGAAGGAAGGGACAGATCAGCAGCCACAGCACTTTTAAAAAAGGAGATACTGTGGTTAAACAAGGTAAAAAGATGGTGCTGGTAGTGAGATGGTACTTTTTGCAGTTTAAATTCCGACATGTTTTTTGTGAATATGGTTTTCATTTTAATCTCAGTACACAATTTTTTTTTTTTTGTTTGGTTTATCGTTTCAGTTTTAGTTTATGATAACATTGGTCCCAACAAGTTCAGTGTGCACGAACACACACACTGGCACCATCAATAAACGCAGAATAAGACTAGATTTTAGCCTAAGCAGTTTCATGAACACGTTCAATGGAGATTCTAATGTAGCAGGCAGACTATGAGTGTATTTAGCAGTTACAAGGACAAAAGATATTAAAGCTCTACATACTAATGGTCAGTTAATAAACATGAATTGTCAACATGGTAGTTTTGCCTTTTCTGGTGATCTAGTGCCTCTGTGTTCTCTCTTCTGGTGCTCATGCATAGTGCTAGTACCGCCGTGGTATGCCATCGCACTTTGCACAGTGTACAACCACCTTTTTCTTCTGTGATAATTTGTCCTCCTCCCATAAATAAGTAGTGATATTAAAGGAAAACATTTGTTATAATGCATCGAAGTGTTTTAGAAATCATAAAGGTAATTTTATTAAAATAAATTTTAGAAACTATGCGTCGATTTAAAATATTGATGTCGATGCATTTTCAGCATCAAATATATCGACTACGTCAACTAATCGCGGCAGCCCCACACACGACGAAATGCCCTCAGAACGGATGGCTTTACGGCTGAAGACCCGCTCTATGTGCTGAACAGCCCTTGCATCTGAACTGTGATGCTCGAACTGGGCATAGTTGCTGTTCAACGTGTCTGGGATGATGCAGGGTTTCCCGTAAGTGCAGCTGTTGGGATTTCTATAATCATTAATCGCACACATTCCTTTCCAGATGCGATGTGGATCCTGATTGCTGATCTCGTGCCCGTAATGTTTCCTAGCAGCTGTAACAACAGGTTGCAGTGAGACCTGGCAGCAACAAAACTGTGGCACTACCATGAAAGGAGTGAGAGAGGCCGCGAGAGGGGAGGCGGCAATGGAGAGGGGCCCGTTTCCACAACGACAGCAGCTAGTCTGCTAGCGCTTTCCTACCATCGATGGCCAACTGGGTCAGTGAGCTCAGGGTTACGACACTGGCCAGACCATATGAGCCAGCAGGCTGCAGAGCTGGACAGAACACCAGCGCAGGATGCAAGCAGGGATACTTATGTCATTTTCTAAGACAGCTATGGAATAAGGATTAGAAATGGACTGAGGGAGCCGGGAATTTGGGCAGAACAGATGACCTCCAGACTCTTGGGTCCTTATACAGCCCTTCGCGTCCCAGCTGTCAGCATCAGCAAAGATGTCTGCAAGCACCTCAAAACCTGGCGCAAGAAAATGATCCCTCCTGCTACAGGTCAAACCTGAAGACCAACACACGTTCAGGACCAAAGACAGACGGACGAGGGCTTCCGATGCTACTTCAAGGGACAGTGCGCAGTTGAACCACAGGATGTCTGAGCCATGGAATGTCTGATTGCAGAGCTAAGCTCATACGGAACAGTGAGAGGGATCCACTTATCAGGCCTCAGCACTGTGATGGAATTACTCTCCCCAGACTACAATCCCCTTTAACGACTGAACCCTTTAAGACTGAAGCATTTATCCCAAAAAAGTTATGAGGAAATCCAAAGCCCCTAAGCCAGGGGTGGCCAATCTTATCCGCAAAGGGCCGGTGCATGTGCAGCTTTTTGGGATAACCTTTAGGTCAGCTGTTCAAACCCAGGCGTGAGGACTCTTCGGCTAATCATCCCTCTAATTAATAATCTAAGTAGGGAGTTGCAGCTAAAACCCACATACACAGCAGCCCGTCCTGCATGACCTCCTGCCCTAACCTCTTCACCTGCTTCACAGTCCCATATATCTGGTTTATCATGCGGCGACAAGTGGCTCCCCTGCTGGCCTGAGCTGTGCGTGAGGGTTAAGCCCTAGTCACATCTACCCATTCCGTCTGTGAAAAAAAGTGTGAGAAAGAAAGCGCTTCTAAATTGGAACCAGAGAGCACAGTCTAACAATTTTTCCACATAATGGTTGTTTTCCTTTTCCCTCGTGACAAACTGCCACTCCCCCTTCCAGCCGGCAGGAGGGGGCAGGGTTTGGGTGGGGGCTCGGCACTCACCTTCTTCTGGTACCACACCACAGCATCCCTGACCATAGCCGCCATCTACATGCCAGGTGGCACACGGGTCATCTTAAGCTGAAACAGAAGGAGATGGGCTTAGTCCTCTAGTCGTTCACTCTCATCATACTTGGTCAAGCCTGTCCACTGTTTGACATCATAAAGGACTGGAGTGGGGTTAGAAGTGCCCTCCCACATTCTCATTGGCTGAACACCACCGTGTGCAAAGAGAACAGAAAGGAATCGCGGATAGTACTCGACATTGTTGGAATCTCCACACAAAACACACAGGTTTGTCAATATATCTTTATGGTGTCTCTCCATTCATTTTTATGGGGAAAACTCAAATCTCAACATGGTGACCTTAACCCCAACCCAGCTCTTAGCTTAACCATAACTAACCAAACAAAATGAGACTTTTGGCATTTTCAGTATTTTGAATGCATCCACAGATCTTTGTGGGGACCATAAAAATGGTCTCCGCAATATCAAAACAGGATTTTATTACATGGTTGGTCCCCACAATGTAATATAAATATAATCCACACACACATACAATCTGACTGCACCAATTAGGCAGCCCAACTCCTCCTAGGACCAAAACGTCAGCATAATATGAAGAAAAAAAAAAAAAGGCTGGCAGTTATGGAAATTTCAGGTCCATTATACACAACGCATAACCTCTAACTGATGGTTTTGTTACCAGTACACAGCGGAAGCCAGACGAGAGTGCAGTAATCACCAGGGCAGATGGCGAGTTCCCTCAGTGCCCTGGATGTGGGGAGACCATCAGCGGCAGCTTGCGTTTCCAAACCCCAGGCCGCTAAGTGTCACCAGCCACGTCACATGGTATTATTTTTAAACATACTCCACAGTCCACCCGATTTCCACATGCGGACCCAAAAATCTGGCGCATTGTGAGAGCGATGCAATGCCACAGTGATCAGAGAGAGACGGAAGAACACATTTTTCCTAAGTGACACATTTTTCCAAGACCAGCTGTGTGCAGCCAGCAGGAGAACAGAACATTAGTGATCCTGTGATCAACTTCTGGGTGTTAGGGACAGCTTCAAACAGGGGAATTTAACACAAAAACCTAAACGTAGAAAACCCTCCTTTTGACAAAGCAGACCAAGTAATAATTGCTTAAACTTACTGGAACAGATTGAAAGCGTTTGTTATGAAATGTGGAAGATTTGCCTACCCAAGAACAGCAGCAGCAAAGTACCGATCGTGAATCGTGACCAACTCGTGGAGCCTCCTAAATTACCATCACAGATCGGCTGGGGCGTGCCCACACCCTCTGGCCAATTCTAAGCCGTCATCGTTCCCGGTGAAGTTACGCAATGCCGCATCCGAGAGCCAGCCTGCACACTGATCACAAAGCTGTAAAACTGTGCCTCGTGCTAAACCCAGCTCCACACCCAGAACTTACTGTCTCTCACCAAACTCCAGAAGACAGGACACAATCTACAACGAGTGAAACGTTCCCTTCCAACCTTTGACCGCCCATCGTCCTAAAGCCTCAAGCAGGCACCGCAAGCAACAAGGCAGGAGATTCTGCTGCTGTGCTGCTGCCACTGGAAGGATAAGAGGACACTGTTGGGGAGAACCTGCAAGTACATGCAGCAAAGCTGTGGTTTCCTCTTGTGGTTCCTGTCGCTCCATATGACAAAAATACGTTTGTATATACACACAAGCACTCGTTTCCTGTGCCTGAGCTGCTGCTTGTGCAGTAGCCTGCTTTGTACCCTGTTTCGGTGATGTCTCAAAATTAAAGGATCACAGGCATTAATGCTACTGGTTTTGATGTCAATCTATTATTATTTATCCAGCATGCATGGAGCAAAGAGGTTAACAATGAACACATTTTTAAGCAAATGTTTCTCCAGCATTCAACAGACACTTGCCTAAATGAAAGAGGGGAAAAAGCACCAGTATCTTGAAGAGATACAGCCGATTTAGGCAGGATAATGTGCCATTAATGCATCTATATGCCACAGACAATGGATTTTTGTAATATGGTTATTGTAGGTGTGACAGAATGCCTAAAGGATGACAGTCCCTTCACTTTAACTTACAATCGTGAAGTGTCTGGAAATGCTGGTCATGTCACACATAAACGGTAACATCCCAGCAAGCCTGGACCCATTCCAGTTTGCATCCCTTTGCAAAAGATCCATGGATGATGCCACAGCCACTGCCTTAAATGCTACTCTGGTCGGTCGGTGTTTCCCAATCTGGTCCTTGGCGACCCACAGACAGTCCACATTTTTACATGCTCCCAGTCCATATTTTTGCTCAATATGGACAAAACACGACCAAAAACATGTATTGTCTGCGGGTCCCTGAGGACTGGAGTGGCAATACTGGAATAGAGCTCAGCTTTTATCAATTCCACTTTTTTATCAATTCCAATTTTTTAGCAATTCCACCTGTGAAAGGGTGTTCAGCTTTCTAACAGTGAGAACTGGCAAAAGCAGGTCATACACATTAATATTCAGCGCTGACGTTCCACAAGGCCGCTGTCTCAGTCTGCTGCTGCACACCCAGAACTTTGTGGTACAGCTTAAAGGTTAACAGCATCATCAAGTGTGCAGATGACACCACCATGACTAGACAAGCGATTATAAGGCTGCTTACAGGAGGAAGGGGTCATTTCACACCAACTCACCACAAGCCTTGCAGGTCATGCCATGGATTTCCATTATAAAATTAAAAATAAAAGTTGTGAAAAATCTTAGAACTGTCCACACAACAGTGTTTCTGTGAAAAATGTTTTAAAGTTGTGGAAAAGGAGTCATTTTTTGCTATTCTGAACTCTCATATGTTTAAGCTCGCCAATGGCTCAAAGCATAACATAGTTAGCTGAAATTTATGTTAGGTATAAATAAGATCTGTCAGATGAAATCTGCTGAATTTCAACTTAATCTATGTTCCTGAATGTGTATATCTATTAAATGAACTTGAACAGGTCATCTTTCATGAAGGAGTGTGCAAAAATCAGTCAAAGAAAAACTTATATGTCAGGCATTTGTATATATTTCTCCCCCAGATTTTACACAGTTCTCTCTATCTTGACTTTGTTGTTCTCCTTCAAAAAAAAAAAAGGTCAGTTATACAGCTGTACTGGATCACCTTTACCTACACTCCAGTTTCGCAGCAAGATCTTGGCCAAGTCTTAGTGGATATTCAATGGGGACGTATTTATAACACTGCAGTTACATCATTCTCTTGCAATAAAATTATATTATTACATTATAAATTCACACAGCGAATCTACTTGACCATGGTCCATCTACACAAAATGTTCCCTAATGTATCCCCAGTGCGCCAGTGGGGGGGCAGTGCTTCATGTCGTCTGGAACTGTGCCAGTCTGTGGCGGTTTTGGAATGCCATACATTCTTTTTCTGAAAAAGCGCTGAACATGACCTGTGATGGGACTCCGGTAAAGTACCTTCCTGGAACAAACTTAGATGGTACACTGGACTCTACTTCTTCTAAAAGACTTGGACGGATCTCCTTTGGAACATTTGACATACAGTAAAAGGCAAAACAGAGATATTCTTAAAACTATGGAAGCCCTACTTCTACTGTAACTCACGGTTGATTAATATTCCATAATCGCCTATTCTTTTGACATGTACCATTAACACCGCTACTGTTTTTTAAAAATATATAAAAACTTTATTTTTATATATTTATTTTATGTATGGGGAGTTGACAGAAAAGTAAATAAAATATATATATTTTGAAAATAGTCGGAAGCTCCAGCTAGAGAGCCATGAAGATGCCACAAGAGTAAAAAGGGCCATTTTGGGTTGAATTCTGACCCTTTATTTTCCGAAAAGGGATTAATGTTATTTACAACAAGCTTTTTTTTTTTTTTACTTTATTGACCTCAACTGACAATATGACAATAGACACTGCATCCACCCCACCCCAACCCCCGGGCACCGTGGCAAGATTTTCATTGCAAAAGTGACAATACATCTTAAAACAATCACTAAGCGGTATTTTAATCCTGGAACAAAACCACAGACGTACTTTGCCTTATTGCTTGAACTGAAATGCTCGTCATGAATTATGCATGCAAACGAAACGCGGTGGCTGACCACGGACCATAGCGAGGTGAGTGTCCAATACCAAGCGTGGCTGAAAAGCACCGGAAAGCGCCGGGAGAGGCACGGGGACACCGCTTAGCTGCCACGGGCAAACTGGGGCGACGAAGGGTAAAAGACTTCGGATGGTGCCCCAAAGATCACAGCCCTTCGGGCCCACTTAGGGCCCCGCAGCTCAGTGGAAGTAAAAATCCACACAACACAGCAAAATGACCTAATTTCCTCTTTTTGTTCATATGACAACAGCAGAAAAAGGCGCCCATTAAAGCGCCGTACTTATATTCCCTATGCAGACACAAGCAGGCGCTTTGTTTAAGGGGATTTCCCGGTCCGCTTATAGCTGCGGACACGAATTTCCGGGTGAACCGTGAAAGCCAGGGCGCTGCAAGGCAAGCTAGATGAAGAAGGGTCCCGGCTTCTGTACATAGGAAGAACAAAGAAAGTGATTCTGCAGAATTTGACACGCTTTAACAAAGTGCACTGACTAACTTTTAGATCGTGTGTGGAAAAAGTCAGGAGTTTACTTAGCCAGTGTCTAGACTTACGTGTCAGGCAAGGAAACCCCGAACTCTGTTCACCTTTGTGTTTTTAAAATACAAAAGATGTAACCACCAGAGCAATGCAATGACCTTCGGTAGGTGATAAAAAGGATGGGGGACACGTGTACCACGTGGTCATCTGTCAAACGTAAATGCATGGAGCAGGAGAAGGGATGGCCAAGGACAGCGAGAAAGAAGCCCAGAGACAGCCCGTTACATCATCTTCCGAAATCCTACTAAGCACTAGCTAGTAGTACTTATCTGGTCTGTGTCAGATACGAATCACCCTTGAGTTTTTACTGTACATCATCGAAATCGTGGACGATGGCTCTAGCCCATGTGCCTAACAGTGACAAGCAAACGACCAAATACTAAAAAAAAGTACAACTAAAAAGTTGAGTCGTTACTTTTACAGCCGGGATGTTTTTTTTAATATCGTATCAAATCATAGGGGTTAAAATGGCACGAATTGAAGCATTACAACCAGAAATCGCAAGTGTTAAAAACTTGCACAACCAACGTAAATGAGAATAAGCAGTAAACAAGCTTTCATATAAAGCGACCTGCCACGAACTGAATACAAACGCACATTTCTCTTCGAGTTTTCCAGTAAAAACCCAACAGTACCACACGTGTCCAAAAACCGACGGTGCACCCTTCAGTCAATCGCAGCAGCATAGCCAGAGTCTCCTAATCAGGTCGTAAATAGCTATAGCTTCTTGCATCATCTTTTAATTTAGATTAATTCGACCCCCTCTTGCGCTTTATTATTATTCTGATTTATTGAAGCCACTCGCTTTGTGTGAATTTTTCTTCCTCTACTTTTCAAGCGGCAGTGACAAGTTTGTAAGGCGATTTAGGAGGACATTAAAATAAAACAGCTATTCCTGTATACGACTGCAGACAAAATAAATACACGTCAGCCTCCAGTTAGACTGCAGAATCCAGAATAAAACACTGCAAGAGTACAAATGGATTTAATTAGGTTTGGAGAACTGAATGAAATTTCGGAAAGGATGCCAGCTCTCACCTCGAGGTCTTCTTAGTCGCAATAACTTGATGCCTACTTTCAGAGAAATTCTTGCGTCTTTATAATCCGACGACGACATATATGTACACAGCAAATTTAGTACATTTTCTGTAAATTTTAGAGCTATTATCTCTTTCCGACACAAGCCCAATCCGTTTACTGTATAAATAGAAGTTGTCGCTTTTTACCAACATATATAGTAAAAAGGCGCATTGAATTTTTAACTCGATTAATGTACAGATCGCATGCGCGTTAAGGACGGCAGCTCTGGAAAATATCAAGACGTAACCATTACAGACCAAATCGTTTTGAAAAGTTTTATAATTACAAATAATCCAATAATAATAATCCTACTGGAATATTGCGGGAAACTTGTTCAATAAGGAATAAGTATTTCACCTGAACACGCATATGTTTTTCCCTTTCGAAACAATGTATCTGGATTTTAAAAATCGAATAAAATTTGCTATTTTTTCGTGTATAATTACCGAAGCAAAAGAAAGACATCCGTTGACCTCTGCTGGACGATAATACTGAATTAACTACATCGCCATTGAAGGTTGACGTAAAATATTAATGAGAATTCATTCACCCGAGAATATGACAATATTGTCTGTATTTTACGGTAAAAGCTTGTGACCCGGAAGAAATACTTTTTAGCATGTTTTGAAAGCTCTGGATTAGGACTGACAGTAATACAGTCCAATCGTTATTTATAAAAGGGACCAAAATTATTACACATACACGCCAATAACAATCACTAAAATGAGAAGGGGGTGTAAATTAATTGAAATAACAAGAAAGATTTGGGTTCAGTAATAGGATTACCCTCCATTTTTTTAGCATAATAGGAAGATGTACGTACTCCAAGGTACATATACACGGAGTCAAATGCTGTTTTTGCTTTGAACTGCAAAGACGTTCACGTAAGTTCAACAGTAGTAAATATGTATTGATGCTATATTGCTAGCTATTTTATATAAAGTCTTGATGTAATCTGTTATCATGCATGCAGGTTTTATACTGCTTTGTAAAAATGTGGATTTCTGCGTTTAATGTTGGGTGTCTAAGGAAGACTTTAGATACAGCTTGTGTTTTTTTTTTTTTTTAATTTTTGATCCTTTAACTTAAATCACTAGATGCGCTGCTGCTTAGCTTGAAACTAGAACTTCATGAACAAAGCAAGGAGTATAATTTAAGTTTTACTTTAAATGTATAAATGCATATATAGGAAGTCTAGGGAAATATGGAACAAAGGTGCGTACCCGGACGCATAGGAGCCGGGGCAGGGCGGCATTAATGCTGTATGTTGCTGAAATTGTCAATATATCCTGCTTTTGAGGGCCTGATTTGTGTTGCAGGGGTGAAAGTGTTTCCCTGGCGTATTTTCAATGAGTATGTCCTTAGCACAGAGAGTGCTACTGACCTGGATCTTCAGCCTCGTCTTCCTCATCATGCTGGTGCTGAAGCTCGATGAGAAGGTCAACTGGAACTGGTTCCTCATCTTTGTACCTGTATGGATCTTTGATGCCATACTCCTCCTCATGCTGGCACTGAAGATGGCGGGGCGCTGTAAGCCAGGCCACGAGCCACGCGACGGCCCACAGGACCTACGTAGGAAGACCTGGTACCTGACAGCCATGCTGCTGAAGGTGGCCTTCTGCCTCACGCTGTGTGTGCGGCTTGAACAGCTGGCAGAAATTAAGCTTTCGCTCGTCTGCATCCCACTCTGGGTCCTACTCCTGGGTGCTATGACTGAACTGGGGTACAACATCTTCCCCGAGCAGAGAGATTGATTTGCTTCCATCTGAATCAGGCCATTATCCTACTACAAAGAACTTGGTTCTCATATCAGCATGGAAAAACTCCTTTACTTCATTCACTTCCACTGTAAATAATTAACACCCTCCTCATGATAAGGTCATGCTGTCACTTTTACAGACTTGGAAACATGAGAAAATGTAGGCTTTTCATGCAGGGAACCTTAATGTAGCATTAAGTCATTTTTCTCTACTGGATACCAAAATATTGAGAAATTCAGCATAGCTACTGTTTTTGTATGGAATGCATTGTTAATTTAAAACCTTTATGAATTGTCTGCCATTTTTTCATGGCTGTCACATAGTAACATTGTTGCATTTTTAATAGAAGGCATACTTTGAATTGCACATAATACGGTGGTGTTGTGAATAAAGAGTAAAGAAAAGGCAATTTCCTCAGTCCATCATTCACCTTCCCGAAACACACTTCACCATGCTTTAAGCAATTGTGTACTTTGTCAGAAAATACAAAGTTTTCTACAACTGAATTGAGACCTGTACATTTGTTGTGATTTCCTCAGTACTAGCACAAATGCAGTGTGGCCAGAGCAGGTGTGTAGCACCTGGAGCTATTAAAGGATCACTCATTTTCCCCTTAAGCTTCCCTTCTACAGGTTGCCGGCTTGTGCTGCTGTCATAGGCGTAACCTCTCACCTTGCCAGTCGGTAGCTCCCTTCAAAGAGCTAGCCAGCCCGAATGGTATCAAACATTGTTCCATCCAGCTGCATGAAATGTGCAGAAACCACAACATGGAATGAGTGCAGTAAGCTGAACTTTCCCCTGAAGTCTTTCACCTTCAGCTGTTTTGGCTTCAGTTTAAGGCTTGTATGAGAAAGGCAACTCAAGGTAACATTTACCATCTCTTAAGTCAATCAGAATTAGCTCATCCCAATACCTGCAAAAGATTTGGAATGAGTGATACTCACCTTATGGCTGCATCTTGGCAACGTGTGTTCATTTCAGCTAAAACAAAATCGTTTGCAGTGCAGATCTGCAGATCCAGTCTGCAGTGACATACGTGACCCAGTACATGACAAGTGCGTGCTGCTGTTATGTAAGCTGCATCCATTTTCTGCATCTTGATATCAACAGATGATCCTCCTTTTAATGCAGAGCTTCAAGTCAGAACTGCATGGCACCCATAAATCACTGCAGCTCAGTGACAGGGATCCCCACAGAGTGCTGAAGCACAGCAGGCTTCCTACCTCAGAGGACAGAAGGGACTCAATCTGTGCATCCTAATAGACCAGCGTTTCCCAATCCGGTCCTCGTGGACCCACAGCCAAATTTAGTGCCGTCACACTAAATCTCACATGTTTTTGCTCCCTCCTGCCAAGAGCTTTGAGGGAGCAAAAATGTGGACTGACTGTGGGTCCCCGGGGACTAGACTGGGAAACACTTTAATAGACCACTAAAGTGTTTCTGACAGAGTACCAGGCTGCTATGTACTCCAGCATACTGTGCAAAGTGATCATATTACTGGCTCTTACCTTTGCTTTAGGGTGAATCTTAGACTCTAAACAGATTTATTTTATAGACGTTAAAAATATACCTGAGCAGAAAATGTGGACATACTGTCAACTGCAAAAATATATTATTTGAAAATCTTACAATTATAGTATATTGCTTATACGCAGTAACTAATTAGCCTTTTAGCGACCTACCCATCTCTGAATGTGATGCATTGGAAAGCTTCACAAAACCTTTGAAACAGATGCAGGAAACTCCTCTTTTGTAAACATGTACACAGATGTCAGGCGGCACTGCACTGAACAACACCAACCCAGTAAAGCGAACCTTTATTATGAGGTTCCCATTTATGTAGAAATAACACTACAAGTTTTGTCTTTTTGTTTTTTTTTTTTAAAAAGTTATTTACACTACAGTGCTGACATTTAAAATGAGAACAAAAAATATAAATAAGCTCTATGGAAAAAGGCTGTAGTCATTAAAAGAATTCTGTCTCTTACAAAAAATATACTGTATGTGTTCATGTCAGCTCTAGTCTATGTATAATCTCCAACTTAAAAATATATTATCTGAGGACCGGTTGATTTCCATCCTGGTATGTAACAGTGTGGCTGGCCCTTAGTGCTCAGAGCATTCACAGTTACAGACAGGCACTGAGGAATGTAAGAAGCTACATTTGCCGTGTATTCATTCGACACACACAGACAGGAGCACAGAACAGAATGTTACACCTAAACCACTGATTGGGCTTTATGAAGATACCAAGATTTCCAATGAGAGTATACTGTATGTAGAGAGCACAGTGAGAGTATACTTCATGTAGAGAGTACAATGAGAGAATACTGTATATAGAGTACAGTGAGAGAGTATGAGAGGATACTATATGCAGAAAGTACAATGAGTGGACACTGTAGAGTGATACTGTACTGTGCAGGTGTACAGTGACAGTATACTTTATGTTGAGACTTAAATGAGAGGATTCAACCCGCATCCACCGACCGATCATGGGTAGGAAACATCGAAACAGAACAGAACTTGCAGCTAATTTTAAACCACCATCGCACGTGGTGGAAGCTGCGGCCGTAATGCTACTCATGAATATCTTCCGTTTCCGTATCTGTTCTACAATCAGATAGCAAAGTACTTGACATTTTAATATAAGGGATTCAGAATATGAATTGGTGTTGAAGGGCTGTCCTGTCTGTTAACTTGACGCTACCTTGGGCGTTGAGAAACTATGCAGTGTTGTCAGATCTCACGCACCTGGCGTGACACTCACACTCACGCAAGAAATCTAACGGCAAATCTATATTGTTTCATTGTAAATCTAACATTAGGTACATAAAAACATTGGGATAGTTTGCAAACCCTACAGACCATTTTCATTTACATACAAGCAAATAAGTGTGCAGGCTTGTCTCGAATTGAAAATCTCACGCCAGACTGCTGCCCGAAGTTGACAACGCTGTATTATGGATTAAAAATGTGCAAACTGCACTATATGTACGATATCTGTTGAAATACACATAAGATTGCAGCAAAAGATAAATAAATAAGCAAAGCTTGCATATGAAAAGAAATATTTGAGTCGTTTTTTTAAAAAAAAGTTTAATAGCTGTTTCTCAGCTCCACCAAGTGGTAGATTATTGAATTTGCAAAGAAAAGCCGTTGCAAATTTATAACATTACATTGTTGTCAACGTTCCACTGTAACTTCAGCAGGATGACAGACAACCACTGCAATATGTTTATACCATTTGGTGTCGCAGTGGCTTCGCGAGTAGTACTGTCAACCCCCCCCAAATGATCCTGTAACAGATCCAGTAAGCCAGTATTTCTCAACCCAGTTTCCAGGGTCTGTCAGACAGTTCACTTTTTGTTCCCACCCAGCTCCCTGCCAATGAAGGACACCGAACACCTGGGACAAGTATGTTGGAATCTGGGAGGGATAAAAAACGTGGACTGTCTTGGGTTCCCCATGGACTGGGTTGAGAAACACTGCTATAAGTCATTGGTGATGGATGGCTGTTTGTGACATGACAATTTCTAGTCCAAATATAGCTATGCAAAGGCCTTCTTCAATGCTGAAGGTGGCTTTTTGGGTACCTCGGGACAGAAACCAACAGGACAGGAATGTGCAAGAACAAAAATGACTGAAATATGGCATTCTTTATTAAACAGGTAATAAAATCCTTAGGCTGGCCAAATATTACTTACAAACATAGCAATCCTATCAATACCAATAAACACCACACAGTCACTGAGCAATGGGTCTCTGGGGGATATCTATGTGGGCATTTTATTTAAAATTAGACCAATATCTGCTTCTCTTGCTCACCGCCATTATCATCCCCTTCAATTCAGCAACTGTACACGTGAAAATACAACCTCCCCCTAAATGCACAGACGCAGAATATAGAATGAACTACAGAGGCAGCGTGCTGGCTCGGTCACATATGAGAATGACGTTATGTTAATCTGCTGCCTCTAAGCGTCTAAAGGCAAGCATAAATCTTTTCCCAATCATACTTGGCACGCGGTACACAGTTTGTTCTTCTACCCACACCGGGCGTTCAGAATTACGTAAATGTTCTCGACACAAGAAGCCTTTTCTTTTGTTCCTTTTTCAAAAAACCAAGACTTTTTGCATATACTCCACATTTTCCTCGGCTGTGGTCACGTATGAATCCCCATATATTTGATTAGATGGCGCGATCAAATTCAAACAACTTTGCAGCACCAACAGTCCGTCTGAACAATGATACGTGACTGCCTTTAAAACAAATATTAGCTGTTACGCATTTAGTGATTTAACACATAACGAATAAGATCAATCAATCACCGAGTGTTCATTCATAGACAACAGCGCCCTCTACAGCCCGCAGGCCGCTAAGCCCAGGCATTAAAAACTTTCAACAAGTTTTCCGACAAGTTTGCTTGTGAAACCAAAGCGGGAGCAAAGGCGGTCGTGTTGGCATAACAGCGAAAATGCCGATGGGGACCACGGCGTTATTAAACCGGTGCAATTGCGCAGAAATTGGGGCATAATTAGAGTGCCGGATGTTGATGCCCGATCGCGCTCGCGCTTGGAAACCGTCCCCTTCCGGGTCTGAGCGACTCTCGCCGAGCCGTATGTAGGAAACTCAGATGGGCGCCGCGTCGGTGCGGAGTTTAATCTAACACGGGATACTGACAGCAGACTGACGGAGCGTCGACGCCGAAGAGGGGAGAAACAGCGGCACCGGGAAGAGTGAGTGCGCCCATCGACGTTTGCAGGTAACGGGACTGGGGGATCTGTTGCCTTGGAGCCCGGAGAGGCTCCCTGGCTGTGGGGGAGCGGGATTAGGCCCCCAGGGTTAACTGATCCGCTGTCGTTCGCGGTGAATTTGATCACCTCCCCGAATTTAGCCGGTGCGGTAAGTTTCGCTGCATATTTCTGCAGGTGGTTGGTTTAGCCGTCAGCTGTGGCTACGGGTAAGTTTGCCATTGTTCTACACGTACACGTACATGGAACCCCAACGATCGGGGGGCGCCCACCTTTTTATAAAGATTGGGGGGGAGTCAGATGTGCGTAATAACGTTAAGATCGGAAATGCGGGGCTCAGCGGAAACGGACAAGTGTCATGATCGCCTGGGGTTTGGACAGCCGGGTCTAGAGCAACCCAATGGGCCGGTGGCCCGGCTGGATGAGGAGCGGGAGCGTGGAGCCGCGGTTCGTCCCCTCCGTCGGGCCCCAGTTTTGGGTTCGTCCCCTCCGACGAGCCCCAGTTTTGGGCTCGATCGCCGAATTCCCACTACCGTGTACGTGTCGCTGTCAGCTGCTGGGCGGCTTCCTGCTCAGCTCTTAAAGGGGACGAGCGGCGCCCCCCGTGTCGCCTCCTTCATGCAGTAAAAACCCGGTCGATTTCCGTGTACGTCGTTTTTAAGGATTTATCCGCCCAAAAGTGCACGGTGGGGTCTGGTATTAAAGTGACCATGTAATTAATTTCACTTTTGTGCAGAAAACTTTTGTTTTTTTTTTTCTTTTTTTGTCGGCAGTGGATAATGTGTATGTCCAAGCTCCCAAACACGTTTCCGGAGATGAGGACAGACTAGGACACGCAATAGAATGATGCCACTAAAGAATCTGCAGTGGACAAGTTCTGATCTGTCTCGGAGTCTCCACCTCACTCACCTTGAGGCGCGTGCCTCGAATTAAGTTTCCCCCCAGGCTGACACTTAAACACACCTAAAATATCGGTATATACACCTTTGTATATATGCACGCATTTATTTGCGTTTTGGAGCTGTTGGATATATCCTAAGAGTGTTTTGCATCGAAACATCTGGGAAATGATTAACCAATAAGCTGATTCTCAGACATCTGATGTTAGAAGTTATATAACATAGTTCAGGGTTCAGCTTGGGTCAGCAGGCCGGCATGAGATCAGTTCAAGGTAGGTCTGCACACCCATGTAACAGTTTTATTACCTTATAAATAGTCTATAGGGTTTGCAAATTACCCCAATGCTTTAAATGTAGCTAATTTTATGTTTGTAATGGAATGATATAGAAGATTTCTTGCCTGAGTAACACGCCAGATGTGTGAGAGTTGGCGACACTGAAAATAACTTAATTTTTTGTTTAAACCAAAGGACTTTGGTAGAACATCGATGGACGATGTATTTTAACTAAAATGATCTTTACATTCAATGGTAGAAGCTGTTTACTTTTTTGATGTAAAGTAACTTTTTTAAAACGTAAGAATATTTAGTCATCTCCAATATGAAGGAGCTTTTACTCCTTTTGAATTATTACATGAATCTTTCGCGCTCTGCTTCACACATTTTTACTATCAGTGAAGGTTTACTGTGCTGAAATTTTAAATCATTTATTAAACACCACATTAATCGCTTTTTGTAACTTTAAAGTCCTACATTGCACCCTCTCTCATATCCCTGCCTATTCTCTCTGTGCTCTTGTTCCCTCATCTGAGATAAATACAGGTTTAACGATGTTTGGCTTAGTTGGTCAATGGAATGCATGTTACCCAAGTTCCCTTAATTCTGAGGTCTTGCTCAGAGAGGAAATTGTAAAGCGCTCAAAGAGGAACAGATCGTTGGTCAAAAAGTGAATAGAAGCTGCCATTACTTAAGTGCTTTCTAATAATATATAGTTCTTTGCCCCAGCTTCTGCATTATGCTTGCAGCACCACATGTCTACGGGTTGGGCTGTTTGGATTGGACAGTCATCTGGACCCCTGGTGGGGGAGCTATAGGGGCCCTAGCGCTGCAGGAACGTAAGGGCCTTCTACAGTCTCAGCGTTTCTGTCGGGAAAATTGCAACAGGCCGATTGCTCTTCATCAGAGGGTGTGGCAGACGTTTTTTACATATATATTTTTTTAAACCACCAAACGTGCCGGAACAGAATCATCTTCAGATCCGAAGATGGAGAGAAGTTTTTCTGTTGATCTCCCAAATACTGTGAGCCTTGCGGCGGTGGGGTGGAGGAGTGGGTGCGAGTTGTTTGCCTGTTACAAATTAAAATATCTGTCTGTCTCTGCCGAAGCTTGTGTTATGTTTCCAACACACTGCAGATCAACAGTATTAGGACTTGTTTAGTGTCGTTCACACTAATGGTCTCTTTTACCTCTGTGGTCATGAGTGTTCTGTTTGGTTTTGTTTATATACTCCTTGGTTCAGCTGGGATGTGAAGTTCTTTCTTACCTTCTGTGTACATTGTTTTTAAGGATCTGTCTGCCAAAAGTGCGCTGGGGTTTTCCCTTTCTTGCTTATATT
>JAABNX020000001.1:11283926-11302917 GCA_015163995.2 Mormyrus lacerda
ATACCGACACCCGACTCACACCCGAATGAAAATCAGTCAGATTAAAAATTAAAGACAAAAGTTTATTTGCACAACAACCAGTGACATGTGCAACATCAGTTGAAAAGGCATAGCCAAATGTAAATGTTGCTTAACAGCCTAATAAGCAAAACAAATGGTAGTAGTCTACCTCCAAACTCAAATAATGTTTCATATTGCCATGCCCACACATAGCCTAGCCAGCTTACAATTAAATGTGTTAATAAAACTAATATTATATAAAATGTACATTAGGTTACCCTGCACATTAGTAGGTTTTATAGACTACCTACGTGCACTGTCCATTTTCCTTTCATCACCCGACTGGAATTCCTACGCGAAGGCGAAGCCTAGCGTTTTGTGCGGTGCTTTATATTACTCTGTAAAAAAGGATATCGTCCACAGTTGATGGCCTCAGCTGACTACTTCAGTATCCATTTCGACACACACACACACACACACACACACACACACACACACACACACACACACACACACACACACACAGACATATACACACACATATATATGGATTTTTATATTATTATTATTATTATTATTATTATTACTACACATACATATATACATACACACACACAGGCACACTCCATGAGTACAGCCCTACAATCGTTGGGATGCAGAGCAAAACGCCAAATGACAGCATGATGTTCTGTCAGGCTTATCCAATGACTGAGCTCATTGGTCACCAGGCTGCTCATTTCTGGATGAGCATATTCCCAAAAGGAGGAGTGCTTTGGGGGCTCAACATTTCACAATACTCCAATATTCCAAAACACTAAAAGTAAAGCGACAGCATTAGATTTATGAAGTCAAAGAAAACCTAATTACTGTGATTGCTTGGTAATATTTATACTGCAGCTTTGCGGGATGCATTGTGCTTTTGCAGTAGGGCTTTCTCTATGAACAGCACAGCCTGCCGTTTCATTCAGATTGAAGACTCAAACAATGAGACCAGGAAGCAAGAGTAAAGTCCTGAGATTAAGAAACACAGGAAAAACATACAGTGAATGGGGGTGGGAAAGAGGTACAGACCCTACACACAAACATACAGTGAATGGGGGTGGGAAAGAGGTACAGACCCTACACACAAACATACAGTGAATGGGGGTGGGAAAGAGGTACAGACCCTACACACAAACATACTTGCAGGCTTCTAACCATGATATTCAGAACAAGCAGCAAAACCATCTTGCAATAAATGCTATGCTGCCCCCACTGCTCACCATACTGTGCATTTATTTTCACATAATTAAACATTTCTACCAATTCAAAAAGCTCTAGAGTTCTACTTTGCAATATAAGCTCTGAAAGATTTCAATTAATCACCACTATCGCAAAGTGTCGCTGATAGGCAATTAAAAGAATGGCGTTTGGCAGAAACGCTATACATGTAGCTACCTTCTTTAAATAACAATGTCTTTTTTTATCCTACCTTAATTTGTATTACAATGCAATGAAAATTCAGTCCATTTTACCAATTTCAAACCTTATCTCACCACTTCCTTCCAACTGAGCTTTTATAAATATTGCTTGAAATGCTAAGAATTTACCAGATGAAACCAAACTGTTGCCTGAAGTCATTTTACTGTGTTAACATGTTAGATAGCTGCAATTATTTTTCATTAAAATTATTTGATTTTCCCCCTTTTAATAGTAATTTCCAAAGAATCAGCACTTTGCAGTGCTGGCTTGATGGTTAGGGAAGCGCACTTGTAATCGAAAGATTGCAGGTTTGAATCCCCCACCAGCCAGTCACCACTGAGGTACCCTGAGCAAGGTACCGTCCCCAAGCACTGCTCCCCGGGCGCTGAATTAGCTGCCCCCTGCTATCAGTCACGTACTGTATGGGTTAAATGCAGGACACATTTCGCTGTTGCGCACTGTGTGCTGTGGTGTGTTGACACTGATCACCTAATTCTAAGTCTAATTTTCCTATATCTAAATTCAAAGAAATTGGCCAATATATTCTGCTATAATTTCACAAATAAAAAAGATAACATCTCTTATTAGCAGGATTATCAGCTTTTTGGTAGTCGGCCATTGATGCATGATTCCAATCGGAATATTCAATATGGAAAATATAAGAAGCTGTACAGTAAAGTTATCTGCGGTGGAGGCAGCAAGCAAAGAACGAACATTTACTGCTGAGTAGGGCAAGAAAATATGACGACATCTGCAATCGATGACAGCAGACAAGCAAGCAGGTTAATATCTGACATTAACAACTTGCCAATTATCACTTTCGTTGTTGAAGTAGGCTTAGGATACAGACAAAGCAAGGTAACAGAACGATTTGATTTGTCCCAAGTTTCCGGCATTTTTTAATTTTTTTAAATTTTTTAAGAAAGCCCTGGCTTTTAGACTGCAGAGTTTCACAAGGATTGCACATTGCGGTAATACTGTGTTCACTATTCTATATGTTGTTCTACATATTTATTTTTAAAAATAAATGTTGTACATAACTTTTTCAGGTATCGGCCAGCTCCACTGCAGACTATATTTTCTTAGGCTGCCTGCTTTTATTCTAAAACACTGAAAGTCAAGCGTGTCCTTTCCTACAGTCTTATGTTACATGCTCCGCCCACAGGTGGATGTTGCAGGAGCACAACACACATTCTTCTGCTGCAGGCACCACAACCATTTCACAAACGCAGACAAAAGACAAACCTCCTCAAAGGCATTCTACAGCCGCAGACATTCCAGCAAAAAAGAGGGTCTACGTTCATGGGGAGATTCCAGGCACGCCCCTATACTGGTAGTTTCATCTTTATAATCAGCCATTTTCCAGCAGGAGGAAGGTGAAATTGCAGCCCTCCCCACCCCTGTGAGAAACCAGAGCTGCTGCTGGTAAATGGTCAGACTTCACCCATGTGTGTCAGATTAATCCCCCCCCCCCTTTTCTCTCTTGCAGTGTCAGCACTGAACACACATCACGTGTAACTCCACACTTTATTAAAGACCTAGTAAACTTACACTAGCACAAATAAATACAAGAATGGATGAATGTGAGCTATTCTTTATCAAGTGGAGGACCAGAGATGAGCTGGGAAAAGGCATTCAGTCAGGAGAACAGCCCCGTGTTCAAACTCCAGTTGCACATGAAAGGTCAGACTACTGTGTTGCACTGCAGTTATCCCTGCTGCTAATCTGCCAGCTGACTCGGGCGCACGAACCTGCGGTGTCACTCAAGTCCGGGCACGGTTCACGGTTGACGCAGACAGCAGTTACTTGTGGTCACTGATATAATTAGCACCCCATCTAGAATTCAGGGAGGCATCTTTGGTTTGCTGACTGAACATCCACAGCTGACTGCTAAAAAAAATAAAATCTTCCCCCATAAGCTGGCAGATGAAGCGACTTGTTTAATTTTCTTTTTCTTTTTGATTTCTGTGCTGCTGTGGCTGTCAGTTCTGTACATCTGCAGGAACCCTTCAGAAGCAGACAAGATTTTTAGGGGAGTCTTTCTCCTTAATCACAGAGAAAAAATGTTTTGAGATCACCAATTTCACCTGTTCTTTAAATCACATTTGCTTGACTTCAGTTTTTGAAGTTGAAGTGTCTTGGGAATGAAACAGCCAATTTATGAGAAGGTTGTAAGTTTTAAAGCTTTTATTTTTACAAGGACTTTACAGTTTAATTGAAAACACCAGACATACCCCACACAAAATTTCTCTTGAACTCCCAAGGTCAATATGAAATACCACTGATAAATACTACCATAGAGTTGAAATACGAACATAAAAAAAAGGATGCAGCGTTTCATGCGATTGACCACATACTGACACTGTATACAAAGTGTCCAAGACTGAAGGGTGCATATATAACTTTGGCCAGCTAGAACACCATGCAAGATGCATTATGTACAGGCACAGGAATTGGTTGAAGTCACTTTACCATGACAACCATAACTGTGTTAAACTTGTGTGTATGAGGACACTGAGCTGGTCTAACAAGCAACTATATGTGCCGATTGTAAAAACAAGTGCAGGGCTTTCGCAGGACGGGATAATTTTGCTTTTTGCATTCACTGTGTATATTTTTCCTTTTCAAGGTGCCCCCACCAAGTGTTGGCCTCTCCATGCCCCCAACCATCCATAGACCTGCCTCAAGGGAAAAGGTCTGCGTGCCCATCATCTTGGCCCGGAGCCATTCATCTGCCCCCCTCCTGCTCTATTGCCCTGAGGTGCAGGGCAGCCTGCAAAACAGATGCCCAGATGATACGTCTCTCCTCAGTGTGGCCAGCTGCCAACACTGCAAATTAAACCGGAGAGGTTTGGTTAACTCCCATGATAAGCATAGTAGGCAGCTGGGAAGGGACAAGCTCATCACTCCAATAAGCAGGACTGCATAACCTCCACTAAAAATTGGCCACTCTGCTCACAGCTTAATTTCTGTTCTAACACACAGGTATTCAGGAGTGCTGTCACCTATAGGTTAGTGTTGGAGCCTGGAAACGGCCAACAATACATAACAAGTAGGAACAGCAAGGTTAATGTTGAAGCTGGCAAAAGGACTATGATGAAGACAATATTAGGAGAGCCAAAGCACCACGTGGTACTTTCTCTTAAAGGATGTGAGTTATGGTGTTTAGCCGTGGTCAATATGACCAAAATGTTATGTCACGATATTTTTAATATTAATATTGATTAACTATTATTATTTAAAAAAACAAATAAAGTTTAAGTGAAGATCTGGCCATTAAATTGAGATGCATTGAGACAGATAATTGACCAAGTAGTAGATATAACAACAGCGCTGAGATGTCATGCGGGCTGAGATTGCTTCATTTCACATTGATCTGTTTTTGTCATTTTACAGTTACAGCCTCCCTGCATGCAGGCATTGAGTTATAGGTGCTTGCTAGTTTGTTCGGTCGTTATAACAATTGTGTTCAGTAGTGCAATTGTAACTGGGCATTCACTGGGAGCTCAGCTTAGGTGCACTTATGCCTAGAGAAGTCCTTCACACCATGTATGTTTGTGATGTGCTTCTTGCCTTACATTTGCTTTGTACATGTCTCTTTGGACAAAAGCACCTGCTAAATAAAAATCACAATTATTATGACACCTATGAAACTGGTTACAATAAAATACCGCCCTATTGCCTACCACTGATGGGGCCACTCCAAAGTGCAAGGAGAGTATTTTGCATGGAGTCTTTTTAATGTCAACACCATTATAAAGGGTGCCCCATACCCCATTGCCAAAATTCATTATGAATTTCATTGGTGCAGCTGTTTGAAAACATAACATGTACAATATCAGACACCAACAAAAGTTTCTTTTTTAAAGGATGGACGAGTTGGAAAAAGTAAACTGCACCAAAAATCAAAAATCAGAAGACAGCCCTGAGATTCTAAATGTATTTACTGATTTTAAACACAACTTTCAACAGTATCAGAGCCTGTCAGGTAAAGAAGCAATTTATAGCCATCCAAGCTTTCAAATGACTCTTTATAATGACACATTTCTGGCAGATATCAGTCAGCCAAAGCAAAGCCAAAATTACTACTGCTTTTAAAATTCATATTGAGCTTGCATAATTTACCCAAACACACAAAGTAGCTTCCTAGATTACAGTGGCCTGGCACATCTTCCTGGATGCAGTCTCCAAAAGCGTCAAGACAGGACAATTTTGACTATTTTCAAAGAGTACAGCAAGGGGGCTACCTTCAACACTTTCCACTGGGGACTTTGCTAGAAGGAAAATGGCCCTCGCTGAACAAGAGGTGTGGGATTAAGTTATGTACCACTGAGAACCTCACTGTTTCCACCGGTTACCCAGAGTCTGCAAAATGGGAATCAACACACAGGGCCAACAGACACACAAAAACGGCATCCACAAGCCTATTTTACAACTTGGTCCAAAGATCTGGCAAAGTCTGTAAAGTGATTTGAACCAACTGAAGAATTCAAGATCTCCAGCTACAGAAACAGAAGTGGTCAATAGGGGCACAAACGCAGAAGGACGTACCCCTCCCCTTCCCTTTACTCAATGGTGTCACTGCAGGAAGCAGCAAACACCAGAAAAATACCTAGAGCTTATTCAGAAGGCTAAATTATTCTTGTAGCCATACAGCAGAGTTAAAAAAAACATATATAAGGCACATCTGTCTAAGAGAATGAGGAATGTAACAACAGGAATGATTTGTGGGGTATTTTATATAAATGGCACTCAAGACCTTAGAGACTGAGAATTACCACTGCAACAACCCAATAATGCTGCTGACATTTTTAAAATGACTGATTAGAGCTCTGACTAGGGTTGTGGTGGTGAAAGAATGTTCCAGCAGTGAATTTAGAGTGGCTCAATATCATGATATGCGGTATTTGCAAATTACTTCATTTATATAAATAAATGCTATACAAATTTTATTGTTAAGCTATTCTTAGGTATATTGCATGTTTTTAAATGTGTTTGAGGGCCTGTCAGATTCCCCAGTTGGTCATAAATGTATATTAAAAAAAAAAATCATAAACCAACGTTACTGCAAAATAAAAAGTCTGAAAGTGATTACACTACAAAAAAAATATTTATAATTCTTAAGTTAATTTCTGATCATAAGAAATAAGAAAATTTTATAATAATATTTCAGTATGGACACCAGTCGAAATGTGCACTTCTAATTTATTTACATGAATAACAAAGCACCGCTCAATGTATGCTGACATCAGTGTTAGTACCCCTAAGGGTTTGACTCGTATGCACACGAATCACAGCTTTCAACACCAGCCAAAATGAATCTATTCATTTGATAAGATTATTATCAAGTGCTACCAATGGTTACTAGGCTACGCAACATGCTTTTAATGCCAAAACAAACCACAGAATCATTTTGGGCAGAAACTTTACAGTTTAAGTATTTTTTTTTATCCATGTAACATGTTTAGAAAGGCATAGTTTATTTCTGGGTTTGCCCAATACAGCTCATGGTCCTTGAGTAGTATGTACTGGTTATATGGCGAAATCTTAGCTGCCACCATACATACAGTTGGCAGGATAAGTTATACACAACTCATTTTCATTATGAATTTAACATTCAATATGCACAGATTGAAGTGGAACGCAAGTCGGGGCTCGCCTCATGAAAAACAAGAAAAAAAACAACACGGACGTTGTGTTTGCTTGCCATCCCTTCTGGTTGGCTTGTCAATATCGTGATATTGCAATATTGCAGTTATTCTGACAGCCCTATCGCCAACTGCTGCAAGTGACACGTGACCATGCACTGGAGTGTACCCAAAATGACACCTTCACACAAGGCATTAGGTCTGCTGCAATACCAAGGGAGAGAATGGCTATATGGTTAAGCAAAGAAATTCCCACTGCTGATTAACAGTCCATAAAATAAAAAAATATTTAGTGGGGGAGAAAGTAGCATAAACCAATGCAGGAAGGGCGGGTAGCTAGGTGAAAACATGGCAGTGTGTGGCTTTGTGGGTGGTCCTGACCGGAAGGCTGCTGGTTTAAATCTCATGATCGCCAGTGTTATTTCACCGTTGGGCTACTGAGGGTCGTTAACCCCAATTAGTACTAGCTGACCATGATTTTTCACTTCCCTTTGGGTAAATGCATCTGAAACACAAATTAATGCATATTCAGACAACTGTCCCTCTGCAACAGTGGGTGTGACAAAAGTAGAGGGGAGAAGCTCTAGCACAGGGGACACACCAAACATAAAGAAGATAACCCCATCATAGCTCAGGTGATATCTAGGGCAGTCTACTGGACTGATCCAGTGGATACAGCCACCAAAAACAGACCCCTATTTTAGGTAATTCACAGACACGAGTTTTAAGAAAATAGCAGTTAATAAACAATCAAAAAAAAAAAAAAAAAAAAAAACCTAAAAAACATTCATACCTCAGATGCCACCAAGGGCATTCTGTTTTCTTTGCCATCTGGTAAAATTAATAATTCATCCCATAACTGCTTCAGGATTATGCTTGAAAGTACACAGACCAGACAGTCTTAATCAAACCAAGATGAACCAACAAATACACCATCAATTTTAAGAAAAACCCACATTTGAAAGATCGATCCGATCCAATCCAATACGATAGAGAAGGCACCATTTGCGAGCATGGGAGAACTGTGTCAAATGTTTGAGAAGAGCAATAGCTGGAATTAAAGTACAATTAACAATGGTGATGTTCTGTGTACTTAAACACAGGAGTATGGGAACCGAACTCTTTAGGTTTAGATGTGGCCGGGATAAAGCAAAATGTATGTCAAGGTATTTCATCCGCAATTGGAAAGAGCTGTTTATTCTGGCACATGCAGCTTGGCTTTTATCAGCTTGTCACTCTTGTCCCTCTAAATTGAATTATTAATTTTAGGGGCTGGTCGGATGCTCTAGGTATCTTTTTCACAGCACTGGTTTCTGGGGGGGGGGGCAGGGATCAATATCAGCAAGCATCCTTGCAGAGCTATTTTCTAGTCTGAGTACAGCTCAGAAGAAGGCCTGCCATCCAACACTGTTCATGCCTAGGAAAAACTTCCTATTCCTCCTGTTCAGTTACAGAATAATTACAGAAAGAGAGTGACACTGAGTGTACCCAGAGAAGAAACACAACATGGTGTTGAGTATACAGTAGCTTTGCTCATTCAGTTCGGTTTCGGTATCATTTTCAGGAAGGTAATGATACAGAGATTGGCTAAATTTGGGATTGTTTGCATGATTTAGAAGATTAATATTTAGCAAAATCCAAAGGTAAAACAACAAGTCTGCTCTCTGCACCGGTAATTTACTATAAATAGAGCAAAATTCAAAGGTACATAATCTAGAGACATGGCTAGTATCATGGCAATACCTCAGTGTTTTGAAATCTTGGTGTTAATATATCATGGGGGACGACCCCCCTCTCCCCACCCCCAGCTAGGTCAATTTTGTCGCCAAGATTTCAAAATACCAGAATACCGTTGCTTCTGAAATGCCATCAAAATACTGATTAGTGCTGTGTTATGTCTATGAAAAACTGGATACCATCCAAACTTAGACTGTACATGGCAAAAAAAACAATTGATTTTGAACTGCAGACTTCAGGTTATACCAGACACACCTCCACTGAAACGAAGATAACATACAGTAGTAAGTCTTATTAAAGAATATCATTCCGCTTTTAAGTTACGAAATACTAGTCTTCATTAAATACAAGACAACAAAATTAAAAAAAAAAAAGAATTCCAGTATGATTCATCCGCTGAAAAATTACATTTAGACTGGTACATGTTAAAAGGACAGTACATTGTTATTCATTCCAATAATACATAGACACACATCCCCAAAGAGACATGTGAAATGTATGGTAAATGCATTTACATGCACCACTGTTCCACTTGCTCCAGTCCCCATTTCAGAATTAAAGCCAGATTAAACGGCGGCTCTCCCTTGTAGGGGGTCTTGTGTTGAGTTAATCACACTCGTTGAGCTTTGATTGTTCAATACATTCCAGAATGTGCAAACGAGTGCAAACAGCTGGTTGCCAAGGAAATGGCAACATTCCTCCCAATCCCACCCTACCCCAGTGGCCTTGTGAACATCCCACCCAGAGAAACCGTGTAAAAGTACTTTTGAGTTAAACAGAAAAAAAGGACCATAAATTTTAGAAACGCACTGATCCAATATTCAGATCAGTATCGGCGGGAATCCAGACCTATTTGGTGGCTTGGGTATCGGCCATATGTGAATGATTCACATCTGATTCTAACTTTAGTTTTTAGCTGTCTCTAAAAAGATAGATTCAACACGAAATGGGAGCTATTTGCACAACCAGTCGCACTGCACTACAGCTCCTTCCCATTTTAGATGTGTTTTTTGCAGCATTGAAGCTGAACGCTAACACTGCCGCTCGTTTTTCTGCTACTCAGTGGGTGTGGGTGCAGTGACTTCCGCCTGCTGTGACTTACACTCCTCGTACTGCAAAGAGTATGTGCAAGAACATCAGATAAGAGAGAGTGATGATCTAGAAGTTTTGAAAGGTGGGAGTAGCATTTAGTGAAAAATCCCACTAGATAAATTGCATGCAATTGGCAGAGACAACGCGAGTAATATGGAAAAAAAAGCAATGTATGACTTGGGAGTCACTAGCTTGGGCTCTTTGCATACTTGCTACAGCTTGTGATACAGGGGTTGCTGCTGTTGCAACCAAATGATAGTGACACTCTTGCCAGTGGGAGAAAAAATCTGGGGTATTTTTAGCATTCGCCACCTGTGTATCCTCGCTTGGAAGATATTCATATTGAACTGTAAAATGCCTCAAACACGCTTAAAACGCACAAACGAGGTGGAACAGTTTGTTTCTAGTAGCCTAAGGATTTTTTGGCAATCATTGTTTATTTGTATCAACTAGTTAAAAAATATTAATATATAAAAGTATATTTTACCATTTATCATATTAAAAAGAGCTCTTGTATCGGAATTTGCGTCTGTATCGGCAGTCGTGTATTAAAATCGGATCAGAACTGAAGAAATGTGGATCGGCCCATTCCTAATAAATTAATTAGCAACTGGGGAAAACCTGTCAATAAACACTGATAAGGTAAATTTAAACAGTTATAAGAAAAGGAGCTCATAGAATAGAGAAAATTCTTTTGCATAATGGTCTGCTATATGGGTAAGCTACTGGATGCCTAAATTTCCTTTGGGATCAATCGGACTGTCCATCTGTCTGTCTGTCTGTCTGTGTACATATGCTGTTTAGCGATGCTTTTTTAATTATAAATTTATGACTCTTCCAGTCTGGGACTTAAGTTTGCTTAAGTGATTGACTGGGAATTAAAATATTGCAATCTACACCAAAGCTTTACATGTGCTAATTTTGCATTGTGAATTTATGCTATTGACCTTTTTTAACTTACAGATTTACTCATAATTTATTTATGTCTGGCATCACAGGAAACACTCTGAACTAGTTTAACTCACCCTCATCAGGCAGATCATCCTAAATGCTTTAGGGTAGAGTGGTGTCCAAATCATATCAGGTAACAACCAGTCTCCACCAAGGATCTATCCTTACTCCCCGCTTCATCTCCCTTCACATTGTCCCTGTAGGTCCAGTCATGCAACCACACAGCATTTCCTAACACTACTACACTGATGATATCCAGCAATACTAGTGCTGCATGATATATATTTTTTTTCCTGAGTACACAGCTCCGCTTCTACTCGAGACATTTGTTAACTTGCAACTAGACTACAGCAACACTACTAACAGGTTTACCAGCTTGTGATGTCAAATTAGCCTAAATGTTCTCATGTCATACCCCTTCTTGTCTCTTCATTGGCTCCCTGTAGGCTCTCGCGTGAAATTCAAGTCCTTAGTGCTGGCTCTGAGTCATTAATAAACAGGCATCCATCTCCATCAAGAAGCTCCTTTGTCCCATCTTGCCCTCCTTCAGTCAGTAAATTAACATTGGTTGAAATTCATTTCACCATGCGAGAAATGTCACTCTAGTAGGGTTGCAACAGTGTATCCGTTTCACTGTAGGCCAAGGTATGAAAATTGATGGTTATCATTCTATGTACTTTTGCTTATCATCGAGAAATGCAACCAAATAGAGAATCTCACCTGCACATGTGCATCTTCTTCACTTATCAAATGCGCTCAGACTTGGTAATTGGTACCGTCATGTGAAATCTCTTCCAGCGCATCATAACTCTGTTCCATCTGCCCGATTTCTACCTTGTGTTTTTGAGCATTTTATGGCAAACATATATTGTCTACAGTAACAGCATAATAGTAATCGCTTTATGAGCGGTTTAGCAAGAACCGGTGCTAATGATTCCACAGACTGAAAAAAAATCCTCTCGTTTTAAGCATTTACTCTTTGCTAGATTTCAGAACTCATTTCGGTCATCCGTTTCTAGTTTTTGGATCAAAACTATTATCTAAATATCCATCCATCACCGAAACAACTTAATCCCATCTGGGGGCACAGGTGGGAACCAACCCCGGGCCGTCGGCAACACACCGCAGGGTGCACGCACACACACACACACAATTACAGGGCCAATTTAGACTCGCCAATCAACCTGCCCTGCATGCTTTTGGACCGTGGGAGGAAACTGCAGCCCCCGGCGGAAACCCATGTCAACATGGGGAGAGCGTGCAAACTCCATTACCTAAATATCCCATATCTGAAGTGTTAGTTTATATTTTCATCAGCTTAAATTGCTGCTATCCAGCAACATGGTATTTTGGTACATTGGTTCATTCTAAACCGAAATATGAAGCTTGATGTTATTTATCACTTCAAATCAGTGGGATCAGAAAAAAAAACATTTTGGCAAATATTTACATCAATAACATACGTTTACAAGTGTTTTAAAAAGGTTTAGTAATTATTATTTAAAAATATTTAGTGATATGTTTTATGGATTATAACCATATATTGAGCTTGAAAAAAAATTGTCAATATAAATAATAATAATAATGAAATACAGCATTTCCTGAGTCTATTATACTGTAACAATTGCAACCCTAAATTCTACAGACATACTGGAAAGGCAGAACTGCCAAAATACATCCAATCATCAGATTCCCTCCCCACCTTCAAAACACACCAAGACCTCTGTTCCAGGAATACTTCTGCTATCCTAATACCCCTGCATGTTTCATGAATGTTCTTAATGTTGCACATGCTGCTAACAGAACCTATAGTTATTAGGTACTTGCATTTTCTGGAAGGTGTTGTGTACAGCTCTTGCTCCAGTAGTGCTTACACGCTTGCCAGGGCATTTACTAGCTCAGCCTGGCTGCACTTGTGCCTAGCAGACTCCTGGACAGCTGTATGTTTGTAATGGGCTATTTGTCTCACTTGTACATTGCTTTGGACAAAAGTATCTGCTAAATAAATGTACTTTCTTTCAGTACTACTCAAAATGAAACTACTGAAGACCATTTCATTTTCAATCATATTAAGTCTTATCAGTTACTAAAATTTGAGCTTCTTAAATCTAAGTTCCTGTGACAAATAATGAACAAAACCGAGAACTCTTGTGAGCACAACACAGCGGAAAGAAAAGGCAAGTTAACTGTGGCATTTCAAAGTCAGAGCCTACTCACCTCACATAATGCCAAAGAAGCATTCTTTGTGGAATAACATATTGCGCTATATTTTTCTTGCTTTTTTCTCCTCCAAGGCAAAATGTATTCCAGTTCTTAATGAAATTCACAATACTGCTGTTGAATTTGTCTATGAAAATCATTGTATTTGCCAGGTCACCATGCTGTTTGTTAACGCTGTTATGCTAGGTATTCATCAGCTTTCTTTGTGAAACAGTATAGGGATATCTTTTAAGAATCATTCAAATCAAGACATTTCACTGATGAAAACTGAATTTTGAAATACATTAAGATACTGAAGCATTATCTCTACTGGGGCATTCCGCAGAGATTAGGTTTCTATTATTAGGTAACGTGATGCAGATGACTGTTTTAAGATTTAAGATCTGTCTGTGTTAAAAGGCAAAATCTATACCCAGAGATATGGCTTTGAACCATAAGCATCAAAGGGAAAATCTCACCCATCATAACTCCTCAATAATCCAGGCAACTGCACAGGTTGGAACACGTTTACATCACAGTGCTTCATATAGTGAAGCAGTAATCAGGTGACTCGTGAAAACAAGTTCTTGTCATACCCTACACATAACTACAGTGCAACGGCAGAAAGGTGAATGACTAGGTGAAGTACTAGGCCTATCTATTCATCCATTCACTGTAGCCACTTATTCTGTTCAGGGTCGTAGGGGGTTCAGAGCCTATCCCGGACATTACACGGGCAAGGTAAGAAACAATTGGGGCTACCACTAGCGACTATTTTTCTATGGATTAATCTATTGACTATTTTATCATTCGGTCAATCAATCTAGATGATTAATTTTCCTCCAGAAAATCAAATTGACCATTTAAGTTAATTATATTAAAGTCTGACACTTTATTTGCGAAACAGTTTTCATTTTTCAGGTAAGTTATTTTTTTGCGTCCACTTTCATTTAAGTTTTAGGTTAGGGTAATAACCCAGTTCCCAGCAAGCCCAATGCAGACAAATACAGACACCGGCATCGACAATCAATGTAAAATAAGCCCATATTCTAGCCTAAACATTTTGTCAAACACTAGTTCAACAGAACTTCTATAGTACCAGGCAGCAGACAACTTTATGGCTTTAATAAGTGTATTTAGCAGCTTCATGAAAAAAAGATGCTAAAAAGCTCTCCATACTAATTGTAATTTAATAAGCATAAATACGTAACATTTAAAGTGGTTTTCCAATCACGGTGGTCCATTATTCAGAATAGCACCCGTGTGTTTTCTCTTCAGCTGCTTGTGCATAGCACTAGTGTCGCTGTGGTATCCCATTGAAACTTTGCACACAGTGTAACCACCCTTTTGTTTTGTGATCATTTGAAGTACTTCTATAATTAAGTATTGATACTGTAGAAAAATATTTGTTATAATGAAGCGTCTTAGAAATCATAAGGTTAACTAGATTTTTTAAAAAAAAAAAAAAAAAAAAAAAAAACAGCAACATCAACATCGACTATTTGTGGCAGCCCTACAGGGCACACTCTTACATGCACACCTATGGGGCAATTTAGGTAACTCCAATTCACCTCAGCATTTTTTTTGGACTGAGTAGAAAATGGACTACCCGGAGGAAACCATGATGACGGAGAACAGGCAAACTATACACACAGAGTCATGGCAGAGACTTGAACTCTGGCTACAGAAGTGTGAGGTAACAATGATAACCACTGTGCCACCATGCTACCTTACAGCTAGGCCTAACAGTTTACTTCACTGCACACAAGGAAAACGGCCAAAACTAATTTAAAGTTACAATTCAAATTTCCCAGGATGTTTATCAAATACCATTTAATAGGAATAACACCTCTCAGGTTGTAAACCATTCAGGAGAAACTGTTACTGTATTATCACTTCATTTTCAGGATGGTGGGGTGGGGGAAATAAGATATTTAATATTAAATCCTGGAATTACACTGTCTGAGATGGAACATAATATTAAGGCTAACATCCAAGTACAACTCGAGCAAACACAACTGGTTTGCAGCAATTTCATTTAGATACTTCATCTGTACATCAGTAGCAGAATTTTAATACAGCACACCTTTTGATCATGTCTTTCAGCACCAGGCAGCCAACAAAATGGATAAAAATGAAACTGAATGAAATGGCTGACAAAAACTGCACTCTTGAACACCGGAAAAATTAAGATTTGTTTTTAGCGGTAAAAAAAGTAGACAGACACATTGAACAAAACCCACCTGAGCATGGAAGTTTGACATAGTGGTTGTCTCAATATCCTTCTTCCCTAGAATTTCCATCTTGACGGGCGAATTGGGGAACTTGAGGGAGAAGTACTCCAAGAAGTCCGGAAGATAAGAGGCAGCCCCATGCACAATGGACATGACGTAGTGTGCTGCACCATCCTTGTCCTCACTGAATGCTAGTGTGACAAACTCCTGGGCAAAGCGCTGCATCTCCATTGGGGAGAGTTGTGCCAGCTCGCTGCTGTAAGCATGGACCACCAGTGCGCCACCATTGGGCTGTTGCTCCACATGCACCAGATGACCAAACTCCAGTCCATCCATCCCTGGTGGGCCTTTCTGAACCCCTGTGTGCTTCCAACACCTCTCATCCCTGGCCGACATGACACCAGCTGGGTGAAAAGGTGGAGGGGGTTTAAAATCTTTGCAGCGCTCAGTTGCCAGGCCTGGAAGGTCCAGCAGAGCACCAGAGAACACTGTCTGACAGGACCGGCTGTACATCTTGGGTCGCTTTCGTTTGTCATCCTCTTTGTGTTTCTTTTTTTTTTTCTTCTTCACTTTTTTAATCTGCAACTCCTCCAAGTTTATTTTTGGTTTCTCTTTGTCTTCTGTAAAGAAAAAGAGGAAACACATTAAATTAGTGGGAGGAGGACAAATTATCACAGAAGAAAAAGGTGGTTGTACACTGTGCAAAGTGCGATGGCATACCACGGCGGTACTAGCACTATGCATGAGCACCAGAAGAGAAAACACAGAGGCACTAGATCACCAGAAAAGGCAAAACCACCGTGTTGACTATTCATGTTTATTAAATGACCATTAGTATGTAGAGCTTTAATATCTTTTGTCCTTGTAATTGCTGAATACGCTCATTAAAAGCCATAAAGGTGTATGCCTCCTACATTAGAATCTCCATTAAAGATGTGATTGTGAAAATGTTTAGGCTAAATTCTTGGCTTATTCTACGTTGACTGATGGTGCCGATGTGAAAGTTTGTGCACGGTGGGGTTGTTGGGACCACTGTCGTTATCGTAAACAAGCAAATGAAAATGGACACTAAATAAAAGAAAATATCATAAATAAAAATGAAAACCTGTCCACAAAAAAAAAGCCACAGCAACATCTTTTTACCTTGTTTAATCACAGTATTTCCTCCTATAAAAGATGTTGTGGCTGCTAATCTGTCCCTTCCTTCATCTGTCCCTTCAGTACTTATAGCTTGTGTAGCAAATGGCATGCTCTGTTAACTCAATTGATTAAGCATGAAGATACAGCAAATTTATACAGATTACCAACTTCTGGGCACGGTACACATCACATCAATATTTTTAGGCATACTGCTAATCTTCTTACAGAATTGTGGGAGAAAATAATGTCAAAAAGCCAGCGTACATTATTTAAAGCAATGCAATGGCATGCAGATTGTTGTCAAAATAAAATCAAACAGTTAAGTTGATTTTCTGGAGGAGAATTAATCATTTATATTAAATCGTCCAATCAATAAAATAGTTGATAGATTAATCTATAGGAAAAAAATCTAAAGAAAAATAGTTGTTAGTGGCAGCCCTATTGCAGAATTACCAGAAGGTAAAGTATATCCTTGATGACTAATTCTGTTTTATAGCCATGTGGACTGTGTCTTCCCGTGACACAAAGAATTAGCAGCATGCTGCCTCTGCATCAGCCTCACAGCCATATCCTGCAGTATAACAGTAAACCCTATAAAAAGGAAACTATCCAGACTAAGTAATTAACCGTCACCAGCATACGATTTTGTTTAATATACCAGCACAGCACACATATAGCATGCTGTCCCAGCTGTGTGAATTTGTTGTAAAATATTGCAATGTGATTTTGTTGTAATAAATATTGGAGTATTCATAAAACAAAAAAGGAGTTCATAAATTTCTCGCAAGGATGAAAATGATCATGATCGTCTCAGAACACACACAGCGCTCATGCAAAACCAGCAGAGGTAAACTTTAAACTGATTTTTAAACAGATAACCTATAAAAGGAATAATGATTAAAATTTCATTTTTTTTCTATGACAGAGTAAAAATTATTTAAGGAAACTTTAACCCCCTGAGCTATAATATCCGTATACAGAATTGAAAGTAAGAAAAAGCCTGATCTTAATCTAGGTTCATAGCGATGTACATAACATTCAATGTTGGTATTAATATCAACCAGCCATATAATATACTAGTCATTTTTTAAATGCCCCATCTCGCATTGTGATGCCATTCAGAACCGGGACAGTTTTTACAGTGGAAAACCAACACCTTGAAGCCCTGCACTTTTGGTGCTTTCTAGGGCTGCCACGATTAGTCGACACAGGCAATGACTTCAACGCTGAAAATGCGTCAACAACAATATTTTAATCCACACATTTTTATCTTAGTGAAATTTTGAAACTTTTTTCCCCTTTAATATCACTGTGTAATTATGGGAGTACTTTAAAATGGTCACAAAACAAAAAGGTGGTTTTACACTGTGCAAAGTGCGATGGCATCCCACGGTGCCTCTAGCGCTTTGCACAAGCAACTAAGAGGAAACAAACAGCTATTCTGGATGATGGCCAGATCACTAGAATAGGCAAAACTATTCACACCAGCACCATCTTTTTACCTTGTTTAACCACAGTATCTCCTTTTTTAAAAGTGCTGTGGCTGCTGATCTGTCCCTTCCGTCATCGTGACTTCAGTGTTTATCACTGGTGTTGCATGGGGCGTGCTCCGCTATCCAGATTTATTAAGCATGAGAATATGCCAAATTTATACGGGTTACTAACTTGGGTGTCACAATACGCAACTCATTAATATATAGTTTACCCACCTTAAATTTCTTGTTACCACTAAAGTCTGTGGAGTTTAACGAGAGTGCAAGCCGGCGCATTTTTAGTGTAAAATGCGGAAAAGGCTTTTTCTCCGCAATAAATGTTTACTTTGCCCGTAATAAATGCAGACACACTCGCTTGCGTGCTCTCTCCCCCTGTCACATATGTGTATCAACATTAAATAACATTAGACAATTATTTATTTAATAATATTCTTAGTAGCAGTGGTAGTCTGCTTTTACATTAAAAAAACTGGAATACTGAATACATTATCCAAAGCACCATGCTGGTTGCACTTCATAAAACAAGATTTTGTGTATTTCGTTACATTGATTCAGCTGCTACAAAATTATTTTTTTTGTAAACTCTTAATGTAGCATACATTTGTTTTTTATGCGAGTTGCTGGAAACAACCTTTGTACAAAGACTGGATTATTAAAAATTGCTGGAAATCGAATTGGTTTTGCCCTTAATAATCATTAGTTGCAACCCTACAACACCCCCTTACCTGTCTCCTACAGAGGTGAAGGCTGAGGTAATAATTCCCTCAAACTAGCCAAGCTGCAGGTGACACTCTTGCCAGTGACCACAGATATAGCCTGGGAAAGGCCTACCGTAATTTCCGGACTATAAGCCGCTACTATTTCCACTTGCGTTGGACCCTGCGGCTTATATAAACGGTGCGGCTTATCTATCTTTTTTACTGCTAACGGTCACCAGGGGCACACTATCTAGGAAGCGCGGACTATCTAGGAAGAGGACTTTGGTGGTTTTAGTACGCAGGAGGAAAACGATGACACGAGGATTAATGACTGACTT
>JAABNX020000001.1:11309507-11322540 GCA_015163995.2 Mormyrus lacerda
GGATAGGCTCCGGACCCCCCGCGACCCAATTGGATTAAGCGGGTTGGAAAATGGATGGATGGGGATGGATAGATAGGAAATACAACAAATTAACAGGCTCTTTTACCATTAATGCCCAGCTCCATGTTTTCACGTTAGCTACAACTGCATTTAACCCATGTGTGCAATATGAATGCAATTCGTTATGTGGCAGAGGAAGTGCCATTAGTTTAAACAAAATTCATCAAGAGAATCTTTTATGGTCCTCTCTCGGACTCAGATAAATTACCCTCTACATGAAATCAAGGTGCACAGACTACAAAGGCATCTGGAATCATTTCCCTGAAAAACGTTTATGACGAACACAACGCTTTATTATATGTGAAACTGACAGATGACAACACAGCGTTTGCCACCAGCGAACAGACACAGCCCTCCGAGGCTACGGCACGCAGCGATCGAGCAACAAGGGGATCCTGCTGCCATTACACATTTTTATTGGGGGGGAGGGGGCAACGTATCAGAATAACGATTACATCGCTGTCTCACTGGACAGAAATAAAATGAAAAGGCCTTCTTGTAAAATTCATGCTTAAAAGCTTCTTGGCGTGTAGACTGTAAAATTTGCAATCTTATGTCATTCATAGATTCAAACACTTGCCATTTCTTTGATTTTATGTTGGGGGCGTGGTAGAGGACATTAAATGGCGGACGACTGTATGATGACAAAGTAGTAAACAATTTGAACATATCCATTAAATACCCAGGGGGTAAGTGACTTCTTTAAATTTGATTTACGCACATACCGTGCAAGCAACTTTCCTCACTTGTTTCCACACCTTTCAGTGCTTAATTGAGGTAATGATTTACCTGAACCACAGCGATATTGTATAAACTGTTACGCACAAGCAAAACAGTAGTACAACAGAAATAACGACTGTGAAATTAAGCGCGTTAAGTGTTATCAAAAGATTAATCTAACGTAAAAATTTACGAGGTCCACAGCATTTGGTGGCATATATATACTGCATTTTACGAGTTTGGAAAATCTAAAATTGTCATGACTCCAGTAAATGTCACTATATTTCAATTAAAAATCCCAAATACATCCACAACAATAAAAAGTAATTAATTATAAGCGATGGCATTCCTTAACATACACTGACAGAACTTGCTCACGAGCTAACAAGCCAGTTCAAACATGGATTCCGCTACGCACCATTTAACAAGCATGAGAGGCAAACACAATGCTGTGCGTGTGAACAAAAATAAAATAAAACTAAACACGGTGAAGTCGGACCATCCAAATGACACCTAAATCCTCACAGCTTGTTTAAACGGTCGCGATATCCGACGGACTCGGCGACCCCCTCCGCCTGGCGCCGAGCGCTCGAGACGCCGCGACCCACGCGCCGACCTGTTCCGCGAGAGAGCGGCGCCCGTAAATGCAGGACTCTAATGTTAGTCAGTTACCATGCCACCGCCCGCGAGACCATGCTCGTGTCGCATTTTCTAGAAAAATGAACATGCTGACAAGTCACCAGTAGCTGGCACGCGGTTGTCCGCCTAGACGATTCCCGGGTACCTTTCTGCACCAACTTCATATCCCCGTTCTCCTTCTTCATCCCAGTACTGGCAAGGTTGATCATTTCGGCGGGTGTCGCGTGTTTCTTCTTTTCTTTTTCCTTCTCTCGTTTCTCCTTGGGCTTTTTGATTTTCGGCGGTGATGCGAGGAATGCGCTTTGCTTGAAGACTTTATGTAGAGGCGGATGCACTGGTGCCGTGGTGCTGCTGGGCTTAATGGGACTGAAGCTCCATGTTGTCGGGCTGCCATAACTCTGCTTCTGGGGCTGCCTCTCACCTCCACCGACTCCCATCCCTTCGCCATTCAGTTTCTTGGGTTTCAAGCTCTTCTCCTCGTTTCGCACCTTTTTGGGTGGCGGAGGATGGTGTTCACGGGAAGACTGAGGTCGGTTCTCCGTCGTTCCTGTGGGCTGCTTGGGTTTCGAGAGAGGGTTTTTATCAGGTACTGCGAAGTGAATGAAGCTCACTGACTCCGCCATCTTGGGGTTCTCTCTATTTACTCTCGGCTCTCTGCTGCTGTTTGTGTATGGGGCAGAGTGGAGGCGGAGCTTCGCTGTTACTGACAGGCGGGCGAGCCTGAGAGGCGGGGCCTCTGTGTGATTGATAGCACGAACTCGTACGTATGAGAAGCGCGAGGAGCCAGCGTGCGTCACAGAAGGCGGGAAAAAGTGCGAAAAAAAAACTCCGACGAAAAGCACTTGACCCTTCAAAATCATATTAAAATGTAGTAACATTTCCAGGCAGGCCTTAGAATAAAATATTCCAAGCTGTGACCCACATTCATAACTGATTATAGTAATTTGATATATGTTTACTTACCGGTAAAATGTAATCCTGTTAAATATTAGTATTACTGAAATCACCTTTGCGTTGGTGGTGCTCAGATTAGAGGATGACTGTTCCTTGGTTGTGTTCCAGATGAACATAATTTTTGTAGGTGGGTTTAAACAGATTTTTTGTTCTTAGTATAACAACACAGTCGTGGTTAATTTTATTGTTGCATTTTAATAATTAACTGACTTGTTTATCCTAACCCTATCAAATGGATTTTTTTTTAATAGTTGACTGGTCCACAAATAAACCTGATCGGTAGTAACTTTATATAGCAGCATCTATGCACAGCAGCTCAGTCGATTTAATTAAAAGGCTGCTTATAACAGGACCAGATTGAGACCCACTGCCCAATGGGGGAAAAAGAAATCCAGTGAGAAAATTGCTTCGGGGTTTTTCCCTTTATGGCCTGCATGTAATTCCATGATGGATCACTGTGCCAGGAAAGGACAAAACACAGGGTGTGATAAGCTTTTGGTGCTATACTCATGTGGCTCCGGCTCCACCCGAGAAAAAAAGTATATGTAGGTTCATTTCTTATTGTCATTTCCCTGTCAAGTGTGCTGACCCACCGCTCGGTAACATATTATGAAATGTTTCTTCTCTGTAGTCTCAACAAGACCATCAGACCAGCGTAGCGGTGGAGTGATCATATTAGCGGACCTGAGTGCAGGAGCTTCAACCTCCAGAGAAGCCTCTCTGTCCAAAATCAGCTCCTGTCATAAAGTTATCCTGAGGGATGGTGGGGGGGTTTCCGGAGGCAAAACGGGGCCTGAGACTGGAGAGGAGCCAACTATTATTTAACCTGCCACATAAAGGTAATTTAGCACAGTGCGTAAGGAAATAGGAAAGTGAGCAGTACCATTGCAGCATCACTGCTAATGCGGACAATGCAGTAATGACCGCAAAAAAATCACAGGCTGGCTTTCAAAATCCAAATATGGAACAGAGGTAAACACCAGCAATCTGTGCCACATCCTGTTAGCCCCAAACTCACTTTAAACACTACAATTCACATGAGAACACCAGTTCATTAGTCTGCTCTGAGAACTACGGTCTCCTTAAATCAGACTGAATTACCTAGTGTTACTTAATTATAGCGGATGTTTGTTACTCACAGCTAGATAAAAGCAGCAGCTAAAGGTGGACAAGATCATGTAAACAATTTGTGCTGTTAGACAAGCAGCAATAGAATAGATTCTCCACAATACCCCATTGGAACAAGCTCCATCAAGAGCAAACAAAGATTTGAGAGAGAGGTTATATAATGAAAATAAAAGGCCAAACAATTTCTGCAAGGCTGTCAGTTTATTTTTTAATGACAAGTCTATCGATTTTTATAAGGTACAAAAAACTGGTGTGTGTGTGAGGCGGTTGAGTAGTTGATCCCAGAGGCACCGTTGGAATGGCATTTGCCCGGCAAGGGCACACACACACACACACACACACACACACACACACAAACACATTCAGACACACGCTTACACACACACACTTCCACGCTGTCTCCTAAGGCACGGTGCATGGCCCAAGACCGGCAGAATCGGCAGGGCACAGGGCAGAGAACCTTGTACAAAAATAACTTTTTGAACATAATTTACAAAAAAAAGGTAAAGAAAAACAGAAAATCTTTACAGTTTTTGAACTCGTGCCACCTCAGGGGCTTATAGCTGTGTAAGAATTACAGACAAATGAAAATTATTAAAAATAAAATAACCCTGAAATATTCTCAAGAACAGATGGACAAATTATTACCAAGGCAAAAAAAAAAAATCACAGGATTCCAGGCCATGTGGAAACTGCCAAACTGTTCTTTATGAATATTTATCGACAGTAAATTTGTCAAACACTTAATGCCTGCCCACTGCATTTATAAAAATGCATACAACTATCAGGAAGTTAGCAAAAAACACAGAACACTGTTCCCCACAACTGTCTAAAAAGCACTGTAAGAAGCATAGAATGGTGATTTTCTGGAATTAAAAAAGGGTGTGTAACTCTAAAGGAATAAGGCAGGATTTATGGTCCCAGCAATAGAAAGATTTAGCACCAGAATGAGGAACCCTTGGAAAACAGCCGGAGCACAGAAAAATATGTACCACTGCATTGTGGGACATGACCAACATTGCTGGAAACTGGGATCTCTGGGAAAAGAGTGGTTGAGTGGATAGTACAGACTTGCCCTCCTTGTTGGGTGGCACTTAAGGGCTGGGGTTGGAAAGGGACAACTGGGGCCAGCTCAGGGATGAGGCAGCAGGCTAGGTGGGGCAACAAAAGGTCTGTGATCATCATGTCCATTCGGTGGGGGGGTCACGGGGGCCCTTGGGTTTGCGGCAGCAACTGCCGAATCCTGCAAAACATTGTGCGGGGTCAGGTGTAACAGGACAGAGAGGCTGATGTAGTATGCATTAATATGGCTATTTTAGAAAGGAATGTATCATTATATTGCTTTACCGTAGCTTACAAAGAATAACTGTTTTAATTGTTTTAAGATTTTTTTTGTACAGTAGGACAGCTTCTAAGATTTTAACAAGCAATCTTATGCCCTTTCCACGAACTGCATCAAACTGCTAGAGATGACTGAATTCAACTGCTAATTTTAGTACGGTAAAAATCATCATGAAACCTATTTTTAAACCCATCCCCATGGTAATGTACTGTGGTTTGTCTTGGATGGAGGTGGAGGGAGAGGAGCTTCAGTTAGAGAAAACCAGTATGTGTTTAAAAAGGGCCAAAATGAAACTTCCCATGTTTGATTTATTTTACTGCACTCAGCCTCTGCTGGACCCATTAATTTTGGTGCAGAAGGTACAGATTCCTCCTGGGCCTCCACCGTGAGCCTCGCTTTGTTAATTAGCATATCGTTTATCACAGGCTGGTCCAACTTGCACTTCAGAGACTCAAGATCACTGAAGGTAAGCCAACATCACTTCAATTCCTCTGAGATGAGGTACAGCCTGGAAACCGAAGGGGTCGATCTCTGTCTCTTAAATAATTACATAAAAAGACTTTAAAATAACTAATTAAATCACTAGAAAATGCGATCCGTGGGTGAGGTATATACTTTAACGCTGTGAATCACGCATCTACGGTCCAGTATTTTGCATAGTGAAGGGGGTGTTTTATGATGATTACACTGAACACCTCAAGCCAGAAGAAAAGAACAAGCGCAGGTCACTCACCCATTTCCGGTGCAGCTCGTTTCGCTTCCTCCGCCACGCTGTCCGCCTGACTGGTGGCGACAACTTCGCTCCCTGACCCTTGTTGTTGGCCTGGTGGCCGGGCAAAGAAAATTAGAGAATTTATTGGCGCTGACATTCCTTGGAATGATAGCATTGGTTTCTATACACCTGGCCTACTGTCTGTTTCTATCTTCATGTCCATCCTCAAACTAAGCGTGTACTCCAAGCTTTTGTAGCCTCACTGACCCCAAATCAATCACCCACTTTCAAGAACTGCTTATCCTATTAAAATCACAGTGATCCAGAGCCAGCCCCAGGAGGTGTGGCATGGAAGTCCAGGTCATTTGTTCAAGAATTTGCACGATAACTGAGCATTAAACTGCAAACTCTAAAGTGTTATAACTTAATCTGCATGTCTTTGATACTGGAATCTGGAGCACCAAGAGGAAGCCAATAGAATCACTAGGAAGACCTGCATCAACTTATTTATATAGCTATTATACACCACAAATATGATTTATACTTGTTCCAATAAAATGCAAATTCATTGCTCCATATGGGAAACAAGCCTTTGTATTTGAACCAGGATTGATTGATCGCTTTATAAAAAATTAACTAGCAGCAATGCTCTGAATTTGGTTATTTTTAGTATATGCTCTATGTGGTCCAGCACAGAGGTGAACTCAAACCATGTATTGGGGTAAGGAGGTACTCCTGCTGGGCCGACAGATGGCTTTGGAGCAGAAACAAGGAAGCGCAAGTGTACACAGAGAAGTCCCATGCTTTTGTGGGACTGTACCATCTTCCTGGGCTTGGTAGCAGTAGACCGGCTAGTTTAAGATGCTTAAAATAGCACAAATCGTTGTTATCCACAGCCAGGTTTGGGGGCTGAAGGGGCAGTGATTTGCACAGATTGGCCACAAATATACTACGGTCTAGCATACTGGCCCATCTATCTTTCTCATTAATTTTGCATGCCTACTGTAAATGGAGCATGAGGCTAAGTCTTAGCATGACAGTCAGAGCTACAAAAGGTGAGTGGGGTGGAGAGAGTGAGAGAACATACAGGTGAGGCTACCTACCGTTCTCTCCATGCCCGATTGTCCCGTTACTCTGTAAAAGTGCAGAGAGGGAGAGACCAATTACCAGACTGGGCTTAAGAGGAAATGAGGCGTTTCTGATCGCAGCGGAAGGGCTGAAGCAAGCAATTAACCTCACCTGAGTAGATTCTGTTTCGGTTCCTGGACCTTCCGTAAACATGCTTTGGTCTGCTGGGATTCCTGACCCACAGGTACTGGGTGAGTCTGGTAGAGGGGGGGGGCAGGAGAACATCAGAGAGAGAATGACCAAAGTGATATCTAAAGACGTTCATGCCATTGAAAGGCCATGTCAACACTGCTGACGACATAAGACAGACGGACACAATGGAGCAAGTCACAGACTAGGGAGCTGAGAGCTGGACAGGTTCCATTCGCATTTCACAAGCTTACCTCCTGTCCTCCACAAGTGAACTGCAAGAAGGTCAAGGAAGCATTAAGTAATGAAGCTAATCAGAACCGCCGGAGCCCTTCCACGACAAAACAAAGAGGCCACATAGAAGTCGGGAGTGGAGTTCTAGACAGCAGCCCCCTGCCGGCACGCAACGGTAAGTCAAAGCTTTGATGTGTCTGCAGCCTTTCGGATCAGTCCTACCAGAAACAATAGCGAGATGACTGCTGACACACCATTCCACATGCTTCACTGCTAGCAGGTCCCTCACATTGCAACACATTCTAACCCGGATGCACCATACTCTTCTCATGCAATGACACTGTGCTTTTTTTTTCCCCTACACAATCAAATGCACAGGTGTCAGTCAGTAAGCAGTAATTCAAAAAGGAGAACATCTCTCAGAGTACAAAGCTAAACAACACAAGCAAAACAAGATCAATCGTGAGCCAGACATCAAACCCCTGGTGCATTTCAAAAAACAAATGCAAACGATCTGATCTGCTGGTGATTTTCAAAAACCAACCAGGACCCAAGCTTCATGCAGAGACTATATTTGTTCTACCCTTTCTTCAGCCGAGTTTCACATCCGGGGGGAGTCCTGCCACAGGTAATGTCGGCCAAAGAAGTACATGCGGGAAAACCAATCCAGGCCACGGTCTGCGAAGGCATTTCTGGCTCCCCCTAATGACAAAGGAGAGTACTACGCACAGAACAAACCTGCTGCCACACAGATGGATTCAAGGGGTTTCTTGGTCTGGGGCAAGGGAAGTCGGCACTTGCACCGCAATCTGAATCGGACAAGAGCAGGCATTACTGACAAGGCAGTAACAAATTACCAGTAACCGGCAGCCAATCCACACGAGGGGTAGCCCCAAGTGAAGCCCAGCATGGAAACCAAGCAGCTGAAGACGTTAAGGGGACTCTCACAGTGAATCACTACAGCGTCTGCACTTGAGCAAGGAGGAAGAGGTGCAGCGGAGTTAGTGAGAGAGCAGACCAGTGCTGACACGCAAGGCGGTACCTCACAGCAGGGTGTGCCCCCCCCCCCGATACAGTTTCACCGGTCCTTGCCTCACTCATAAGCGGCCCCTCCAAACAGGCATGCAGCGTCCCGTTCGTGCAGAAACATGGCACCTTGCCCATGCCAGTCCAGTCTCCCAGCTCCCAGAAACACATGCAAGTGACGTGACAGGTGACATGCTGGACCAGATGCAGGCGACGAGCTCAGTGACTTCCACCCAATAAACCAACAAGGTGCATTGTGTCACAGCCGACCCAGCAAGAAAACAGGTTTGTGACATTTATAACAAAATATGTATTAACTGTGACACCGACTGCATTTTGCGCATGGGATAAAGCAGTAGGACGCTTTATAGAGCTTTCAAATGTACTTTTATCTTTCCTGGTCACATTTTGTTGCTAAATGCTTTTGATGTAACATCTGTTAAGCAAAAAAAAAAAACACTGCTGTAGGTAATCCAAAAGTCTATTCCCTGTGTGTGTGCGTGTGTGCATGCAAGCCAGATTACAAACTATTCAGCAGCAGCTTGCATAGTACTTCCCCCTCTGGTGACTTCTGACCTTCGTAAGAGCACAGCCCATACAGCCACCCACAGCTTCCAAACAGCCCACCCACAATCGCACAGCTCCACGGAAGACCAACGTACTGGCTGTCATCCACAAGGCTGAGCTCTGCCCCTGGCTAGATGCCGAGGGCCCCACCGGGGCGGCCCGTGCATCTGGGGGATCTGTTTCTAGTCCGTCGGCCGCGTCCTCAGAGTCCGAGTTGTCCGAGTGTAGGGGGTTGGTGAAACTGAGCGCCACCGTGTGGCTGGGAGCCTCGGGCCGATCGCAGGGAGAGGGCCGTTTCTCGGCAGAGGGAGGGTCGACCTCCCCGACGAGGAGCTGTACGGTTTGGACCGGGGCGCCGGCAGTACAGGGCTGGCGGTCCAGGGAGCAGCTGCGGTGGGTCTTGCCCTTGAAGGCATGACCGCGCTGGAGCCGGGTGCTGCCCTCAAAGCTCCGTGGGCCTTCCTGCAGTGGTACCCGCTGGATCTCGATGCTCAGCTTGCGGTCCAGACGCCTCTCCGGACCCTCCGTGGGGGCGGGGACAGGAACGGGAGCGGGAGAAGGGGCGGGGGCTGCAGTAGGCGAGGGGCCAGCGGCAGGAGAGGGGGTAGAGCCAGGAGAGGTGGCAGGGCCAGGAGAGGGGAGGAGGACAGGGGCAGGGGAGGGGGCGAGGGCAGGTAGTGAAGCAGGGGCAGGGGGGGCTTCGTGGCTCTCGCCAGGCCCCACCGCCTGTTCAGACACCAGCATGTGCAGGATGGGTTTGGGGTGGTAGCGATCATTGTCCTGCCGTACATCGGTGACTGTGGGGAAGGCAGACGGGGGCGAGGGTAAGAGAATGGGCGGCACTGGCCGTGGCTTCGGCGGCTGCAGTATCTCCTCCCTGATGTCCCCCTCCTCCGGACAGACACTGCAGCACAGAGACAGATAGCCTCATTTCCTGTCCAACAGCGAAACTCTCTCCACACACGACTGAAACTGCAGTATCTCAGATGAAACTATGACCACGGACCACTATTAGCAAAAAAAAAACCTCAAGTAGAAGCTCAAGTAGTGTTACTCTGTGCCCACGTGTGTAACAGCAGAGTGTAGTGTCACACTGGCTGTAAGGCGTGTAGTGCTGTGTACAAGTCAGTTTATTACTTAATGTCCAGCTGTCAATGTTAAAGATTATTTTATTATAAGTTTATTCCATTAATAAGCTAATCAATATATGTTAATTTTTGTTATACGTTTAACTTACAATGGACAATTATTAAAAATTGATCTTTTATGTAAGTTTTACCTATTGTATCTTTTTGTCTTTATATTTGCATTTTCCTAGTAATGTATTCCACTTGTATTGTACTCACTTACCAATCTACCACTTACTGTTTGACCACCTCAACAGCAGTCACAGAGATAGCAGAGATCAAATTGAATACCATCCCGAACTGTACATGAGTGAACTTTTAAAAGTACTGCGTAGCAACCTACTTATCGAGGTAGTATGTAAACATACAAACATAAGATTCACAAGCCAGTGTTCTTATTTATGTGGTATTTAAGTGCATGGGCCCAAGAAAAAAAGAAAAACAAAATTAAAAGCAATAAAACACTAATGAGGAAAATATACGAAGTATTTTTATTTTTAGTATTTAAAAACTAAGAAAAATGTGTGCAGTATTAAAATTGATAAAAATCATTGCATCATCCAAGACTTTTGTACCTGAACAGTGCATCCAGTATTGTAGAGCCACTGTATAGTATTTGGTACAGTACTCCATTATAGGTAATAAGAATTATGTATGAGCTTAACATCTTTGTGTGCATTCTGTATGTTATCAAATGTTTTTACTGTTGCTATTATGTTACAAAAGATGACAGTATTGTGTATATGCTGTACATACTACTATGTATAGTACTGTACTGTATGTATTTATGGTCATATATGTGGGTTCATCTAATGGCCTGGTCTGGACCACATGTGGGTGTATTATATTGTATTTCTTATGCCCCGACACAACAATTTTCCATGGGATAAATAAAGTTGTATTATATCTTACAAAAAAACTTTAATAAAAGTAATATACCAGAAATTACCAGCAGGTGGTAGCCTGCACTCCACATATACTGCCATGTTGCACAGCAGACAGGAGTCAGTGTACTGCAGGCAAAGAAATCTGCCAGGCCTCCTTTGCCTCTCCTTTGAGGCAGCTCTCTCTCTTCACGCTGCCAAGCGTGAGGGACTCGGCGACCGCAGCATCATGCAGTGTTGGCGGCCAGCGGGAACCCCCCCCCCCCCCCGTGGAACAGAGATACATGCCTCCCACACTAAACCGCAGCTCCGGCACAGTGAGAGCCAACGTGCCGTGTGTCGGCCATGCACAGACATCTCCGTAGCCTGGCAGGAGTGCCATGACTCCAGAATCCAGGCTGGGGTATCTCTGTACCAAATGGGGGAGATTATTGCACGGTGTTAGACCGGGGCCAAGGGAGAAGGGGGTGGAGGGCGAGGCAGCCAGTGCCTCCACTGAGTCACAGGAGGATGGTGGCAATGGAGAACAGCCACCCCCCCGCTCCACACGCACTGTGAGCAGAACTCTGGTTCATTACAGCTGTTGCCGTGGAGCCAGATGCCCTTGTGAATCCTGCCCAGCAGCCCAGGTGAGATGTCTGAACGCTAGTCATGTGATCTCCAAGCACGGCAACCTGTGGGCTATTCTAGTCATACGTTTTACATTGCGGCCTGATCAGCGGCTTGCCAACATGCCAATGGGGTGCCGACACAGCGCGACACCTGCCGGGGGCTGGGCCACAAAAGGCAGTTATTTTTAAAATGTTTTCTCAAACAAGCTTATGTTTAGAAAACAGGTACAACCGGCACCTAGATGGCTAAACAAGCAACGTGTGTTGCGATGTCTTAGCAGTTAGCTGAGGTTGAAAGTCACTCCTCGCAGGTTTGGTCACAAACTCCAGGGGGCCCCCCATGACCCACGAGAGGCGTGGCGGGTGGCCGTATTGCACACGGCGGTGGAGAGGGTAACACTAGAAAATTCAATGAAACATCCAGGAACCACTAGCCTTGGGGTATGTGGAACGCCCACAGCTTCACTGTTGAGTCACATGACCTTGACGCAGCCAATCACAGCAGGAGGAAGCCACAGTAGGTCAGGTGATTGTGTTGGTGTGTGCTTGGGGGAGGGTAGCAAGCCAAACAGGGCCCACGCCTTTATTCCGACTCACCTGCGGACTCGTGGCGGTTTCGGTGGGGGGCATTCCACGTTCTCCTCATCCGAGCTCCCTCCCTGCCCCCCCAGACTGTCTCCATCCTGAGACAGGAGGGGAGAGAAGCACAGCGTCATCGCTGATTTCCAGCAGAGTGTCAGCGATAAACTCTGATATACCATGTGAGCCTCACTGACGTATCAGCAGAACATCGCGGTTATTTCAGCGGCATATGAGTAACAGTCTGCTACAGGGTGACTGGTGGTTTTCGTACCATAACTGTCCATCATAGACACTTCAGTAACCCGGAATATAGCTTGTATATTTTAGAGTACATGATACTCTAAAATGAATCAAGACTGAATCGCGTCTTACACAACTAATACTGCAGACACAGCGACGAGCACCCTGGCCTTCTCCCTCCTAGATGGCCCACACCACCCTGCACGTCCCTCAGCTTCCCAAACAGGGCCTTTCGGCTGGATGCCAGCCGTGAGTTACCTCGCCTTCTTTTTTTTTGGCTAGTAAAACTCTCTCCTGCTTCTCGTCGTGAAGGACATCCTGCATTTCTCCAGCACAGAAATGGATTCCACACTTGTGGATCGGGGGTCAAGGTGAAAGATCCCCCCCGCCCCACCCCAAGCCCAAAGAGAGAGCGCATCGAGAACCGTATAGGGGATCAGGGTCACAAACAGGTCAGGAGCAGTGGGTAGGAGCACGGAAGCAGCCTCCACCCAGACGCAGCACGGTGCGGTTATGTTAGCGCTGCTGGAAGTGTAACATCGCCGGCTCACCATGCGCTCAGAGATGCGGCAGAGAGGGGGGCCCTCCAGCTGCAGCAGCTGCTGCTGGAAGAGCTGAGCGATGGCCCTGTGGACGAGCTCGTACTGTTCCTGTTTGGGAGACATGGCGAGAGGAGTGAGTGTTTAGGAGGGGGCTAGAGCATCGCTTTAACAATAGTCATTACGACCTGCATGCGGTAACAATGCAACGGCGCTACGACACTGTCCATCCATCCGGGTTTCATATCTGCTCACCTGGTACAGAACAGCCCCTTCCAGGAAGCACAGAGCACAAGGCACAAGCCCAGTCACTGTGTGAAGGACTCCGAAATACAACGAGACCCACAATCCAGACCCAAGCGACCAGCTCATTTCCATCACTCGGGGGATCAGCTCCCCCAGACGCAGTGG
>JAABNX020000001.1:11336233-11346366 GCA_015163995.2 Mormyrus lacerda
GGGGCGTTTGGGGTTGCATTGTCTCGGCTTCAGCTCGAAAGGTGACCGCTGCAGGTGCGCCGGTGGCCGTTGAGCGTGATGCGCCTGGTTCATCACACACATCCGCGCAGCTCAGTCAGACGCAGACGGCGAGATTGTCATCTAATAATGACGACAAGTGTCAGCATCGTCACTTTCGGTCACATTGGAGTGACACGGACCAGAACATCAGAAACTAACAGACCTGTTGGGGGGTTGTTAGTTTGTGCGTAGGACTAACACACATACACACTCGCCTGCCTGCCCGCCCGCCCCTTGGTCACACAGCCATGCTGGGCTGCATACTTTAAGTGGACTGGCAACCAGTGTGAATTACCACAGCTCACCATTGCCTAGAGTCTAGTCTTACTCACCATGTTACTTCATCAAGCCGTGACAGAGTGACCCCAAAAGAGATCTTAGCGGTTTTTGATGCAAGAGTTCTCATGGTCTTGCAGTCGCAATCACTTGTGAATTTCTTCTAAAACGTCTTTTTTTTTTTCCATCCGCAAATAATCAGTGGCTTCGAGCAACCCTCTTCACTCTCTCTTTCACTCTCTCTCTCTCTCTCACATGCACACACACATAATCCTGGGTTCTGCCACACATCACAGCTGGACACTTGTGCCCAGACCTCTGCTCCCCAGCACAGAGGACCAGAGGGTGGACAAGAATTGGTCCCTAACGATACGGCTGAGGACAGGTGCAGTGAACAAAAGGGGCCTGGCAGAGCCAAAACACAGTCAGCAGCTGTTAAAACACGCACACACCGTTGTGTGGTAAGGTGCCCTAGATATTGGAAGAACAAATATTGCAAAGATTTAGAAACTTTCCTTAGTACCAGAAATTGCTTAAGTAGCCTATAAGCTGAAGACAGTCAGGCAATCTATGAAAACGGGTAATACGTTTAACTCATAATCTAAGTAAAACGCTAAAAAGTATATATTTTACAAAAAACTGACAGCTGAAGTGAACTTCCCCAGTGTCGACAGATCGCCGTGAAGGCCGTCCGCATGACAGCTGCACGGAGACCGCACCGTCGGTATGCCTTTGCGGTGCTCTGACATGTGACAAATGCTTATACCGCTTATCTTCCTGCATCCTGTTTTAGGTGGCATCCAGAAGCACACATGCCCCCCCCCCCGATTTCACGGGAGTACTGGATCTAATTATTAATTTTTTTTGCATGGGCGAGCTCCCGCATGATGCGGGAACAGGGCTGCCGAGACCCGACAAACTGCAGGAACTGACTGCAGACATGTTGCGTGTCTGTGGTTGTAGGCCATGGGGGGGGGTTTAGTGCTCCCAGGATGGGCCAAAGCTTCGGCCTAACACCGCATTACAGGTATGGCGTTATGAAAACGCCGTGTCGCAACTCTGTGGGCTCAGCAGAGCAGTTTCATCCGCGCAAGATGGAGCAAGACGGAGCAACAGGGTACAAGCCTGCACCAGTTAACCGGGTGACGGCGGCGGGGCAAGAAGCCCCTCCGCTACCCCACACCCCGGCTGGGACGTATCCCCCCCCCCTAGAAACCTGCTCCAGCGGGAAGAGAAACTAACACTGTCCCCTTTTATATCGAATCAAAGACTTGGCACTTGGATAAACAAAAACCACACGGGGAAGGGAAAATAACTGCGTAATACAAATGTGTTTAGTGGGCGCTTATTATAAATATCAAAAGGATGTCATACCGTCCTCACACACGAACAGAAAGGGACTGTTAAAAGCGGTCTATAAACTGTCAGACAACCAAGAATAGCCATCACAAAAATGGGTTCAAGTGATAACTTAAGCATCGAATTATTTTATACAATAACGGAAAGCAAATAACTATCCTGGTACATATTTGGCCATGCATTCAGTTAGAAATATAATTATATGCCCCGATGGTAAAGATGCATCAATATGCAGCCGTACCTTCCTTCACTCAGATCCTTCATTACAGCCTAATAAACCAGCCAAACTGCAGCTCCAGCAGCCCACCTCGACCCACCGCCGCCAACAGACAGCTGTCAGAGTTATCAGGCATCAGACGTACGTGTCAAAACTCATTTTCACAGCAGCTGCCCTGTCGGGGGGATAATTACCGAGCCGCATTCACCGGGCCGTCGCGGAATCCCCCAGCGGGGGGAGAGTTTGGGAAGCTGTAGCCTGCGATCGGGGTCTAAAGGGCGGCTTCGGGACACGGCGTGCCCAGGGAGCACCAGGGGGGGACACGGCTGCACGGAGTAGGGCAGCCTGCGCGGATTTACCACCTCACCCAGCAACTTGCACTTCAAAACAAAACGCTACAAAACAATGCCGACGGTCTGGGCCGCGGGGTGTAGATGCCGGGGTGGAATTAGAGGGCAGGCGCCGTATTTGACAGGGAGAAGATGGTGCGATCAGTGATCTGGGGGAGGTCGCATTGTTAGGCCGCTCGCAGCCTGACCAGACTGGGGAGACCCGAGGGAGCACGCAAGCCATGCCGCCCGCTTTGCCCGACGATGCCGCCGTGGAACGAAGCAAAGAACCACCCCTCGGTAGAAACAAAGCTGTCAAGTGGACTCCCCAGGCAACCTAATATCTCCTTTATTAGCCAGCAGCGCCTGTTTGTCGGCAATGTACAGCCCAGACGAACCCCCTCGGGTAATCGCTTAGTGCAAAGTCGGCTGTTTCGGGTGCAGTGCGCCCTTACCATGAAGTCACTGCCGAAGTTGTCCTCTCCCCGCTGGTCCCCGGCTTGCATGGCATGAACCCCCTGAATGAATTTCTTCAGGATAGTCACCTGATCCATCCTCGCGATCCAGTCACCTTCCCACGCGCAATCGGCCGCTTAATTAACAAGAAGTCGTGGAGCCACAGCGGCGTAAACACGATAAATAAATAAAGTTATTTTTCAATCCACGGAGAATCGCTTCCATGTGATTGTCTCCCTACATTCATATTTCCACGGATAGAGAAATAAGTCCAGGTAGGCTTCGTGTTATTTTTCTAATTCCTGTATATGATTAAATGGGGGAAAATAAATGCATTAATCATGCGGCCATTCCTCCCTGCCTCCCAGCTTCCACATTCTCAATAAACTCAGACGGCGAAGTGGTCGGACCGCCCAAAAGACGCTGCGAAACATGGCCACGCCTCACATTCAGACGCGCCAGACTATTGGATTACAGTTTTACTGTCCTGCGACGAGATTGGCCAATATGCTTTGTCGTTTGACACTCCTGTCCTTTTTTATAAAGCGGATGTGAATCCTCTTCTTGATGGTTAATTACTAAACCGGCGTTGTACAGTTCAGGCCCGTCATACTTATGATTCACTATTGAATAATTCAAACAATCGACTCATATATATATATATATATGAAATGTTTAAATTTAATATTTATGTTTTAATATTTTATCCCAAAACGTTTTATTTCATTCATTAATATTCACAAGCATCGTCTATGCAATTATGTAAAGAGTGCTTCACTGTGAGATTTATAGATATATTTTATAAATTGTTCAGTACTCATGTGTTTTGGTTTGTTCAACTTTCTTTGGTGAAAATACAACGGTAATTTATAGATCGACGTACCAAAGGCTAATATTTACTGTAGAAAAATCAATGTCAGTATACGTCATTTTACATTGCTCTGGAATTTAAAACAGATCCATGTTTCTCCGATTATAAGAACAAAGGGTGGCATGTAGTGTTTGAATCTGGTGGCTTGTAAGGAGCCAAAATGACATGCAAATTTCAGTGGTTTGTTTGGATTTCAAACTCCCAAGTGTACCAGTCTGTTATCTCTCTATGTGAGTCACCTGCAATGCAGTTAGATCAGCAAACGTGGACTGCATCACACACACACAGACACACACACACACAGACACACACACACACACACACACACATACACACACACACACACAGACACACACACACACAGACACACACACAAAGACACAGACACACACACACACAAAGACACACACATACACAGACACACACACAGACACAAAGACACACACACAGACACAAAGACACACACATACACACACACAGACACAAAGACACACACATATACACACACAGACACACATACACACACAGACACAAAGACACACACATACACAGACACACACACCCAAACACACACACACAGACACACACATACACAGACACACACACACACATACAGACACAAAGACACACACACACATACAGACACACACACAGACACACACACATACACAGACACACACACACTTCCTGCTCACATCTTTGCTTCCACTTCTAATTTTTTACAAACTCAGTGGAAGCAAGGATCCCTCCCTTGTCCTGGGTCAGTTTACCTCCCCACCCCCCCAGACTCTGCATGCTTTCATCCTCCCTCCCCCAGGGACTTCATTCTTATCTTGTAACTGCCCATTATTGTACAGCTGGCCTTCTCCTCTCTGTCCTCTCTGTCACCAAGCAGCAGTGGAGCACTTTCTCTCAGCATTTTTTCACGTCTCGTGGACCCCATGCACTTTACGCACCATTCACTCTTCTGTGAAGCCGTGTGACTGCCCCCCTCCCCTCACAGAAACACATTTTTGCTGTATGAGGTCAGGTGTGAACTTGAACAAAACTGAAACTGGTGTTTCATTAGATGGCTGCCATAGGTGTAAGTTTTGTGTGAATATGGGGGGGGCGCTACACAGCCTCCCCCTCCCACATTATGTAATGCTCATAACAGTATCCTGGATTCAAAACCTATGCTCATGACAAGACTACATTTACGGCAATACTCAAGCAATAGAGAGCCATATTATAACTATTGTATAGCTATTAGAGAGATATGGAGTATTGTAGCCTTATTAAATGTCTGTGCATAATTCTATCTGTAGCGTTAAATAGGATTAAAGACATTCAGAAAATAATCCTGGCTGGTTTAGAGGTCAAGAAGTTATTTTTTTAAAACACACTGAACATTTATCAGAAATGAGGAACCAATTAAACCATCAGTTATCTAGGTATTATCAAGGCATGCCTTAACTCCAACACGTGGATATATTAAATATGTGAAGGAATGTTATCATGTGACTAAGACACACCCATATTGCCTACAGGTGATGCAGCAGCACCCTTCCAGCTCCCAGTTATCTATCATCTTGCGATTGTAGCCTGGCGTGGGGTAGTTTTGTTTACCTGATGCAATTTAGGCTGGGCGTTGCTTCCAGTCATCAATAAACAGGCCAGGGTGTGTCATTAAAAGCATGGCACAGTGAAAAAGGAAATGGACTTGCACAGAGGATCATGGGATCACCCAACCAGAACGTCGCAGGTTTAAATCTCAGCAATGACACCTCTGGTGTTTCTATGTGGAAGGTACTTTGCTTTAACTGCTATGGAGAATCTCCTGCTGTAGAAAAACATTAGTTGTAAAACAATTAGTTATGCAGGATCCCCCTTTAAAACATTGTCTCCTAAGCAAAATATGTAGCCTGATTTAAACTCATGAGTTTTTTTTTGTTTTCTTATTTATTTAGTTGCCAGTAGGAAATTATATTCTTTCAAGGCTAAATTCGGCATCATTTTAATTAGGCATTATTCACTCTGCCAGTCCCTGTTTTAGGAGTCTCATCCTTCATCCCCAAAAGCACATCCTCTGCAATTCACCCTCACACCCACCTACCAGCACACTATAAATAAAAGGAAGGCCAGTCCCCCTGTCTTTCCCACACACTCGTTCGTACGCTGCGGCATTTTCATGACAGCAGGCAGGCAGAATCCGGCCAGCCTTGGAGGTACTGGGCGGGTCCTGACAATGTTTGCGAGGGTGGTCTGCGGGGAGCACGCCGATCGCTACCAGTAGAGGTAAATTGTCCCGGTGCCCTGGGTGGTAAGTGTGCCCTGAGAAGGCTTGGCTGGGAAACAGAGGGGACCACCACTGTGGCACTTTATAGACCCCGCATGTGAGCATTTCCTACACCTTGGGATTTCCATTGTGGAAATACCTCTGTACATATTTACTGTTCCGAAAGACTTTTTTTCTGTCAGTAAAGGTAACTCTAAAAATGAACGTCATGCACATCCATCCATTCATCCAAGGCACACACATATTTACGTGCTATGGATATTCAAGCAGCAGAAGAAGAACATGCAAACTCCACACACACACACACACACACACACAGGTTTGTAATTGTATCTTTGTGGGGACTCCCCATTCATTTCTATGGGGAAAACTCCAATCCCAACATGACGACCTTAACCCCCACCCAGCCCTAACCATAACCATAAGTAACCAGACAAAATATGACACTTTTGGCATTTGTAGTTTTTTGATTGCATTCACAGAAAAATTATCCTCATAACGTTATAAAAACTGGTTTGTATTACATTATGGGGGGCATATGCTCCCCACAAAGTAATATAAACCTAATACACACACACACTCAACAAGGGTTTACGAGCTTCTTTAACTGCACATAGCGTATAACAAAAAACAACCGTCATCGCCAGTCTCCCCAGCTGGTCAGTCATACATTACTGGAGCACTCTGTCGTTGTAAGTATTCTGTCTTAGTTACTGAGGCACATGCACATTCCGGAGCTCCAGGGACCACAGGTGTCTAAAGTAGATGAAAGAGTGTGAAGGTATCTGGCCGCTGGGAAGAGGAGGTACAGATCTTTCAGATTTCAGAATTGATATTAATGTGTAAAGAGAGGGCTTGGGGGATTTCTCCAAAAACATATTCGCTCTCAAATCCTTGCACATGCTCTCCTATCCATCTTTAGATTCACATACTTGGTCGAGAGCTTGTGTGCATATAGTAACAGATGCCCAAAATGGGCTCAGTGTGTAGCTCATTGGGCTGGGTTTTTGCAGCTGTCAATAGAAGGTTGCAGGTTCAAATCCCTGGGTTATTGGAGTGACATCAGCATTCAACCACTGCGCAAGGCCCTTAAACCCCAGCTGAGACAGTGTCCTAAACTAATATTGCATGTCTCCTAAACAAATGTAATAAATGCACATGCATGTCACAGCAGGCCTTCCTAGGATGCTTGGTTACATCTGAGTATTTAAAGTTATGTCTGGACTGCTGGTAACTTCTCTACCACTGCAAAACTGCTCAATGGATGCTTCAAAATCACAAAAAGTAGGAACGACCACCCCCCCCCACTCATGCTACATAGTAATAAAACAGGGACACCACTGAGTCATTAAATACAGTTCACTAGCGATGAGCCACTTGGGCAGCTCAACGTAAACAGTCATGAAATCGCATATTTGACATGCTGATGTTAATATAATTAACAGCACACAAGAGACTGTTTGTCTGAGTGCACAGTGAGAGCGGGGCTGAAAATGGCCTTTCTACTTTACCACAGTAGCAGAGAATGGAAGAACTTGCACGCATCCTTTTTTTACACATCTATTGCCTTTTCACCAACATTTTTATCATTGACAATTCAATTCGATCGAAATGCTCCTGTTGTATAAGCTTAAAAAAAAAGTATTACTATCAAAAGCAGATAATTTGTTGCCTCGCACTATTTTACGGGTTAACATCATTGCTCATGAAGTGAGAGTGTTTGTTTGCATGTGACAGTGGGTGGCACGCATGAACGCACAAATGAGCACGCGTACGTGCAAAAGCGTGGTTTTTGGATACAAGAAGTTGCCTGAGAGTCACACAGACGAATGCGAGAAGCTCAGCTCAGCAGCTGAGCTGAGGAATGTTTGCTGACAAGCCCCAACAACCTACCCTCCACCCCCCCCCTTCCCCAAAGAGGCTGGGTTATGAAACACTCTGTACATGGTGTCACTCCCAGGGCATTCTGGGAAAATGCTTTACACGAGCACGAATATGGCTCTCACCCACTCACTTAAGACCGGCCCCCAAAAGGTCTTAGCTTAACTTAGTGACGGCTCGCTGACACACTTTGGCAAACACCAAACTCTTTGTTTTATGGTGCCGACATGACAGAGATTCGCATATGCAAGAGATAGCCGCACATTTCCAACATCATTCTTCCAATGGTGTCTCTAATGTCTCTCTAGGCTGCACCCCTGCCCCTTCCCCCCAGGCCAGAGGAGGCCCTGACATAAGTACAGCCATAAGTCACTGTGGTCCTGTCACGGGCACCATGGAGACGGCATGGTGTCAAGCAAGAGAAACCCAAGACGGCAGCTAGATGTGACTGGAGAGCCCTAATCACTAAGGTAGGCGTCCTCTCTCTTTCATTCACCACAAGTGCACAGCATTGTCCCCTTGTGCTTCCTGTTGGCCGTGGGTTAGACTCTTGGCTGGGGCCGAGCAGCGATCCACATGCCAGAGGCGGCACGTTCAGCTGATAAGACAAGAACTCGCCTCCAAAATACCGTCCAATCAGCGCTCACCCTGCTCAGCACAGTCATGCGACTGAGACGCATAAAGGCAGAGCCGTACTCTTCAACTCATTATTTCGGTTTACAAAGAAAGAGGAAAAGGTCTGATCGCTAACCCTCAGAAAACAAAGCCAGGGGAATTGTAGCTAATTGATCACTCTGCCAATGAATGCCTGAAAGGCCACGTTATCTGTGCCACACATTTCATACATGCAGGTAATTCAGAGTGCTTTACATCCACATGATAAAATATAAATCCATTTAAATTCACAATTTAAACATTAAAGAAAAAGCCTATTAATCGAGAAACTCTAAAGACATTTTAAAATAGCACAAATAACAGAAGAAAAGGAAAATGACAGAATATTTGAAAAAGTGAAGTCAGTACTAAATGTATGAAATTAATCAAAGAAACTACAGATTAAAAGAAAGCAAGTGGATTTAGACTAAAAATTGGATGCAGTCTGCCACACCCAATATTTCCAGGGAATTCCATTTCCAGGGAACATAGTAACAGAAATCTGCCCAACACTGTCTGGAATTAACTCTACCTACCTGTAGCTGACACATCGCTACTGATCTAAGAAGTCAATCTGGTTCATGGTCTGCAAGCGTATCAGAGATGCATTTTGGTCTCATAAATAGGAAGAAGCACTTTAAAACCGATCCTATAGCTAACTGGAAACCAGCATAAGAGAATGGGGGTGATGTGCTCGTCCGTCTTGGTCTTGGTGAACAGCTCAGCAGCTGGGAAGGCCAGTAAAGAGAGTATTACAATAGTCTTGAAGTGACGAAGGCATGGATGAGCTTCTCTAAGTCTTTTTTGAATACAACATATCTGATTTTTACTTGATGATACGGTGACCTTAATTAAAACTAGCATGGGATTTTTGCAAATATTAACATGGAAATATCATGTTCGCCATCTACTGGTACTAATACTGTAATGCAACTTAAAGATTTAAAATATAATTCAGAGGTAAAGAGCTCTATGGCTGTTCCATCCATCCAGCTCTCCTGACCAGGGTCTTCGGGGGTCTGGAGCATATCCAAGCTGACATGGGGCTCAGAGAGGTATGGCATGCCAGACACCGTAGGGTACAAACACACACAAACAAAATCATTTTTTCATAACTTTACGGGGACTCTCCATTCATATCTATGGGCAAACCCCTAATCCTGACCATGACAACCTTAAACCCTACCCAGCCATAACCTTAACTGTAAGTAACAAAACAAAATGCAGGACTTTGGGTATTTTTGTTTTTTTGATTGCAGTCACAGATTTCTTTTTCTTGTAGGAACCAAAAAAATGTCCCAATAGGTAAAAAATTACAGGGTTACATCACATTATGGGGAAATCTGCCACCCACAATGTAATAATTACAAAATCTCTCTCTATCTTTCTCTCTATCGCACTCTCTCTGTCACTCTCTCTCTCACTCTCTCTCTCACACTCACATGCAAACTGCAAATCCAGAAGGAACAGAAGTGGGATCCAAGCCCCTGCACTGGAATCCACAGCTCACATTAATGATGCCTCAGATAAGGAAAAAAAACTTGTTTTTATTTATTTTGACTATAAACAGACAATGAACAGGGACACTGTTTGGCATCTGGTGGAAATATTATACTTCCTCATGCTGGACTCCTTTTCCCGAGAGAGTAGTCAGAGAACCACAGTTACACATGAGGGGTGATTTAGAGCCCAGTCAGGGGCCACAGTTACACACGGCGGGTGATTTAGAGCCCAGTCAGGGGCCACAGTTAC
>JAABNX020000001.1:11376341-11388720 GCA_015163995.2 Mormyrus lacerda
ACACACACACACACACACACAGAGTCATGAATTAGGACCGTGAGAGGAAACTGCAGTACCCAGAGGAGACCTAAGTAAATACAGTGAGAAAAAGCACACTTACAGTCAGGGAGTTTTAATGTGTAATTAAAGAACACGTTTTCAGTAAAGACTGACATTACATCATCTGAAATGACAAAAATATTATGCAGATATTTTTTTGCAATGGATGCTCAGTCCCCAGGAAGCATGTTCAATGAAGCCATGTAGGGACTGCAGTGTTACAGGGACGTTTAAATGAATTTGTCTCATTGTTAAGCAGTAGTGAGATATTTGTTCCTGTTCTGGTGGCATGTTAATACCCCACTGTTAGGATGACGGCAGCTATAGCACAGCGGCTGTGTTTAAAACTAATGCCATTATCACATCATCCCTTATGACGCATGCCGTTACGGTGAAACCTACCCTTCACTTTGCTGTAACCTTCAGCTTATGTCGTTCCATAACACACTTTTACTGTTACCATTAATTACTCCTACTGTTTGAGTGAAACTCCATCTACTGCTGCAATTATGCCGGTAAGGATTACAGACCCAAGGGAGGTGGCTGCAGGGCTGAGCCTTGATACAAACAAACTTACTTTCACTAAACCATACTATGGGCAGATGGAAAACATGCCTGTGAGTTTGCATCTGTAATCCAGCAGGGACCAGACAAGTGTGCTCCAGCTCAGGGGTCTGCAGAGTGGTCTTGGTCAGGGTTATTTTTTGCAATCTCCCACACCTATATTGAACAGATAAGCAGGCATGGAAAATTCTAATTCTACTATTCTTCTACTCATGTTCCACTCATGAATCACGACTCGGGACCGTCTTGGAGATGATGCACTGTAGGAAACCATCAAGGACACCAAGTCTGTAGGAGGATTTCAGGCGTCCTGTAAATCCATTGCCGGGAAGGCAGGGATGCTAGGGAAGTCGGAAAACAAGGTAACCATGGAGACGATGCAGAAGTTGTGTATCGTGGAGTTTCTGGGCAGTTTGAGCAAACTGTTTTCACTTTTCCATTTTTACAGTTTGTGAGACTGGCACAGACACTAATCCATCTTGGTCAAATTCCTGTCCCATGACCTGGACATCAACTGATGACTCATAACACAAACAGCTCAGTTAGATCAAGTGTAACAGCAAAGTCTGGTATGAACATTTTGGATATCAATACGTTTTTCTGTATGCTATGGATGTTGAAGATGCTCACAGCATGTCAAGGTTTTGTTTGGATGACAGATGAAGATGATGGAAGGACAGTGTTACATGACATCACTCCAGGTCCTGCAGGCCTCTTCATCTCTCCTGCTTGGATTTCACTCCTGCTTCATAATTAGACTCAGTTAGGCTCTTGCCTGATTTACAACTAATATTGAAATGAGATAAACATGAGGCTGTAGGTTTTAAGAATTCCTTCCAAATTAAACAATAAAGATGTAGAAAAACAAAATCTAGCTCTAAATGATCATTATTAATTTACAGCTGTCAGAGGACTCTGTGACCACTGGCTATCTCATGGCTCCGGATCTGTCCAGCCATCCATGTTCCAGCTGCTTAGCCAATCCAGGGTCCTGTTCCTCCACTAGCAAATGGTATAAATATAAACCAGGTTATAAGCTGTTAGATGCAAACGATAAACAGTCCCAGGTGTGAATGGTAACCGTATGTAACCTGCTTCATTTTGCACCTGTAAATATCAGAACTGTGCACTAGTCACCACTGCACTTCCTTTGTGCCACTATTTTGTTTTATTGCACTGTCCTGCAATGCAGGACCAGCCTGTGGCATAGGCAATATAGGAAAATGCTAAGGGCGCCACAAACGGAGGAAGAAAAAAGTGTAACATTCCACTATTCTTAAAACTATTTGGTATTAATACAAAAATAACAAGCCCACATGAATTTACCTGCTTAACAAAGCCTATTAAGTGGTAGTAGCAGGACCGGTCGAAGTTATAGGTGACATAGGCGGCCGCCTAGGGCGCCGACTTCTTAGGGGACGGCGAGTTACCAACCCGATGCCTGGGACGGAGGGCGCCGGCGCTGACGCTCGCCTAGGGCGCCTCATCGGCTGGGACCATTGCTGCTGTAATGTTTGCACATTCATGCACTTTATGTCATTCTATGTAGCTTTGCAAGCCTGTGTTGTTTCATGTAGCGCCACAGTCTTGGAGTAACTGTTTTGTTTCACTGTGTACTGAACCAACTATATGGCTGAAACGGAAATGAAAAACCACTTGACTGGGGAAGACACAAAAATAAGGGAACCTCAAGGGATCAAAAACAAACTGAAAAAACAAGAAACTAAATACAATAAACCATAAAGTAACACAACTAGGGAACAAAGCAGCACAGGGAGCAGGACTAGGAAACCACGTAGAGAAACAAACATATAATAACATGAACAAGGACTGACTAACAAAAAGAGTGAGGGCAGGCATTTAAACACACAGGGAATCGGGCCAAACAAACGACAGGTATAAATCACAACCGAATCAACTAATTGATGAAGGTGCAGGAACATGAGCAACAGGTGGAATCAGTAACACTAAAAAGACGCAGAAACAGGGAAACAAAGCAAACACAGAAATTAGTAAACATAGCAAACACTAAGGGTTAACACTAGGAAATACTAGGACCATAATAACGCACAGAACAATTAAACACAGCAGAAGTGGGGTAAACCTAAAACAGGGAAACACTATAAATAATAAACAGTAGAGAAACAAAAAAAACATAAAATAATGGGTGAGGCTGGGTGAGAAAATACAGCCTCCAAGCTGCACACTCAATCCACTGAGCTACGCATCAGCCTAGGAAACAGGGAGACACACTAGGGCTGAAGGCTACAAGACAATGAGGGGGGAAGCTGGATGACCAGTGACACCTGCTGGTCAAATGGGAACAGGACACATAGGAGAGAGTCAGACAGACGCCGACCCTGACTCATATGGGCTCATCACCCGCTTCACAGAGAGCCAGCTGACATCAGGATGGTTTGAACTGTCTCCAGCACAGCGAGCTGGACTCCAGGATTGTGTCACATGGCAGGATTTATAACAAAAACAAAGAGCACCTGTGAGTTTTTGCCAGTTGCCATGAAATAAAACAGCTCTGTTTACGCCATGTTCCTTCTTTTACTCCTCACTGTAAACACAACTGTCTCCACACAGTTAATAGGCTCTTACAGCAAAGAGGACCTACCATCTCAAGGACCCACACACGTGTATGTTTTTGTGTGTGTGCTTGTGTGTGCATGTGCACGGTCTGCATGTTCTGAGCCAGTGTGACTTTCACTTGGGTGTCCCCGTTTCCTCCTGCTACCAAAGAACATGTTGTTAGGCAAGACGCCGTCTCTAAATTGCATCCTGTCCTGGTGTCTCCCACCCTGTGCTCTCTGGGACAGACCTTGAGCTCACCCTGATCCTGTACTGAATAAGCAGTTAGGGAGAAGATAGATTTAACATATAAAATGAGAGATACTGAATGGAAAAAATATCAGCATTGAAGCCAGCCTTAATAATGACTTCAGCAAGCTCCCGGGGACTCAGTAGACGTACATTATGGGATGGTTTCTTCATTCAGGCTTGGATGCCTGCCGGCTGAATTTCTTGCAGTGTGAAGGATCCAGCATGCATCTATGCATCGCCTAGACTGGGAGGTTTTGCTCTTCTTGAGCATCTCTGCATCTGCCTCAGCGGAGACACTGCAACAAAAAGAAATTCACAGATAACAACCGGTCTGGTCGTAGCACCAGGGAGGGGCTGCTGTGCGTGGAGAGTGGCTGAGAAGGTTACCAGCCTCAAGTCATGAAATTCACTGCCATCGTAGTAAAAACATTGTGCAAAAACATCCCCCCCCCAAGTAGCACCAGTTCTGTACCTTTCTCTCCGCTCTTTCTCTCCACTTGACAAAAAAAATGATGATGAGTGTGGAGCCTTGTCTCAGCAAGCACAGGACATAAGGAAGGGGGACACACTGACTGGGATAGCAGTTCATCGCTGGACTCGCACATCCATGCGCTATAGAAAAACTGGCTTTACCTGATAGAAATTATTCAGCACAAGGAAGTGAGGCAATGATACCACCCACTGTGCTGCCCATATAATAGACTGATATTGGACATATTTATATAAAGGGAATATGCTGTATGATTAAATGGTCGCCTAACAGTGAAACGTCTATTTTTATGATAATTAATAATATAATATTACAGCTGTATAGCTTTCGGGACCTTTGGAGTGTATATGTTCAGCTTCTAAGATGCAACCGTTTCCTTGTGACTGCAGTCAATCTGTCTGTGAGCTTTTGTCCCGCACGAGCAGACACTTCAGATCATTATAGTGGACGCCCCACTCTCACAGTCTCTTGGAGGGATTAGCAAGCAACAAGGGCAGAGCTGAATTTTTACGGAACAGAAGATGGATGCTAAAAATCCAGTACTGTAAACAATTTTCTAAGATGTGAGTGGTTCATCTTTTAAAATGTCTGGAAATCTTCTCAAGTATCCTGCAGAGAGCATCAATGTTTTTTATTTCCACTGAAAAATTCTTTTCATGCATTATACAGGTTTTTTTCACCTAAATGTTCTTTCCAAATGAATACTTTAAACAAAAATGGGAAAAGGGTAGGATTGTGAAGTTACTGGCTCCGTTCCTTTAAGAATCAGCTTGTCACCCCTCTCAGTATTCAGCTGCATAATGTATATGTACAGTCAGAGCCACAAAGGAAGCAAAACTTTGTTTTTGGGGTTTGATGTTGAAGCTATATTGGAAGACGGGAAAGATATTCCATAAGAACACAAGAAATTTACAATTGAGAGGAGGCCATTCATCTCATCGTCATGTTGGGGGAGAACTCAACTAATAGCTCAGAGTTGTTAAAATCTTATCTAGCTCTGATTTAAAGGAACCCAGCGTTTTAGCTTCTGCTACACTAGCAGAAAGACTATTCCATACTCTAACTACACGCTGTGTAAAGAAGTGCTTTCTCAAATCCAGTTTAAAATGTTCTCCTGCTAATTTCCACGTATCGCCTTCTATCAAGAATCGCATTCTTGAATTGAACTAATATTGAAGCAACTATTTGGTTGAACAGTATAAGAACATAAGAAATTTAAAGACATTTCTGCCAGGCTTGGTCATGCTCAAGGGTTCGTTATGACCATTTACGCAAACATGCTGTCAAAGATTAAATGCAGACTCTGTGGGAGATAAACCTCTCTAGAAGGGATTCCTAACTAATAGCAAAAAACGTGCTAAGGGTTTTTCTCTTAAGTACTGCCATAGCATCAATGTGTGTTTTCTGGGACCTGAACCACAACATGTCAAGGTTTTCTGGGTTATTTTCCTGGGCTCATTTGTCATGTAAATAAACTGCAGTTGTCAGCTCCTTCCGGAACCTTCAGTGGCAGTGAGCCTATGGAGTTTGTAGCAGACTGTCACCTAACAGAGTGAGTTGTGAGGGAGAGGATTTTGAAATGCATACCCTGCCAACATTTGTTTTTGTTGGTGCTTGACAGCTTCATCAAAACAGTAAAACTTCAGCAGTACCTCTGATTGGCTGCCGACTCTTTCTGGAAACTATATTTTTTGAAGACTCGATGCAGTTTATATAAGGCCTTCATCACAATATACAAAAAAATTTTCCAAAAGACTACATTTCTATGGAATCTATCCAGTGTACTCTGTTTTCTGCAAGTTTTTCCATACTTTCAGTTGACTTAACACAAAGTTAGAAAACTGTCCTATTGAAAAGAAAGATTTGTGCTTATATTTATTAGACCAGAATTATTTTACTTGCTAAATCCAGCATTTACAAAGCCACAATAAACAGCTGTGGTAAAACTTCCAGACCATTTACAACCTAAACAAACAGCACTCTTCAATAACAAGAAAAAAAAAACTCTCCTTACAGTATTCACAACACGTACACATAACTGATAGCTGCACTGAAGTCAAAACACAACTCCTCCATGCACGACTTGAAGCTGATGAAAACATAACAGGTATTTAAAGCACATTTTGGTGACTTCCCAGTTTTCCTGGAAATTGGGACAGTGGGAGCTTTGATTGGTGCTTTGCATTGTCTGCATCCAATCAGTGTGGGGCATGGCATGAGTAATGTAGTTGTATATTGGGGATCTTGGTCTGAAAGATTAGACCATTTGTTTGGAAGGAAAATTGAGGGCCCTTCTATATGCCTGAATGCTGCACAACATTTTAAATAGCTCCATTACATTTACCAATAAACACCTATATATTTAATGACCTGATACAATCAACATTGCCAAACTCTTTGTTGATCTTAAGCAGAAAGAATTCTTGCTTGGGTGAGTGTCTCTCTTTTTCCTACCAGAGAAGAAACACATATAGCAATTCCAGGGGATTCATACAGATGTTTGACATGTTTTCGATTGAGAGTATGCTAGGAGAATGTCACAAGCGTGCCAGCAGAAATGTGCATGGATGTATGTGGGTGGACCCCCAGGTAGGGGGGAGATGCTGTAACCTGAGATTACCTCCATGGGGTGCTGCAAATGGGGGAAAGTTAGGACAATTCCAAGGGCCCCTGAGTCCCATGAGGGCCCTAAAACTATTTGGAACAAAATTGGATTGTTCTGGGTTGGGGAAGGGGGCAATATAATATGTTTTGATAAGGTCCATAATCTCTAGCAGCACCCTGGATTACCTCTGACCACAGCAAGACTGGACCCTGGTCTTGTGTCTGTGAGAATATTTTTGAGGGAGCCCTTTCAAGTAACCACAAGACTTTGCTGGCTTGGCTCCAGAAAAATCTGGAAATAAGGCCAAGCCGCAACAGGAAAGCTGTAACCTGAACATCTTCTCAAAATTAGCGAAGCCTGCAGCCCATGGATAATATATGGAAGATTCATAATTTGACTGACATTCCAGCTCTGTGCAGACCTGCAACCACTGGGACAGATCTATTCATCTATTCTAATTCATTTATTTATTCTATTATTTATTTATTCTAATGCATTCAAGCTCAGTACCGATAAATTTAGACGTACACAGAATCTGACTAAGTACCTGTACACAAAGTATGTTTTTGCAGTCGTCTTGAGTATCTTAGAGTAAAATTATTACATCTAGTATTTCTGGTAGTCCTACCACCCCCCCAACCCCACCCCCAAATGGATGTTCGGCTTAATCAGTAACTGTAGGTGCATCTGTTTTTTTTTTTTATTCACAAAACTGGCAAGAGGAAACTGTAACAGAAATGAATCAGCTATGTTCGTACTGAGAAGGGGTAGGGATGGCATGTTGGCTCACTGGGTACAGCGGTGATGTTCATGACCATTCATACAGTGCTATACATTTGGGTGGGGCCTTCAGAGCCTGAATCAGCAATCACTACATGGTGGGGGGGGGGGGCTCTAAATTGCCCATACTGTGGTGCCTTTTGCTATCTGGAATAGTCACTCCTGCAACTCCGACCAGGATAAGTGGTTCAAAAATAGATTAACAGTGGTAAAGAAAACACACCAAATACAAACATCACCATTACCAGTAACTCTCATTATAGTTTTTCTTCTGTCCCCCCAAAGACTCCCAGAGGGCTTTCGATACCGGCATCGCACACTCGCCAGTCGGTTTTCCGGGGAGCGGCATTTTACACGCTGAACCCCGGAAGTCCGCATCCCAGCTCCGAGCCAGAAGCGTCCCTGACCCGTCGAGATCAAACCTACTGGTTTTCATACCCTGAATCCTCACCATGACCTAATGAAAGGCTCCTAACGTCTGCAGTTGCAGGGAGAGACATTGGGAACAGCTGTCTTTATTTTATTATGAAATCTGGAGGAATCTTGGGGTTAGAGTGGATAAATCATCTCTTTCTCTGACACTGGGTAATTTCACAGTTGGGTAATTTACTAATCTACATTTAGGGCATCTCCTTTTTTGTTGCTACTTTTTAAATGAACTGCCGTACTGACAATTTTGCAAAATCTGTAAAAGGGATCAGCTGAAACGGAACGAGCTAATAATCCCGCGTTAAACAGAAAATAAGCGTTATTGTAACACCCTTCGTCTGGGTGTAGTTAACCCGAGTCACCATTGAGGAAAGAGCGCAGCAGCCGGTGTGAGGCTCTGCGGCCAGGAGACGAAGGCATCATTAGCGCCGCAGTGGGTGGCGGCAGGAGGACATCATCATGTTCTAAACATAAAACATGCAGGAGGGGAGGAGGTGCTCGGTGCTGATCGCAGGCAGCCGAGCATAAGAAACGTTTCTCAAATACGCAGACACAAGAAAACAGCGTTAATATCATCAAGTTCCTCCACGACTTCATCCTAAACTGCGATAATTTTAATTTGATTTTTTCAGCAGATCGGATAAAATTCATTTAGAGGGATTTAAATCCATAGCATTGGAAGGTGCATGCTTTGCTGTGTATATCGCACATGTATACTGCATGTGTACAGCGTCCGTAAACATCCTACATAAACAGCAGCAAATCTTGATTTAGCTCGTATCCTTCTTCCCAAATTAAATCGATGCCCCAGGGTTTTGTGCAAATCCTCCGATTTTGAGGTCTGACAGTTTGTACAGCTAAACTGCGCTTACTTACACTTCATTCTACCTTCATTCTGTAAATATCGCTTACAAAATACATTTGATCAAAAGTCTGCAGAAAGTTCCACGAAATTAATGATCTTCTCGTTTTTGAAGCGCGGTCTTCCAGAACATCGTTTTCAAGCATTAAGTCCTTCAGTCTTAAGCTACTTCAGCTCTATAGCAAGGACGAGCTTAGTATTGCTGGCAGCCGTCCCAAGGCTTCAGTGCGAGTAGGACGCGTGTAACTCAAAACCAGCAGCTGCCTTGCCTCCAAGCTGGAGCAGTGAGCGGTGAAAGTACGTCCTCCAGGGTCCAGCTCCAGGCTGCCAGTGAGAGGAGAGCGATCGGCCGGACAGGAGTGCGCAGCTGGAGCGGATGCTTCTGCGGCAGCCTCACCCCGTGCTCAGGTAATATCACCCGAAACTGTCCGAAACTCCGGATGCTTACGATGTGTATGCAAGGCTGCCTCTCCCCCGTGCAAACTACAGGAGATGCCGTATTGCATGGGTGTAAGTGCTGAGATTTTCCATTTGGCGAATGCAGATGGTGTTTGAGTTTTTTTTAGAAGGGGTGAAAAAAGCGCGTTATTGTTTCTATGCAAGTAGGGAACATCTGTCGGGGACTCAGATATAAAGGCCCCGAACAGCATCCGAGATTATTAACGTATGTAAAATCTCTGGCAGAAGACATCAAAGACATTAAGCAAGGCGGCGTTAAAGGTTTTCATGTGAGGTAAAACAGCAGATGCATGCTAATTAAGGTTAAGACATGCGGTCAGTACTTCAAGCTGGACTGAAAATATCCTGCCGTGGCATACCTGTGTATTAAATAGTAAAGAAACACAAGAACTGAAACAACATTTATCTTTTGTTCTGTGTCTTTTCTGTTGTTCACAGTTTTTGAAGTGATTGGGGGGTGGGAACAAGTTGAGATTTGATAGATTGACTGATCCTGTCCAGCACTCTTTTTTGTAGACAGTCCAAATGTTTCCGATTAAGTAGAGAGGCTGTGGAAGTTTTCTTCTCTCTCTCTCTCCTCACTGAGTTTTACCGCTTGTATGGAGCTGTTCCAATCTAACAGTCTACACAGCTCGTCGGTCATGGGGGGCGGTCTCTGGCGTGCATCAACACTGTAGTACAGCTCTTGCATTTTGACTTGATGTCAGATCTCAGATGAGGTTATTTGCCATTTCCTGAGATCACGACGAGAATGTCCCTCTCTGCAAAGTCCAGCGCTGGAAGGTCTGTCTGACCTGCAGGGACCTAGATCTGCTGCAGCCCTGAATCCTCCACAGTATAACTTACTGTTACCGCAGTGCTGCCCCCTAAGCAGAGGTCTCTTACTACTGTACCCCTCCCCCCCCCACAGTAAATTATGAAGTTCATCCCTCCTGCAACCACTGTGGTCCGACCTCCTTCCTGTATGACGTGTTCCACTCGGCTTTCTGCAGCGTCCTGTAGACGCTGTCGGACCCTAGGAGTATGTTGCTGGCATGTCTACTGCTACTGACTGGGGCCAATGACCTCTTTGACTCACTTGAGCACTTATATTCACTGCAGGACCCTTATTGTATAGAACTGTCAGATAAGTGCATTTGATGGACCTGGGAACGCAGCACTAGGGCCTCTGGCTGCATGTGGTGTTTGAATGATGTAACACTGTCTATAAATGCAGCACTGGGTTGTTTTACCCCCCATAGAGATGAGATAATTCCATTGTGGGTCAGAGTGTTGTACAGTTGGATAGAGGTAGTTAAGGTTTAGTGGGGATGCAGGAAATCCTGAGTCAGCCTGGGAGAGTAATACACCCTCTGGCTGGGTCTGCAGTGACTGGGGACTTTGCTTGGCTGTTGTTTTTGGCTCTGCTGTTAATCACCATGATTATCTCCTTAGGGACTGAAGAACGATCTCCATCCCCATTCCACGTGCGTTCCTCTCCGTTAGAACAGCGGTCGTGGTCGAGGCCTACGTTCAGCACCAGCATGCGGGTGATCGCGGCTATCTTTGTCCTCCTGGCGATCAGCTCTGTTCAGTCCAGGAGGACAGGGCAGAGGGGTGGGCGGGGCCGAGGTCGTGGAAGGAACAGGATAGGGGCAATGAAGCGCTTCGTGTCAGAGTGCGTGGAGTATATGGAGTCCAGAGAGAAATATCTGGACTGCCAGGATCTGCAGCTGTCTATAGTCCCCATTGGCCGGTCCAGGGACACATTCCACCTGCTTCTGGCCAGAAACAGGATTCAGGTGCTGCGGGATAACGCCTTTGTACAGTGTCCGCACCTGAGGAGCCTGGATCTGCAGCAGAATGAGCTGACGTGGATTGAGAAGCAAGCCTTTGCTGGCCTTGCCCAGCTGACCACGCTGCTCCTCCAGCACAATGGCCTGCACACACTCTCTGAAGAAGTGCTCCTTCCCATGCCCCACCTGAAATTCCTGCGTCTCTATGACAACCCCTGGCATTGCAAGTGTTCACTCGACACCCTGGTCAGGACCTTGCAGGTACCCAGCAACCGTTACCTGGGAAACTATGCCAAGTGTGCCGAGCCCCCGAAGCTGAAGGGGGAGAAGCTGAAGAGGATCAGGCCGGAGCTGCTGTGCCCTCATTTGGAGGAGAACATCCTCCAAGAGCCTCAAGATGATAAAGTGAAGATAAAGCTTGATGCCGTAGATTCCTGCCACACTTACGCGTTCCCAACACCTCTGCTGGACTGTCAGGATCGAGGTAGGCATCTGTCCTCATAACTATTAACAACTTAAATTGTGGATGGTTGAAATCTAACAACTAATGCAAATCAGACCAAACTCTGTGTTCTTGGTGTTACAGATGTAATGCTGCCAATGTCAACACAGCAGAATGAATCATCAACACTCTGGCTGTAATGCTTTAACTGTAATTCATCTGTAGTTCATAATCAGTTTTAAGGTAAAGGAATGCTGTTGTTTTCCAGCAAGAGCCATGAAATCCCCCTTCTTCTCTTGTGCTGAGCATTGGAGTTCCCTAGTGCAAGATTATTCTGAATTTCCAATACAATATTTCCTTCTTATGAGGTAAAACCATTAAAGTCATACAGGCTGCTTAAAAAATCAGCTCACCAGCATTGGCCTAGACCCAGTGGAATAATGAGCTGTCTCCGAAAAGCCATTAGCGGAGTAGGATGTTCTGAAGATGCACAACTGTGCGAATGTCTTGAAATATCCCTTCTCAGGATTGTTTTTTATCGACACGCCCCCTCCGAGAAACATCCACGCACAGCTGCACTGAGAGGGGTCAGTCGGTATTAACAGCCAGTGAACTATGACTCTCTCAACAAACGAGGAACTGTGTGACAGCATAGCTGTGCATGGGAGCCAGAATAATTCAGGTACAGATAGGAGGGCGTCTCGTCTTGTCCGGACCTTAGAAAGACATTGTCAGTGTGCTGCCATTCGTGCCCATGAAATCCAACACACCTTTACTCCAAGCAGCACTTCTAGCCAGAAATGAGGATTTTTCTTTGATCATTTCACAGCTTCACTTGGGTTCCAGACGTTGCCATTGCCTGAATCAGAGTGTTATTGATGCTTGTTATGAAAGTGAAAATGAGTGAAATTTACACATGTTGTAGCTTTACCCTCACCAGAAGATATCTGTACCTTTACACATAGAAGAATGTTTGAAATGATGGGGACCGTTGCAGAAGGGGAAGGTTTTCTACATAAGAAATTTACAAACAAGAGGAGGCCATTCAGCCCATCAGGCTCGTTTGGGGAGAACTTAACTAATAGCTCAGAGTTGTTAAAAT
>JAABNX020000001.1:11402856-11417040 GCA_015163995.2 Mormyrus lacerda
ACAGAGTAACTAAAGAGCTCTGTATAAGCCAGATAAGGCAGGCAGAATGTCAAAGAAGAGCATTAAACGCATGCGTAACATGACCGGCGCTCACCGGTTCTCACTCTCAGTGCTCTGGAACTGACTGTAGAGTGTACTGGTGCTGGGCCGACCAGCCACTGCCCCCGCAGAAGAGGTGGCGACACCACTCTGCCCGTCCAGGCCCAGGTTGATGGAGGAGCCCACAGCAGCCTCCTGCAGGTAAAGGCCCTGGGAGCGTCGCTGGTGGCTGAGGTTGGATGACATCAGCAGGGAGCTGGAGAATGAGGCCTGGGTGGAGACACACAGAAAGCAGAGTCTGCAAGCTTATCTACAAAGACTGCCATCTACAGGCTAGAAGGTATATGGTAGATTGATGTCATGCATATCATGTAAACTCCTGGTTGTCCAGCACAGGAATCTCACCCTGCCAATGCCCTTCGTCTCTGTCCGCTGGGTCGTCTTGATCTTGTCCCAGGTGTCCTTCCACTTGTCTGACACCAGGCCCAACTGTGCCTCCAGGCTTTGCAGCTCCTGGCGGAGACACGTGACCAAAGCTGACAGCACTGGCCAAAACAGCCGATGATGTTTTGCGACTGAGCATAACACAGCTATGTTCAGCTTGCAATGACCACTACTAATGACCATTTCAGCTCTGGTTGGTACTGTAGTTTATCTACTTTGCAGACTGAAAGCCTATGAAAAACTCAAGGAAAACTATAAACAGCCTCTCTCCAGGTTACGATGGGGTTACGTTCCAATAAACCTATCATAAGATGAAAATACTGTAAGGCGCCACACCGCAGTCCCGTGTATTTTTATGACACTCACTCTCACATTACAAAATAAAAGGTTGCAGCTCCTCAGTCAGTGTAATCAAACCCCAGACATGTGCTTTATGGGCCTTTCCACATGTTTTCTTAACCCAGTAACATCTGTAAGGATTATCGTATCGTTATCATATAAATAGCGCTATTTGCAAATGGAGGGGCGATCAGTGCTGCTTCCAGACTCATACACTCTAGTTCTTTTTATTCTACTTGCAAAGCTCAAAAAATACATTTCATTTCTTCCAATGTATATTTGAAAAGTATACCTTTCAAGGTTTCTGGGGGTGTATGAAAACTGCAAAGGTTTTTTTAAATGGTTTGGTGAGAGGGTTAAGGAAGGACACTTGTAGTCCTGATTTGAGCAGGGTGGCATGGGACAGGGAGAGACAGTCAGCAGGTGGGCTCTGACCTGGAAGAGCTTGGTTATGGCATCTGGCACCACCTTCATGTGGTTGTCATAGCAGGGCCAGACCACCTTGCGCTGGGACCGGGGTGCGGCACTGTCCGTCTTCTCTCCTTCCTCAGCAGGTTCTGGCTTCCCCTGCACCAACTCCCAGTCATAGGAGGGGCCCTCTGACAGGGTCTCCTCTGTGTAAAAGCTCCACACCTTCAGGTTGGAGATGTAGCTGTAGGGCTTCAGCACCTGGATATGGGAGGAAGGAGGGAGGGTGACGGTGAAAGATAGACAGTAACACCACTTGACCACCAGGGGGCAGCTGAAATACGCAGGGCTGACCGGTTTCAGGGGTTGAAAGCTGCTCGGCTGCTTAAGCTGACTCACCTCGCCGTCTTCAGGGGCATACATGTAGTTGAAAAAAATCGGCGTCTTTTTGTTGAGTCGCTCGATGTAATCCCACACTGACTTATAAACCTGCGGATTCTTCCTCTCACCCTTTTCTTCATACATCACACCTGTAGGGTGAGCAGGTCTCTGTTAGACCATGACGTCTGCTCCAGCACAGTACTCCAGCGCAGATGATACACTTACAGTACTCCTCCCTACCACAATATACTAATCAAGCTCAAACTGTCCTTTCCCCTGAGTGGTACTTTCTACCCAGCTGAAATAAAAAGACTTAAACTTCAACTTAACATATGCTTAGCTGCGATGCATAAATGCCCAATTTTTAAATAAACCCCCAAGGAATTTTAGGAAAATTAACCCCTTTGCAACTGGAATGACGTGAACACTCAATGGCCTCACCCAGCTCGATCCTCTCGTAGTCGGAGTCCAGCAGGAAAGTTCGGAAGCGGTTGGAAACATAATGGTAAGCCAGAAACTTCAGGTAGTACTGGCTGAACTCAAACTCCATAGGGAACTGCAAGTGAATCTGAGGAGGGGGGGGGGTGGCATATATAATGTTCAAATTATTTCTTGAATATGCAACGCAAAAAGGCACAATAGGCAATATAGGCTAATGGACAAATGCCATTTATAAGCTTTCAGTTCACTTGCTAAATTCTGAGAATAAAAATTCAGTAATTCCGCACAATATTTTCCAGCGTCTCATGAACAGAACGGCGATCATTTTGAAACCTTTAATTACGTACATTTGTTGAGTCCCTGAAGTAACACGCATGTGAATACAAACTATGAAATTCAATAAGTACAGTTTAAACCCAGATTAATATGTTACTTTTTCCAACATGGAAAGGAATTTAATTGGAAATAAAGAATAAAAGCCGTATATGTCATTGAATAGAAAATTCTACTTCTAGGAGAAAAGAGAGATAAGGGAGGTGGCTGCAGATAGCAGGATGGTGGCTCATCGTACTCGTAAGCCCCCCCCACCTGATGCACACAGTCCAGGAACTGCAGAAAGACGGGCGTGAAGCCGCTGCTTTGGCTGGCCAGCGTCTGGGCGCCGCGATGGCTGAAGCGGTGGCCAAATGACAGCCACTCCTTCTCTACCAGCAACCTGAAGCCATCGAAGGTGCGGTAGTACGGGTCCGACAGGAGCTGGACCAGCGAGACCACCTGTGGAGGGGGAATGGAAAGAGGCGTGAAAAGGGCATCTGAGAGCAGAGCATGTCGGCGCCCTCTACAGAAGCCAGTTGAAGGCAGAGGAGCTGCCACAACCAACGTACTACCAAATAAATGCTATAGAAAATGTGCAAGTTAGAGGCTAAGCACCAGACATTACCAAACCCGTCCAAGAAGAGCTTTGGAGTCCCTCAAAGAAGTAAATATCCAGAAAAAGCACAATAATAAAGGGCAATAATGTCTGGCTGAACTGCATCCCATTTGCAAACTGGCTATAAAACTGTTAAACAGTAGCATGACTTATGTGAAGGATGGACTGAGACTCAGAAGCGTGCCGGTCGTTTTGGGTTACCTGAGTGGTAATGTCCCAGCCGTCCTCCAAGCTAACCATAACCGAGGAGCCCAAGTCCAACAGTTCTACTACGAGCACAGACACCTGCAGGACCTTGTGAAGCTGGGTGGGGGGAGCACAAGGAACATATGTCATAATCCACTCAGATTCACAAACCATACGCATACAGGGACAGCAATGGAAGCATCACAAACAAAGAGTCACAAAAGAAATCAACGGAGAGTGGGTATTACCAGACACATCCACTCGGACTCTTCTAGACACCGGTAGAAGGTCATGTTGGGGTCGGTAGAGGTGGAGCTGGGCACGCAGGCCTTCATCAGTTTCCTGAAGCTGGTCTTCACTTGCCGCACGTCAAACACCTCGATGGGAACTACCTCCCATTGCTGGAAGGAGTCCTGCTTGGTGCCCTGTAGGTAGCACAATCTAGCTCAGCTTTGCAAGGTCTGCTTAGATCTCAGTCTGCTTGAGTGTTTCACATAGCGTGCCACAGGGTGGACATACCCGGGCCCTGAGACCCAAGACGGGTCGGCTCACCTTCAGCTGAGACTTGTCCCCGATGATGTAGAGGTAGGCTCTTTGCTGCCGCAGGAAGTGAGCGTCGGCTGGGCCTCCGTTGGCCTGGGGGGATTCCTTACTGGCCAGCCTGTTCCCCACGTCGGGGTTGAAGGTACTCAAACGGTTGCTGTTCCGAATGCTGCCCCACTTGCCTGTGGAGGGTGCATACATACAGGAGTTAAAGACCACACGATGCCAGTCTATACCCACGCTCTCGGCACAGACGAGCGGCACCCAAAGCAGTTTTTGGTGGTTCTCAGGCAGGATAGTGGACAAGGTCCTTCTGATGCTTTTCAAGAAGTAAGTTTACCCGATGTGTCTCTCATTGGCTGTGTTTAAACAGCTGACAGAGCTCAGTATTATCTGTAACTGTCCTTGAGGCTACATGAAGACAGCATACAATCAGCTGCTTATCAGCAGATTGTCGGAAGGACACATTGCCTAGTAACAAGTCACGGGGAAAGTCAACATCATCAGGTCTACAGATGTATTCTACAGAATTGCTTTCTTGAGTTGGGACTTTCACTTTCACTTTCCTGTTACCATGCATTTCTCTGTGGCATTCACTCCTCGTGACTGCCTCATTTAAACCTCACAGGACAGACACAGAAGACTCAGTCAAGGACTTGGTGCTTGAAATTGAAAATGACTGCTGTCCCCCCACACTGCTGAGAAACCAAAAACGTTTCACCACAAGAAAAAGGCCGCTAAAAGCCATAATTACCAGCCTGAGAGGACTTATTTTGAGAAAGACAAATCAGAAACAGGGAAAGAGATCTGATGCTGGCAGCTGCTGGCTGCCATTTCAGCACAACATTTAAAGCTACTCAAAGTGAGCGCTAGGCAAACATGGACAACACAAAGTTAGTCCTGAAAGTGGCAAACGACAATTCACAGTACTGCGGCCGCCAGCTAAGATGGGCCGACACTGCTGTTAGATAGCTGATTGGTTAGATTTCACTCCATGCCACGAGGGCCTGCTTGGTCCACAATACCTCTGGGAGAGTTTCGGGTCTTCCCTGAAGCTCTCGGGTGAGAGAGGGACACTACCCTCCCTCTCTGACCTAGCGCTGACGTTAAACAGGACAGAGACTCCCATTACTTACAGTGCAGCATAGGAAACATACTGTCGCCGCCCTACTGGGTATAACAGAAGCTGGCCTCTTCACCCTTAACACTCACTTTGAGGGGCAATAAAATATAACCCCATCCTCCATGCTCCAACTTACTAGTGTGGAGTTCCAGCTACATATTTGATAATGAAAACACAAATAGTATACATTTACATAAAGCTCTGTAATCAACAGGATTAGTATGAGTAGTGGCCCAGTCACAAACATGATCATATTTGTTTCATTTACAAAATAGTTGTAGTGAAGTAATAAGAACATTTAGTGGGATTGATTCATAGAACAGCATGTGAATTCATGATTGGCTTCTCCCAAAAAAAAAAAAAAAAAAAAAAAATCAGGGTCTACCTGACAAAGAAAACATAGTACGCCCCCTGTTGCCCGAGACGCGGCGGCTTCCTCTCACACACGGAGAGGAAGTTGGAAATATACAGGCACTCCCAAGGTTACACAGCAAGACGGGACCCCTCACCTCCCCTGCTGAAGGTCCCAGGCGCGTCCTCCCTGCTCCCCATCACCTGCTTCATCAGGGCGCCAATCTTGGGCTGCCTCATTTTGTCTGACGAGTCTGGAATCAGTAAGCGGACGCAGAGGGGCAAACACCCATTAGCGTCTGATATGGAAACCCAGGAAAAGCATCTGGCTGGCCATGTGAAGGTCATGCTCAGCGGGTCTCTAAGGGCCGTTTCATCAGATGCAGTTTCGTTTTACTGATTGTCGTTTTCAGAAAGTGACACAAATGCCTCAGACAGACTGGTGCAGGCAGAACCCACTGGGATGGGGGTGACGCTGGTGCTGACCGGAGCCGCTCATGTGGGCCGAGGAGAAGCCGCTGAGCGTGTTCCTGCCGCTGGCGTCCGAATAAGACGGCATGGAGCCGACGATGGCCTGCAGGTATTTCTCCTGCTCCAGGCTGGTGGAGTCCGTTTGGGAGGGGCCTATATGGAGAATAACGGCACCGAGAATCGTTCATGTCAATGTACATAACCATCAGGAAACACTCAGGTTTTTGATACAATAGCAAAACCTCAACCACCTGAGAGTACTTCAGAGAAAGCCACATCTAAGTCAGTAAACTTCGCAAATGTGTAGATTTCACTGCAAATCCTTCTAACACCCTTGGATCTTCTCATTTGGCCCCAAACCACAGCATGTTGGCTACATGCAAACCTTCATACATGTTCCTCTGGCAGCGGACATGGGAACGTGTCTCAAGCCATAGACAGGGTCTCACCTGCACTGGGGGCGTTGGGGGACTTAAAGAAGCCCACCACGCCCTTAGCATGGAGGCCGGCGGAGCGCAGCAGTACGGCCTTGGTGCGGGAGCTCCTCCAGCAGACCACCGGGAAGCGGCACTGTCGGTAGCATCGCGAGATCCGCTGCAGGGTGGGGTCCTGAATGCTCTGAGGTACGATGAGCAGCCCGGGGTAGCTAAACCGAGAGAGCGCTCATTCGAACACAAAGATCATCTGACACCCCGCACCTAAACCTCAGACAGAGCTAAATCTCGCCAGACAGGCCTGACCGCTGGGCTGAAGCAGTGACATCAACCTTGATGTAATTAAATACTTCAGCAACATCAGGATGAACTGGAAGATAAATAAGCCCAGCTAGATGATGATTCTGAAGGCCTCTCGAGTGACCGGGCTCACCTCCGGCACACGGTGTACATGCGGTTGACCGTAGAGATGCGGAAGGGCTCGTTCTTGGAGCGCGTCAGGCTGTTGCTGAGTGTGCCCAAGCCCAGGCGCTGGTAGTCCCGACAACAGGCACGCTCCACCACGCCACTCATGGTCTGCCGGTCTGACGACTTGATGGTGGACGACAAGGTGAGCGAGGTCTGCTCCATCTCTTCTGACACTGAATAACAGTGGGGAGACAACTGCTTAAAACTCACTCTAAGAAGGGTTGAAAATACCATACCCAGAACACCAGATGAAACCATAATACAAGGAAAATTAACAAAACTTTGAAATTGTTTGAAATGTACCTAAATCAGAACATAATAAACAAGAATAAGGTGCCATATGTCAGGGGCATTTCTAGAATCTTCCACCCTCCTAAAATAACCGAAGTATGATTATTGCTACACTGTTCAGAGATGACATTGAATTCACTCCAAGTCTTTCAATATCATAGCAGTAGGGGTTCGCAATATCGCAAAAATATTGTGATTTTTTTCAGGTAGGATCATGACATGAACCACAATCATATCACGATTCTTTATCACGTTACTTTTTAATTTAGAAAAATCTAAACATTTCCATATTACTGACATGGAATTCTTTTTAGGGACCAAATCCATGGACCAAGTCATCCATGTTGCTCTGTGGCCAAATAGGAAATTTATGTTGCGCTTTTTGACTCAAAAGAGATTGAGAGGAAGAAATCCGAAGCACTACCTACTGTTTGTTGGTGTGTCGAAAAGGATTCGGCTGGCAAAAGTACTTTAAATATGTGTACGAGCCATAGAACTGCAACGGACACAAAGTGCACTGTAGCACGATCATACTGACCACTCCATAAGGCAAGTCATAGAGGCATTATAATCATTCATGATCTAGTATTGTCAAATCGCATACCCCTACATAGCACTACAAAGGTTTTGGAAGATGCAGTCCTGGACTAGGACTGCTCCGATATATGAGAGAATGGTTTTGACAACGTCTGAGCCAATGAAATCATTGGGGGCTCGTTCAGATTTATTTGGAGCTTTTGCCTGAGGCTGGTGATGCGTTTGCCACACTCATTGATGCTCTCTGCAGGAATGAAGACGTTGGGTAATGAAAGGTCATAACGAGAAGAAACAGGATGTTTACAGTAGGAGACATACCGGAAATCTCGTCCTCATCCAGCTGTGGCTGGACGCTGCCCCGGGTTTCCCACGTTGGGGCCTGATACTTCTTTCGCGTCATGTATTGCCGGCCAATTGTCTTCTTGGCGCTTTTCACCAGGCTCTTAGAGAGTGTTCTGCGGGACAGGAGAATCCCATTGAGGCTCCAGGGAGCACCGGATAGAGCAATGTTTGGAGAGGAGAGGACAAAGCCCTCCCAGCAGCAGGGGGCAGTAGCTCTCCAGACAGCTGTCTCGACAGGCCGTGCAAAGGAAGTGACACAGTCTGCGCTTGAGTACGCAGCCTCGGGCGAGAGAAGGTCAGGGAGGAAACAAGGTTGAGGTAAAACAGGAAACGCTGGGCCATCTGAGAGAAGTAAAAGACGACCAGGTTTCACACCCACACCCAAGAGCTGACAAAACACCGTGTGGGTCAGACCCATCCGCTCATAGCCCATGGGTGCACTGACTGCACATGCCACTAGCTCAGAGCGGACACTGAGCCTCCAGTGTGTACAGTGCCCAGAAGAGCAGTGCTTCGGTGGTGAGACAGATGGAGGTGTGTCAGGTCATGCAGTGGTATCAGGTCACTGGAGAGGCTCCAGACACCGAAGCAATCACCAGGCCTGGGCTAGACCACTAGTACTGACATGGATGGAGGGCCAGGACTGCGGCGTGACTAATTCCAGGAGAGCTATGCTTTTTTTTTCATTATTATGAACTGTTCAAGGAACAAAAGTGGGGGAAAAGCTAAGCTAAGGATTGTGGCAGCTTGTCTGCATAGAAACGCATTGAGTTACGTTCAGTCAGCAATAATTATTTTCACATCAGAACTGGGAGCACTTATCAAATGCCCCAAATGGTATGGCTCAGGTCAGCCTTTCCAGAAAAGACGTCCGGTCATCAATCCACAGTGCTTTTGTTTCCGAATATCCCAGTAATCTTTATAAATGTATAAAGTTACACGTCTGCACATACTGTGAAGTTCTACGGGTAATTTATGCAGAGGGTTTTCTTATCCCTGCATTTTAATGGCTGTGCCACACTGGCGAATGGAAGAAAACTAGATAGATGAGCCATGACATTTTTCTGCCATGAATAATTCAGCGCCAAGTACTAGTGTTCTTTCCGTGGCAGCCCGGGAAGGGAGTAAGGACAGAAGGGATGTGCGCGGAGTGCCTGCAGCGGCCTTACGTAGTGGAGGAGCTCAAACGGGCCAGCGTGTAAACGCCGGACTTGAGACCGTGGAGCGGTTCGCTCGTCTGCCAAGAGCTGAGGCATAAACACACACAAGATGCGCATCACGCCGATTATTACAGCGTGGAGGCTGACGGTCAGCCTCGCTATTTCGGGGCACCTGATTTGGTAAAAGGAGAAAAACTTTTTCAAACGGCATGTGATTGAGGTACACCGAATTTCAACAGCACTGTTAACTATTAACACGGTGCCTCAAAGATGGGTTAAATTATGCAAGAAAATTATGCAGTATGCATTTCCTGTTGGCAGGCCACACTCTAACATTAAATAAGACAATAAGTAAAGACTGGGGAGATGTTTACACCGGCCATTCCTCACACCACCTCTGAAAGATTCAGGATAGCATGTGTTACAGAGCAGTACGACATGAGGACAGCCATTGCGCCTGGCAGACTCTGTCAGCACAGGTGTGGGTCTGAGTCATCTTGACGGCTCCCCATGCAGCCTCTCCATCTTACTTCAAAGACTGATTCTTGTCCTTATGCTTGTGCTCCACCACCATCTTGCCCGACTGGCCCACGGTGAAGGCGAAGGTGCCGTGGACATGTTGGGGGTACCGGAGCTTGTGCAGGTGCTTCCGGAAGACCTCCGCCAGGTCCGAGGCAACCTCTTCGTCGAATGCGATCTTCAGCAGCTGCGAACGGGGTGGAGCGAGCAGCAGAAAAATGTTTTAAGTTGCTAGGCGTGCATTATGTGAAGACCAGCAAGGCGCCTAACTGGCTCCTTGAAATGGAAACACATTACATGGATCTCATTTATTTATTAGACACTAACGCCATGATCTGTTGGACGGTGAGGATCTCCTTGAACGGGAGTATGGTGGAAAGACACGTGGAACTACAATAACATATTGAAATTCAAGGCCAAATATAACTTCTGGGGACCTTAAGTATCAGCAGGTTTCACCCAATCAATTAACAGCGTCGTTAAACTAGCAAACTCTTAAACTAAGCCAGGTTTAGCATCACCAAATGTTTGAGTGTAATGGATCTTAAAATACAGTTAGCATTGATCAAAATTACTTAAGCAGAGCAGCTTCAAGCTACCTGGAAGGTGCAGGAGCGGAGCTGCAGGCCCTCCTGGACGAATTGGTCCATGGGTATATTGACAGAGATTTTCTTCTCCTTGGTGAGGGAGGCGATGGGGAAGGACCGTGTCACCACCTGCTCCCCAACTGCAGACAGAGGCACAGAGGACCTGGTGACTCCTGTAATCTCTTGGAGGCAGAGCGAGGTTCAAGCTGCCTTTACAGGGGACTCACCAAGGGGGTCGTTGGGGGTTCCCTTAAAAATGAGTCTGTAGGTGGTGAGGAAGACGGCTCCTTCGGCGGGCAGCAGGGGCGGCCCCCCCATGAGGCCTGTGGCCTCCTCCCGCCCATCTGGGATCAGGTGAACCCTCATGCCTTCCATCATCAGCTCCTCGCCTGGCAGAAGGCTGGGCCTCAGGAGCTTGGGCTGATCAAGGAACAGCAGCCATTACCCAACAGAAACACACAAAGACTATAAAACAGATACGTCAAGTATTTTCTGGAGATTACTTTTATTGCTGCAAAAAAGTAAACTGAATTCAAAACAAACATGAATCACTGTCGGTGAGTAATTAATCCTGATAAGATCTTAGAATGTGAATAAGGAAATGTACTTAGGAAAGCAAGCAGAGAATAAAATGCAGCTTTTTAATGTATATTTCACTGAAAGTTGAGTATTGAAATATTTTCAAAGCAGAAAAGCCTCTATCTGAAAATTTTTAAACTACCAAAAATATGATCTGGTTAGTGGGAAAAATCTCAGAACAATATGGTTCCTCCGGCAGAAATTTAATTCCACATCACACAATAAAGGAAAATCGAAACTGGAGGTTCACAGTTGGGAGGATGTTCACAGAAATTCACTGCAGATGTCACACAATGAGTTCGGCTAATGCACGTGTTGGGAGGTGCTGAAGCCTAATACTGCAGTAACGCCTTTAACGGCCTTTCCAGCCACGTCTAGGGGCTGAACTGCTCTAAAACCCAAATTCCTCAAGCATGCAAGACTGCCGAGCCCAGCGACACAGCCGTCCCCATCTGATGCTGACCCAGCACTAGCCGGCAGATCGTCCCAGTCTCAGCGGTGCTTGTCTATGAAAACATGAAGTCCCCACAGTAACCTGACTAGTTCTGAGGCAGATGAATACTATTCTCTCATCTTCGGAAGGTATATCTGCATCATCAAAATCTTTTAACAAGGTAATAACATTTTTCACAAAATGAAACTGAGTCACTCTGTGGCAAACCAGAAACCAACATATCCCTTCCAAGACTAGTCTTTCTTGTAACAGCACTGTTTAATCCGAAACAGACTTAAGACAATAAAACAAATAGTCCGAAATAGTTTACTGAGCAGATATTCTAGCTCTGCTGGAATTTTTATTTTTGTTTCATTCTTTATCTTTTTTTAAGTCGAGAGCCCCACTATCAGCACTGTCCAACAGTGAGCAGAGAACTCCTCAAAGTAAAGGGAACTCTGAAAGAACAAACGATAGCCAAGATTCCAAGGTCAACAACCTGCATGCACTGCGCAGTCAGTCACACCATGCAGCCATGTAGACATACCTGACTACCTACTTGACTTTGAGCAGACGGGCGGGGGGGGGGACCTTGTGTTCTACGTTCCTCTGTCCAGTCTTATGTAAAAATATGAATTGGTTACCTTTTGTATTGGGGGCAGTCTCTTACTTTCCCTGTGGACAGCATCCAAAGTTTCGATGTGCATCTGAACAATATCTACAAAGAGGGGAAGGACAGTGTGTTATCTCGGGGATGCACACAGCTACCCACAGACACTCATACATGTACTCCTAAGGAATTAAGTTCAAACGTCTAAAATTAACTCAGAATGAAGACGGATGAATGACAGAGAAAATACATCAGTGTTGTACATGGTTGGCACAACGCTCAGAACATTCTGACCATTGTGTCACCTACTCATCAGCTCTCCAGCGCCACCCCCTGGCCTACCTGGAATCATGGTGTGTAGGGCCTTCAGGTGATCATTGGTCACCCCGCTCTCATTGCACACTTTGTCAACAAAGCGAGTGATGAAGCGCACCACAGAACTGGCCACATCAGAGTTCTCTGAGTCTTCGAAGCCGCTCTCTGTGTCGTAGCTCTCGGCCATGCTGCCTGCGATGCTGTGGGGAGGACCAAGAATATCAGCCGTGCACCGGGGAGAGGAGCCTCGCCAACTCCCTGGACAGAGCCCGGCCTCTGCACCTGGCCGTACCTGTTGGTGACGTAGCTGTTGCTGACGCTCTCCACGTCGCCCAGGCCCGAGCTGCGCAGCAGTCGATTCTTGCTGGTGTCCAACGGCAGCAGGAGGTAGCTCATGCGGTTGGCGTAGTGGATGGCCTGGCTGAACACGGTGCTCTCTTCCTTCTGGACCAGCTCCTGCTGCTTGTCCTTGGAGAGCGTGGACCACAGTCGCCGCTGCTCCGAGGCGATCTCCAGCGCAGAGCGGCTGTCCTGCGCCACCGATGACGGATCCTGGGACACAAGGAAGGGCAACAAGCTCAGAAAATGCTCAGTACTGCTGATCCCAGTGAAACAATTCATATAAGCAGATCTACAGAGCGGTAAACAAATTACAGAAGTATTTGATTAAAATAAATTAAAAAATAAATTAAAATTTAAAAATTAGTCTAAATTGAGGTATTCTATAAAATAAACATTCTATACTATAATATAAACCAAGACACACTACAACAAGATTAATAGGAGAATGATTACTAAGTGGAAATTTGATTGCGTTACGCGGCAAAGATCATTGGTTGCCATCTCATTCAGATAAAGTTCTTGCAAAGCTATGCTAATGTTAATCTCACTCCGGCATGCTTTGTTGCCAGGTGCACAAAATTTCATTATAAAAGTGTGCATTGGTCAGAAATTTGTTTTATTGCTGTCATATATGCAAATGGTCACTGAACGTGGAGAGTGTTAACACTGTTAAGCTGTGCACAGTGAAGTGCAGGCCCCATGGCTCGCTACCCAGCAGACCCTGAACACGGTTGTGCTCTTACAGAGTCTGCAACGTCCATATAGAGGGCTCGGATGTGGTTCTGGACGTCGCTGTAGAACATGGCCTCCCAGAACTGCATGTTGGCCCAGACCATGTGGTCCTGCACGCAGCTGTAGGCAAACTGGGTGACGCCTGCTCCCAGTTTCTGTAAGAGACAGAGACAGTGCTCAGGTCCGTTTACTGAAGGATGGGATGTTACCTCATTCTACAGTAAGCCATGATGGTGCACCTACTCTGCAGAACGCCGTGACCAGAGGCAGGAGTCCTGCAGCAATTCCATGTTCATCTATGACTGAGCAATCCTGTTCAGACAGACAAATGCAATACTGAAGTGATTCACACCAATGCCAAAGGCCAGCAGAGAGATTCACTTGAGGCCATTACTCATTCCTATTTAACCTGCCCCATCGATCAGTGTCATACTGCATTTGGCCAATAATTAAAATGCAGCACCCAGGCCTCACAGTGGAACTGCAGGTCAGTTTATTCGCACAGCTTTGCCCTAACTATACAGCTGCCAATGGTGTTCCAGGAGAAACATCATGGAGGAATCTTGGGAGGACCCTCTGAGTGCTAAGCTCACCTGCAGCGTGCAGTTCATCATGCGCACGATGTAGTCAAATTGCTGGTCGTCCAACACAGCCCGGTTCTGCTGTACATGTAGGTGGAGTTCCTGGGTCAGGCACAGACGGGCTGTCCGGCCCTTCAGAGCCCGCAGAACCGCCGGAAGGAGCTGCGAAGGCGGGTCGGGCGAGATTACCGATTACGTGAGATTAACGACTCAGTTGCTTTACTGAAAATACAGTCCAGAGTTTTCCAGTATGCAGTCACTTGCGATTGACATTGCATCAAGGGTACAGTCATACTTTCAGCAATCTTTTCCAGTTTCACAAAGTATACCAGCCAGAACCACAAGTGCCATGATCCGTTTCACTTTCAGCTGCAGAACACCTGCAAGGTATATTTCGCAAGATTTGAAGCCTGAGGCTGGCACGTACAAAGCTTTTCACTCGCTTGATGCATCCTGAAGTGTTTGTGGGTTATTCCCGCAGTTCCAATTCAGACTTGGCCAGGTATCGCCCTGGGATTTCCCAGGCAAGCGCAATGCCACAATTACCGCTCACCTTCTTGGCTTCCAGCATCTTATTCTCGAAGATGTAGGTGATGC
>JAABNX020000001.1:11418916-11430052 GCA_015163995.2 Mormyrus lacerda
ATAATATGCGGCCCGTGAGACTTGAACTTGGACATAGTGCGGCCCACTGCAAAAAAAGGTTGAGAACCACTGACCTAAGGTATGGTGAGCGTACTGGCGCAGAATAGGTGGCGGCGGAAGTGGCTTCCCACTGGTTCGGTAAAGTGCTTTGGGTGTCTTTAAAAGTGCTACATAAAATGTAGCAAGCATTCACTCTGATCCTGAAACATAGGATTTGAGTACAATACAGCAAATCGGACATAAATATACCGTGCTTACGGGCACTCCATCCATTTGGGTTGCGAGGAAGCTGGAGCCAATCCCAGCATCTTCAGGTGAGAGGCAGGGAACGCCCTGCGCAGGCTACCAGTCCACCACAGGGTCAACATAGACAAACACACTAGCATTCATACCTATGGACAATTTAGAGTAGCCAGTTGACCTAAACTGCATGGTCTTTGGACTGTGGGAGGAAACCCACGCATGCACGGGGAGAACATGCAAACTCCACACAGAAAGGCACCCTGGGAACTCAAATTTAAGCCTGTTTATGGCAGCAAGTTCCAAATGAACTGAGATGCTGCACGCAATACATGACAGAAGCCGCGGCCCTCTGCCCTCTGAAGACCAGGGGGTACGCACCCAGGGGCGGCCCCGAAGGCACCATGTGCTTCATTTCAACCTTGACGGCGGGGGGAGAGTCCTTCAGCTTGGCGGCAGCGTGGTCGATGAAGAGTTGCACGGTAACCTCATCCAGGTGCGGGAAGGTCTTCTGGGGGACACGGAGGTGGGAGCCCTCGGCAGGCCGCTGCATAGCCACGGCTGGGTATGGGTTCTCCTGGAGGCCACGGAAACACCAGTCACTTCTCATATAGAATATCAAGCTGATTTCACTGCTAGCCAGCACTGATCTCTGTGGCCATCACATTTCCAAAACAGCTGCACGTTGTGGATAAAGAAAACAACTGAGTGACCATGTTCAGCATGCCTGAAAGTACTCCCGCTCCGTTCTAGAATGGGGTACTCTTTCTATCTAAGCCATCACTACGCTTACACTGAGCGACGTATGACTCTGGATATTAGCGCCCGTGATTGGAAGGTTGCCAGTTCAGGCCCTGGGGGGCCACAGACCGATGGCCGTACCAAGCTTCTTGGCAAGGCTCTTAACCCCCGCTTCAGAAAAACCAAAATCAAACCAGTGAAGCCATCAAACGATGACCAATTTAGGAACAAGCAGGAAAGAGGTTGGAGGCGATACCCTAGAGGGGCACGAGGACTGTGCGTAAAGCCCCTAAACCGAAAAAGAGATGCATGCTGGGAATGGGAAGTAAACAGACAGTTAATTACTGAAAAGGTCATTCTAAACATCTGAAGAGGGACAGTCCAGCAATGAATAACACAGCAAGGATGTCGCAATGTAGTTTGGTTTGCCAGTTCTCAGGAGAGCAATAAACACACTTTATAGCCATTTCTCACACTGCCTTAGGGATAATTGTTCAACGCAAACAGTGAAACGGAGCCCCAGACGTGCTTAACTATGTGGATGATGGGTGACAATCATAAAACAGCTGACTTCACATGTTATTATTAGGCAGAACTATGCATGTGACTATTGAAACAACAGTTGTGAGGCACGGAGGTCCAGCCAGGTCGGCGCGTACGTTTTTGTAGAGCTGCTCGCCCAGCTCCTTGATGTGGCTCGTCACTTTGTGCAGATTAGCTTCCTCTAGACAGATGCGTTCCACTCCACTGGCGACAAGCTGGCGGGGGAGGGGGGCAACAAGCTACAGTCAGGATGCTTTAACTCATGCTTTAGGAAAGCAAGCTCATCTTCAAATAGCTGCGTGCTTCCCGGAAGACATTTTAGGGTGTGATCATCAACATATGGTTCAAAGCATAAACACAGCATTCATTTAGACTGAGAGACATCCCGGAAACCTCCGTTTGCGCCCATACCTCATCGAACAGGTCCGTGGCCCTGTATGGAGGCCCTCTCTCTGACACGAAGCCCGCAAAGGCCATGCCATCTAGCACTTTCATGAGGAAGTCGTCTTCTGTCAGCGCCCGCTGGCCTAGGAAAGCAGCCTGAAAGAAAATTGGAGGTAATCAGGGCTGTACTTCCCGTCTGACGAGAAGGCAGCCATAACAGATACTCAACCTTCTTCAAATCCGTTTGTCACTCCAGGGAAGGGGGGAAAAGCTAATCAAAAATATGGGAACTGAAAACTGATTGGGCAAGGTATATGTCAAAGTAACGTCACCAAAACCTGTCATGGCTTAGCGTATAGACTGCAAATAAGGGCTCGGGGTGCCAATGGTCTTCCTGTCACAAGGAGCTGACACTGGCACAAGCCCATATGCTAGCTTAGCTGCTGCTAGCCAAGACAGTACCTTGTGGAAGCGGATGACCGGCTCGGGGTTGATGCGAATGATATGCAGACACCAGCGGTAGCCCTGGAGCAGCTGAGCGAACAGCCACAGGAACACTGCGCGGATCTCCTTGTCCTGTTACGTGGGTCCACAAGAAAAGAAAAGGTCATGGCAGGAGCTGCTGGAGAACCATGTGTGCTGGAGCCAACTTTACAACTCCCTCCAGGCCCTCAATCAATTTACTAGATAAGCTACAAGATAAAGACCAGGAAGTAGTTTGATTGGGAAGAGAAGTACTGTATTACACTCAGTCAGTTCAAAACTATACCTTCAGCTGTCAAAATGCAGCACACATTTATATCCCTGTATTATTTATACAAAGCAGAACAGTGAAGAAAACCAAGAGGGAAACATACAGTCTTGGTTTTGCTGGGGGGTTGGGGGTTGGGGGTGGTGAAGAAGATTACCTGGATCTTCAGTGAGGAGGGCTGCAAGGAGGAGGGTGGAAAAGCATGATCAGCCACATCCAGCTCGGGGTCCAGCACCTAAAACACAGCAAAAGCACCTTATAGCCATGCGGACACCTCGCTTAAAAAACGTTGGCCGACCATGTGAGTGGAACGCAGATCCAGTCGGGAGAAGAAGGTTTGGCACTGAAGCACAGCAAGGCCACCCAAGCCAATAGGATTCATGACCAAACTCATGTCTTAAGAAAGAGCTACTATTGGTTTGCATGTACAACTAAAGTCCTGGAACCTGACAATTTCCCAAAGACTTGCGTTTGATGAACCTCATGTCTGGGTCTGTAGCCCAGGATAAAGCAAGAATAGAGGAGAAGCTGGAGCTCGGAGAGCTCGTGAAACAGACGGCGCGGCAGGCAGATTACAGTGGGTACTAAAGTGGTTTGAGCATAAAGCTAATCGTGATACAGAATCGTGCCAAGCAGCGATCATCGAAGCACCAACAATGAGGTGATTGTAGCCAACGAGTGGCCTGCATAACACTTTAGAAATTGTACTTTTTTTTCCTTTTTGAATTTTACATAAACACCATCAGGGCCTTCTGCAGAGGACATGAAAGGATAATTAATTTTACTTCTGTTTCCATCCCCAATCAAGCAACCCTTGATTATACTGTAAGGACCCTTGATTACACTGTAAGGACCCTTGCTCTAACTGTTCCTCCACCTTGTGGTCTGTGCCAGTGGATGGAGAGAGACCACAAATCCCACATAAAACAGAAATGCAGGCTATACAGTGCAGAAGTATTACTGTTCTCCAAACAATTTAAAAAAATAGCGAAGATGACTCTCTTTAGGTGATAAAGAGTTTCCCAATTATTTTAAATAATAAACACAGAACCTCTCTGCAGTTGCAAACCAGGCAGTGATGGCGATCACATACCACTGAGAATATACCAATGTCCTCACATACGACTCCCGTGGAAAAACTAAAGAAAGAAACAGATAGGGAACAATGGTTGTGGCACGGCAGTTACCATGGAGAGGGCCAACTGCGTCTGCTGCAGCAGGGGCTCAGGAAGCAGGGAGACATGGACACACTCTGGGATCGTCACCGTGCCCCCATCGAGGTCAGCGATGATCACGTCCAGCTAAGGGATACAACACTTTCACTAGGCAGCCAAACTCAGCTCACCTCCGTCACTGTTAATGTCAGCATTTCCCAGAAAACTCCCAAACACCATAAGCTGACAGCCAGACACCGAGGCACTCTGCAGGTGAGCTGGCAAAATAACAGGGATCCCCACAGGCACCACAAGGGTTTAAGTAAAGGAAAATAAATCTGTCAATCAGCCATTGACTAGAATGTGACAAGTCTGTGGTTGAAATATAAAATGACGTTTCACTGAATGCATCGAGGTCCTGAAAGAATGAACTGGCTCCAGTTTGAAGACCCCAGCTTTCATAAAAAAAAACAAACTGTCATTTCATCAGGCAAAAAATAAACTTGTTCTTTAACGAGCATAAAAGTTACAAAGCTATGATTTTGAGATGAAATAGCTAGTATCGAGCTGGTATCGAGGAAATTTATAACAGAGTCTTAAGCACTTATGTAAGTCGCTCTGGCTAAGGGCGTCTGCCAAATGCTGTAAATGTAAATGTAAATAGCAAACGTGGATTGTACTGGGGCATCAGCTGAACGTGTGCCGAAATCAGAGCCTAAAGCAAACCAGAGCAATATTCGCTTGTTACTCCATCAACATCCAAGTACCCAGAATTTAAATATTAAAAGGCTTATTGTGCACTGTTCAATTTATTGATGTGATGCACAAATGGATTTTACAGTATGAGCATTGCAGGGTGTGGAAGTGAAACACTGACCAGCTCCTGTGTCTCAGAGCGGAAGGTGGAGTTGACCCCGATGATAAAGGGTGTGGGAGTGCTGAGAACCTCCAACAGCTTCCCTGGCAGTATGGGGACGTACGTGAAGCTAGGGGTAGAGAGGAAGGAATGCACACACTGAACGCCATGCACCAGCCGCGAACTTCTCAAAGTTCTCAAGTTTACATTAGGATTTAATTCAGATCAATGGCAATTGCGGGGACTTCACAACATCATTAAGAGCCAATCAGCACAGAGAACGATAACACGTAGCAGTCATCCTTAGCAATCGGGAGCCTCCAATTGTTGTGTTTTGTAAAAACGGATCTACATTGGTCTTTTTCATTCCATAAAACATGCAACATTCCAAAGGGAGCTTTAAACAAACATCTCATTCTGAAATGATACTACAGAGAAGAGGACTGAGCTGCAGATCTGACGGCTACCCAGGGCCCCCCCCACACACCTGTATTTCAGTGGGAACATGATAGCCAGAAGAGCCCGACAGGCGTCTGTGAGCCGATTGTAGCTACTTGACAGGAAAAGGATCTTGTGTTCCGTAAGGGTGGCACAGAACAGGCAGAGGACGTTGACGATACCTGGAAGAAGAGGGGCTTAAAGATGAACGACTAACCCACCATCATCAATCACACAAAGATCTGCAAACCAATCCAGTGTGATGCATCCATCTCCACTCATTTATGGATCTACAATGGCTTTTGATGGCAAGTACAGCTGGTTTTCAGAGTGTTTCCAAAATGTTATGAAAAACAACCATCCAAACCATCAACACGTCGTATCACCAAACACCTTTCCTGAAGCTGAATGGTGAGATGCTGATGGTTCTTACCCAGCTGTCTGAAGAGCAGGGCGACACTGCAGCCGCTGACAGGCAGAGAGTCATTGATGGGAGTCTGGATCACCTGACGATCACCAGCGCCTAATGTGATGGTCCTCTGCACAAGGGGAAGCAAGCAAGTCATCATGCTGAAGAAGAACTGATCACACTGCTATGGCACAGGCCACTAACCACCTCATGAGTGCAACGGAGCCTGCCACCCGCAGACGTCCCCTCAGAGGGTTAGTTGGTTATTAAAAGCCATACCCTTCAAGCCCTACTGTGGACAGGTAAAGCACAGTAGAGGAGAATCACTGGTAATATTTAGTACTTGGCGATTAATAATGACAGCCAGCGATCATACGCATTCTTCAGAATGAACAGCGTGAATAATTAGCTTTTTGGTATCGTTATTTACCATTGATTCCTTCAGTTCACAGCATGACCATTTTCCGCTTGTGCTCCGAGAGATCAAATACTTTTCAATTTAGATGTTTTGGTTTTTTTTTTTTTTTTGGTTACATGTCTCTTTGGAAAAGCAGAACAACACAGTCCGCAATTGCAAAAATGGTGCATGTTTGTGGAAAGAGCGTTTAGGAAGCAGGAATGCACCTCGGTCACCCAGCCATGACAGGAGGAATAGCACCCAAGCTGTGAAGAGACATGCAGCGTGGCTGTATGGTGTAACAGAAGCTCAACCCTCAGGCAAATCAAATAAATGAAAGAAGGTCGCGTGACAGCATGGAAGAACAAGGGGTGAGCAACCTCAGTCCCAGTGGGCGTCAATGGCTGAAGCTTTTACCCACAAACCGTAATGGACTTCAAGTCACGTGCCCATCGTCTCAGGTATCATTAAATTACAAAGTGACTGACACTGTAAAGAACCCTTAAGGACTGGAGTTACCCAACCCCTGCTTTATAAGAACCTGGAGCATAAAAGAAAGATACATATATATTAGATATTTTTATTTTTTTAAATCACAAGATGAATACTAAGCAGCAGCACAATATGGTGTTTGCAGGCCTTGATTAGACCAATACTCTGACCAGGCTGAAATAACGCACCCCAGCCTCAGCTCCATGTGGAGTCCATACCGGTTCCTCTGCCTGTTACTTTCATTTCCTTTTGTGAAAGTGATCTTTCAGTACTATCAACTGATACCCACTTTCAGTTCCCGAAGAGAACCACTGCAGGTTTTTGGTCCGGTGAATAAACCAGGCCAAAGATTGGTCTAATCATACCCAAAATGATTGGACGGAGTTCCTGTCAAGCGCTCATCATTTGATATGAGGAGAAAACTCCTGGGTAAGGGGGAAAGCACTCAAAGCTAGTGGTGAAGACTAGAAATAGGCAAATAAAAAGGCTGGCCGTACCACGGTCTTTTCCTCCTCGTCTGGGTCAGGCTAGTCAAGCAACGGAGACACCACAGGAGATGGAAAAGGATTAGTGGCAGGCCCAAACACACCGCTGCATTCAACTACAAAACAGGTTCTCATCTTCACAAGGGCAAACCAGAGGAACAGTACTAGCGTCGCCTCATAGGGATCCATGCTGTGCACCTTCATGGTGGACCTCGGCGACCTGCCTGAAACTGCTGCTTAACGGAGGCTTTCAGAGCCTTCCAGCTGAGTGCATAGATGGAGATTCATTACATAATCATCAGGCTCCTGCTTACTGGCTCTTAGCCTTGCCAGTAATTTCCAGTAAAATGCTTGATAATTATGTGAAGTCTAATGACTGTGCTTATCAATTCTACGCTAGCAGGAAACAAACATGCACAACAAACAAGACTTATCCTTCTCTTGTTCACTATATACATATACATTTTAATCAATGCGAATAAAGTATTTAAAAGATCCTCTATAAAATTATGAAGTATTACTATGCACATCACGACACAGATGCTAAACACTTGCGAATGGGGAGTGGGAAGACATTGAAGAAAATGTCGATTAACAGACTCTCTACCCTGTTCCCCTCAATGCCAGGTTCAGCTCCCTGAATTTAGGCCTAAATTAACGTTTAGGCCAAGATCAATCTGAAATTAAACCAGACCAATTATCTCCGGACAGACTGTTAATGCAATAGTTCACATTTAAAGTATAAGGCTGCATTTTTCTATACTATTATCGAGGCGAAAAAAAAAAAACCCTATTTAAGAGTACATGCATTAAGGGAGACAGTGACTGTAAACAAACATAAACCGGCTGGGTGTGGAAATGGGAGGGTTTCACTACCATGGAAGCTGCCAGTAATTTTTCACTGGCCTCAACACGAACGAACATGAGAACATGTTTTACAGGACGGCCTGCATTCCTACAGAGACCGCTCTCCTGACACGAACCTCCCCCGCGTGTATGCATAAGTGACACATTTCCATGGAGACCCACTACATTCGCCATGTCTATCTGAATGATTATTTAAGACACTTGAGACCTAAATGTTGAGGAAGTATTGAAAACAGAAATCGTTCTGTATGTTAACAAAGGGTTAAATCAAAATTCTAGCATGAGAAGCGATCTGTACCCCAAAGCCAGCTAATGATGTCACCCAAAACATGAATGACAAAGTCACAGGAGCACAGTATACACTAAAGGTGGATGTACCCGTTACGGAGACTGTCACCCAACCCCACCCCCACTCAGCAAAGCAACCCATCTGCTCTGGACCCCAGGTCCTATAGCCCCCCTGTGACCCCGTAGGGGCCATCTGCCCACACGGGCTCCCAGAGAAGGACAGCCGACACTATTTCCTTCAGCTGATGTGGGCAGGATCCTGCAGCATACAGCCCTGTGTCAATGCAGCTCAATCAGTTTGAAAAAGAAACTGCACCCTATACAAACAGATGACCAAATAAAAACCCAAAAAGCATATAAAAATCAAAAATAGCCATTTTGTTTAACGCACTGCAGATGACTCAAGCTCCAGGGTAGCCACAGATGTGACAAAGCCAAGCAGAGACAATTGAGTGCTATGAGTTGCCATGACTTAAGATGCTTTAAATGAAATCATACAAAAGAAAAAGTCTAGCTCTAGATAAAAATCATAATGGATTGATTGGGAGAAGCTGCTGAAAAATAGTTACCTGAAAGCAGCCCAGAAGCCAGTCACAGGCAAGATTCTGGGGGACCAAGTTAAAACTACAAAGTGGGGGGTCGCACATCTGCAACACACAGGAGCAGATATGCATATGCATATAAACTGAAGACTTGTCATCCCAGCACCAAGCGGCCCTCTATAGCCCCCTTTAGCTAAGAGCCCATAATGAATGAAAGCCAATGAGCATGGAGTCCTGGAATGTAGATCTAACCCACCACAGTCTGGTACTCTAGGAGGTTTCAACCACAGATCCTTGAAGGGCATCAACATCTGGCATCACATATATCTGGTAAATAGCACCGAGTGCACAGTGGAAAGGCTTGACCAAAAACAGTGCTTTGCAGAAAACCCCAGTTAAGTACAAATGCATGAGAGAGATACCCTCCTAAGACATATGAAGAAAGGGGTTGAAACCCAGGCTGTAAGATCTACCTTGATGTATTTCGCAAAAGGGAATGTCAGGCAGGGTACAGAAAGCAGAAGGTGAGGGGTTCACTTATGAGCAGCTTAGCGACAATGAAAAGTAATCAATCGGGCAGGAATTCTTAAATCGACATGAATGTTTCTTTTTCTGGTAAACACAAACACCATATGAACAAAAGTACTGGGACACACCTCTTATTCACTGAATTCAGGTGTTTCATTCAGACCCATTGCCACAGGCGTATAAAATCAAGCACGTAGCCATGCAGCCAGGTTTACAAACACTTGCGAAAGAATGGGTCATTCTGAAGAGCTCAGTGAATGCAAGCGTGGTACTGTCACAGGATGCCACCTTTGCAATAAGTCAGTTCCTGAAATTTCTTCCCTGCTAGATATTCCATGGGCAATTGTCAGTATTACCACAAAACGGAAGCGCTGAAGTGAAGCGGCAGACCATGTAAAGTAACATAGTGGGGTGGCAGAGTGCTGAGGTGCATAGAAGTGTCTCCAATGCTCTGCTGACTGCAAGTTCCAAACTTCTTCTGGCATTAATCCCGGCACAAAAACCGTGCGGCAGAAGCTTCATGGAATGGGCTTCCATGGTCGAGCAGCTGCATGCAAGCCTCACATCACCAAACACAATGCCAAGCATCGGATGGAGTGGTGTAAAGTACACCGCCACTGGAAAGCTCACTGGAAACATGTTCTGTGGAGTGATAAATCACACTTCTTTGTCTGGATGTCTGATGGACAAGTCTGGGTCTATCAGGTGCCAGGAGAACATTCCCTGCCTGCCTGCATTGGGGTACGGGGTTGTTTTTCAGGAGTTGGGCTTTGCCCCTTACAGTAGTTCCAGTAAAGGGAACTCTTAATGCTTCAGCATACCAAGATATTTTGAATAATTCTATGCTTCCCACTTTGTGGGAAGAGTTTTGGGAAGGTCCTTTTCTGTTTCAGAATGACTGAGCTCCAGTGCATAAGGCAAGGTCCAGTAAGGGGGTTTTTCCACCGCACCAGGTACAGTAATTTCGGTACTTCCATAAAGTGCCGAAAGTATGGTACTTCTTTTGGGTCAGTTTTCCACTAGCGTAAAAAATGGTACTGGCGCCAAATGACATCATCAGTGAAAGCCCCTGACTGACATCGTCACAAAGCGCAGCTTAAATCATAAAAAAAAAAAACAGCCCGAAATTAAAACTAACATTTTAGGCTGGAAAATGCACTTTATTGTTATGTCATGTCATATCACCTTATATCACGGCATAAGATTCAACAATATCCAAATTGCATGAATGCTGCAATCATTTATGTTTACGAAGGTAGCCTATGCTTACTTTGGCTAAGCCGACCAAAGCAGTAAGAATAAGCTTACTGCTAATTCAGTCTTTTAAAAGCAAACAAATTATTTAATTATGTTTTTTGATTTTCAGGCGACATTGCTGTTTCGCGTGTGCCCCCCATTTCTTCCAAGCGGCTTGGTTTTACAGTGTTCCGGACAATTCAGTTTCCCTGTTTCTCCTGTCTATCAGGAAATAATGTTTCCCCTAATATTAAAGCAAAGATGTATGCAAAATGTCTGAACATTATTAAATGTCAGGTACATTATTACATGTGAATACAGTTGTTATTATACAGTTTGTTATTAGTACCAAAGCCCAGAGTCATTAAAAACTCACCACCTTACTTCTGTGAAAAGTTAGTAAAACTAGAAACTTGTTTTGAGATAACCAAGTCGAAATTTTGACTTAAATTTTATATTATTTTTTCCCCCGGTGGCAGAAACAGGCTTCCATAGTAAACCAAATATCGCGGATGTCAGGAAATAATGTTTGTATGTGTGACGCCTGAAAATCACTCAGGTACATTATTACATGAGGATACAGTAGATCAGGGGTGTCAAACTCATTTTAGGGTGAGGGCCGGATGAGAAGAAATGTGACCATGTGTGGGCCGAATTTTTTTTATTTTTTATTTTTTTAATCATAGTGCATCAAATTACAACAAATACATATTCTGTAAAACTGCATTTAACCTGAAACATCCGCCCTTCCAGATCAATTTTTCTTTTTTTGGACATTTTTTTAA
>JAABNX020000001.1:11435620-11448333 GCA_015163995.2 Mormyrus lacerda
GTGTTCCGTATGGCCCTGCTGTAACGGGTGTACCATGGGGTGTTCCGTATGGCCCTGCTGTAATGGGTGTACCATGGGGTGTTCCATATGGCCCCTCCTGTAATGGGTGTACCATGGGGTGTTCCATATGGCCCCTCCTGTAATGGGTGTACCATGGGGTGTTCCATATGGCCCCTCCTGCAATAGGCATGTCATGGCACATTCCACAGTCCACTATGTTAGGTGCACCATACAGCATTCCGACAATCCTCCTGTATCATGCATACCTTGGCACTTTGCGCACAGTCCTCCTGAATTAGTTGTGGTGAAGCTCACTCTTTATTCCAGTATTGTGAAGTCTAGTCACAACATCTGGACTATAGGACACGACAAGCATGCCAGAAAACAACGATGCAATTCTTAAAGTGTGAAGTCTTTAATTCAAGGTTCAAAAGTTCCAAGTTAGCACTATGTGACTATGGCAAAATGCACAGTTCTTTGTGATGCAAAAGGACAGAAAGCTGACAAATGAAAACAAAAGTGATAAATAGCAGCATCTGGGAGGAATGCCATGAGGTCTGATCGTTGTTCAAACAAACACTTTTACAGTACCAGGGCAGTATTGGAAGAATGCAGGAACCCATAAATCACAACAAAAAAACCTTGAGAACATCCCCAAAGTGACAATGCTGTAATGTGTTAACAAAAAGAATCCGAAGGACTTGCTTAAAAGACAGACATCAGCTACTTTGAATGGCTAGACTGTGAAGAGGAAAAAACAAACCACAAACCCTAATATGACAATGTATTGAGAGGACAAGCACTGAATGTTAACTGAGTCACTGTTCTGTTTTGTCGGGGGTGACTTTGCTCATCACTTTAGCTACCTTCATTAGTGTGGCAAAGAGTAAAACCATGCAGAAGCACTGACAAGCAGCAAAAAGGTTACACTGGAGGAAGCATGTGTGCAAGGTAGTAGTATCGTATTGTCATACAAATGTTTCACATGGCACAGTTCCATCATTTTGCAAATTTCAGCATTTGATGAAACTGCTGTATATCTCACAAATAAAAAAAACACAAACAAAACCACATTTGTGTCATGTAATGCATGTGCCAGATTGTGAGAGAGATGGTCGCTTGTACTCGTTTCATGTGTCTCCTTTATGGAATAACTACACAGATAGAAGATGGAGAGCACTGACACCCACTGAACACCTCTAGCTCATCAGTAGGATGGCAGAAGTGAAAAGCCAACCAAATGAAAAGGAAGATACCTGCAGACCCAACAGCCCCATTATGAAAATACTTCTAAAAGGCATGTGCTACCCTTGGGGGCAACGCATCTAACCTGGCAAGGCATCCGTCTCTCGTTACCCCTGATTTAATATATGAGGTTTAAAGATCGTCGGGTGGCTGTTATAACAGACATAAGACACATGACAGTGATGTAATTTAGCGGTTTTAAGTTTTGTGTTTCTGTTTAAAAATCATGCTTAGCCGGCATACAAGTTCATTCATCTTCCATCCCCCAGCGACGAAAAGTATTCTAGGCTAAACGATGAACAGAACTTAGACAAAGTTCAGTTATTAATGAAGTTTTATGAACTTTTGCAAATAAATATTTTTTGAGGTTATTTTAGTTCAAATTTAATGATCGTTTAATATTTTTGATTTTTTGCCTATAGTACTGATACCAAGGTACCAAAGCTGATGTTAGTATCAAAGTTAGAATTTCAGCATTCACCAAATCCACCAATAAACACTGACAATTCCACAAGATACCAGGTACAAGTATGAAAGCAAACATGAGCAGTAGGCGTGAGTGACTTCCGCCTGATGCGTCACCTGCATACTCTTTGCAGTACGAGGAGCACAAGAATGTCAGAGGTTGATGATCTGGAAGCATTTTATGCTTTTAACAACAATTAGCAGCACAGCGATTTGCAATCTTTGCAAAAAAGGTTTTGAGGGGTGTTTGCAGCGGATTATTCCACTAAACAAAGTGCATGCAATTGTGCGAGAATACAAGTAATATTAAAAAAGCAATGGATGATTGGGGAGTCGCTAGCTTGGGCTACTTGTGATACAGGAGGGGCTGATATTGCAGAAAAATATGATGCTGATGCCAGTGGGAGAAAAATTTTGGGGCATTTTAAGCATTTGCCTCTTGAGAATACTTGCTTGGAAGATATTCAAATTCAACTGCAAATTCCTCAAAAACGCTTAAAACAAGATGTACAAATGAGGTGGGACAATGGAACAGTATGCTTCTATAACAAACAAAGCTTTTTTGGCATAAATTTTTTCTCTTTTGTATTCACTAGTTTAAAAATATTAATAAGAAACTACAAATATATACTATATTAAAATATTAAAGTACAAAGAGCTCTTTTATCGGAATCAGTATCAGCAGTTGTGTATCAGAATCGGAACAGAAAAAATATAGATCAGCCCATCCTTAATAAACTGCCCCACTTTTTTTCCCAGTGTGCAAGTGTCCACTTCCACCTCCCAGCACTTACCAAGGACTCTCCTCTCCCAACGCTTGAAAGAAGTTTTGTCAGAATCTCAACAGTATAAACTATAACACAACGCATCTGTGTCCTTAATACAACAGTCTTTGGTAGTTTAAAAATTACATTTCCCACATTTCTAGTGGCCTGTATTACAGACTGACATTCCATAAAGGAGAGAAAGGGCAACTATCGCAAAGATTCCTGGGTTTATTGCTTATGGGCCTCACTGAAGCCAAGGGCTGTGGCTACTTCCTGCTCATTCCATTGTGCTTTGCTAGCAAAGTGTCAAAATGCTCTTTTCCCATATTTTAAGCCATACCAAAAGCAAATAAAATTGACTTCTAACACCCAGCTAGATTTTGGCTCTTTCAATCTTCTACACCAGGCAGAAGTGGGAATACTCTTTTTATTCGTTACAGTCACATATTAGTATTGTCATATGAAAAATATCCTGCATAGCGCTGCCAAGATAAAGGTAAACAAGCCTAAAGTAGAGGTGCACCGATCAGTGTCATGTATTTCTGACCCTGAACTGGTCTGTTTTACATATGCACAATACATCATATGCACTGCGGTGCAGGCAATAGCCTCAGAGGGGCGTGCACATTCACAGCCACACGCTAACATATCGTTAGCATGGAAGTTCTTCACTGTGAGTAAAGACAACACAAAGCTTGCAATTTGTAACACATGTAAAGCCAAAGTAAACCATGGAGGGGGGGGTGGCACCATGAAAATGTAGTGAAACATCAGACGTAAACTTTAAACTGATTATTAAACACATACTAGATAATCTTGAAAAGGAATCATCATTAAAATTGCAAAGCTACCTAAGGGTTTTTTCCTATGATAGAGTAGGAACAAATACGGTCACCCCACCAAGACTGGAGTACCTAACAAGACCCACGCATTAAGTCACAAGTATAGTTGCTATGCAAAACATTCAGTAAACAGGCAGAACACAAACAATCTAAAATCGGGATTTCTAGCTTAATATTGCATTCTGGGCCAAAGGAGATCACTCACAAGTAGATGTAGTGAAAATGAATTTTTTTTTTTAATAAATTCCCTCCACCACCCCCCTCTGCGGAGGACTACTTTATTTGTATTTATTTATAATTTTGTTTATTTTTAAGTTTATAAATCTTTTTTTTTTCCCCAGAAAACTTCATGTGAAGGAGATGGGGAGAGAGGGAGTAAACAAAGGGGAAGAAGGGGGAAAGAGAAAGGAAGAGAGGAGAAAAAAAATAAATAAAAAATAAATAAATAAATAAAACAGATAATCTTCTTCCATGCCTGCTGAAGAGAGAAAGACAACGTACCACATCTGTACTAAACATGATGACCATCAAATGCTAACTGTTGTTGAACAATACACATCCAGCATTACAACACATGCCTAGAAGCAACAGTCGATCAAGACAGTGTGTGTCCGTGAGTGCGTGTCCGTGAGGACCTGTGTGCACACCTGTGTGTGTCAGCGCGCTGGTGTTCCTAAGGTTTCTCCATGTAAATGTAAATGTCTAGTAGTGTGCGTGGGGAGACACAGCCCCGTCCACCCAGGACACGAAGCTGACATGGAGGAGACCCGGGCCCCCGACATCCAGAGGCCCCCCAGAACACGAGAGCCCCAGGAAGATCACCGCAGGGACAATTGCAGCCCCCACTCAGAAAAGGGCAGAGGAGCGCTCTGGCGGGGTCCATGAAGATAAATATTAATGGGATCAGGTTGGGTCATGGAAATGTGAAACAAAGTGGTACAAATCAGGCACCATTAAAAAAAACACTGGCAAGTTATCTGTAAACCTTGTCAGTCCACTTGGCACTTGTGGTGGTAACATGACAAATCTATTCAATCACCTTAAAAGGAAGCATCCAACAGAAATTTGTTTTAAAAATCATTACAAAGCTTAACTCAGGCTTTACTTGCCATTTTGAAAACGGTATCTTTAATGCAATATTACATTTTAAATGGTGCCAATAGACAAATCCTTAGGCTTGTTCCAGTCTGGGTATTCTTGAAAGTACATTTCAAAATTGGGAACAAAGACTGTAATTCAGATCATGCGTCGCGACTGTTATAAAGATTGCAAAATGATTTTTTAGGAAGATTATTCACCCCTAAGTGAAAGCATATTTAGTGATTATGGTGGAAACAGTCTGGATGACTGCCAATAACATATGCAGTTCCCACTCACCTGCCGCCCTGCAATCAACGAGTCAATATTTACTTTCCAAAATACTACAAGACTACCCCATACAAAAGGTCAAAACTGAATTTGTAAATAAACATTTATACAAAAAATAAAAATACACACAAAACCCACATACCCCCTAGTCAATAGAGATTTATGTTTCTGATTTCTAAGAAACCCTCATCCCTCAGTTAACACAAAAACCACTGATACTCAACACAAGAAACTGGAATCAGACATGTGGGACACTAATGTAAGTGGGAAAAGCAATCACCATGACTCTCAGCCTGTTAAACACCAAGGGCCTTAGGCAGTGGGTTGTTCAATTAACATTCATCAAAGCAGGAAAGCAGTGTGATTTATCCAGTAAAAGTGATTAGCATTGCATTGCTGAATGCACTCATTCTGTGCGTCTGGACTTGTTGCAGCCATTTACCTTAAAATGCAAAGAATTCTCTCTATTCCCACAAGAAAAAAAGTTCAAAAACAATTAATAATTAAAAACCATTTTCCTCTTAACATTACAAAAACCGGTCACAGGACCTATCGGGCATGAAAAGAGGCCACAACTGATTCATGATGTAATTGGGGGATTGCAAATCTGCAACAGGTTGTATTTTTGGAGCAAAATCCGTTGGAGGATCACAATGAATCAACTGACATGTAGGGACCCTATAGAAGCTCATGTCATCCAGTATTCTATCCATGAACCTGTTGCGAGAGCAAGCAGCAAAACCTGCTTTTCTTGCCAATATGTCACACAAATGGCGTCCCAGCATGCTTGTTGCCCTTTGCCAGCTCCAGAAATTCCCATTTCACCATATTCTGGGTCACATTACATCCATACAGCAAAGATCTGCAATGCACTTGGCATTTTTCATAGGCCTGTACTTTGTAGCGTTCTGTCATGTCTATTCTCATGGTGCCTTGTACACAGAAGCAAATTCACGAGATAAGCAAGGAAATATACATTGTATAATTAAAGGTTATATTACCTGTTATTAAAGAACTACAGGATCACTACCCTGTGCAGCCCAAGACAAACAGAATAAGTCACTCATACCACTAAAACAAGTCAATGGAGGGTGCAAAGTGTGTTACAAGCAAATTTCAAACTGCTATTTAATAACAGTTTTTAAAAAAAAAAACTTTCAGGTGCCATAAATGCTGTTTTAGACTGTTTCACCATACCCCTGTGTAAAGATTGTTCTATTAATTATATCACTTTAACCCCAAAGCTGAGATTTACTTTGAAAGGCACCATGAGAACAGAGCTCCCACATCACAGAATGCTAGAATGAAATCACAGCAATCATACGTTCTTTTATACGAGCAAGAGTGTTACTTCTGCTGGTTATTTCTGCTACATCTTATTTACCCTAAATCAGCAATGCCTACATGAAAATTTTGCTAGTTTGATAATCATTAAAAAGTTATGTACCAGTTCATTCCAACCGTCCAAACGTTAATCTTCTGACTAAGAAACTCTACCTCTGACCACTGAAAGATGCCCGAAGGCTAGATAGCCAAGTTGTATTTTTTAGAAAGAAATAGAGCCACTAGCACAGTGCTGCTCTTCTCAGACTCGTGGTGTCAATCCTAACAATATTTCAGAAAATGAGACCGTGGATCTGAGTGATAAGATTACATCAGGAGTATTCAGACACTCAATAAATGTCAAGCTTATCCAAAAGAATCCACTGATACCCTTCTACTCATCTGAGTTACTATCAAACATGAGTGCAGTCTAAACTGGGATCACTACTACTACTGGTATGCAGTCTACCGAAGGGGCTCATTTTACCAACCAAAAACATCTTTTAAGTGAAACCCTGGCACGACCAAAAAAAATAAAAAACGGACCTTCCTTGAAAACCACAGTGAGTCCATGGAGAGAGGCTCTTCTGCTGCCTTTCTCGAAGCTGAAGAAGCAGAAGAAGTTGTTCCCTGGGGTCACATGCTTCATGCAAATCAGGCGGCAAATGGATACAAAAGCAGGCTGTGACTGGGGGTGGCGGGCAATAAAGGGTGGTGGGGGAGGGGTAGTTGGCAAAAGACATGAATTAGATTATGCTCCAATAAAGGCAGCTCTGGGTGGAATTTTATGCAGAGTCACAATTCAACAAGTAAGCTTTTGAGGGCCGGAAGTGGGGGGTTAAAAATAAGGCACACTGGTGCACAGCAGTCTGACCACATGGTGTAGAACACAGACACGCACACAAGAGCTCGCGTATGATGCTGAGATCCAAAGAGCTGTTAAAAGATTACAACAACTGGCCCTTCTTGTGCAGTTCTAAAAGCCCACACTCTACAGACATGCACAGCGACAGGAGGCCAGATCACTGGTCGTGCTTCAGGCTGTCAGACCAGAAACGGACGTTGCGGTGAAGCCCTGACTTCCTTTAGCTCCACTCCATTATGTCGCAGCTCAGCAGCAGGTCGTGGCGATGGTCCAAAGCAAACCTTGCTTATCAGAATTACTGGTTTGGCCACCTGTTCAGAAGGGAGTATGGCACACAGGTGCCCAAGGAAAAAGGCGGAGGAGTGCTGACTATATGATATTCTCATACGTCGTCACAGTCCACTGTGCTCGGACGTCATCCTCACCCCTGACCACGTAGTTCTTAACTGCGGCAATGAGTCAAATTACACCTGCCTTATAACCGGTGACTCATCTAGTAACCATGAGCATGTTCTGAAAACAGAATTACGGGTTCAATTTCTCCATTTAACAGAAACACGCACTGCCTTCCCGTTTTTTTTTCTTGGCAAAACTTCACCCTAAAGTTCAGTGGCACCAGCATGCTGCTGGATAGGCTTGGCTGTGTCCCAAAAAGGGGGAGACGAGAGCAGCCGCTTGGGTTTGAGGCGTGTCGCTCACCACAGAACATCTGGCCTCCTGCACTACATAGCTGAACTAAATGATTTTTCCCGGGCCGGTTTGCCACCCTGTAGGGTACCGTGGGAACGACTCGTGGCTGGGGAAGGAATGTGTAAGAGTGAGCCCCCCCCCCCCCGCCCAAGTCCCCGTTGGAGAGTGGGCCCCAGGTTGCATCCAACTGGTGCTTGTAACACGCGACAGACTTCCAGTACACTACATACACCAAATTACAGTCCTGATGGCAGGGACATACACGTTCACAAACAGCGTTAGTGCGCTAACACCATTTCCCAGCTACTCCTCTGTATTTTATCAGCAGACCCACCAGACTTATATGAAGTCACAGCAATGCTAAGATTTCACAAACGCCAGTGCAGGAAGGCTCACCAGCTCGCTACACAGACTCAACGGCACCTTAATGCGCAGCTACTGTGACTCACCTTAAACCTGATCCAGACCAGACAAGACCCGGTCAGCTAGAAAGGGGACACTAGATATGTTCCCTGTAGCCCAGCATGCTTTCTGGTGCAAGCACACACCCACTGGCCTTTTTGTTAGGCATCACCTCACTGAGTGCACCCACGTCAGCACTAAGGATACCATGCTCACAGATACTTACATGGCAGAGGCCTGTATAACTGCAGTTCAGACCGTTAAAGGCCTTCTGCATGTCTCACACAGAGGCCAGCATACAAGATTCACTACTCTGTAGTCAGCAAGTAGAGGGTCTCAGAACACTCCAAAACTATGACCACCACAATTTACCATAAAATCAGACAAATCAAAACCTTTACAATGCAAAACAATATTCAGTCATCTGTGCTTTAAATACAAATTGCAAACAGTGAGCATCTGACCATCGAAAAGGAAAATCATCCTAGGAAGGGCATGTTGTTCTGACGTGGCATAATGGTAACTATTTAGGTAATAAGGCTTAAACTCTAAATTTCTGTGTCAGTGGGGTATTTAATCGTTCACAGTTGAAGTTTAAGTGAGCCTCTGTCACCAGTAAACAGGACCCAAAGAATCCTGTGGTGGCGACAGAGAAGGCACTCCCTGCTCTAATCTGTGGTCTTGCAGCTGGGTTACCCAGATGCTACCAACGCCAGCAAAGGCAATTTGAGACCCAACCCTGGGGACCTCCGCACTGGCCATCGGAGATTCCAGCAGTCTAGCAGGGCACAGCAGACATGTGGAAAAAGAATACATTGGGAGCAGGGGTGTACTCTGCAATTGTCGAAGCACGAACAAGCAGAGTACCTGATGACAGCAAAAGCACTCCAGCAGTCTGATGGTTTTGGAGTCTGCTGAACATTTCTTGAGAACTGACAGAATGCTATGTTGGACAAATCAGAGGAAGCAAGAAAAGTGAGATAAAAAATGTGTCTCAGGAACATACAAGCTGTCATCAGTCTAACTGTTCATTCCAGAACTGTTCAAGGCAACACTGTGCAAGATCTGAACTGACTTTGCACTTTAAAACATAAAAAATTGCCAATATAATACAATAGTAAAAGATGCATGCTAGCTCTGAAAGTAGCTGTATCTTCAAAAATCAGGCTAAAACAATACCACCCATTCCCACTCTATTCAATGCAGTAACTGAGTGGAATGGTTATGCAAGTTATGATGAATCAGGCAAGCTTGGCAGAAGATATTCTGTCGGGAGGGGCCTGTGTCAGTGTGCAGGTAGAACCACTGCCAAATCGCCACTGCTATGCTTTTATGCGCTTGTTTATTTTTTGGGAAGGAGGTATGGGGGTGCACATTGCATTGGCTGGCCAGTACAGCAGCACGGGATTGGCAAAGCAACCAAATGCATTTCTGTAGTGTGGTCTCACCATGTTCCTCTCTAGGTACTTGGGCTGGCCTCACCAGAGCAGCCTGCTGCCCCCCCTCCCCAATACAGACTGAGACTTGCATCTTATGAATTGCGTTAATATTGAGTTGCAGACTGATCTTTGCTTTCCTGCCAATGGATATGTGCCATGTGAAAATGGATTAAATCAGACAGGAACACAAAGACGAGCCAAGGACTTAGAGGACGCAGACAGTCAGTCCTGCTCCATACTGACTGCAAACAACTTCCCCATCACTCTGCAGATTATCAGTACCCGCGATTTACACATCCAACTGAATTTCTATGGTTAGCATGACCGGGAACGGTGGGACACCCAGGTTTTAGCCTGAATAGCAAAACCTAAGGGGTTTTGATTTTTCTCTTACAGTGTCATCTGGCTTATTCTCCCTGCATGACGCATGTATATATATGTAAAGCATTCCATAACCCAAACTATATTAGAAAAAAAAAAACACTTAAAACTGGCCTACGAACAAGTTATTGATCAGTATTTGGGACCTATTGATACAATGTGAGCCCATGACATTTCGTATATCACTCCTGAATACACAACTTTCTCGCAAAAAACGTCTGTCAATAGTCCATCTGCTTTTAGCATTAATCTCCCACACTGCAAAGCAGTGTCACTCTCATTGCACTTCAGCTTTTTACATCAATGCACCAGGTCCTCACCGACTGCGTCCTCAGGAAAAGCATCTGACCACCAAAACGTGTCAGTGGTTATTAGTGGCAGTGTGGCTGTCCAATGGCCAAGCGCAAAAGGTGCACAAAGCAGGATCCTCAGCGTTGAGGTGTGGACATACACTTGAGCGCTCAGCTACCTGAGCTCAAACGGCAGTTACACAAGGCAAGGCAGGGCATGGCCGCCTGTCACTTTCTAACACATAAGTAGTTTCAGTCGAACCTGAAAGTCATGCTTGACCAGGACCAACATCTTGCGATCATATGATTACACCCAAGTTGACGCAGGGTTGGGGGACTGATGCCCAACGCCAGTTCTGGGTGTGTATAGTGTGTCTCTCTCCCTATGTTTGTGGTCTTTTCTCTGGGCACATTGCTCTTGGGCTGCAGTCCAAAAGACTGGTGTCTCTGCAATGCTCTTAGTGTGCGAGTGGGTTGGGGATGCACTAAAGACCAGGGAGTTCCTGACTTGTGCCCCATTTCCTAGAACAAGCTCTGCCTGAGCATGTACAGGAGAAGCAGTAAAGGAGACAACTGTGTAATGAAACTGTACCCTGATAGCCTGATAAAATATAATTTGTTGCAGCTATGAAGTGATCTTTCCTTAAGAGGAACATGTTGTTTTAGAAAAAAAAACTTGGTTTTATGCTCAGAGTTCACAACTCTTGCCCTCAGAACACCTCCAATCCAACACCTGTGCACTTAAGCCACATCATCAAGAACTTTGTAACTAACTTTATGGGGGTGGGGGCTGGGGTTGATAATCATTATATTGAACTCTATCTGAATTGCTGCTGGATGATAATTAGTTCCCGTTGGGACCAATACAGTTCTGTTTTATCTTATCTTAAATAAATACATAGGCTAAGTACCTCGCAAACTACATCAGTGAGATCCTACAGTGCAATTAGGATAGGAGGAGACTGAATGAAAACATTATGTTACTCTTATGTGGCCACCCTGGGGATGTGGACATGGTGGCAGGGGGAAGTCAGATGAACTAGCACTGGTGTTCTCTGGAGACTGGCACAGCAGACCGCAGGCAACCCAAATTGATCTCATAGCTTGTTTATGTGTGGAATTTCAGTTACCCTGAACACCGGCAGCCCCCTTAGAAAGTGTGCCATGAAACTCAATGCTGTAAATGGAGTTAATTAGCAGTCAGCAGCAAGCTAGTGATGAAAAAGTCTATAAAGTCATTTCAGATAGAGATCCAAAATAAATCAGCCCTGTTTATAAATTATAGTGGTAACCAACAATCATCACAAACACAAAAGCTAGTTCCCTTAGACAACATAATGGGTTTTTTTGTCTTCTGGGAAATTAAGGACAACCTCTGGCTCAGGTTACGAACAACAAAACCAAAAGAAATACCAAAATAAAACAAGATTGCTATTATCTTAGTTCATATTCAGTTTCCTAGGCTCCAAGGGAATCCCAACAACATGTAGCAGTAAGGATCACTCTGGAGTTCACCAGTTTCAGAGCACACCTCAAGCAGAGAACATAATCCCATTGATCCTTCCATACCCATCGTGATCATCCTTCAGGGCTTTAATGCTTTATCATCAATATCATGGGCAGCAGCGTCTACTCAGTAGACAAGGATTAACAGTCTGTTCCATTTTACCATGAGACCCAAACGTTAGCCACAGAAATAGTTTTCTTACTGCTTAGGTTGCCCCATATCTAATGTCTGCCACCTATATAACTTGAGCAGGTCACATTTTGCCTACTTGCCATCTGATGCCAAATGCCCATGAAAAACAGACCTTCATACACGTTTAGGGCTGGGCGGTATATCAAATGTTTGTGTATGGATATTTTTTAAAGGGACGGCATGGTAGTGCAGTGGTTAGCACTCTTGCTTCACAAGTCTCTGCCTGGGATATGTGTGTGGAGTTTGCACACACATATCGGTACTCCGGTTTCCTCCCACAGTCCCAAAACATGCTGATGATAATTGGAGTCACAAAAAAAATAAAAAAAATACACTCATTGGTGTGCATGTCTGAGTGAGTGGTTTGTGAGTGTGCCATGGGCTGGCATCCTATTCCGGGTTGTTCCCCACCTCATGCCAGCAGGTTCCAAACCCCCCAGATAAGTGGTTTGGAAGATGGATGGATATTTCATTCCTTAAACAAGATGTAGGATGACAACACCTTTTAAACTGAAATTCTTTAATAATTTTAACACACAATATAAAATTCTCAATGGTCTTACTGGTTTTAAGCAATGCGAGAGCTTTGGTGATGACGTTGCACAGAATGCCTGCATTCACAGCTAAAATGAAACCACTCAGTGTCTCATGGGGAATTTGATGGAGGGGAAAGGTCAATCATTGTTATATCTCACATGTGGGTTTTGATTTAAAACAGGGGTGTCAAACTCATTTTAGGATGAGGGCCGGTTGAGAAGAACTGTGACCATGTGTGGGGCGATTTTTTTTTTTTATCATAGTGCATCAAATTACAACAAATACACTATATTCTGTAAAACTGCATTTAACCTGAAACATCTGCCCTTCCAGATCAATTTTTCTTTTTTTGGACATTTTTTTAAAATCGCGAGTGCTTGCCACACATCTTCAAATAGCC
>JAABNX020000001.1:11457040-11475788 GCA_015163995.2 Mormyrus lacerda
TGTGTGTGTGTGTGTGTGTGTGTGTGTGTGTGCCACAATGATAAAAGCCAGTAACGTTTTACAGTACCCAAAAGGGTAACCTCAATTTCATAAAAAACTGTAACTGCGGTCAAAAAATTGAAAATGCCAAAAGTCTTGTGTTTTGTTACTTATGGTTAAGGTTAGGACTGGGTAGGGGTTACGGTTGTCATTGTTGGGATTGGGGTTATACCCATACCAATAAATATAAATAGAGAGTCTCCACAAATATATGAATGCATGGACTGTGGGTGAGTGAGTGAGTGAGTGAGTGAGTGACTTGAGTTGGCTTGGCCTCCCACCCAGGGTGTTGTCTGCCTTACGCCCCACACTTTGAGTTTGGCTGGCAGCTCACTGTTAAAATGGAGGGATCACCTTGAGCTGTGCGGCGTTATAATAAACAAAAAATGTCAGTTGATAAAGCAAAGTCCCACACCGATTAATCTCACATGTGAAAGGCTGCTGTTTGTCTGCATGATGATCCTGTTTAAATGGAGGCATACAGCACTTTTTGTCACCAGAGATGGAATGGATGAGTGGATCTGCAATAAACCCGAAGGCAATATTTAACCCCATACAATCTAATTTTATCTTACTATATTTTTACAGAAATAAAAGCAAATTTGCTATATCATTTACCTGTGTGTTGATTATTCCTAAACTCTATGACAAACTGACCAACTCCTCAGAAGGTTATCAATTGTCTTCTAACCTCTGACAAGAAATCACAAAGAATACAGAGGTTGATTGGTAAACAGGATGAGCAGTTGGAAGATGGATGGATGATTGTTATTCCAGACCTGACAGTCACGTGACTTCCCGCAATAGCCAAAGCAATAGACAGTATTGAACAATACCTAGTCGCTGCCCCCTGCCAAGTCACCGCATAGCTAAAAGCTGCTATACTCTATTCTAATTATGTTTTAGTTTAAGCACTAATGACTCCAATGTATCTAGGCCTCTAGGCTTTTTTTTCTGTCATGCTTTTATGAAATCATGTCAAGAGAATCTTATTTGATGCAATGTTAAGCAGGACATATTTTACCCACAGTTCATTGTTTCTTTAGGCTGGCAGGTCTGTTGTTGTGTTATGATGACATTAAGGGGTCTTAAAATGAACTGGCAGGGAGGAGCGTCCCTCACTTCTGTCCCGGGAGGGAGTCGCAGACGTCTGTGGGTTGTGGCGCTGATTAGTTTCACCTGTCCTCCATTTCCTGTATACAGCATAAGCTGCCGTGTTCTTTTTGCTTTCGCCTTCAGTAAATTGCACCCAGCTTAACATCTCGGTCAGTGGCACATTTCCATTTGATTGTCCTGAGCACGCCCAAGCTTCACTTTTTTGTTCTTCTAGAATCTTCTGCACTGGGCCTTTATGCTGCAGAGCGCCGATACCTGCCCTGCCTTGGCTCCATTGTTTCTGGCAAGGAAACCCTCTACCCACTACAAACTTAGCCTTCCCGGCCCAAACTCCATGTGTCGCATGCCACAGTTCACCATAATATTTTTAAAAACAAAAACACAGAGTAATATTTACCATAATACCTATAATATCACAACCTGCCCTTTTCAAAATTTTTTATGTAAGATATGCAAATAAAATTTTATCCATATTTCATATCTATTTTAAAGGATGCAGGGGGTAACCACCTGACAGGCTCTCTGTCCTTATTCCAGAATAGCTGATAACAGTATCTTCCAGATAGATAATTTATCTCATACACATGATGATGAGGCTGTAACAGCATAAGGAGACTTGGGTTTCTCCCTGTGACAGTTCGCCCAGTGAGAATCAGTCGGGATGATCTGAAGCAGAGATTGTACGTTTACGTGCGGTCCATTCAAAAACGAAACATCACATGCTACAATTCATGCTGCCAAGTGGCAACTAACACTTATAGTGTCCAATTGGCCAACGAGCCCCTTTTTCACCATACACAATAGATGACTGACGTGGAGCGATTGTGTTCAAACTGAATTTTATAAAAGGCGCAGGCAGTGGGGGCTCGAATTCAAGTTAAGTCTCTGTTAGTTCTCTCTTCGGCCACATTGTTTGCACCTGCAGTTGTCACAAAAGGACCCTTTTTCCTTTGTCACCCTAATGAAATAGAGACTCGGGGACATTTGTGAGTAAGCAAAATGCAGTAAACAGTATACAGTTACAAAAAAACATTTTTAAAACAGATGTCCTCCTTCTATTTTGCATTCTGAGTTCAGCATTATGTGTAACACTAGATGATAGCTTGGGGTTAGAATGACGTACTGCGTTATAAAAGCATGAATAATTAGGTAACACTTTACATGAAGCTATCATGTACATTATAATGCATTATAGATACCTTCATGATGGATGACAAAGCATCCTTAATTCTTATACCGACCATTATAATGCATTATGGATGCTCTGTAATACATTATGAAGGTATTTATTATACCTGATAGCTATATAAACAAGAGCATTATTGGAGCTTATGAAGTATAATAATCTGCCTTATGACTGTAGAAAGAAGATGCCGTAATGCTTTATAAATTCCTAAACTGACCATAATAATGCATTATAGATGTATTATGAAGGTGTCTATTCTGCATTATAGATGTATTATGAAGGTGTCTATTCTGCATTATAGATGACAGCTTCAAGTAAAGTGTTACCAATAATTACATTCATTAATCAAGCTTAGCGGAGAAAGGAATGGTTAGTAGTCATTTCTAAAGGATCCATGGATTTATGCTGCAGTGTTGAAAGACCTGCTGCTGTAAAGTTCACTAGATGGCAGCAATCATAAGAAATGCACTGCATCGCAAACCGCTGCACAAAGCCACAGAGGAAGGTGGTCCAGCATGCTAGTGCAATTAGCATTAGCAATTACTGCTCCGGGTCTCTTTCTACAGCAGCCACAAATCCGTATTTCACAAATGAATAAAGGTTTGATCCATTAATTGATGTGAAAGCACTGCTTTACAATGCTTTGCTAGTTTCATCTTTAAAACTGGTGGTGGACATGTAGCTGGGCAGAGGAAATGAGCTGCAAAAATAAACAGTTTATGTGCATTAATGTGTTTAACTTCACTCTGCAGGGATCTCCATTTTTAGGGGCCGCCATAAATTTGCCTAGACAAATATTTACCTCTAAGAATACCCAAGTGTGAAAAGATGACCAGATCTCTTCAAACATACATTCTTCCACGTCTTAAACACATTGGATGAGAGGGTCTTAGGGCATGACTTGCTGGCTATTTGCCATGAGCAGGTCCCTAGAAGAAGCCCAACAGCCCAAAGGCGTCGCATGTGGTCTGCTCGCCGCGTTCACTCTGCTTGCGGTGTCACTGTACTTCTCTGTTATTGTGCATCAATGATCAAAGGAGCAGTATTTTGCATTTGACAGACCTGTCATGGTGTAAGATTCACCGAAACTTTTCTCTCACTAAATGACATACAAACATTTTTTCATCCCAATGCAGTAACCAGGTTGAACTGGACAGTAAAGGACTCACATATAACCCCTACACATAACATCACCACTTATCATTTGTCATATTTGTACTTTTGAACATATTTAATGACTATTTGGTAATGTTTTACATTAACTGCACATTCATAATGCTTTTATATTGCATTCATAAAACGTTCAGTACACCTTCATAATTTATTAAGTATTCATAAAACATTCATAAACATCATATATGTATAACTTAACATCCTGACATCCCTTAACAGCTGTAATACACATTAATAACAAACATTATATAATAATAACAATCATTATAATTGTAAAATCATGTAATGTTTGTCATTAATGTATAATAAATCTGTTATGATATGTTAGGATGTTAAGGTGTACTTGCATGCTGCTTATGAATGTTCTATGAATGCATTATGAAGGTGCACTTAATGTAAAGCGTTACCGACTATTTTGTACATATTGTTTACATATTACATGTCTTGTCTTGTGTGCCCTGTGATGGGTTGGTACCCCATCCTGGGTCGTTCCCTTCTTTTTGCCCGTAGCTCCCGAGATAAACTCTGCACCCCCACAATTCTGAACTAGACAAGTGAGTACAGAAAATGAATGGATAAATGGATAGATGTTTTGTGTTTTTGTTTGCACAGCTCAGGGAGTTGCTGACTCAATCTTATTGTGTTGTCTTGTACAAAGATTTGAATTTTGAATCTCAAATAAGGTGATTTACTTTGCATCCGGGGTGCATCACAATTTCTGTGGATGCTATAGGATATGACTGATCTACTACAAACATATCTGAGATCTGAGTCATACTGACTGCACATTCAAGACCTTCCAGGTGGCTGCTTAGCTGAGTACTTTTGAAAAGCAGGGTCGTTTTACATTCACCTTTTCCAGAGTTGCTATTTTTTTTTTAAACAAGGCTTCTTGGAAAATAAATTGTTGAAACAATAGTTTTAGTTCTCATTTTACTGGTTCCACACAAGGCTATTTAAAAATTGGTTCAAGGAATCCCCTCTCCAAAACTAGAGTGTTCTAGGGTAATTTTCAAACATTTTAAAAACATTTCTAGAATTTTCCAAAGTTGCTGATCATGCTGTTCGTAGAAATCAGGCATGGTCAACACGTGACTGACATGTGGGTGACGTGGGTTAAATCTTTATTCTTATATTCAAAGAGGATCACATCAGTATTATCCTTCAGAATGATTACTAACAATCGATCAAACAGGAACCTGATGCTTTGATTAGATGGAGGAGCAGAATGTAATCACCTCCTTGGAGGAATAAACAGAGGTATGAGAAAAGTAACATAGCTATTGTGACTGTCCAGGTATTTTTACATGGAATTAATTTTCATTTTCCAACCATCCATCCATTTTCTATACCCACTTCTTCTGTAAGCAGATTGTCACCTCCTGCTCGCCATGTCCACCTGACCCTCTTGTCTCCTCCCTAGCATGGTCCTAACAAGCCACACCTGTTACTCGTTTTTCTTACCTCTCATTCTTAACCCTCGTGTTGATCACTCCCAGCTGCCTCTCATTAGCTTCTTCGTTAGTCTTGTTTATATGTGCTTCCCAGGCCTGTGCTCCCCTGTCCAGTCATTGATGTTGTGTCTTTGGTCTGCCTGTGGTTGTTCTAGCATTCTCGTTTTGATCCCTCATGGTCCTGTTTGATTCCTGTTTAAGTTCAGTTCAGTAAAATCCCCCTTTTTGTTTGGACCAACACCTGCCCTTGAGTCCTTTGTCCTCTTTGTCATGACACAGATCATTGCTCCTTTATACTTCTTTCCCTTTTATAGTTATATATAAGTTTATAGTTTTCAATAACAATAAAATCTCATCAACTGCCTGGTTATGTTATAAACTGGACAGATTCATTGCTTCTGTTTGAGTTCTCATGAGACTGGTTGTAGAAATAATAATGATCTTACAGCCGTTCACTCTGGACAGAATAAATTCCTTTTAACACATTTGGGAAGATTTCATTTTTCACTCACTGAACATCTACAATTTGTAAATCCCGTGTAGAATTAAAAAGGCCCACTGCGTTTTATCCACGCTTTGGTCCATGTTAACAAAATTAGGTTTGCAGGAGACAGTTAAAAGCCACTGTAAAGTAGTAATGCATTCTCAAAATGATCTCTCCTTTCCCATATCCTCACACACAATAGCAGGGCCACTAATGAACTATGTTGACTCTTATTTCATTTGATTGAATCTCACAGCTCTATTCAAAACATCTTGGCAACAGCCATTGTATCGTGCTGGACTTGAGCATTATTTGGTTATTGCTAAGCTAAATGTCAATGAATCACAGGGCACTTGTAGTGTGAGAGTGTAACTGACTAGGTGAACTTAACAAGGAAAAGGAAAATTCCTCAAAATGCTGTGCAATTGTGTGTGGGTGCTATGAGCAAAAATTGTTTAGTATATGCTGAATCCAGCCTCTGGTGTGATATAGGTGACTTAATTAGTACTGTCTTACCCAGTTACAACACTTGGCATTAGAATTAAATAAAAGCACAGAATAAGGCAGGTAAAAAACAATTTATCCTCTATATAATATACTGTTAGTTCACTGTATTGTCTTGAATGTCTTGTTTTTCTTTGTTGATATTGTTCTGTGTATTTGCAGTTAACAAATCTCTGTTTATGAAAACAGCAGCTAGCGCTACCTTCTAGCACAATAGAGCATTTCACAATAGAAAGCTTTTATCGTCATTAAAGACATGGATGGCTCAATTGCCTAGACAAAGAAATGGATTTGAATACAGAAAAGATTTACATTTAATTATTGAATTCACCCTGGTATATTACAGGACATATATTATAACTAGTAAAACGACATGCCTTGTATTTTTAAATTACAACAATAACCAATGGGATATTTTGGGCTATATAAGTTCTGAAACTTTCCTTGCCTATTCATGGAAAGTCTGAACGCATCCTCACAACACGAAGCGCCTGTCAGTCTACCTTTCGGCGCAGCTAAATCGCATTCATAAAAATCCATCATAATTCAAATATAAGAACCTACAAGTGATGAACACAACAGGCTCCGCCCACTCAGCATTTAAATGTCCAATGTGAGCGCCACTCTTTGCTTCAGAGGGTCCTGTGATCGTGGCCAAAGCGTTGAAGACCGTGTGAAAATCTTCCTGAGTTTAATTGCGCTCGTACAATTATCACTAAAGCGGAAGGTATCTTTCATTTTTTCCCCCAATGTGTGTCTTGGTGTTGTATTAATAATGGAAAAATTGTGTTTATACTAAAAAATGATGTATAGGCTGTGCGACCATTTTTTGCCTTGTATAAAACAATACATAAACTTTGTTCTGAAATGTCTTTTAAGTACTTGATTAATTCCAGAAATACTTACTTAGACTTACTTACTTTTTGATTGTGTATTACGTATGTATTTATTTATGTATACATATTAATATAAAAACTTTTTCTGACCTCATAGGTATCTTCAGATTTCAACGTACTTTTTTCCTGGATATATTTGCCGGTCATTTTTGGGATTTTTTTTGAATTTGTACGTTTTCCAGGTGGTTTATAAGACCCCTCCTTCCCGGGGGGTGTGAGAACTTATTTCACAATGCGATCCATTTTCCTGGTTATTGCGTGTTGCATCAGCCTGCTCTCCGTGCCGCAGCTCCTGGCCTTACCTCTTGGAATCAGGCTTGAAAGTAACGACAGGTAAGAAATGGCTGGATTTTAGCCCAATGCTACTTTGTTCTTTATGCTGATAGGCTGATGCTGGATGAATCACTGAAAACGCTCGTGAAACTGTGATTGTGTCATGAAAACTATGTTTTGAAATGTATATTTTGTTTTCAGGGAAACGGAAAACAATACGTATATATATTTTTAGGCATTACAATATTGGGTGCATAGTTTTTTAATAGTTGGATGGAGTTGGATAAACGTGGCAGAAATTGGGTATTTTGAGCGCTTAACAATTGGAAACGAGAATCTGACAGTGGGGTGGGCATTGAAGTTGCCTTTTTTACTTTTTCTGCTAAGTTGTTATGGATGTGCAGTAGCAGATAATGTGTCTTTATTGGGACCGTACCATATTGGGAATATTACAAGGTCTATTCATGACGGACGTGCCATAATAAACGCACACCACTTCGCTACTTGAGAAACAGCTGGAAGTTTTGAACCAGAGTTCAAAACATATCTTTATGCTTTTAATTATTATTAATAATAGTATTTATGGAAAGATGGCAGTTTTACTGCAATGACTTATGTCTCTAAATATGCATAGTCATACTACAAATAAGGGGCGGAGAGAGGGGTTTTCGCCATAATTGTTTATTGCATCATCTTAACGTTGTGGAAGTTAATTCTCCTTGTATTCCTATACTCTGTCGGCATATAGAAATTAGCTTCCCTCTGTACGCCGGGATTGTTTTTTTTTAATATTGAAACTGAAAACCTGGCAACAATACAACTTACCTGCTGAATTGCGTGTTACGGATAAATGGTACGCAGAAATGGTACGCGGGATTTGACGTACAGTCGCACTATCCGTTTTAAATGAGTGGATCCGACGGAGTCTTTGCTTTTCTGCTAGGTTTGATTTTAGCAGGATTTGGAAGATCCAAATGCAAATCCAATTTCAAATTACGCACATTAACTGAAATTACTTTTATGTTATACAATATATATAGCAATCAGATTGTATATTTCTTTTTCATATAACATACGAGTAATTTTTCTCTTTTAAAGTGTACTTTGTATAGCCTATTTAACTTATAAAATATTAAGTCAAACCATTAAACGTAAGTAGCCACCAGAATTGGTAACATCGGATCGTGTTGTTTCACCCTCTAAAATAATCACAATCGTATGTTAGTTGCCGGAAAACTTTACCAGCAAAATAATCATAAACTGAATTAGTTAAAACTGACTTCTGTACAGGCGAGGTATAATGACATAAGGACGCGCGATAGACCAGCGTCTGACAGAGAGCTGCGGTATTTGCATGCCCCCTCCTGGTAGTGAGTGTATTTTTAATGTTAGTTTGGCGAGACAAAATGAGATATTTCCTCTGCCGCCTACCTAGGAGATGTAAAAAATCAGCACTGTCGAGTTATGTCGACTCAATTAATAATAAAGTTAATGAGCATTTGTAACGCGGAAAATTTAGGAAACCAGAATTGGGATTTAAAAACAAATGAGCTTTTTTGTGATTTTAGTCGTAATGTTTCAACGAGATTTAAGGCATCTCAGTTCTAATTTGAAAAGACAAAAAGGTTATAACGAAGTCTTTGTTCGGTTAAATATACCAATATTTACGGGGAGAGATAACTCCCGTGACATACCACGGAGTGTGTTTGGACACTTTCAAACTTATAAATTGCGCAAGTAGCTTTAGATATGAGTGACCGATTGACTGAATTGTTTATTATTGTTTATAAGGAGGGAAAAGTTGTCGTGCATCCCCCCGCCCCCCCGCAAGCTCTCCTGACTATTCCCGAGACCTTTTACAGATTGAGGGGCAGCGCACAAGAGGCATCCATGAGACCATCTTAAGGCTGAGATGGGTAATTTCTTTTGGGGGTGGGCATGATGGGGAGAGTCACCGTCCAATCGCCTCTGTGGTGGCTTTTGGTCGGCCGCTTCCACCCCCTGGCTTTTCGCATTCAGTCTTTTGGAGGTCTGGGCCCTGTGCAGAGGAGCATTGTGCAGAGTGGCTTCACGCTGAGCAGTAACCTGGGAAGAATTTCTGAGGGGGCTCTTTTTTCACTCTCAGTGAGCTCCAGCATCTACCTGCTTGGCAGAGCCCAGGACACGTCTCCACTGTGGCTGGTCGGACCCCAAAAAGCCCTGTTCTAGAAACTAGTGCTTTATGGGCTTTGCACAAACCTCCTAAACTCCTAAAACCTGGTCCCATGAGCCACTAAGTCAGATCAGAGGAGGTCCGGACATATGTTACTTTTTGGGGGAACACATCCGACCCAATATTCAAAACAGTGGTGTTTGTCCCACCCAATATTTTCCATGATTATCCTTTTAAAATTATGAATAAATTTGCCTGGAGAATTTGCTTCTCATCTAACCTACTGACCGAGGGAAAAAAACTTTTAGCTGAGGGTTTCCAATGGATTTGCATTAATTAATGCATAAAGTCAATATTCAGAGAGATGGGTAGCTATACAAGGTCATACAGGATAACGTGAGAGGACAGATTTGACTCAGTCCCTTAATGGCTCTGTCCTTGTCCCCCCCAATATTGAAAACACAGTGACGCCCTTGGGTCCAGAAGTCCTGAAATTGCAGGGTCTGACGTACACAGAAATAAACTTGCTAAAAATCACCCCTGGCAGAAACGTTCAGCTGCCTTGCAAAGGATGGTGATTGAGGGTTCTGGCCACAACATAGGGAACCTTAACATTTTTTGTCAGTGCTGGGTGGTATATGTGACCTCATATTGCCCTACAGAAGTTAATTAAAACTCAAACTTTGGATAGAAAGGGACACAAGCCAACTGAGCATAACGTCCTGCATGATAGCCTTTGAATCATTTTTGCAGAAGATACCTCCTTGAGTGGTTTGGTTATCTGCAGTGTTCATTTGGGTAGGGAACTTCGGTATGACCAGTTCTGCTCTAGGTTCTTCAGACTCCAAATGTTGACGCTTTAAGATATGGACAGGAAGAGGTAGCCGCTTCACACCTATGATTGGACCATTGACTCCAAGTTTGCTGCAGTTGAACTGGTATCTGGCACTGATCTAAGGATCAGAAATTTAACTCTCATCTGGCTTTCGATCATCTTCTCAACACTACCCTTGACAAAAATGAATTGATTGCATTTTACTGTAGAAATACGATAGTGTTGGGAACAGCTCCTACAGACAGCACTACAAAGGATTACTGCAGGAGACGACATCAGAGTCCTTGAAAACACCCACATGGACAAAAGTACTATAACGAGCATTGATAACAAGGGAAGGGCATTTACACATGGAATGGAATGTCCCACAACTGTAGTTCTATAATTTTTGTCTATTAAACTGCAATTTGGAACAAGTTATAGTTAAAATCACTCTTTGGTATAACGGCTGATTTACATGACAATGTGGTTGCGAGCGGCAGTGTTTGATTGGGGCCACAAACAGTACACAAAATAGCACCCTGGGAAAGCGGACTTGCTCCCTGGGCAAACAGAAAGCCACAACTCATACAACTGGCAGAAAGGGGCTCGTCAGCTAAACCGTGCCGCATTCTCGCAGAGGCTAACAATTAGCAAAGCATGCCTCTAATCTAGGCGTCATGAGATTATGCGTTCGAGGTAGGCCACACATTTAAAAAACAATAGAAACTGACATCATAAAAATGATTAGATGATTTTTTTTGTCCTTAGTAAGACATTAACAGCTTTGTTTGGAATATTATGATTTAAATGTGTGGTGTTCCGAACCATTCTGAATTAAAGTAATGTGCTAAATATCTATATTTAAGATCTTTTTATTGGGTAATAAAAGAATGTTCCAGCTAGGGCTTGTTTGATATATTTATGTAGCACCATAGTATGCAGAAACTTGTCTGTATTACAACAACCTTAACCTAGTAACACTTTACTTGATGAGGCACAAATAATATAGTATTATGCTATTGTCTATGTATTAATTAACTACATTGTATTACATAGTGAACTAATGTTAATTCATCATTAATGAATCATGATGTATCATTTTTATCAAGTAGTTGCTATATTTGTTCATCACTTGTTCTTCAGTATTAACTGAGTTATTACTAAGTATTTGTGCTCCATCAAGTAAAGTATTGCAACTTAACTCTAATGATAGTATCTGCTCACAACCCACATCGTTTCACCATACTAAATGTGTGTAACTGAGATGATGGATCTGTTTTGGATGAGACACAGATACATACAGTACTGTGGAAAAGTCTTAGGCAGTCAAAAGAAATGTTTAAAGCTATCTATCTGAGAGAATCTATCTGGGAGAACAAAAAATAGAATTTAACTTTAGAACAGATGCAAATTAAGAGTAACACAATAAAAACTGGTAAAAATGTATTATTATTGAGATAGCAGCGCATGCTTAACAAGGCTAGTTTGAGTTGTATGTTTTTCTTTTCTTTTTCGTTTTCCGAGCCTGCAAATAACCTGCCATTTTGTGCTCATCTAAATCTAGGGTCATTGTGGTCAACGACAGCCAAGTAAGAACTAACCCCTGATGGAAAATTCCACTGTGGATTAGCTGGATAAGTCATAAATTCCGCTCTTGACTAACGCTAGGAGCAAGCCAAAGAGATCAGACTATGGTGAAAAGTGCTGTTCTACTCAAAACTGTACTGTATGGAACATGGACACAGTTGACAACACAATACTGATAGTGAAAATTACATCACTGGTAAACTATCCCCATTCGGAAAACCACTTTACGCATGAAGAATGAAGTAGGAATTGTGGTGCACATATAATAAGCAATTTTTATAATATGCCATTGTTCCAACAGATGCATCTGTCAGCTTCTGTATTTGATGCTGCAATTACATCCAGTGTGGATGATTGCTTGGTGATATTTTCAGTAAGAACAGTGAATTTCGCCTCATCTACTTTTGAAGCATAACAATTATCTTTACAAAAACAGAAGTCTTTTGAGGGATGCACTGTGTGTCCGAAGTACCTGCAGCATTAGAGCCAGCTGTACTCACAGTTATTTATTTATTTGGCAGTATTGTTGATGTCCATTGGCAGAATCTTTCTGTCATATGGATTAACTGTGAAAGGCACTGGGGCAGCAATTGACGAGAATCCCATCCCAGTAAGTATTCATACATTCAAAGTGAGAAATTAAGATGACCTCAGGCTGTGAGAGACCTCATACTGCTCAGCGAGGTTCCAAAAGTTGCAATGAGCTTGTCATTTTGCTCCCTTAAATCCCAAACTTAATTTGACCTTTTAATCCTAAGAAATGTGACTTGCTACTAATGCCTTCAAGTGAAAATTTATCAAATTATAATCTGTCACAATCCAGGCAAACACCATCAAACTGACACACCAAGGGCTGGTTTATCCTGTGCCAATTGAACAGACTTTACTGAATTGATTGAGAATGTTATTGTCTGAAAACGGATTGACGTCAGCCTGTCAGGGGTAATTTACTGAAAGCCTTAGAATAAGGCTGATGAGGAGGCCCTTTGTAAAACATGGTGCAACGTGGCTTGTCTTTAAAAATAAATGTGCAAAGCGTGACATGTCACACCTGAGCTTCTGTGACTTGGGAACACACTGTGCGAATGATGTGGACCCACAGCTGACAGCTGACTGGTGTTTGGACTGCAGCAGCCCGACTCTTCCACCAAAACGGTAAAAGAACCGTCAGCGGTTAATGCTTGTAAATGATGGCGAAAGACGCCAAATCATGTGACCAGTCAGGTCATCGCTGGTACGCGACGGATGGAATTCACAGTTTTCGGAAAATTTATGTGATATAAAAGAACACAGATGTAGTCCCCTCTCAGCAGGGGAGAGGAGATCATGTTGAAGTGTGTGATGTTCTTGGACTGGGCTTAATGTTGCTTTTTATCAGGGCTTAGAAAATGGCGCAGTGCAGTTGTGTCTAGACCTGCGGACTCACCACCTTGTTTTCCCATGAGGCAGCGGTACTCTGCCTCAAAATCTGAGAAATCCGTCTTTCCATTGCTCTGCTTTTGCATCGGATCCACATTTCTGCCCTTCTCATGACACTTTGAGCTTTGACGCAAAGCATTAGAGGCACCGAATAATTCAGATTACATTTTGGTTCTGCTGGTTGAGGTGAAGTCAGGTAACTGATTCCTAAATTATCAGTTACCTTTTGGCTATGTATCAATAACAAACATTTTCTATCGGATACATTTCCAGTTACCTTCTACTAAACGGGCAACAGAGGAATATTTCTGGATAAGTAGGGATGGGGAGAGGGAAAGTGGGCGAGTGGACAGTCTGCATGATGCAGCATTCCTGAAAAATCCGTTATTTACCAGCACAGGGAGCGGGCTGGCTATTTTTGTTATTTTCACACCAGTACTGGGCAGACGAGCTCCACCCTTGGCTGACAGAACTAAACAACGCCAACGCGTTTAGCCACACAGTCTGGGCAACATTCCCCACCGTCTAAAAATACTGTAGCCAGGGAGCACTCCAGGGTAGCGTGACCCCACTGCAAATGTTTTACAGTGACGGCGTATCTGTCCAATTACTGGCATGCATGGATCCATCATTTCCATAAGGTCCAAGACCTCCTTTGACCAAAAGGCTCTTTCATGGGAAACAGCATTCTCAAAGTATGCATATAATTTAAGCATATAATTAAAAAAAAACAAAAAAAAACATTGAATTGCAGTTTTACCAAGGGTGCACCCATTCTGAAAGTGAAACGTCTAAAAGTCTGGTTTCTGTGGTCTGGATGAAGATATTTACAATACTTCCATACACGTAAACAAGCAAATTCCATGTAATCCATGAACATAATGGCCAGCCTGAATGTTCTGTGAAACGGGACTCGACGCAACAATCATTACGCGACTGTAACATCCTCACAGAAGCTCTGGAGCACAATAGGAGCGATTATATAACTTGAGTGACGGCTGGTCGCACTCAGGGGACGGAGGGTAATTAGTGAGTATGGGAGACACAATGAGGGGGGAGAACAGTAAGGCTTTGCGGTGGGAGAAAGTGAAGCAGGGTGAATCATCTGAAAGGCAGGCCGATAGATGGAGGTACTGAAGTTGGCTCTGTATGGGCTCTTGACTGCCCCCTTTAAAAAGCAGCCACGCCCCACCCTTTCAGATGGCCCCTGCGGCCATCGGCCTGTCTCCTTCACGTCCCGCAACCTATCATCTTTTTCCCTTGAAAATGACAGTCTGAGGTTGGCCAAGAAAAGTTTGCCACCGTGGCCCCTGCACCCTGCATTTTAAACTGATGCAGTGGAATTGCCTTTATTGCCCAGGTCGCAGGTTCTGCATCCTGTGGTTTATGTTTCACATATATATATATATATATATATATAAGGTCTTTATTGTGTGGGACAGATATCATATTTGCTTGTTCTCGCTCAAGTTAAGTTAAATTATTCCCCAATGACAAGTACATGGCTCTTTAAGGCCTGAAAGTATTATACTGTAGAACAGTTTGTGTTCACATTCTGTAATGGACACAAAAGCACCTTAAACAACTAAATAATAAGTGCATTACAATATTGTAGCCAGTTTAAAACATTACAGCAAGTATGTTTGCAAATAGCACGTCGTAACACCAATGGCATTCATCACAGTTTCATCATGGGGAAACTGCCTATATGCGCGTATACACCAGGTTTGATAAGTCTGACTTTTTTGTGCGGAAGCAGTTTTCTGTTTTTGTTCCTGCGACTTGTTTCATGGGAGGGCTGATGGCGGTTTTCTCCTTAGCATCCAAACAGACAGAGAGAATGAGGTCAGACCTTCTGGGTAGCAGAATTAATACTTTAACTCTATGTATTAATGATGCCCTGATAAGGAAATTTCAGGCTTATTCCGAAAACTAACACTGATACAGATTGGGAGGTTCTACTTAAATAAAGTTAATGGGACACTCTGTCCAAGTAAATTTTAAAATACATAAATTATGTTCCAAAAATATAAAAAAGTATTATTCATTTTTTGGTAAGAAAACACAAACTCTGACATACAACAGTCCCAGAACGATACATTTTATCTCTTCATACATCATATTTCACACTGTTTACACTAAATTTTCTTTTGCTATCAAACGCTTTTGCGTTACAGACACTTTTTGGGCAGAACCACAGCCTTCCGTATTGGAATGGATTTGTTTTTCAGAAACGGCTCATTTATCCAATACATCAATTATTGTTACATTTGTTTTATTTGTATTTCCCGTGTTCTTATTCTCTGAGTTCGCAGTTGTTTTTTTTTTCCGTATCGTGTATGAGAGGCAGGCTATTTGCATAACCAATCGACAAAGCATCCCCACCCCAAAGTACCAAAAAAGCACCCCAGTTTGCCACTTTCGGTACTGGAACTCTTCGTACTGGTACGCAACTGGTCATACTGTCCTCTCTAGTCGTCATGACAGATAGGGTGAAGCGTTCAAAAGTATGGGCTCACTTTAGAAAATGTAATGCTTATGGAAGTAAATTAATGACAAAGGTCGTTAATGCAAAAAAGCACGTTGAATTACACTAATAATAAACGCATTCCATTTAGTGATGCTTGAATAAAAAGACTCTGAATAAAAAAGCCAATTGATTTGAGTCCTGATGGTGTAAATGGCAATACTGAAGCTCAGGTAAAATGTAGGGTGTATGTGCGTGGGGGTGAGTACATCCACGTGCCCGTGAAGCTGAGTCGGACTCGTAATGGAGAGACACGACACATTAATGCATTAGGCAAGCCAGGGAGCCTTCCATTATGAGTCACGAGTTCTGCCGGCTGTGTAAACTGATCCCGACGTTCCAGAAGGACTGACAGTCCAATTCGAGAGGCCCATGTCTAATCGGGCAAACAGAGAACACCTGGCCTACTTACCTGGCCACGGCAGAGTCCCTGTATGAAGTCCCTGGATATGGGTGCATTCACTCAGCTGACTCTCCTAATGGCCTAGATACGTTTCAGTTTATAGTTAACAAGAAAGTCCCCACTCCATGGTACAGTCGCACAATCTGTCCTTTGTTTGAGAAAGTGAAAATTGGTATGGCCACCGTTGGGGAATTCCGGCAATTAAAACATGATAAATTGTCACAGATCTCATGTAGTTTCATCCCATGTAACTTTGCTTGTTGCTGACACCCATTAAGCTCATTAATGAAGTTTCTTAATGGACAATATCTGTTGTGCCATCCTAGCATTATGCACAAATCAGGACAAAACACCATTTTCATGTTCTTCTGTTTATTCACAGGTGGAACGATCATCAAAATATCTTGCCAGGATCTACCGCTGGCCCCATGGATGCTAACCAAGTGGAGTCAATCAATGATGTCGATGGCTTGTTACGGAAGCTCCGCCTCCTAGCAACAAAGGTCGTCACGGGTCCCACCAACAGCTACCCGTCTCAGCAGACAGCCGGTGAGAACATGCTGAGACGCACGGGGTCGAGGGGTCGTCGCCATGCCCACAAGGTGCTGAGGGGCCACCATCAGCCCCAGCTGATGCGTGTGGGCTGTATTCTGGGCACCTGCCAGGTGCAAAACCTCAGTCACCGCCTCTATCAGCTCAATGCGCAGAGCGGCCGTGAGGACTCATCCCCAATAAACCCAAATAGTCCACATAGTTTTGGATGAAACGCCAAACTGTTTCCACAGCAGACACATAAGACCAGCAAACACGCCGATCTACAATGCTTTATATTTTTGCTGCCAATAGTTCCTAGGAATTGATATAATCCACATTTCCCTGTCCCCCAATACTGTATACGTAGTGCCTTATTCTTCTCGAAAGCAACTTATTATTGTTAATCAATGCACGTTAATTTGTCCCTTGGGAGGTCATTCAGCATGATGTCCCTGAGTGACTGAGATGTTTTAGTTGTACCCTGAATCAAAAAATGAGAGAACTGTGTGCTAAAAAGCATTGTATCACCAGGCTCACTCACACAGGCCTGCTCTAAATCTTTACTGTATAAGAGCAAAACTTTTATGGACATTTAACCATTTAACCATAAATAGTGCCTTTAATAATGCCTTTAATGAGACAATGAGAGCTTGACAGGATGCAAGTATCTATATTCACACACAAGTTTCCTTATGCAAAATTGTGTGGAATTTCACAATCAGGTTACTTTGATCTTGTACTCTGTGCACTAATAATCAAAACATGTAAGTCTTGAATGTGAATCTAAACCAAGTAAAAGCCCACAGGTTGGGTTCCAGAGTCACTAGCTGATCCTTCGGGTCCTGCTCCCCACCAAGCTACAGTGTCAGGGTGGGGCTCTTCTGCCCTGACTAAGAAAACAAAGGATCAAGGAAGATCTCCACTAAAGGGGAACCATTACTCTTTGTTTTGGAAACTGGATATTGATTTTCACCATAGGACCGAGGGTTAGGGTTAATTCTCATGGTGGCTGCTCTTGGATATTTTTGAATCCTGGAATCATGCCAGCTTTGCCAAACAGTTGAATTGGGTTTGGTCCAACCTGTTGGTGTCTTGAGTTTAGATGTGAAAGGCCTACATGCATGACCCGCAGATACCCAGTGTCTTTGACTGCGCCTGTCAAAGATTTAGCAATGGTTCTCTAGGACTTTTCACCAAATATATTTGTCGATATTTTAAACACTTTAATGATTGCTATGTGCCAAATACATATAAATTAGCACAGCAACAAGAACCCCATGAGCTTTCACTGTGAGCTCATCGTGAATGACCACACTTTTACCAAACTTTCAATGCCAAATGCAACATCTATTTTACTTATTGAAATGTGTTTTTCCTAGTAAATGCTAATACCTTTATGATGTATATTCTGACTAAAAACTAGTACTGGTTTTCTTGGGGCAGCAAAGTAAATGGCAATGTGAAAATGCAAAGGATCCCGCAAGACCTGGATAAAACGTCCGAAATCTCAGATGCTATAACCATGTGGCAGAAAACTCAAAAGGCATTAAACATTTAATACGCAGCTGGAGAAGATTAAACTGCTCATGTGATCCTTGGCACTCACCCCTTGTGTCCCAAGATACCACTTAGGTCCTGGTTGACTGAAACGCTCTCATAGATTGTTACTATTTTATTTGATAATTTAACAGTAGTCATGTCACAGGTTTAGGTATTTATTTATTGATTTTACTATTCCATAAACCAGCCTAATTTCACCCGATAACCTAAAAAGACTGTATTTCTTCTAATATGACTTTTCAAAACCCCCCTCCTATCATGATAATTGTACTGTCACCTGTTTAAGTGAATTAAGTTCTTATTTTGGGAAGGGGACGACTGCTTGCTTATGGTTATCGTATTTGTTTTCTTCGAGAGCTATTAATTTGCATTGTAATGGTAAGTGCTTCTCTAGCGTCTAGAGCTCCGTGGTACCTACAGTCCGGATCTTGTTTATCGAATTTGCCTGACTGCTCGCATGTTTCCTGTGTAATAGATCGAAACAGTGTCTCATGGATGACAATTAAAGTGCTTCAGCATACCGAATAAAGACGCCACTGGTTTCTGTATTTTGTAGACATCAGTGCTCAAGGGTTCTGAGTGGGTCAGCACAAGGTCTTCGATTTTCGTCCAGTCGGGCCCTTG
>JAABNX020000001.1:11501359-11517865 GCA_015163995.2 Mormyrus lacerda
GATGTGATGAAATATGGCGATTCTCCAGGATGAAATATGACAACTACACCAAGCATTTAATTACACATCATGCTGAGTATAACCACTTGGTAATCAATTACTAACATACTAAAGTCTTATCAAAGCCAGCCATTTCTCAAACTATGATGGCATTCTTTGAAAAGAAACCACCCGAGAGTCCAGGACATAAAAGGGAGAGTGATGTCATTAGCCCTCCACTTTAATCATAGCGTCTCAATGCTGCCAAATAATGCAGAACCTTTGTTGAATCAAAGCCTGACTGAGGCTGAATCACCCCAATTTGTTCCAGTGCTCACAGCAAAACAAATCTCGATCTTAGGGCTAGTGGCTGTAAATCAGCTTATAACATGACACCTTGGCAGATGAATCCTCAGAGAAGCCATTTACAGTAAATGCAGACTGCTTAAACATATCAGTTGTCGTCAAAGGCAGCACCCAGTTTGGTAAATGGCAGTCACGTTTCTATTTTCTGGATGAGATTGAACAATTCCATTTATTAACGCTTCTACACTGCTCTAGAACGCACATAAAAATAAGGGCAGAAGTGCAATTGACCTTGTCTTACCTATAACATAGTTACACAGAGCAGGAAGCCTTTCATAAGTGTTTTTTTCCATGATCAGCATGTATCACATGTATCCTCTCAAACGCTGCTCCAACTGTGCTACCCGATAATATAAAAATGTCAGACCAAGGATACAGACGGTTTAAAGACCACTTGTAAGACTCTTGTCTGGTACCCATGCTGGAAATCTTCACGGACAAAAACCCAGAGTAGGGCAGGGATGAATGAGCGCTCACCTCATTGGAACGTAAGACAAAACTAAGGGTAGAGTGATTGCTCTACTAAATAAATGCAGGAAATCGGCATGTGATAGATGATTGCAGTTATCCTCTGAGAAATTCTATTTATAATACATGCGTGCATCAGGAAGTTAAGTGTAGCAATGACCTTTCTTCTAAAAACATGGTGTACATGTGAGAGTCTGGACTTGTGCAAATGAAATGGATTGTAGAGCAAGGGACACTACTGAGAGGGACAGACATGGAATTAATGAAGAGGGGGGAGAAAGGAAGCTTAGAGTAAGATGAATCAGGAAGGAAACAAAGTTCGATGCAACCCCGTCTGATTTAACATGTTTGTGTGTGACTGTGTGTGTTGGTACTTTTGCCGCATGGGGTTTTGGCAGTCTGTGTTGTATTGAGGCATGGTGGATAATGAACCCAGTGCGACACACAAAGGGAACTATATTTTAAACTGAAGAGAAGAAACAAAAGGGACCATAAGGGGTCAAAGCAAAGGCAGTAGGGTAAAACAAGAACTAATAAAGACTAAACTAAACACGAGGAACCACAGGTGCAGGCAAGAAACACAGAAACAGACCCAATGACTAACCGAGGAACAAGAGCAAAGACAGGCACTAATATACACGGATAACAATAGCATAGTGAGGGACAGGTGTGGGCTATTACAAAATAGACACTAGGCAAAGATACAAAAAGTAAGGACCACTCCAGAACATAATTAACATGGAGAAAATTATTGTTCACTAAGATGTCCAACAGAGTTAAAGCTGGCCTTTAGCCAGTCTCAAACCTACAACCCTAAGAATGCAAAGTTCTTAGTCATATACTCAGCCCATTCAGTTATGCAGTAGAGCAGGGAGCAGGGGAACACACTAGGGACTGTGAAACATACCAAAAAGAGAAAAGAACGAGATGGCCAAATGGAGAAATGACAGACATTGCAGGGATAGATCCTGACAGTGTGGTAGTTCTCAGACCAAAAGGGACAACCAGCACTGTTTCTGATTAACTAGGACAGGGCTCATGGTAGCAAATTCCTAACATGATTAGCAAATCGTTGGTGCTGGACTCTGGGATTTTCCCATCTCTGCCTTAGGGTAAATGAGCGGTCTCTTCTGCAGACAAGGCACATGTTTTGTCATGTGGTTCGCTGATGCCACACTCAGAACATGGTGAACAAATGCTGACCCAGTCTGACCTGTGTCACAGGGGCTGTGCTTCAGAGCATCAAAAACTGAGCAGTCTGAGCCTTTTGATGGGGGCCCATGACACTATATAGGGCCAGCGATCACAGCTACTTCAGGGAAGATGGGTGGGGTTCAAAGGTGATGTGTGGAGGTAGCTGAATTTAATTTTAAAAGGCCATTATTTTCTCATCTGTAAGACTCACTCCAGGTGTCATGTGAAGGGGATGGAGGAAGGGACAGAGACCTTATTTGGGTATGGGGTTGGAGATAGAAGAACAAAAGGACCAAAAAGAATGACAGCCATTTTTGTTGTTGGGTGGAGGTGTCAGATGGAGGAAATGGCCACAACCAGGGTGGTGACTAAGGGGTCAGGGTCTGGGAACATGTCTTAGGGATGTAGAAAGAAAAACCAGCAGCCAGTCTCATGTAGTCACCTATAAGGGGTAATGTTCTTGCAACCATCACATGCTCTAAAAATCTGTAAACAGAGAGCCTCTGTTCCACAGAAAATAAACACCAATCACATTCACAGAGGATCATAGAATCCCACTGAGAGCTGATGAATATAAATGCCAAATCCATGAGGGTCCGTGGCTAATTAAGGACCAATTTTCGAGCTTCCGAAATTTAATCAGATTAAGCTTTGTCCCCTCGCTATTTAGCGATGTCCTAACCTGATTTCAAGTCATAAGCACCCAACCATTTTCTCTGTAATTTACCCCCATTGTGCTTTGATACACTTCCATTGACTTCCTGTCTCTGGCTACGAGTAGACATTAACAGATAAAATTTCAAAATGTATAACTGACATTCTCTGCGTAGAGGGTCAATTTAGTCAATTTCTGACCAAATAATGTGCATGTAAACCTCTTCATATTATTAGAAATTAGAATTAGAAATAGAATTATTAGAAATATGTATTAATAATAATAATATTCAGAGCTTCCTCTCTTACGTTTGTTGACTAACGTTACGTTAACTGGCGCCTATAATCCCTGTGAGTTTTGCGCTGCTTGTCACCATACTGTAAATATCTATGCCTGTTTAAGAAAATGTGCGGTAATAAGCATCGCTCAGGCCTACCCAGATTTCATCCAGGGCCATCCATTAACTACTTTCCATATCCACATTGCTCGACAATAATAGTCATTTCCACAGCTAAGGTTGATAGTTCAAAGGTAAAAGTCCAGACCAAGATTTTATTTCAACCAACCAACCAACCAACCAACCAACCGAGTACTCTGTGACTGTGACTCTTTATACTAGACAGAACCGGAAAGTCAAGCGCTCCTTTTACATTTTAGAGTCAGAGGAATAGCTTGGTTTAACATCACTGTGGCTGCAAGGACCTTATTGTCCTTCCTTATAAAGCCTTCATCAATCCAGCAGAATCCTGCTGAATAATATGAAACAATGCTGAACATGTGACACTGGAAAATGAGTAGCAGTGATACATTGTGAAATAACGATAAAATATATCGACGACAGAGGCACCATGACGTCTCCATTTAGTTTGTAACTGTGACAACAGAATAGCTGGTAAATAATTGCTCAGTAAGTGTTTTATCTCCAGGATATCCCATCACAGATCTTAAAAGATGTGATTTACTAGTGATTGCCTCTGCTTTTCCCCAAGTCTCTCATTTATGGGCTGCTAGTATTCATTAAGTGAATACTGATATTTATTAATGCAGATTTAACAGTATCAGTATAAGGAAAATCCACAGGACACTTACTAAGTAACTTGGACAACATTATAAACAATTCTGCCCAGTACCTTCGGGGGCGCTATCCTGCAGCACATTTAGCCAGCAGCTCATTTCACTACAGATAAAAAGTGCATGTATATCCTTCCTACCTGCAGGCTCAGCCACACCTCCCGCCTACATGCTACACCCCATCCCCAGTCCCAAGCACCCCACCTTTGTTGCAGGAAAAGTCTGGCGCTGTATGTATATGTGATGCGATTGCTTATTTGTCTGTTATTTCCTTCATTTATTTCCTGTTTTCTATATACAGTCGTCCCTTGTTTATTGTGGTTAATCAGTTCCAGACCACGAGAAGTGAATTTCCGCGAAGTAGGATTCTTTATTTATAAAATTATTAGAGCATAGATGTTTATGTTTCTAACATTTTTAGAGCCCCCTAGATATGAAATTACACCCTTTAAATAATTTAGACACCATTACTGTTATGATTGCTGGAGACAAAGAATCAGGAGGTTTATTTTGAATCACTGCAAATGCAGGAACATCCATTCATTTTCTAACCTGCTTTATCCTAATGGGATCGGAAGCAACAGGCATAAGGCAGGGAACAACCCTAGACAGGGGGCCTGGCAGGGTACACTCACACACCATTTAGCAACTCCAATTGGTCTCAGGGGAAACCGGAGTACCTGGAGGAAACCCCACGACGACACAGGGAGAACATGCAAACTCCACACACATGTAACCCAGGCGGAGACTCGAACCCAGTTCTCAGAGGTGTGAGGCAACAGTGCTAACCACTGCACCACCATGTTGCCCCGACACAAAATGTAACATCAAAACGTCAATGACAAACCTGAGGTTACAGACTCTGACGTGGACTTAAATACACCGGACGAATCAAACTGACAGATGGTCACAATCAGGGAATAAGGGGGAGTGGCACACAAGAGGATCGTACTGGCAGGTCATGAGAATTACATTCGTATGACCTAATATATTAGACAAAATAAGAGAAAATAAAACATATTAGACGTTATAAATATATAACGTTATAAATGCTTCCGATGCGTAACGATGTATCATTTTCACTGTCTCGATCAACTTTTTAATGAATATACAAAAAAAAACGCGATAGAGTCGAGCCGCGAAAGTCGAAGCACGAAGTGGCAAGGGACGACTGTATATTTTATTGTGTATTGTGTAAGTCTTAATTTGTCTGCACCATATTTACTTATCTGCACTATGTGTAGTCTCTTTGCAATTTCCATCCATCCATTGTTTGTACCTGCTTGTCCCATGCAGGGTCACAGGGGTCCGGAGTATGTGGGTAGTAACCCAGGAGGGGGTGCCAACCTATTGCAAGGCACTCATGCACTCACACACAAACACACACACACACACACATCAGTCATACCTATGGACAATTTGATAACTCCAGCTCACCTTAACGTGTAAATGGATTGTGCAGGGAAACCAGAGTACCGAGAGGAAACCTCACAATGACATGGGGAACATGTAAACTCTACACACAAGGAGCCACATCTGAGACCCTGATCCCAGGGGTGCGAGACAACAGTGCTAACCACTTTGCCACCACAATCTTTGAACTTTGTTTTGTACTAAATGTATGTTTTGAACTATATGCACTATATACATTTTCCTCTGGGATCAGTAAAGTTTATCTTAATCTTAATTAGATGAGTGCTGGGTAATTATGTGACTCGTGAACTGAACCAATAAGTGTCTGTGATGAGGATGTGATTATCTCAGAGGCTTATAGGATTTCCAGTTCAGGGAAGTCGGCACGGCTGACATGATTCTCTAACTCGCAGGCGGGCTGCACGTGCGGGTGCCACAGCCCCACCGCTAGCAGCCCCCCACCATCTGGAGGTCCGCCTTCGTCTCTGCAGGGAGGCTTTGGCTCAGCCAGCCTCGCTTCTTCACCAGGCAAGATGGCGTGTGTCAGAGCTTGGCGGTGACACCTCTGAATCTGAATGCGGCGATAATACAGGCGTGTGGGGGCAGCGTGTTCTCACACGGCCCGAGGGGGAGGCCTAAGAAATGCTGATCCCGGGATCTTCGGGATCGCTGTGCACCAACCGCTTCCGTGTCGGCGAATGGGACGTGACCACAGCTCAGATCTTGGGTGTCGTTAGGATTTAATCAGCTTTCACTCCCATGCTGCCTCCTTCGGAGTGAAGTGCGCAGAGCAGGACGCCACATCACGCCTCTTAATATTGTCTTTTCAAAGGAATCCCTGCCTCTGTCTCAGGTGATTTCTTTCCCCCAAAAATCTCTCTGCCTTTTTATGGCCTAATGTGGCCTTCAAGGATGGGTTAGAGGGTAAAAGAATAATTTATTTACGGATCATTAATTTGAAGGTATCGACATTGTACTTGGTGCCAGCCTGCACCCGCAAGACAAGACGTGTCTCACCAAAAAAAAATGCACTAGCGTGAGGCTTCAGCCGGCTATCGCGTGACCGCATCAGCGCCGGAACCTCAGCTGACCTGTAATGGGAGAACATATCGTCAGCTTCGAAGGGCATTTTGCCAACAGCGTCCCTCATCAACTCCTACAGAGGCCCAGCAGTGTGGACTCAGCATAAATGCCTCTAACAGACAGTGCACAACCTGTGTGTCATTTTGCCAGAAGAGAAAACTAATTGCACTACTACCCAGGGAAAAATTGACCACCCCCCCCTCCTCTACCCAGCAAATTTTACTGAGTGCCCCCTTTGATAAGAGAAAATCTCAAGCTCAAGCTTAGCATAACTGCCAGGAATTCTGACTGGATTCCAGCACCTGGGACTATCAAGTTAATGAGTGCTATATGTATATGTGATTAATTATTGCGGTTAATAAGTTCCAGACTCTACTGCGAGAAGTGAATTTCCGCAAAGTAGGATTCTTTATTTATAAATCAAATATTTTCGTAGTTAGAGCATAGAAAATTATGACCTTCTAAATACAGTTTTAAATATTATTAGAGCCCTCTAGACGTGAAACAACACCCTTTAGTTACCATTACTGTTATGATTGCTGGACACGGAAGCAGGAACAGGGAGACGAGGAATCAGGATCTAGGGGTTTATTTGGAATCACTCTCAATGCAGGACACAGGAACCTGTAACATCAAAACGCCAATGACAGACCTGGGGTTACAGACTCTGACATGGACTTAAATACACTGGACAAATCAAACTGACAGAAAACAGCTGGTCACAATCGAGGTTGCACACGTGATTCCAGCACCTGGGACTATCAAGTTAGCGATCCTTTTTTATACTCGTGGTTTGGGTTGTTCGTGCCTTGTGATGCTTGTTAGGGAGGTGATGACGTGAACATCTGAGAGCCTGTTTTTACCACCAGACTGCAGTGAACATTTCTTAGCACAGAACCCCTTTTGTTCTTCCATGCCGGTTTTCCTATCTGGCATTTCCAGCTCTTTCTTACTCTCTTGGTGGTAAGATGATGCCCGACTCCATGTTTACTAAACCTTAATTGCTATCTAGCTCTAACCTTTCATCACACCCAAAATACCACACTGCCTTCCCATTGAAAGCTTAGCTGCAGTCAGGCTCCTTGTATAAAAACCAGACAGGCAGGCAGATGTGTTCTCTGGGATACCGGCTTCTTGCCATTTGGACTTCACGCTTTGTCCTTACAAAGCAGAAGATAATTTGTGTTTTACTAGTGATACCTCACTGCAGATTACATGTCAGTCACATTTTATCGGCATTCGTCTTCAATTATCCGGGATAGAAAAGTCTCAGAATGGCAGCTGGGGGAGGGGCATCTGTCTACCCTGACATTTCATCATTTTGGTGGGGGGGGGGGAGAGAAGCATGAAATGTGCACAAAAGAGCAATTCATGCTCACATGCAGAAAAAGAATGTCATACAAAGGTCTTCACAGACATAATTATCCATCCATCCAAACAGCTTACTCAATGCTGGGTCATACTCAGTCTGTTTCATAAAGAACATGACCAGAGGCAGAGGGGCACCCTGAACAGGATGCTAGTAAATAATCATAGTAATAATATTTAATGGAGACAGATGGCATGAGTACACAGACAGCACTAAGCAATGGGGGCATCACACAAGGTCTCACTGAACTCTACACCTAGCAGTTCACAATCCCTCATTAATTCATATGTTCTCTGCTGGGTAAGGTATATTTTAATCATTTTTCAGGAGAGTGAAAACCTTTGTGCAGTGCCAGATGATGGGGAAAGCAGAGTGTTTTCAGCAGACAAAAAGCCCAACTGTTCAGAGGCAACCTGCCCACATGCTTTACTCTGGAGAAACAAGGTAAAAGAAAATAATTATAAATTTAAATACAGTATACCAGTAACTCTTTTATTACGGAAGAATGCTACCGAATGTAGGTACTTAACAGTCATGTCGAAAGTATTCAAGTTGAATGTGCTCTCAGTATCTTATTTTTGTTTAAAATGGAAGGCAGATTCACAAAACTGCAGTTAGTCACATTTTAACCCTCTCACCATTTGTTCAGTGCTTGAAAAATCCACACATTCTAGCCGTCCAGAATCCCCAACAATGGCCTATAGAGACGATCAATCACCAAGGCTGGTTACTGTCATTTAGTTGTGCCAAAATAGATTCTCTTGTGTGAGTGGCCCTCCCCCCACATTTGACTTATTACAAAACAGGCCGTGACTGGAGAGCATCACGACCAGTCTTTGCTTCTTCTGGGCCAACACCTGATCTTCTGTGCCCTGGATGGAGGACTCCAGGTGAGCGGCGGAACAGAGAGTGCGGATCTCAATGAATAATAATCCAGGTCCAGCTGGAACGGAATCACGTGTCTACCTGGTACAAAAATAGAAATGTAAGTGCCCTACACTCAATCAGTCTGTTCTAAAATTACACGCAGATTTAAAATGGGAATGACCTGAGGAAAAAAAAAAACGGAGGAGGGAAGATTACCCAAATCCTTGTGGGAAATGTGCTGCGTACCGTTTGCTCTCACAACTCGTCCGCTTTAACAAACGAGGCCGTCAGACTGCAAACGAAGTGATGGATGATGAAATGATTGTGTGACCGTGGCGCGTGAGATGCTGTTACTTGTGTGTATATCGGCTTGTCCGCTTGATAACCATCAGACATTAATTTTCGGCCTCCTAACTGATCTCAGCAGCTCACACATACGGCCAAAGCATAAGCAGAGCCATGCCATCTGCCCACAGTATTGCCTGAGGGAATGTTCTGGATTATACTGTTACCGATATTACCGATAAAGTCTTATTTGGACTTCCACAAGAGTCACAATGTATACAGTACCAGCCAAAAATCTGTACACTCTTGTTTTTAATGCATTTGTCTTCATTATAGCTGTGGTAACTCACCTCATATTGAAAGGCCTCAAGGCAATGAAGTAAAACATATCAAATATTGCAACAACGTCTCACAATTTTCTTAAATTTAAGACTCCCCCCTTTTGCTTCGATGACAGCACTGCAGACTCTTGGCATTTTTTCAACCAGCTTCCAGATGTAGCCCCCTGGAATGCTTCTTCAACAGTCCTGAAGGAGTTTCCACAAGTTCTGGGCACAAGTTGGATACCTCGCTCTTACTCTTTTATCCAGCTCATCCCAAACCAGCTCTACAGGGTGTAGGTCCAGGGATTGTGGGGGCCAGGTCACCTGTCACAACACGCATCTCTTTCCTTGTTCGTAAGATGGGTGATTTTCAGTGGGTGTGTCCAGACTGGTAATTTAATCATGAATGCTTGATAAACAAGGCCATGCAGAGAGAAAGGACAAAATGTGTTCCATTAGAAACCCCTCCCTAACCCCCAACCACAATACAGCATCATAAATGGAGGGTTGTGGCCCAAGGAAAATGGATTAGAGAGAACAGGCAGTCCAGTTACCGGATTGGAATTCTAGCTTTGAGAAAGGCAACTCCAGTCCTGTGCAGCTTGCAAAATTATTTACCTCTTCCTTCCTTCCTGCCTTCCTTCCTTTTTTTCCCAGCTCAGCACCACCCCCCAATTTAGAGGACAACTATATTTCTACATTAAATTAAAGGCACAGTGTAAAGAGTGCGGCCATAAAGCGTGATTATAAAAAAAAAGCTAGGTAAACAGAAATAATAATAATAATGATAATAATAATAATAATAATAATAATAATAATAAAGATGGGATGGAGAAAACAAAGTGTAGGGAAATACAGACAGAATACAAACAACCATAAGAAACATAACACTCATTACAAGGACATCAAAAAACAAAAATTATAGCAACAACAATATCAACAGCAACAACAACAACAACAATAATAATGTTACAAATAGGTATTATATATATATAGCATACACACATGTAACATACACACACGTGATCATGCTCATACATACGTATATTTCAATTCCCATATCTATAACATACGCTAAAAAGAAATAATAATACTGATACTGATCGCTCAACCTCATATGCGCCCATTCTTCTATGTGCAAGTGTAGATGTGAACTGATTTGTCATTAGATATGCTGGCATTCGATGCCGTAAGGGGATGTGACAACGCCCCCCCTCCCCCCCCAACTTTCTTGGTCAGGAATTCAACATTTAATGTGCCCCGCTTTGTCTGGTGTACAACTGGTCAGATAGTCACACAGAATTGCCTACCCTTACTTATAGACTTTCCTGCTGGATTTAAATTCTGTTTGTGATCCTTTGGAAAGCCATGTCAAGAGCTTCAAATTAATTATTAAAATATCAATTAGCGGTATCTGGACACTGAGTGGTGGTGGTGGGGGGTCATTGTTGGCATTTTGTTGGCCAGATGGGAATTTTGAGTAGGAGTGCAGGAGATAATGTTGGGGAAGGTCATTTGTTTGGGGAATATCAGACAGTCACACTGTTGGTAATGGAGGATTCCTGGAGGTCAGCCTAGGTCAGTGTGGGGATGCCTCCAGAGAACCCAACAGACACATGGAATATTACCCAAAATTCCAGAATGACCTGTAATCGGACACTCGGCGTATATCATAAGAAAAAGATGGAACATTTTGTCATTTCATTGCACCGAGGTCCATAATAGGCAAATTAGCCACACAATAAAATGTATTATTCAAATGAGTAAAAAACCCTTCAAGCAGATTGCAATCAGTAGCTTCCAGATGTCCAGCCGGATTATAGAGATTAAAGGGAAGATTCTTCCTCAAAATATTGCCTCCAGAATTACATGCAGTTACAGCTAACACTGCTGCTCTGGTTATGTTTAATGGAGTCTATAAATAGAGCACAGCAGATGCATCTGATATTGGGCCCATTTGTTTTATCAACCCTACACTTACTTTGCAGAAGAGAGTAATGGCAGGCCTCAGACGGCAGGCCTCAGACAGCAGACCTCAGACTCCCCCCACTATTGCTTAGTACCCCACCTCGCGCACTTACCTACTGTCGCTGGCCAGTGTATGGTAACGTTGGGCACAAACTGCGCATACACTTCTGGACAAATGGCTATGACAGCGGTCTGGCAAACAAGTAGGAGAGGCTTATCAGTCAGAAAAACTAACTCAGATTAAAAAAAACAAAATGAAACCACATATCCATGCATCAGAAACACCCCCTACTGCACCACCTACCAAGCAATGATGACACTAGTCAAATTATTACACAGACCGTAGCCAGTTGCCTCAGTATAAACCCAAACAAGGCGAGCAGACTAAACAGGCTGAGCTGGGTTTCATTACCTTGTGCCCTGTGATCTATTGCCAAGGAGACCAAAAGGAGCCCTCAAACCCAGCTTTTGTTACTGTTCTGTCTTCCACCAGTTTTATTGAAATGCTGCTGGGAAGTAGATGTGCTTTTTTGTTTGCCTCCTTCCAGGGGTCTGACAAAACTTATGGGGAATAGACTGGAGTGGGCAATAGCATTTAATAAAAATGCATTCTGTGCTGTGTCCTGTGCAATAAACTCAGTTTTTTAGTCTGAAAAAAACAAAACATTGACCCCTGCTATCACACCCTGCATCCCTTCCCCCTCGTTCTCTCCATTGTATAACTCTAACGAGCCACACCTGTTACTTGTTTAATCTTTCCTCTCGTTACAGCTCTTGTGTGGATCACCCCAGGCGCCTCTCGTCTGCTCCCTCATCAGTGATGTATATAGTGCCTCCCTGTCTTGAGCTTCCCAGTCCAGTCATTGATGTTGCTACCTGTATGTGTGGCCCAGTCTGCCCTGCGTCCTTTATTCTTACCTGATTCTCTGTTTTCCACTTTGACCCCTTGTGGTCCAGTTCCTTTTGCCTTGCTTGTTATTTTTGTTTAATACAGCCCCTTTTAGTTTCCCCCATGTCTGACTTTGCCTCCATCTTTGCCTGTGACATGACACCTGCCCCATCTTCAAAAAATGCTCGTTTTAATATACATTAATGGTTTTAGGCAATTTAATTTGAGTTGTTGCCACTTGTTTATTATATTTCTACATCCACAAATGCAATTCATTTACCCCCTGGCTACGATCCAGATGGTGACAATATAATGCCCATGTGGTTTTAACTGCAGAAACCCAGACAGAAGCCTCTCGTATGTCAGCCCAAAAATATAGTATATTACTGAAGGCAGAGTGCAGGTCAAGCCAATGGAAGTCAACAAAGATGGAAGCAGTTATAAGAGTCTATGTCTCATTCACTAATGCAGTGATTTCCATTCCTTGGGGACCCCAGACTGTCCACATTTTTGCTCCCTCCTAGCTCTCTTCTAGAACAGTCTACATTTTTGCTCCATCCCAGCTCCCTACCGAATGCAGGTGTGGACAGTCTGGCATAAATAAAGTTAATTATTCCACATAATGTAAAATACCTTCCTATCCAAGGCAATCACATGCATGGGGCGTGAGGGTGCCTGAGGACCTGCCCCTGTCGTTTGCAAAATTAACCGAGGGGGACTGGCCAAAAGCAGCATGCAATATGGTTCATAATCCTGTCTAATTTAGAACGTTATTTTTAAAGACCTGAACACTCAAGATCTTAGCTGGCAGTTAACCAGGTGAATATACTATAAAACCATAAAAGTAAATCATAAATAAATCGGGGAAGCACACGTGCCTAATACAGTGAACAGCTCATGTATCGCTCTGATTTTGTGTGAGTATTTTGTTCTGCTGCTACATTCAACAGCAAAGGACAGTTAATTGATGCATTTTTTGAGAATATTTACCCCAAAGGCCAATAGTACTACAATTTCCAACTTAGTTTCTGTTGCGTGGAAAAACCATTTCAGTGGCATAAATTTTGAATTAAATTTGAAGTTGTAAATGACCTGCTCAGTATCTAGGGCACATTTTGCTTACTGGAGATGAGTTCACACACTCCAGGCTCTGATCCCCCAATCATAAACCCATCCATCTGCATGGTTGCTTATCTAGTACACTGCCATACTGAGCCTGCAGCCTATCTCAGGAAGTTCAGATGACACCCTGGACAGGGTGCCAGTATATCACAGGGCACACACCCCTACACACACAGTCACAATATGGGGAGCTTGGAGCAGGAGTTATGAACCAGTCCAAGGAGGCCTCATCTACATCATAGCAACCACGTCCCTCTGGGAGAACCAGCCAACAAGATCTGCCCTCTCGGGGTAGCCCCATGTTACCATTCTGGTAATCATGTCAAGGAGATTACATTATTTTTCATTGATTCCCCCTAGGTGGCTCTTCAGGTACAATCCCCATAATGTCTGGGAGAGGGGTAGGATTATTGCCTGGAGTCTGTTTTGTATTACACAGTGTCTTAGCTCTGGCTAGTCTCCAGACTTTCCTGGAGTTTGAAGATGAGTTCCCTGACCTTTCCAAGGTGCCTGCAGAAAATCTGTTTTCATGTTCAGTAATGCTCACGCTTCTGTCGTTCCTTCTCACTGTCCTTTTTGACTGTGTGATAGACATACCTCCTAGTACAAGCCCTCCTAAGGGCTGCCTATATTTTCTTTCCACGCCTAAGACAAGACCATGGAGGAAGACATTGGGCAAACACTGAGAGCTGCTATAATTTACCATTTTTCATCACCAGGAGGAGTGAGATACGTCTTTGTTGAAAAGAAAGACTTGTTCTACCCTTGCATTAATCACACTGGCTTAAATGAAATCACTGCCTAGAACTGTATGAAATGCAAGGAACATTTGCTCTCCTCAGTCTTGGATCAGCTCCAAGGCACCAGGGTCTTCAATTAGCTGAATGGGTAAAATGCTTATCACTTGATTAGAAACTGGGAGGGTAATGAATAGAATATGGCTTTCGACAAGGGCAGAGTGGTGGCCCTGAGGCTAGCGGCCTGTGCCAGCAATTGTAATGTTGCCGATTCGAATCTTGTGATTGCCAGACATGATCCTACTTTGCTGGGGCCTTGAGCAAGGCCCTTAACCTGCAACAGCTTCATCCTGGATATGACGTTAATCTACATCCAACCCTGCAAGCAGGACCCCAACCTCCAGGGATAATTTGGGGGCTGGTTGCAGGACTGTCACTTCAGCCACCGGAAATCAGATTTGTTTTCGTGTATGTCAATGGTAAAGTAGTCTTCTCTCGCAACAAACAGGATCACATGCAACATGTCTGTGAAGTTAGTGACTGCTCTTAAACAATCTATTCATCAAGGCAGAGAAGTACAAATTCCAACACCATATAACCATGTCCCTGGGCTTCATCTTGGCAGAAGATTTGGTCTGGATGGTCTGGAAAGGAAGTCGCAGAATGGCTGCAGCTCTATTCCCAGAAAGACTTGCAACATTTTTGTGGTGCTTCATTCAAGACTACAACATGGTTGCGACCCCCTCATGGCACTCACTCCACCAAGGTTCCCGATCAATGCAATCAGGAAACCCAGACAGCCTTTGCCAAATTATGGAAAGTTTTACTTCTTGTTTCTGCACTTATCCTGTAGCCTGTTTCCCTAAATGATACATAGTGGAAGTGCCTCTGGGACTGGGACTTCCAACTACCTTCAATTAACGACAAGATAAATCCCTGTGCTGCCTTCTTATGCAAATTGACCCTGGCAGAGCAGAACTATGATATAGGTAATGAACTACTTGCTGTTAGACTCGTTTTGGAAGAGTGGCGGCAGTGATTGGAGTGCTTGGATTCCTTCTTGGTCCTAATAGACCGCGAGAACCTAGAATACTTATGGTCTGCAAAATGTCTTAACACCCCCCAAGCAAGATGGTCTTTTTTGTTTTTTATTTGTTTGAACTTTCTGATCTCTTGCAGAATTGAGGCTAAGAACCACAAGCCTGATCCCTTGTCTTCAGAGAAGAGAAGGATAAGGGGAATCCCATCGACCCACTGCTTTGCTGGCGCAGTGTCCCGGGGTATGGAGAAAGCTGTCAAGGCAGTAGGTAGTCATTTGAGTAAATTTAATAAGCATCAGGTATGCCGGATTTATACAGATTACTAACTTTTGAACATCACAATACGCCCTGCATTAATAATTTAGGTGTACTATTAACCTGCTTATTGAATTGTGGGTTTAAGTAATGTGCATATAGTGCTATAAAGGTGGTATTTAAAGCCCTGCAATAACATAAAGTTTGTTGTTGTCACAATAAAATTAACCTGTTTTTAACTTTAAATGAAACAGTCAATTTGATTTTCTGAAAGATCTTAATTATAATCTTAAATTATTCGACCAATCGGTAAAAAAATAGATTACACTGCACAACAAAGTTTTTGCTTCATGAACACTGTCGGGTGTTCCTTATAGAGTTTTGGCTGCTGATCACAAAAATCACATCCAAATTTGCCCATCACGTATCATTTCATCGAAATCTTCAGTTTTGTTATGTATTTATATTTGTGTCCAAAAATTTTCATTTCTTTAAGGGACCAATCAACAATGTTTTGTACAGTCTGGGCATGTCCAGGTATGGAATCAGGCCAGGTTGGAAACTGTTCTGTGGAAGTTTGGAGTCTGGGCATGCCTGGCCTGGCCGGAGCCAGCTTGACACTGCCTCAGCAGAGTATAACAGTTTTTCTCAAAATCTGTCCGTGCTAGAAAGAAACTCAAGTCAGATTTGAATTCAGCAGCAAAAACCCTTTAGGAACACTTTTTATTTCGGAAGCAGAAAAAAATCATTAGTGGCAGCCCTAGAATTAACACAAAGGGGAATACATGGGTCATTGTCACCAAAGTCGTTAATCAAATCCTGGGCAAGAGTTACTGAGATGAGAAAACAAATGACAAAACTAGCAAAAAATTGAATACATCTTATTATAGAAATTGATTGATGGATGGATGGATTGTTTATCGCAGCTTACATTCAATAAAGCTGAAAGATTTATGCGGTTTTGTGTTACTAACTTTCGGCTACCTATTTAGGGAAAATGGTTAAAACAACAAATGACATCATTTTGATATACCTGTGAAGTTAAGGTAATATCAATTTCTCTGCACAAAAGACAAAGACTGTATTTCATCACAACATTTCGGAAAAAATATCAGGTTAAGGTTAAGCACCTTAACATGAAAGCCCTTAAGCTACAAGCTTACAATAACATAAAACAAATATTGCAAATTATGATATTTTTATCCTATGATTACCTCTGTCTACCTCTAACAAAACAAACTACATAATATTTACTTCCTTAATGCCCTGTTAGTATTTGGTTTTAAGATGCATCTTGGGCGATCGAATCACAAGTGGACAGCGCTAAATACAAGTATACACACGTGGACAAGATTGTTGGTACCCTTCAGTCAATGAAAGAAAAACTCACAATGGTCACAGAAATAACTTTAATCTGACAAA
>JAABNX020000001.1:11538439-11562038 GCA_015163995.2 Mormyrus lacerda
TGTTTTACAAATGCATTATGAATGTATTATAAAGGTATCATGAAGGTGCAGTTAATGTAAAGCGTTACCAAATATTCGAATTGATATCGGAATGGATACAGATTCATAAAATCTGCATCTGAGAGCGTATTTAAACAATAGCAAAAGTAGCCCAAGTTACAGCAAAGTTTGGTAGTGATAATGGAGGCGCTTCACCAGTCTTGACTGACTGATGCCCTCAGAGAGGCAGCAAAAAGATGGGCAGGGAGGCAATGGCCTGGGGCCCAGAGCTGAGAGGGGGTGCTTCCAAGGGTGGCCCATTACACAGTACATTGCAATGACAAATTTGCTTTATTTATTTTTTTTTTCACAAAAGTGTAAAAGGTCTTGTATTTATTAAATTCTCATTGTTGATATTATAAATTTACATTTCACAGTAAAAAAAAAAAGGTAATTAATTTGACCATGTTGGGGGAGGGGGAGTTGGAACGCCCCATGGAGTCCCTAGAATCGCATTTACTCATTATCTGTTGCGTGTCCTTAAGAAGAGTAACAAACACAGCGCGTACTAATGAGTTAATGTTACAGTTTTACTTTCCCAAATATACAATTTGCTGTTTCAACTGATTAAAATTGCAAATGACAAGAAAATGAATAAAGAAGTTCGCGGTTTGCCTGGACTATTTCAGGGAAGCCCGAGGTTAACAGTCGATAGACACACTGTTGAAAAGGGTTTTTTTTTTCTTAGGCCTACTGAAAAATATCATAGCAAACACATGGCCCCAACACAGTGAGTGCTATTGTTATTTTATGAATAAAAATGACTTTCACGAAAGCAACATACCAGAGTTGTAACAACTCAGAAAAGTCAGAAATGGTCCACTTCATGTCCCCAAAACTACTAATATAGTAAATTATTGTCTCACTTTTAAGGTTGACCAAATATGTTTATGGTCGTACGTCCTACCAGTAATATACACTGCAATTGTGTGAAACACAATCGTCTAGCAGTTAAATGTCGCATTACGGAAAATTAATTTCATTTACCTATCGTTTCATGGCTAATTATTTAGAAACAATATTGTAATTTCAGAATTAATTCTATTGTAATTATATTCTAAGCCACCGAGACACTGCTTTACTGAAATTTACGGATAAACAAAGTGACTTCTGTAACCACTTATTCTGAACATGCATTTAAACTTTTCAATAGCGCAATATGTTAATAAATGTAAGTATTGTAAAACACAAAACTGTAACATTTTGCTGTGATGTAATTACTACTAAAATGCACTACAGCCCGTATAAAAAGTAACGAGGCCGATGAGGAAGGCGTCTTCAACGAGTAAAATGCTCATCATCACTGATTGTAGTTATTACTCTGTCACCAAATGTACAAAACAAGAACAAAAGTAAATGCCATTTAAAATGACGCAATTTGTAAATGTAATACAACCAAGATACATCCCGGAGATCGTTCTGTTGCTGCATAACTTCTTTTTCCAGCAAGACGGACTTTTTAACGGTAGGAAATATACCTGAATAAATGGATGCTTGTTTCGTTTTTCTTCCATGTCTGTCCATGCTGTAAGACTTTATTTACAATCTCCTTATCGCTCGGGAACCTGTACACCGGGTATTTGTACATCCAGCACAGCACGATGACACACAGTGCCGCAGATACAGACAACTTGCTCCTATGCCATCTTACAAACATCATTACCGAAGAGGTTGATATTATCAAATTATGCATTCAAAGTCATTGAAATAAGTCTCGGTGAAGGCAGTCTTCGAAAATAGCAAAGTCCACATCGGCTGTTTAATTTTGGAGTGATTTGATTGTTTTGTTTTCCATGGAAAAAAAATGTGAATCGGAATCTGAGTCCAGGAATTATTTTCGTCGACACGGACAAAATCCTTGGTTTTCAGCAGAGCCGCTCCCTCCCGGTTTGATAAAATGCACGGAATTTTAGTTGGCTGAACAAAAATACGCCATCATCAAGCAATCTTTGTGACCGCTAAAGGAAGGGGGGATGCATTTTGATCCACAGTGGCAAGATACTGCGTCTTGTTATGCTGCATCCTCAGTTATATGTATATACAAAAAACCACCGCAGCCCCGTTGAAAAGGACAACCCTGATCTTCATTGCCCGTCGTCAGCCGTCTGCACATCCCTTAGAAACCCAGCCCCGCGCCGTTATCCAGTCGCCCTTGCGCTCTCTCCCCTTCTTTCGGTGCTTCCCTCTCTCTCTCTCCGCCGGGCAGATCCGCAGCGGGCTTCCGACGGGAACAAAGCGCCGCTTCTCTTCTCCGCATGCATGCCCTGCTACTGCCCCAGAGCGGGGCGTCCGCGGACGTCTGCTGCCCTCAGCTGGGCATTTCTCCGGTACTGACCGTGACTGGCAATTTGTGATTGTGACGTGATGCTGGGAGCGCTGATAAAGTTCAGGAGCCAAAACCACAAGTTTCTGGAAAGCTGGAAGCTGATGGTGCACGAGGCTTCCTTGCAGAGTAGCCTAGTCTATATATAGAGCATATGCTCTCTCTGAAGAGATATTTATACCCTAAATATTACATTATACCACAGCTGATGATAACTGGTGATTTTGTTATCGTTATCAGCTAATAAAACCCATTGCCCCTTTACTTTCTCTGTCAAAAAAAGATGTATATTGTAGTAAATATGGCACTACTAACATTAAGAAATGGCCAATAATTTTGCAAATAAATCTTTATCTTTGACAGACTCACATACCCTTTTGATGTAGTGATCTCTGCACTGAGCTCATCTTTAATGGCTGACAGATGAGCGGATGAGGATTCAGTGACCTATTTGGCCTAGGTTAGGGATCTGTAGGCCTGGACGTGTCACATGGTTTCCACTGATTAGTTTTTCAGCAACTCCCTGTGAACTACTACAAGATTAAGACAGTGATCAATGGAAGTGTCAGAGTGTTGAGCAGATGTATTCCACATGCTTCCGTGCAAGGCATGGATCTCTGGGTGACATGTCACTGGACTGTGTACTATATCACAGCTGTGGATAGACCCTCTACATACCGCAACCCCCTCATTCCATTGGCTCTTGATGCTATTTACGGAACAGAGAAGTTTTCCCAAATGTACTTTGTAAATTTTAGTAGTTCCCACAACTACACAAATACCACCCCTCCCCCGAGTATTTCATAGTTTTTTTCTCAATCAAAAAATTTCGCCACAGACACAGTCTTGTTACAGACATGTTGTCAACCCCTGGTATAGAGGCTAAACTCTTATTTCTACCATCTATAAATTTAAAAAAGAAAACTCAGGGCGGACCCCATCACTTTGATAGTCATTTAACAATACGATACAGGTAAGGGAACCAAAAAAAACACAAAAATGCACTCACCAGCAGGTCATTCAGAGCTACCTAAAAGCCAGCTAAGTAAACCTAACCGAGCTACTTAAGTATTCACTCTGATGTAAAAGGTAATTGTGCTTCTAAACTATTATCCCTTCATTACACTGGCATATTTAGCTGTCAGGTGAAGAATATCGATTGCTTTTGAACTGGAATTAATACACCTGAAATTATTCCTAAAGGAATCAGTGACTGAAAGCTGAGGCTGCCTGACTTCTACTCCTTGGGAGTTCAGATCTCAGACCTTTAGATTTGTCCATGCGTCTCCCATTAATGCTTATCCCACTCCAGGGAACACCATAAATGTGACAGCACAGACTGGGAGGCTGCCAAAGGAAGGGGCACTCACAACCAGGTTACCACTGACTACCGTATTTGTTCCATTTGGATTTAAGGAGGCAGTGAACAGCAGTATGCCCAAACATTATGGGATTTTTAAAGCCCCATCCCCTCCCACAACTAAAATAAGTTAACATTAAATATATATTTTTTTCCTAGGCAATATTTCTACATCAAATATATTCTGAAATGGCCAATCCCAAAATGTAGTTATTGGCACCACTTCGCCTCACAGACTGTCCTACACGAGGTGCATCATTTAGTGAGTGACAACCTCGATTCCTTTGGTGGATGGGAATGGAAAAGACCCGCCCTGCCGGAAACACCCCACAGCAAGCCAATAACCAAGACTCAACAGAAAAGGGACAAACCCATACCTTTCGAAGATGGTTACAGTCACTCAGACACTTCAAACTGTAAAAACCGTCACTTAATGCAGAAAGTATAACTGCTGCAGGACTCTTTCACCTTTTGAATAGACCTTTATTGTGCAAGATTAAGAACGACTGGGCCAAATAACAGGGAACGTGTCCATTGAAAAGGTTACCGTGATGCTAATTAGAAGATAGCAACAGCGCCCCCTTCTGTACATTCAAGTCTTACACTGATTGAACGTGCCTGTTCTGCACTATTCACTAGGATTACAGGCTACAGACATACTCCCAATGGTTCAAATGGCTCATGCAACTAAACAATTTACGAATCGCTTAATTTATTATTGTCCTTTTTTTTTTTTTTTTTTTTTTTTTTTTTTTTTTACAAAAATACCCATCTGATTTTTTAATACACATTTACACAAATAAAAAGGTTGCTTGTGGCACCTATACTAAAAAAAAAGACCGCATTTTCCAGCATTAGACAGAATTTAAAAAAATATCAAAAATTCAGTAGTACACAACTAAAAATGAAACAAAATTCGGCGGCCGCCATAACCATGAGAACAGCAGTGCACTTTGCGACACGAGTTTCATTACATTTATTTAGTATGAGCTTCTCAAGCAAGGATGTTTGACAGAAGAAAAAACACTTCCCGTCTTCAAGAGATCTTACTTTAAAAAGTGCACTGAAAATATATCTATAAAAGAGTCAAGTGCTAGTGGTAGAGTAGCCATCGCACCACTCTGACCACGCAAGTGAAGCATCCCTAATAGCTACACCGGGGACGACTTCATCCCGGAAAATGACATACAGCTGCCTTTGCTTTGTGTAAAGGCATAGAACGTCTAAGGGGCCTGCTTACGGACTTGGCACGGGTGTCCTCTCAGGTGCCCAACATGGCACTCAGCGGCCGGGTGGGAATTCTACAAAAGCGTGGACAATTTAATTAGGTCTCTGACCTGTGGGTGCCCAGACCACGAGACACTGAAACATTTGGACACCCGTGTGATCCTGATTTAATAAAAAAAAAAAAAAAAAAAAAATCAATAAATAAATTGAGATGTCCACGCAACTTTCACAGAATCCACCTGGCCAGCTTAGTGTCACAGACTCTGTGGTCCTTTTTCCCCCTCAGTATTAAAGTAATGGTGATTATGGAGAGGCATTGACCTTTGAGCACTTGTCCTGAAGGTCAAAGACAGCCACAAGTCCAGAGTTGGCTTGGATAGCACGTGTGCGTGTGTGCGTGTTCTCTCTACGCATTTGCTTCTGCAGCACCGCTCGAGTTCTGCATGCTAGATGTCTGAAGAGGAGCAGATGCTGCCTCCGCCTCCGACTCCCGCACAAAGATGACAGCGTCGCCGCTCACGTTGATAAGGCACTGAGCCTGGGGGCAGAAGAATGCAGTGTAAGTGCAGGGCAGCAGCCAGGCATTAAGGTAGGCGCTCATATATGCCTGAGGCCCACCTGGTTCTTGTTGGGGTTCTCCATGAAGACGCACTCCTTCATGCTGTAGGACACCACGGCATTTCCTCCCAGGGCCGCTACATGGGCCCGCACCATGGCAAACACCTCAGCGATGAAACAGTGCAGGAACCCACTGACGCCCCCTTCCTGTGGAGGACAGACATAGACACAAACGTTCACACTGAATCTCTCCAGACTAAAAAACTTAATGCACCGCAGCACTAAATGATGCTATCAAAAACAAGCGTAACCCTAATGCACAAAGCAGTTCACCCAGGTTAAATGAAAGTCACGGTCACGGTCACATTTCAATTGAATGTTTGCATGAGTCAACAAAAACCTTTAATCACGTCATGAAAAGAAACACGCACATGTTAAAGCTTATCAACTGAGAATGCATCACACACTTATTTATTCAAAACAGGCCATGAGCATAGCAATCAAGTGACTTTTAAACATGCCTCTTCACCATCATTTAAAAGAGTTTCAAATTCCCTGCCAGATGTTCAAGCGTTGAGTCTGTGTTGAGATCTTGAGAGTATGGGGGGGGGGGGTGAGTTTGGACGTGGCCCTCACCTCCCGCAGTGACGTCGTTTCCCGGATGAAGAACATGTTGATGATGCCCAGGTACTTGATGATTCGGGTGCCCGGGAGGAAGGATAGGGGGGTCATTTTGACCACAGAGACCGTGCTGCTGGGGAACGGGCGCATACAGCGCAGGGACCGTGAATGCCCCTCTGGTAGCGGGCTGCCTTTCTCCTGGGAGGCTGCTGGAAGGGGGTGGGGAGGGTGGGGGGGGTAAGGGCACACAGGGAGCAGACACACAGCCGTCAGAGGGTGCCATGGGAACGATGATCAGATGTTAGTCAAGAGCCATGGAAGCATGTACAGAAAAAGAGAGAGAGGGGCGGAGGGAGAGTGCCATCTGCTTCGGTGTGGTGAAATGGCTGTGTGACAGCGTTCAGAAAACCATCTGAAGCCTCAACGATGTAGCTTAGCATGGCCTGCCATGGAGGAAACGGTACACATGCATGGCATGCAGTACATGAATGGAAAGGAACGAACAGATGGGGGGGGGGGGGACACGAATGAAACCAAACGGACAGGAGGGTAATCAGACGGCTATGCCTTAGCAATGATCAGAGAAGACGAAAGGAAACACAAAACAAGTCGTCTGCTGAGGGAGTTCTGCTGTTTTGGAGGAGCGAGAGTGTGAAAGATGTTACATTTCTTGAAATGTAACCTTAAGGTTTATAGCTTTGATGCTTTTCAAGCCACCAGCTAGCCAATCAGAAAAGCCTACAGAGAATCTAAATCGCATGATGCTGGCTCATGTTTCCAAATTCACCAAAATCAACTAAATCTTTAAACTGTGCACAGACAATATTAAAAATAATATTCTCGATGAGCGGTGACTGCGGGCTAAATGACAGCCGAGCCCAAATACGTCTAACCAGAAGCAGGACAAGCCCGCAAAGGAGGGGCGTGTCCTCAGCTTTCACACTCTGTCAATCAGCTGTGCTTGATCGGTAATGCCATTTCTGGGGCAGCAAGGCTCCGCCCACCACCGCCATGGCAGAGGTAGATTACATAATACCGCTGGGATTGTCACCAGAGTGCGCTAGAAACAGTGTCCTCCTACTTGTCTTAATTGATCCACGTCTTATGGCCTGAGCTTTCAGTTTAATGAGCTCTATCCAGGTGCTGCATCTGTCTGCAAAGGAACTGTAATCAACTGAGGTGGCTGGAAGTACACAGACAGACAAAAAGAAAGAAGAAAAAAATAAAAGAGGAAAAAATAACATGGATGACATTGGCTATTTGCCTCAAATCGCTTCGTCAGGAAAGCACTATCTGTCTGAGAGACAAAAGAAAAAAAGAATTTAAAAAGAATGCCCTGGTTGCAGTGCTAATGGACACATGGGCAGGCGAGGGGGGGGGCTTACCTCTGGCGGAGGTGTGGACGCCACTCCCATCTTGGTGGCCTGTGGACAGGAAGGGAGGGCGGGTCAAGGCGTCTCCAAAACTAACCTGGGGCGGCCATCTCACCCCTAGTAGCACTGTTTACATTTAAATTATGTGCTAATGTTGACATTCCTTGATTTTTTATTTTTCTTTTTAGCCTGTTGCATCTATCACTGCGCTTCATGTATTTCTGCAGCACCGTGGCCTTGGAGACCACTGTATTGCACTTACTCTATATGGTTAACGTCGCAGTAAAGTCCAACATAACTTGTCTAAATGTGCTTCTGCTAATATCCGAGACCATGTGACAAAAATACCGCCATGTCTAGTGTAAGTGTCAGTCGTTGCGGCTCACAGACCGCATGGGAGCCTGCCACTCTCTAGACACTGACAGGCATGGAGGTCCAGGCCGGTGGGACAGGACAAGGCTAAGGTCTTCACTCCTGGTCCTGGCATGTTCATATCTAGGGCAGTTTGGCATTTGACTACACTCATTATTACTCATTATTAAGCCCAATTTCACATTCGTTCTATGTGCAGAAAGAGAGAAAAACCGGGAACCAGGAAAACAAAATCGGCTGCCGGAAGCAGGAGTGAAAACCAATGGAATATAAGGAAGTTTATTACTAGCTACACCCCCCACCCCCACAGTAGAGTCAGCCGACAGTACCTGTGCCTTTGCTGGGGGAGAAGGACTGTGGAGCTGGGGTCTCTGTGCACAGCTCCAGTGGGAACTGAAGCTGCTCCTCATTCTCTGATATCACTACAAAATGAGAGAGAGAGAGAGAAAGAGAGAGAGAGAGCGCAACATAAGGCTGGGAAGAATTTGGGAGACAATCAATCCTTTATCCACCAAGCAAAGGAAGGAAGCTTTCAGCAATCTAGCCTGCTCCCACTAAGTACAACGAGGTATCCTACTATTAATACTCATTACAAAATGAACTGGGTGCTAAATGCTAATCTCCAGTAAACAAAATTTATTTATCCAACGTAAAAAAATAACAATAAATACAGCCACCTTTCATGATTGCCTTCTCCATATTGGCTTTGCAGTTTTCTTGAGCCTGCTCCTTGTCAAAAGTCATGGCAACAGCAGTGACGGCCACCTGGTGGAGACAATGTGAACTGCTTACGGCATCTCTCCTGAAAACATGCTCTGGCCCAAACCTTCTGAATGAACTACATGCCAGTGATGGCATGCTGAATTTACATGGCTAATCTAAAGACACACAGCCAACTACAGCAGCAGAGAAATTCAGAAAGTCCAAGAACAGTAATAAATAACGGGGTTGTTGGCCTGAAGTGCAGATTGTGTACTGATGTTCAACAATGACACTGAATCTACAATTTTCCCATCAGCTAAATATGGGTTATTACATTACAGGCTCCCCCAAAAATCGAGCAACACCATTAAATGCCACACCCTGGCAGAAGGAATTTTTGCTTTATAGAGCAAGAAAAATTACTTGTCAAAAAACCCTCAGAAACTGTAGTCAGATACCTTTGCATGAACTTCCAGTATAGACAAACCTGCCCACACATTTGAATGCTTTTGAAGTTCAAATTTTAGGTCTACAAAATTAACTCATACCATGTCAAGTCTTTTAGCTCCTCTGGGTGTCCTGAGATGCAAGAATCTGACAGAAAGCGGTCGGGGAGCAGAGCCTGGGCGGGCTGCTTACTGCTGCAGGCTCACCTGAATGAGCTCCTCCTCTGGTACAGCCACAGCGAAGTTCAAATGGCAAAGGCAGCAGGGAACCATGGAGCGCAGCTTGAAGTACAGACTCTAGAAGAGAAAAGGATGCCGTTGAGCTCCAGCACTAAAGCAAAACAGTGCAAATCATGGTGCATAAAAGCTTCAGCTAACAAGTACATTAATAATAATAATAACAACATTTTATATTTTTTTTCAGCAACATCACTTCCTTGGTGCATTATGGATTCACACACCTCATGACAGTCAACCCACACAGTTCCTAGGACTGGTCTCACCTTGAGCAGATTCTCACAGAGGTCATTAAAAATCTTGTTAAGTCCTTGGTTGGACAGGTTAACGTTGTTCAGCCGGAATACGCGTACCGAAGTGAACATCTGAAATAAAAGGAAGCTGCAGGCAATTCTCAGGGAAAAACTGACAATCACTGTCATCTGTTTTGGTGCCAAGCTCTCACCTGCGGGGACTATGGAAAACAGAAAGTCTTTACCTGTAAACTTGATGTCCAGTTGTAAATCCCAGGCATAATCTCCGTATTACAGCTATAAAAACCTAAAACAGGGAATATGCAAATGAGCAAAGGATTGACAGGACCTAAATGCTCACAGTAAATGTGAAATGCATGCAGCATGATGATCTGGGCAAAGCCTGATTACGTGATAATCTCCTCTTTAGCTGGCAGTGCGTGAAGTGACACGACTTAAGTTCTACCGAAGACTGTTCATTGGATCAGTGAACTTCATGCTCCAGGAACAGACAGACTAGGGTTAGTTGCTAGACTCAAATCTCAGGATGCCTTTAGCCAGGGTTTCTCAACCCTGTCCTTGGAGACCCACATTTTTCTTCCCTCGGAACTCATAACAAAACTGCACAAGGTATTTGGTGCACTTCATGATTTGGTTCAGGTATGAGAACTGGACTGAGAAACACAATGGCTGACAGCTTTTCAAAAATAACCTCTCAAAGACGAGATGACCACTCAGTGGTGCCTTTGGCATTTAAAGTCCTTAAATAGCTCCTGGTGACTCACTAGTTGGTGCCATGAAATATTCATAAGGTTTAGACTGCCCCAACCACTAGTCTAGTCTCCTGGAATTAGACTGCCTCAGGCCATCAACGTGTTCAGCTGGGGTGTTGAGGCTGGTTGTGGGTGGGCTGAACATTCAGAGCCTTGGGCTGCTGGTTGCCCGGATCGGAGAGCTGCATCCAGGGACCCCATGTACCTTCAAGGCAGCGACGGTGCTGGTACCTGATGGCATTGGCGTGTCAGTGAGGAGGGAGTGGATGTCCTCCACGGCGTCTGTGTCGTCAATCTGTAAGGACGAGAGGTCTGCTGTGTCGTGTTCCTCAGTGAATAGCGTTGACACACCGCCAGTGTGACATCAACGCTTTCAAAGATGACGACAGAAAGACTTACTTCAAGGACAAAGGCATCCTTCTTCCCGTGTGACAAGTCGAGCTCCGACACCTCATCCGAGCTTTCTGAGTGTGACCGGAAAAGTCGGGAACGCTGCCGGGACTCTGGAATAGGCGACCCAATCACCTCCTCGATGATCTCCTACCGGCAACCCATACAGAGAAGAAGGTGAATGCCAGCAGCAATAATTCATTCTGTGCTCGTTTTTTCAGATGGGGGACCTGGCGAATCCCGGAAAACATGCCCCTCCCTGTTGTCAGCCAAGGATCATAAGCTGGAAATGCAGATGCAGTCATCCTGTGGAACGCTGCCATAATCATGCTTTTCATAGCTATTCGGTATGGTGGCCAGTGAGGGACACAAGGGCCGGATCAGCATGACCCCTAAGCAGCCATCTTGTAAATTGCAAGATATTTTGTATATCTTGGAATAAGTTGACAGCCATCTCTGGCATTAAAAAGTCACTTCTGCCCTCAACCTGGCTGATTTCTGGCTATTACCAGTGTCTCCTGCTTCACCTTATTCATGAATACTGCTGTCGGAGAAATTTTGAACCTGGAAGCAACCTGCTGCTCAGCATAGCCTTCTGCCAGCAGAACCACAATTAAATATGTAGATTTGCTTAAAGATATAGAGTGGTCTCTTTATTTTTTCCACTGCAGTATATGTGTATATACAGTGACGAGTGGCCCATTTAATGTAATCAATATTTATGAGTACACATTCACCAGATTATCAGTCCGGGAACAATGCATGTTTTTGACGTGAGCAACCAATAAATGCAAGAAGCAGTAAGAGGTCTTCTACATATTTTATGGGCTGTGATTTGCTGGAATGAAAACTCTGCACTCCTTCAGATTGATATCAGACTGATTAAGTTGCTACACGGACAGTAATTTCATAAACGCTCCATACACCTTCCTGAAGAATTCACGTTCAATTTTTCAATTTCGTTTCATTTCCATTTCAGCAGACATTCCCATCTCCCCAGCCATTGGGCATTCTGTACTGTTGGCGTCCTCGCCGGCAAATGGTACAATCCAGAACCATAAACAGACAGCTCTCGCTCTCTAGGTCTACCAGCTGCATGGACACTCACCTGGGGGTGGATCTCGAAGAGGTCCTTGTTTTTGGAGATGGTGTCGTTGATCTTCTTCTGCATGTTGGAGATATGCTGCTCGTAGGTGATGTCGCTGGGCGTCTTTCCCGCGATCTGGATGCCCCCCGGAGCAGGCAGGGCCATCAGGTACACCCCTGTGGCAGACTGAGCACGCGGGGCAGGTCACGCCATGCCATGCTCTTTTCAATGTCTAGTATCACTTTTGTTTTTCTTTTAACACATAAAACAACCTCCATCTTATCATAAACAGTTGTCGCATTTTAGCAAACAGCATAAGCAGGAATCTGCTAAGAGCAAGGAAATAATAATGTTCCGACATGCAGAAAGACCCTGTGGCACCATCCCCACGACCCCTGACCCCAGGACCTGCTCACCGCCAGCCCCACCAGCATGTTCTCGCCCACGCTGATCTGCACGCGCAACCCGAACAGGGCGTTCATGCCGCGCAGCTTCAACTTGTTCATCAGCTGGGTGTGCAGCTCATACTCCATGAAGGGCAGCAGGTTGCTGATGGCCGTGGCGTTCACCTCGCCCTGGGCCTTCTTCTTCAGCCGGCACAGCCTGTCGGGAGGAACGGGACAGGACGATGAGGCGGCCGGGGGCTATAGTTCAGCCTCAAGCTGAGGGCCATTCTGAGGTAAGATGGGTAGCTCACAGAGGAGAGCAAGACGTCTTTGACACAAAGCTCACGGTACAAAATGAACACTTTAACCTTTAATTTCAAAGGTTTTCATTAAAAAGAACAAAAACAAAAATGCAGAAATCTGTTAAGGTTAAAGCACTTTCAACTGTGCTCTTCCTGTGATATTTATGAAAGCTCTGCAATGTTCCTAAATACCAAGCCAAGCCCTCGCTCCTCGTGAACGTCACGGGGGGCTTCACGGCCCGGAGCATACCTGGCCTGGATGAGGCCGCCCTTGCCCATCACCGTCGCCTCCACCGGTAGGTCTATGGTGGTGAAGAGCACATCGGGCACCTTCTGCCGGCGACAGTTGTAGCAGTACGTGAGGTGAGCTGGGAAGGGCATGTTGAGCTCGTCGTAGGGAATGTGACAGAAGCCGCAGCTAGGGGGCGACGGATCCTCTAACCTGCTGAGCAAATAACGCAGGGGCATTAAAACAGTGCTGCCCGATCAGTATATATATTTACAAGTTAAATACGCAACATGTATAAGGCACTGCATGTGACTCAAATCAAGCCTAAATACACAAACAAAACATGTCCCTTATTGTATGTAGAGAAGCAGCATGACTCATAAGTACTTAAACATTTTATTTCAAATTGATGAAGCAAAATAAAGCATTAGCGCTTAGAGGTGTTTTAAGTGTTGTGATTGGTTGGCCCATGGGTGTATGGCAAATATTACAAGTTTGAATATTAAAACAGAGAACCTCTCTTTTTTGAGACCTTATATGAGGGGAAAATGGTGAGGAAAATAAGTAGTTTAGACAAAGGTTTAGAGGTTGCAAAGGCCATTTGAAGTTTCTTTCAGGTAGCAAAAATACTGCCAAAGAATGATCAGGCTACAGAAACACTGCGTGTGGAGCTGCTCTGTCTGCGTTAGGTCGTCATCGGAGGTACCTAGGGCAGCTTTGGTCACTCTAGTTCAGTGTTATCCCAATCGACCCACAGTCAGCCCATACATTTGCTCCCTCCCAGCTCTCAGTATAAAAAACTTGGACTGTCTGTAGGTTCCTGATGACCAGATTGGGAAACACGGCCCTGACATTCTTTGACCCTTCTATCATAGATGCAGAGAAAATGAACATAATCAAAATTATGAGTGGAAATGAAGGGACTGCAGGGACATTGGTGTCAGTATCCTGATGGTAGCATGAACACTGTTTTGGCTGGACTATCGGATGTAATAAACCTATCTGAATGACATACTGGCAAGATTATTTGCTAATACTGCATTAAATATGCATTGGGCTTCACTGACAATTGACATTGTCTTTGTCAGGGCTTGCAATTGTGGTTCGTCGAGAAATTATGAAGACTATACTCAAGGTGAACTGATTCCTGTCAGGGAAAACTGAATTGCAAAATTATTTTCTTTTTTTAATGTTTTGGACATTCTGTTGTTCATTTATTCTGCATATTTTATGCATTTCTTGTGGTTGCTGTGACAAATTTCGACTAAATAAAATGCATGACTGCCTGATTGTCTCTACATAGTGAATATCACTTGTAATTTCAAGACTTCAGGCGGTCTGTGCAACCCTTCAATAGGGCACAGTTTCACTAATTTTTTTCCCCCACTATTTTTCTTCTTACAAAGGAGGATGAGAATGAAGCCTTCTCTGGCATCACTTAAAAAAAGGGCCAGTCTAATATGGTTTAAAAACATGATTTATATAATCTTCTGTAATGCCCACTGATTTGAGAAAAATCTGCCACACCTATTTTGGTAATTTATGAAAATATAACAAGACACCGATGCAAATTTAATAATGCTTTGGTGGAGGTCCGTATCCTGCAAGTCAGTTTGTGACCTATGAAACGGAGCCAGAGCTATCCTTGGTGTTAAGGAAAATATGAAAGTCGGCCTTGTGTGACCTCACTGCACAGAAGGCCGAGTGCCATGACAACCTGTGTTCGCTGTAGCTGTCCAGGCAGCCCTCCTGCATGAACTTGGGGTTGAGGATCGCTGCGGTGCCCGACGCAGACAGGATGCACACCTCCTCGCTGAACAGGAGGGACAGGCAAAGGGACAAGGACAAAGATAGAGGGATCATACCAAGTCTCATCATAGGAACCAAAACCAGTACCAAAAAGGCTGCAGTATAGGGATATAAGAAACAAACATGATGAAACTAATGTGCATCTATATGAGCTATGCCTACATGCCGTAGAGTACAGTGCAAAAGTCTTAGGCATTCAAACAAAATGATGTTTAAATGGCCTTTATGTTGGTGAAATACTAGGATACGACCTGTCAGCTTAGGCATTTCGAAACTTCTCCTGTTACCCCAGAATTTGCAGCAACCGTCCAATACAGCCACGCATTTTTTGACTTGACCACTACATCGAACTAGTTTGGCTAATTAATACCTCATTGCGTTAACTAACTGAATGAACTAATTAACTGAGTTGGTGATGAAATTTAACAAATATTTGTAATGACTGGGGTGCCCAAGAGGAGAGGTTTGAGAACCAATGTGATGTTTAATAGCTATTCAACATCAGGAACTTCTTGGAGAAAAGAAATTCTTGTTGTCTAGTGTGGCTATCAGTTTGCATATGGTCCAATGCTAAATTCTCTCTGTGCAAATATACACTTACCACGCAAATAAATATCCTTAAACAACAGACACACAGACAGATGCTCCTCGCTTTAAGATGGTTCAACTTACGATGGCGTGTTAGCGATTCACACACGGTAATCATCAGACCAAACTTTAAAGTTTGATCTGTTCCCGTCGTAGCGATATGCCACGAGATACTTTCTACTGGTGCCGGGCAATGGCAGCATCTACGGAGCGACGCTACCAGTCTCTGTAGTGATTGCAAGCGTAAACATCTCATACAGTGTTTAACATATGGCATACTTACTAATTTATCGTCATTTTAACTTACGATATTTTTAACTTATGATGGGCTCATGGGAACATAACCCTATTGTAAGTCGAGGAGCATCTGCATATAAGAAGCGGCCTTCCTAAGCAGGACACCCCTCACCAGATGCTGGTGGACTCGCTGTAGCCCACCACGGCATGGCAACCCAGCGCTTTTGCATGAGACTTGATCTCCTGCCGGATCTCCTCCCACCAGGCATCTCGGGTCTCTGGCTCATCTGAAATGACACAAGGTCGATGCCGGGGGGGGGGCTCGTGAGGCGGATGGTATTCACATGCCGGGGAAGACACTGACTGGATGTGTCGTGGGGGTGGGGGGGTATATCATGAAGCCATTTATCATCTAAATGGTGAATTTCATGTCACTCGTCCAACCCTAAGGTAACGACAAAACATACAATGATGGTGTACCACTGACGCGAGCTGGACTTCGCTCAGCTTCAGGATATCCGCAGGTCGATGACACCTCATCGCTAGTGACTCAGGCTAGTGGGGGGGGGGGGGGCAACAAGAGCTGAATCCACCAATTTCATTAAGTACTGCAGCCATCGCTACTTAATGAAAAACATTCAGGGTCTATATGCCTTGCGTTAAACTCACGTTCTACACTTAGTGAATCTCCTAGTGCATTAGTGGTCAACGGATGGATTTCATTTCAATGATAAGTCAAAAAAAAAAGGAAAAAAAAAAACAGCCAGAGACAAAACAGAAGAGACATGTGGATGGAATTTACAGGAACCTCTGATAAGAGGCGAGATAGATCCATGGCAGCAGACTCCTGATACGAAACAGCCAGCTGAGTCACAAGGGCAGTTTCAGGAAGACCTCAGCAAACCTCGGCAAGGGGGGGGGGGGGATGTGCGGGGTGGGTGGAGGTTTAAGGGCCATATTCATTCATCTTACTGCCAGACTCTTACCTAGGGTGGCATCTGGAGGACATCCCTCAAAAAATGTCAAATATTCCCAAACGAGGTCCATCACACTAATAATTACATCCGCTAAACTAACTGTCTCACCTCTCTAGGCAGGAGAGGATCTTTGGCATCAACAATTAGTGACAGGACTATGAAAATCACTAGTTTGAATTGAAATCAGTTCATCGGTATCAACCTATCATTCATTGCATAGCTGGGCTACACAATATTTACATCCTAAATAGAGATTGCTAGTGACACTATTCCTAGTGACACTATTTATTTAGTCAGTGGTAAAGTTAGATTGCAGTGACAACCACAAATCGTGCTCCTTAAATGTAAACTTACAGAGCCTACAGAGGATTAGAAAAAGCTTAGGGAGGACTCTTTTCCGATAGAATTTGGATCTACGTGGAGGAAACTTGTCCGAGAACAAGCTACCCATCGTGCTATGAATACGGCCCTTGGGGGGCAAGGACACACATGCCCAGGTTCTCCATCTCGACACCGTTATTCCCAGCCCTATCGTGGCTGGTTTCTTCAAGATGCTCTTTTAAGGAAGCGTCAGCCGTTGCGAGTGCAAAGGAAATGCCAGAAGCAGAGAGTAGCCAGAAATGATTGGGTTTCACCGTGGCGCATGCTTGAGTCACATGACAGAACAGAGCGGGGGGGGAAAAAAGTATGGCAGCTCACTGAAATGGTCAGAGAAGTTATGGCTCTACGCGAAAAAGGCAAAAACAGAAAAGCGTGTCATGTAGCTCTTAAATCTGAGCTCCCCGATTCATGCTCAGGTAGGAGCTACAGAAGGCAACCTATAGCTATGATCTGACATAATGAGCTGAGGAGAGAAGAGAATTTTCAGTTTCCCATGTTCATAAACTACTGAGTCAAAAGTAGGATCATTCAGTGTATGATTGCTTTGCACAAAGAGATTTTTCAATGTATGAATCAGTTTAAAAACTACCCAATGAACCTTTTCTATATTCTATATCATTACAAACACCTAACCATTGGATAAATTATAGGCATATTTTCACTAAAAACATCCTAGTAAAATATTAAAGGAACTGCTTGATATATTTCTTCATTATTTATATGGAAGGTGCTTTATACCAAACACTCACAGTACAAGGAGAATCCCTTAGAAAGACATATTGCTACATATCCCCTTAGTGAGTACACCCCTATAAGTAAAAATAAATTCTCCTGGGAAGGATGTAAAGAATACAGAAACCAGTGGCTGCTAAATTTACAGGAAAAAAAATCCAGGACACAGGTACGTATCGCAAAACGGAAAACGTGGATAGGAAAGGAAGAGGTAGGAAATGTTCGGAGTTATAGATACACCAGACTTCACACACAGCAGCGATCAAAACGAACTTGTTACCGTTATGGACCAACCCAGTCCAAAAAATGTCCTGCTAGATGTATCTGTTAAATTTTAAATGCATGGATATCATTTCAAGTAGTATGTTCCTGTGCATCATTCTGGATTGTTTTATTCTACCATAGACTCAACAGAAAAAACAAACTCTCAAAATTTCGGAAATTGGTGATGGGCAATTAATGTGTCACAAAAATGAATCTGAAATTTCAGGGGTTGCCATATTATATATATGTATATATATATATATATATATATTTACACACACACACACGCTTGGCTCGAAGTGAACATAGTTGAAAAAGCAAATCTGGCAATTAAACGCCATTAAGGAACATAATGCATACATTTCATTACGAATTTGGTATGCTAACAGTGGGCTAACTGCTGCCTGAGGGAGTGAGCCTACCAAACAAATGCTTTCTGGAGCAGTGCTCAATATGACATCTGTGCTTGACAGGGCAGAATTAGGGCTTTCCCTGTGGGTCTATAAACCAAAATCAGCAAACTGCTCCAGAGCCGAGTGGACAAAAATAAACAATAAGACACACAGCGTATTTTGAGTCTAGTAAACAAGACTGACATTTAACATCAGAATCATCAATTTTGGCATGTTCCAGCTACTATTCTTGCTTTCGTTTCAAAGCATTTTTAGAGCTTGTTTGAGAGTCGCTGCAAACAGCTCAGCTCCTGACAAAAGGAGAAACGTCTATTAAGCTTTTTGTGCCTGCAAAGTGACCAGATACATCAGGGGCTGCACTCTCCTCCATTCCAGGCTGCAAGGTGAAAATCTGCCAGCAGAGCAGCACCAGGCAGGTACCTAACCCTAACCCCCCAGGAGCCCTTTGCGGGTTTCGACACAAATAAAACACCCATCGCCAATTTGAATGCAAAACAGGAAGCTCCCGTCCCTGTGTCTGTCCGCTCCTAAATGCAGAAACTTCACTGAGCTGCCATAGTTTCTGTGGGTATGCGCAATACCAAAAGAGTGGGAAAATACCTGCAGTGAAACTATTCCAGTCTAGCAGTTTGTATGATCTTGTGTTACCCAAGGCTGAGTTCAAAACAGCAAATTAGTAGATCAGTTAAAGGCGCCGAAAGAGAGAAAAGAAAAACAAAAAAATAAATAAAAAGGAAGAAGAAGATACAGACAGTACAGCTACAAACAAGAAGAGCACACAACAAAACACTCCACAGGAACTGCAAAGACACAGACAACAGAGTTAATCAGAGGCTTGTTAAAGGGACGGGGGGGGGGAGGAAGAAGGAAAGCAGATCAAAGCATAGAGGGATGCTGGAAAAAGAGAGAGGAAGAGGAAGAAAAAGAGAGGGAAATTAAGAGTGAGAGGCATGCAGTGGCATCAGTCGGCCTTAAGCTCGGTAGGCCTGGTAAAAACAGCACATCGACGGAGCGAATGCCGCAGTATTAGACTGACAGGGGGCTTGAAGAACGCCTCCGCCCTCTCTATCCCCAACCATGCACTGCGCTATCACACGAAGGTCTCACTAACACACAGCGCCACATGCAGGCAGAGGCGTGAAGTGTCCCCGTTTTCTCACTGCGGATCTACCAACTAGAGCCCGACTCTTCCATCGGTTTGAAGGCCCGAACCCAGATGCTCCGCCTCTCTGACACGGCCCGGTTCAGTACCTATGCTAGATCATTGACAAATCGCTACACGGCAATACTGTCAGCCCTACTTAAAAGCAATACTAGCTGTAAGGAGGCAAGGAATGCTCTTCTGTCTACAAGTTTCGACTTCCTGCTTTAAGAGAAACAGATTGGCCAGCGGTGAAGCCATAATCAGATTTTAAGATAAAACTACAGCAGCGTTGAGCAGATGAAATCTTCCCATTCAGGCTAAATCTTAAGACCTCCTAATAATTTCCATCATCTGACATATAATTTAATTCCAACTTAAAAAATGGAAACACCATACTCAACTTCTTTGCATTTGGTATTGCAAATTTTAAGTGTGCCATGCTTCTAATGACTGCTTGACATGTGACTTACAAAAAAATAAGCATAATTATTTAAGGAGCATGACTGCAAATTAGATTTAATTCAAATTATTTTATGAAATGCAATACTGGGTAGAGAAGAATAAAATGCTCATGCCAATTAAATCTATCAAAATGATATATATATATATATATGTAAAATGTGATTCACTGGGCTGTAGTCATAGGCTCTCCATAACCGTGCATCTGCTGACATCTAAAGTGTTCTGAGCAGTAAATCTGCTTCACAGCGAAAGCAGGGAAACATTCTGCTCACAGGTGCACATTCCAAAAAAGGCCTCGTCTCTATTCAACTCTGCTCCTGTGATGTTGTAGGATTTCTTCTCTGCCTGGTTTGGCTTTGCGGTTCAGTGAAAATTGAAGCTTTGCTTCTCATAACACTAAACATTATACCCAACCATGAATATGAACAAATAATAACAAGGGCTGTAATGGTACACATATTTCTTATGTGCTGTCTGGTACATCATTTTCAGTTACGCATAATTAAGCTTATGAATACATGTATTAACAGGGGCAGAATCTAAATTCACATGTAGATGTTGAATACAGAAAACATAATTGTGACTTGAGTGAGTTGGTTACAGCTAATGTTTGGGAACGTGAAATTACATCAACACTCAAGAGAGTAGTTTATAAGACCAAGGCTGTTGGCTCTGTTACACCAAACTGGGAAATTTTGCTGAAAACCAAAGAACTCATTCGGAATGACATCCCAGTTTGTGTATGAAAGGGGAAAAGCAGACATTGCCTCTTTAAGTTTCTCTCTCTGCTGCATTTTAGGTGGTTTTCTCAGGAAATCTAAATAATTACGGATATAGGGTAGCGTATCACCACAGACAGGCGACCATAATCACTGTAAAGAACACAGGAGACATTTTATTATGGTTATTATGCTGTTATATTATTGATTTTTAAAAAGCATTTTACATTTACATCTTTATTTTTTGAATATATTATATATATTATATATTTTGAATATATATAATAATAATAATAATAATAATAATAATAATAAACTATGTTGTGCCTGGATTTTTGTGGCCTGAGGCTCTTGCCTCTTTCATACTTGCAGAGTAGTATGGTGAATAAAGCGGCTTCAGACATAACAGCCTGGTGTTGACATCCTAGAGGACCTTTCAGAGTGATGTCACTCAAGCTGCCCTGCCTTCTGCAGCCGTGGCTCGATGCTTAGACCGGCGGTAAGCAGCAGGTTCTCACACACACCCTACAAACCACGGAGCATTTGCCAGGAACTTTACTTGACTTCACTCTGCTATTTCCTCCCAGAGTGTCCAATTCAGTTAATCTCCTCTTTTAATTTCTTTGTCCCGTTATGATTTTCAGAACATGCATAAGAGATGGGATGGCCGATTCGGGCGCTGCGGCCCCACAGGTGGAAAACCCGGATATGAATCCTCTGTTCCCCCCCTCCCCCCGCAAGTGAGAAAAGGATGCCGGGGTGTGTCCCTGTGGGACTGGATGGGGAGTGAGCTGGGAGTGCGAGGTACATGCATCCCAGGCGGGGAGGCCAGCCAGTATGGGGGGGGCACCTACCGGGGTTGTGGATACGATCCAGAAGCTTGACTGACCGTGCGCTGACCACACCCCCAACGTGGACCAGGAAGCCAGGAGGGAAGCAGGTTAGGGTGAAAAACGGGAACTCCTGTGCAGAGGGGGGAACAAGATTTAGAGAGGTTGCAGTTTGACATTCACTGTGTTAGACAATCGCATCGCGGTTCCACCAAAATAATAATAAAAGAAGATGTACAAAAAAAAAAAAAAAAAAACACCTTACGATGCATTAATATGTAAATAAACTAAATCCAATGGTTTCAACCAAATAACTCGGATGCAGGGTTTTTTTTTTCCGGCTCTCAAACCCAACCACGAAAAGGGAGATGCTACCGAAAGCGAGGAGGAGAGAGAGAGAAGGATCCGATCAGATCGGCAGGATCCTTCCGAGGCGTCATGCAGAGACGGTGGTGGAGGGAGCGGCATTCCCCATGCGACTCGAACAGGCTGCGGAGGGTGGAAATGGAAGACGGGGCCCCGCGGCTCCGAGACGGCCGAGCAGAGCGACGGCCCACGTCTCGGACGCCACATGGAGACGACGTGTCAGATGAACGATGGAACGCCCTCAACCAGCAACAAAGCAAGCTGGCCAACACCTGCTCTAACATAACCACGCTAATATTTCTGCACATATTACAACTGCCCCTGTCAACCGATGAGATATTTAACTCTATTAGGACTAGTCAACAAATTCAGCCAAGATTCACCCTTGTAGATGCCTCGATGATGTAATGGGGTGGCTAAAATCGGCACCACCTCAAATATTAAACATGGCAGCCTAAGAAAGCTGCCCTTGGAGAGCAGTACAGGCAATCGCGCTTCTTTATTCGATTAATTATTGACACTAAGTAGGTCAAAGCTCAAACTGAGGCTCGCAAACCATCATGGGGGGAAAAAAAGAGACAGGAAATTAAAATGAATGCAGGCAGTTCGTATGAGGCAGGCATGTGTTTGTGAACATGGATATTACACATCATCCGTGTTCAAAGACACGTTTCTACCTCACTTGCACCAGCTGCACTGCACTATACACTTTCTGCCGTTTTATTTATTTATTTATTATTCATATCTTGGGGGGGGGCAACTCCATCCCCCATGGAAAAGTCTTATCTTTTTGTGAGTTAGGGAACAACCCCTATACCGCATACTGACAGTAAACACAATTAAGCTGCTGTACATGCCAGCCAGCACGGCTACTGCTGCTGAAGCAGGCAATTCAGAACTGATATTTTCCATTGGGTTTTTTGTAAGAACAGTCAGATAAGTTATCCTGGCACCCTGAATAAGAAGCCCCACCCCTGTGCATGACCTCAAATCGGCATTAATAAGCGAGAAGCATGACAAGAGTGAGAAGGAACCAGGTGGAGAGACAGAGTCTGTGAGGCATACAGATGGAGAGACTTTTTGCCTACAGGCGATATGGTCATGGGTTTTACGTGTTCAATAACAACCATTTCAGATGTAGGGCACCACAAAGGAAAACAGATGCATATAAAATAGAAAAAGTAAAATAAGAGTCATATCCATGAAGAATTCATAGACACAGAAAGACACAGCGTGGTTTCCACAACATACCATTGTCCTAACAAACACACGAGAGGACGACGCTCCCTGAGCCTCAGAGAGAACGAGAAGGTGGAGAAATACGTTATTCAGCCTGGCAGACGCTGCACACACACACACAGCCTGACGGCACGGCGCAATGGCCCGACACGCGATTTGGGGGCTACCGTTCTGAACGGGCGCTGAGCACAAGATGGGAGGGTGACTGAGACGGCCACAATGGTGGGTGAGTGTGGGAGTAAGTTGGTGAGGGAGGGAGTCGGGTAGAAAGCGAGGCCATGAACGAGGATGGGAGTCAGTGACGGAGCAAGTGAGTGAGTCAGTGAGTGAAGAAGTGTCAGTGAGGAAGCCAGGTAAAGAGTCAGTGAAGGAGGAAGTGAGTGAGTCAGTCAGTGACAGAGCTAGGAAGTGAGTCAGTGAGGAACTGAGGAAGTTAGATATACAATGAGTAAAGAAGTGAGTCAGTGCGGAAGCCAGGAAGTGAGTGAGAGTCAGGGTGGAAGCGAGTGAGGAAGCGAGTCAGTGAGGAAGCGAGTCAGTGAGGAAACAAAGCGAGTGAGGAAGCAAGTAAAGTGAATCAGTGAGGAAATGAGTTAGTGAAGGACTGACGAAGTAAGTTAGAGATAGAATGAGTAAAGAAGTGAGTCAGTGCGGAAGCCAGGAAGTGAGTGAGAGTCAGTGTGAAAGCAAGCGAGGAAGTGAATCAGTGAGGAAGCGAGTGAGGAAGCGAGTCAGTGAGGAAGCAAAGCGAGTGAGGAAGCAAAGCGAGTGAGGAAGCAA
>JAABNX020000001.1:11582032-11599550 GCA_015163995.2 Mormyrus lacerda
AGTCTATGTAATAGGGTAAGATGGTCAACCGTATCAAAAGCTGCACTAAGGTCCAGGAGCAGTAGCACAGTCACATTGTCGGCATCAGTTGGCGAGACAGCCGCGGGCGTGCGGTCAGCAGGGGGCCTCTGGTGCTCGGTCTGCCGCGCTGTGCTTTCCGAGAGATTCGTCATTCTGTCAGGGTTCGTGGTAACCGAGCAGGCAAGGAGACGAAGGAATCCGAACTGACAGGGCAAACAGGGTTTAATTGGGACAGGCAAGGCAGACAGGCACGAACATCAGTCGACAATACACATCAATGACCGACGCAAGACTCAGGAAGACGGGGACTCATATACGCTGACAGACCAAGGATTAACGGGACACAGGTGATCACAATCGGGCAGGAACACAAGGTAATGAGGTGGGCGTGGCACACTGGAGGATCGGACGGAGCGGATCGTGACACAGGTGGTCTGTATACTATAAGAAAGTAGATAGGTAGGTCGAATACCATTTGAATTAGTAGAGCTTCAAATGTTACAAAATCCTTTATAATTTTGTGTTCAATTTTTAACAATGAGCTAAAAATAGCTGCCAGGCTGCCTCCATGCCCAGAGCCACGTGGTTTCTGTACAAAACTATACCCCTCAGGAGAGGCTTCCACCAGAGGAATTGTGTCAGTGGGTCTGAGCCAGGTTTCAGTTAAAAAACACAGGTCTGAACCAGTGTCAAGCACCATGTCACTGACAAGAAGTGATTTGTTTCCCAAAGAGCGAACATTCAATAAGGAACATCTCATGGTGGGTTTATGTTGCGGCTCATTTAATCTCATCAGTGGGATTGATATCAAGTTACCTGCACAGGAGCCCCCAGTGGAATGGCAAGGACTACGCCTTGGTCTGATAATAGCTGCAATATTCTTGCTAGGCTCACTCAACTCTGTTACCAAATGCTTGCTACATTCAGGGGATGCCGTGTTATGAAGCACCTGGGTCATGGGCAAACATGATCTAAATATGGGAGAGCTAGCAGCCTTTGATTTAGAATCGCAAGGCTGGGGCCTGGGTGGTGCTCTCAGTCGAGCTGGTAATTTCTTTGCTATGTTTTGAGATAACATAAATGATCCCCTCCAATTAGGATGGAGACTGTCCCGTTTATAAAAACCAGGCCGTTCCCAAAAGAGGTCCCAGTAATCTGAATGATTTGTCAGATTCCCATCCCCTTGATATTCAGTCAGGTTTTTCATCTGTACATGTTTTACTGAAATCCTGTACATTTTCATGAAATTCTCATTTCTTTTGTAACAATTTTGTATTAATAATTTTTGAAAATTCTCATATTAAATGTCTTGATCATATATTGTGTATTTTATTTTTTCACATTTTAAGTAACACTTATTGTGTAGGTTTTAGGTACTTTTTGACACAATGTGAGTTACCAAGAACAGCACATTTTGTATTAACATTACACATGTTTACACACCTTTATATTACCTTAATTGACACTTTCACAGTGTCAAAAGTGTCGACACAGTAAATATGTTAAAATTAACACAAGACGTGTTGTCCCAAAACTCACCCATTAATGTGTAAGAATTTAATACAGTTTGTGTCAATTTTAACATGTAGATGCAGGTAAACTGTTTATACCCATCTCTTAAAAAAGGATTTACTGTATACCCAGAAGATAAGTTCATATACACAATTATATAGTATAACAGTATACACACCTACTAAGACACCATTACACCTCTGGTAGTGTATCTTTGAGATGTATAGTATCCATTAACACACCAGTGTCTCCTGCCCTGGAAAAGAACTGGAAACTTGCCAAATCTGGCCCTCTTCCACTTCCATTTTAGTAAAGGTTCCGCAGGTTTGGTGTCACTCATCACTGGAGCCTCAGGAGGTGCCCATCTCCTCCATTTATGGTTGTTCCTGCTACAGAGCACCTGCGCATGCCCAGTAACAACCGGCAGTTTTAAAACACGCAGAGAACGATGCCTTCATTTGGGTCCAGGGAAGCAGGGAGTGTGACGCACCACCAAGAATACAACAACCTGAAGATACCAACAACGGAAGAAAATAATAGTATTAAATAAACCGAAAACATACAGGTCAAACTACGTGGTCATGATATGTGAGTGTTGGTCATTTATGTTTTTTTTATATGTAAAATGAATGTATAGAATACATAGAATTAAACCGGAATTTATATATCTGAATTCATGCGTAAACGTAAAAATCAGCGTTACTCGAGGACCGGATGGGGAAACACTAGTTTAATTGGTTATTATGAATGTGTAATTTATTGAATTAAACCGGAATCCATATATCTGAATTTCTGCATCTGCACACTCCACCACAAAAATAGACAACATAGGCTAAGTAAACTTTAAGTTAAATAATAACTGGCAGTTTTGAAATAACCCTCAACGCGACATTCCTCAAAACAAACTTATCAGCAAATGCGCTGAAGTTCACGTAAAATAAGGAAATGGCAGCATCATAGTCTTGCTCTAGCATATTAAATGGTGAAATATCACGAGGTTTAAAGGTAACTGTGATTTGTTACAGGTTACTATGACTTCGTTTTGTATTATCATTTTGTTGTACTCAATTTTCATTAAGGTAATATAATACATTTACCGGAGAAATTCAGTGACAGTTAGGTGTGAGAAAATAATTTTTGCTGTGGTTAAAATGATGGTTACACATATATTACATATGTGTCATTTTATTATTTGCATAGTTAATGCTCAGCTTGGTCCATCTGTGTGGTGCTTCCTGTTAATACAAGTTTTATTCCCTTCAGGTATTATTTTTGGAGGCATATAGTCATTTTGCTATGTGCTACATTTTGAAAGATTGAGATATTCACGATCTTAAATCTTTAAAACGTAAGTGCATTGAATGCAGTTAATAAAATGCACGTTTGAGGAAGTGCGCCTGTAGGCCTACATGTTCATCTATAAAACTATAATATTTTTTATACAGAGAGACAAACACTAAGTGAAATAATAAATATGTTTTTGTGTGTAAGCTTGTTTGAGGGACACTATCTTCAGATACCTAAATAAGTATAAACAGCTGCACAGTGCAGTGCAGAACTTCTTTCAGCTTCTGGCAATTTATTTACCAATGAAATATAAAAATGTATGATAAAACTACAGTAAATTTCCTGGTAGCCAATAAAGATATGATTTAAAAGCTGATGGGGCGCTTCTATTTCTCCCGGCGCGGTTTTTGAGGTCTTTTCGGTAGTGGTTTAGCGCTAGAACCGCCGTTTCCCACGCCGATGAACGTCAAACGCCGTTGACCGCCAAGCAATACGTAGCAGCTCTTTTTTTTTTTAATGCAAAATTTTTATTTCAAAATTAATTAAGAATTACATCAATTTCAAAAGAACTCGTTTGAGGAAAAAACTGCTTACATTTAGAACCTTGCAACAATTACAACATAACAACAGAATAAATTAAGATAAAAAAAAAATGATGCAGCCCTTTGTTTGCGTTAATGTGCCATTAATGCTAACACCCGCAACCAAAAAAAGCCGTAATGTTCCTAACAGAGTGGCTGGGCTGAAAAGTTTTCAAACACAGTATGTATTATATAACACGTTGAATAAACAGTTTATTGGTGATTTCATGTTCGTTGACGTTTCCGCTTTTTAACAACTGTATAAAGTAATGTTATTTGTTATATAAATCAACTCAGGTGAAACAAAGATGTACGTTTTCAGGGTTGCAAATCTCAAGCATGACACTCATGCTTTCAGACTCACGCAGGAAATCTTACGGCAAATCTATTATTCCATTCTAAACCTAAAATTGGCCACGTCAAAAGTGTATTTACATCTCGAACTGAAAATCTCACTCCAGCCAGCTGGCCGAAGTTCTATGTCACGTGACAATAAATATTAGCAAAAAGTTTTTGAATTGTATACTGAGTTAATTTGATTGGACAGTCCGGTATTGATTACATGCAATGTTGATACAACTGACAGGATACTTAAATATATATAGCACGAAATAGTTAGACATTATGATCTTCCAGAACTTTGCTTCAAGAAATTTTGTCTAACTGGACCTTTCAATTTAAATTTCAGTTGAATACCCCTGCAGTAAAGTGTCAAGCAGTGACAGATTTCAAATCACTTAGCAATGTTTATTTTGCAGAATTCACACCAGTGAGAGACCATATTTTTAGAAAATGTCATGATGCTGTTGTATAGTGACAACAGCATTGTGATAAATAAGCAATGGGAAATAATTAAGGGGACAGTTATATGTAGAAATTTGTTGTGACTGAAGAAAAGCTCACTGAATGAGATACACTATCTGTTTTTACTACACAGTGATCCGAGTTCATATTATGATGCACATAAACAAACTTTTAAAAAGAAACCATTCATCCACGGATCCATCTTCCAAACCGCTTATCCTTTTTGGGTCACAAGGGGTCCAGAGCCTATCCCACAAGTGGGGAACAACCCAGGATGGGGGGGGGGGGGAGCCCATCTCAGGGCACACTAACACACCGTTCACACCTATGGGCAATTTAGTTACTCCAATTGGCCTCAGCATGTCTTTGGACTGTGGGGGGAAACCGGAGTACCTGGAGGAAACCCCATGACGACAGGGGGAGAACATGTAAACTCCACACACATGTAATTCAGGCAGAGACTCAGGGCCCAGAGGTGTGAGGCAATTGTGCTAACCACGGCACGGCATCACCATGCCACCCATATTAAAAAGAAACCATTGTCTGAAATCAAACTGTTTATTTTACAACTTATTAGGGAAATGGAATTTCAGATGATAATTTTCAGCAAAACTTAGTGATAAGATGTAATTATTTTTCTTTGTTGCTCAAAATAGATGTATTTAGGGAGAATTACATTAGCCTGTTGCAAGCAATGCTATAAGAAAAATGATTAACAGTGTGTAGAAATGTAAGGCAATTGGAAAATAAGTGGATTTTGATCATTTCACCATGCAGGGAAGTAATAGTTTAGTTATTCACTCTGAATAAAAATCACAAACTATTGGCCATTCTACACAGTCCACTTTACCAAGTTTAATGTCCTGTATAGTCACCTTTCTGACCAATGACCATCTGACCTCTTATCAATTCAACCAGTGAAGTTTTTGATTTCATCACATACTATATTATCTAAGGCAACTAGGATAGCCTTCCTAGATGCTGCTCTGAGAAGGGTACTATTTGCCATCTTGGTAAATCTCACTCTTCAGTAAGGCCCAGTATAGTTCCTAATGGGGATTAAGTCAGGTGGTGAAGGGGGTCAGGTCATCATTAGATCACCTATCAATTCTTTCTAGGCTAGCTTGTTTATGGAATGCTTTGATGCATTAAAATCTTATAATCTTATAATAAAAGTTTCTGAAAGCTGGAAAGACTTCTTATACCAATGTTTAAAGAAGGTGTCTTCTAAAAATTGCCAGTAGACCTTTGAGTGAATTTTTGCACAAAGTTGCAAAGGTACTACAAGTTCATCAGTAATGACTACAGTCCACACCACCTTGTTGCCACTTGAAGAAGGTGCCCATCTGCTGGCCCATCCATCTTGTCCATTTGAAGACACTGTCATCTCATCTGTCCACAAAACCTTTGTAAAATTAGTTTTAGATGTTTCTGTGCCCATTCCTGACATTTGAGCTTGTGTGGCATGTTGAGTGGCGGTTGTATTCCAGCCTTCCTGATAGTGACCCACTGCACCTGGAGATTCTGTAAAGATTTCAGTTTTGAAAAATGGTGGCACTTGATGGTAAAGGGTTTCTGGAAAACTCCCATTTAATTTAATGCAATCGTTGCCGTTAATTTATGTCGTCTTTATTCATGCTGTCTACATTTACTCCAAACAGAAATTATTCGGTTAAAATAGTGAGCATGCTCTATTTTAAAACAGTCCATTCTTAATTCTACCTTTATCTGGACTGAAAATATTGGTACGTGTCACATCCCCCTTGTGAGAATGCTGGCTCGCTCGTGTTACAAGCTGCTAGGGGCAGTGTATGTGTGAGGTTCCAGGTGTGCAGGTCCATTGGTCCCCGACTCTAGTCCTGGCCTTCCTACCCTCCAGCACCTCATCACCAGCCTGTAGACTGTCTCCATCCTGATGAGGTCATCAGTGGGCGATGGTATATAACCACTCAGAGAGTCAGTGTCAGGAGCCTCGATTTTATGACGCTCAGCCTTGTACCTGCTTTGCACTTGCTGTACGTGTTGTTACCCCTGGTGGTTCTGATATTGAATTTGGATGTGAATCATTCTGGAAGAGAAGCTTGGTTTGTTCTTAACCCTCTGTGCTGACATGTTCACTGGCCTGGTTATTTAAATTCACCAGTTGTAGGGGTGTGACTGCCATTTTCATTTTCTTGTTGGCTGTGTGAGGGTTTTTTGCTTTCTGTTTCTGGGTAGGGAGTGAGGGTAGAGAATTGTCTTTTCTTTTCGGATTTTTTGAATTGACTTCACCTGGCACTGGCCCCTTTAAGAACCTGTGTCACCTCATGCTGAGTCCTGACATAATGAGCGTGTCTCGCTTATCTCCTGTGTAGCCCTGATCTGACCTGCCTGCCGTGTTCCTGTCCGCTTTTATTTCCCCCAGATCCCCATGTTATGTCTACTCCCGTCCAACGTGTCCTGCGTAGGACTGACTTCCCTGGATTACCTGATCTTCCGCTTCCTGACCCCGACCACATTTCTCCCTCTCAATTCTGCTTCTGTCTGTTCTTGTTCTCATAAAACCACCTGGATCGCTCCCAAATCTTCTGTCACAACAGTGTGAAGAGAAGATGCAACTAACTATATATATATATATATATATATATATATATATATATATACATACAGTAAAACTGGTCTAAGTCGCCAGCTTGTCAAAGTGCACAAGTCGACGCTCAAGCAAAAGTCCCGATTTTTCCTAATGATGTTTCCTTTAAAATTCCTTGTGTAAATCGCCGCTTGTAGCTCGTCAAATTCCCTTAGTCGTCACCTAAATCCCGGTCCCGAACAACACAAATGAATGGATTTTCCTACCTGTAAGTCGACACCCCAATTGCTACATGGTGTCATTTACGCTAAACAGGTACAGAATTACGGTGTGACAATTAAAAGTATTACATGTATGAGTATATTTCACACAAGACTTTTATTGATAATCCCTGGTAACAATCCCTGTTTATGCACATATATGTTTGAAAGATTAAAACCTATTTGTTATTACATTTCTTTGTTCACCAATTCACCCAATGCAATGTACTGTGCTCTTGAAATTTACAAGTCAAGACCCTGACATGAACGCTTCACTTGAAGAATAGTGTGATGCAAATATTCTGCTTGGTATAGCGCTCCATACAATTAACGGCAGAGCATGATTCATCCAATGCGTGCAGCAGACCTGTCAGTTAAGTTAGCAATACATGACAGAGCACAATAGACTGTTTTGAGGGTTCAGCATTCAGCTGAAATTGGAGAGACCGGGGGGCAATAACATCATGGCAGCCTGTACAAGACTTGGATGGCTTTATAGGAACCCATACTGCATGTACTGACTGGTCAAGGAAGGATGCCGCAGTCGTGATGAGTAGAGTATGGTGTTATATTTACTAGTCGGCAAAATGGCGAGATAGACATAAGTCGCCAAAGTGTCGACTTAGGTGTATCTCGTCAATTCTCTAAGTCGTCACTTTTAAGGTGGTCCCGCGAGTGTCGACTTAGACCGGTTTTACTGTACTGTGTATATGTATATATATATATATATATATATACATACTGTGTATATGTGTGTATATATATATATATATATATACGATATGATATGATATGGTATATGTATGGTAGGGGGATAGATGTTTGTATGGAAAGAAGGAATTCAGCACAAGTATAGATTAAAAATGGGCTCTTATACTTACAGGTTGTTAACCACTGTACTTTCTGTTCTAGGATGGATACCGCAGTTTGGTCATGTCTGTTATCCTGCCTGTTGCTATTCACAGCTGATGCAAAACATCTTCAGCAACAAATGGGACCGATTACATGCAAGGTTTCTAGGGCCACCAGCATGGACCTCTCTTACAAACACCTTAGTAAAGTTCCAGGAAATGTGCCCAGAAACATTCAGGAGCTGGACTTGTCTCACAACAACATTTCCAGTTTACATGACAAGGACCTGGAGGGTCTGCCTGACCTCTGTATTCTGAAGATCACACACAATGGTCTGTTAGACATTTCCCCATCTGCCTTCCAGGGAAATATTAAACTGCAGTTCCTTAACATTTCCTTCAATGCTCTGAGAATCATTCCAGAGCTTAGTCTGCCTGATCTTCGAGTTCTTGACATATCAGACAACCTGTATGGATCTTATTACTTAGGAAAATCCTACGCAAGTCTTTTAAACCTTGTATTTTTTGCACTTGGAAGTCCTCAAGCAAGATCGATAAATTTTACTGACTTTGCCTCACTCCATGCAATCCCTCTGCAGAGTCTGAAATTGAGCAGTGGAGTTGAGATGAAATTCTATGAACAAGGATCGATTGCTCAGCTAATAGTGCTACAAGAGTTGACTCTTCACATGACATTCTGTGAAAACCCAGAGATATTCGAAAATATTCTGCAAGATCTGAACAAAACCAATGTGGAGAGTTTGACTTTGGTAAAGTTCTTTCCTGATATTTGTAATGTCTCCGATGGCATTTTTACAGGTTTTAGAGGTTTGGCACATCTTAAAAGCCTTTTCTTCTATAACGCCTGGTTCAACAGCTCAGTTATGAGCAGTTTAGTGCGCAACATTATCCAGTCTCCAGTTAAGATATTATCATTTTATAACATAACGTTTGCCCAAGATACACCGCAAGGTATTCAGATTCCTAATATTCCAGGATATAATAAACCAGGAAATATCAGAATCATAGTATTTCAGACTATACACCATTATCAATATAATTTCCCTTTGATCAATGTCAATGTAACTCTTTTTCCCTACTTGAACTACGTGAAATTCTCTGGTACTGGAATGAGCATACTTCCATGCAATCTCATTTCAGCTCTTCCATCACTCCAAGTTCTTGATTTGTCAGACAATCTCCTGACTGAACGGGGACTATGGTGGCCATCTTGTTCTTTTAGCAATGTCTTTCCAGCTTTAAAAGAACTTTATGTGAGAAGCAACAAGTTTGTAGAGCTCCAGTTCATCTCCAATCACACTTATGACATGAAGAATTTGAACAAACTTGACTTGAGCACCAACTCACTCAGGCTGATGGGAATGAGCTCGTGGCCCCCTCACCTCACTGAACTCTCTCTGAGTGATAACTCTCTGGGTGATGCAGCCTTCAATTACCTTTCCCCTTATGTGGAAATCGCTAACCTGTCACACACAGGCATTACAGCCCTGACACAAGCTGCCGTGTCCCAGCTGTCTAGTTTAAGACATCTCTTCTTGAGCTCCAACAGCATCAGTAGCCTGCCTTCTGACCTATCACTGCCTGATCTGGAGGAACTGCACATTGACCAGAACAACATCAACACCTTGAATCAAAACACTTTTGAAGGACTGCCTAGACTGAAGAGACTGAAAGCTGGGAGAAACCCCTTTGCCTGCAATTGTGATATAGCCTGGTTAGTGACCAGCTTTAATAAAACTCTGTTAACTGACTGGCCCTCTGATTACACCTGCTCCTCTCCACACGATCTTGCTGGCATGGCATTAGAAAACTATCATCCTGGCTGGGTGACTTGCACCCCATGGATTCAAGCAGTTATTTCTGTATTAATAATTACAATTGTAACCGGGGTGTTGGGATATGCATTCTACACTTTTGATGGTGCCTGGTACCTCCAGATGCTGTGGGTATGGCTAAGGATGAAGCGCAGGGGCTACCAGCAAGCCAACAGGATGAAAGCAACTGCCTTCAAGTACCATGCCTTCATCTCCTATAGTCAGAAAGATTCTGAGTGGGTGGACACCCAACTGGTACCCAACCTGGAAGCAGCAAATTTCAACCTCTGCATCCATGAACGGGACTTTGTTCCTGGTGACTGGATCATTGACAACATCATCAACTGCGTGGAAGATAGCTACAAAACATTGTTTGTGCTCTCCCAGAACTTTGTGCAGAGCGAGTGGTGCAATTATGAGCTGTTCTTCGCTCAGCATCGGGCTCTGAGCATCCAACAAGACTCCCTGGTCTTCATCCTGCTGGAACCCATACCTGCAGACTCCCTCCCTAAGAAGTTTCTGAAGCTGAGGACTCTTCTGAGACAGCAGACCTACATGGAATGGCACAAGGACGAGCGTAAGCAACAAGTTTTCTGGACAAGCCTGAAGGCCATGCTTCAGGTAGCTGATAAAAGCATGGTTCTGGAACGTGTTGCTAAGGAGATAACAACAGAACTGTGTCACCTGCTTGATGAAAATGAATAAGACACGTTTTTTATTTTTTGCCATTGTTGGCAAAATAAGGGTTTGTGATGATGATTCGTAATATTTTAGTCTCCTTATATCAGCATCATAATCCAAGCAAGTTTTGAATTTTTAAATTTTTTCTTTGTATTTTGTCAAATTTTTTATGATCCTGTTTTATAATGATTCCAGCTTAAATTGCAAAGTGGTGTTACTTGTTTTAGTGGCTAATGGCTATAAAATAGTTTTCATGTATATGAATTAGGATGTATCAGCTTCATAATGAATGTCAATCAGAAATGCCTAACATAATACAAAATGTGAATTTTCTAGTAAAATCATGATATGGTAAGTTTTAGAAAGACATAAAGTTTATATTGAAAAGCTAAAATTACTTGGCACATGTGTGCAGGATGCACCGATGGCGTGCAGAGGCTTTCTACTAAAGGTGCCCCTGATGGAAGCACAATCAATAGGCTTTTTCATATCAGTATTTACATCCTCCAATCTATACTTGTGACATTTTTTGTGCATTGTGTCCTTTCCTTTGGAGGGAAACCTCTTATTTGATCTTGGGTAGAGAAACTTCCCCTGATACCAACTGTAACAATGTATGATGAGCCAGAGAGTCATAAAATGGGCTTTAGCTACAAAATATTGTTTCATTTCCTCTCCACCAGCACTGAACACCAGCTCCTGCACGCCAGTCAGCTGTTACGCTTAGCGACAGATTCTTAGCTCTCGGCAGAACATCTGCCGAAGCAAAAAAGGTGCTCGTGATTGGAGACTCGGTTGTTAGAAATGTTAGAGTTCTAACAATCGGAAAGTGGTGGTTTATGTAAAATGCCTTCCCGGGACCAGAGTTTCTGACATCGAGGTGAAATTGGACTCCTATTGCAGCAATGAAATCTCTCACCTTGGTTGTTCACACTGGAACTAATGATATACAGTCCTGACAATCTGAGGTATTAAAGAGGAGCTTCATTTCTATGTGTGCAAAAGCTAAAATAAAATGTCACACTCTAATTGTCTCTGGTCCCTTACCAATTCTCTATAGAAGGGATGTAACCTATAATAAGCTACTCTCCCTAAACCTTTTTTGGGAACGACCTGGTTTTTAGAAACGGGACAGTCTTCATCCTAACTGGGGAGGATCATTTATGTTATCCCAAAACATGGCAAGTAAATTACCTGCCTGACCACCCAGGACCACCCAGGCCTCAGCCTTGCAATCTTAAATCGAAGGCTGTTGATTTCCCCACCTTTAGATCATGTTCAGCCTGGACCCAGGTCACCGTCACATGGCATCCCCTAAACCTAACGCCTATTTAGAAACAGAGTTGAGTGAGCATAGAAAGAATTTTTTAAGTACTATTACTCCAATACTTAGAATTAAATGTTCTACTGGGGCTCCTGTGCAATTAACTTAATATCAATCCCATTAATTAGATTCAATGAGCCACACCATAAACCCTCCATAATGTGCAGTGTTTAACGTTCGCTCTTTAGCAGCCTGGCAGCTATTTTTAACTCACCAATAAAAATTGAACCCAAGACTTTCAAAGATTTTACAACATTTGAAGCAATGACCCACCCATCTATATTGTAGTATACAGACCACTGGGATCATACACTTTGTTTCAGACCGAATTCGGGGAACATCTTAGAGAATATTATAATAACTTAGAGAATATTATAATAGTTGGAGCCTTTAATAAACATGATTTGATGACCTGGTTATTACTCAGGGAGTTTGTGCTCATCATGTATCTGTCTGTCCATGGAATAAATCCTTCTCTGACCATTTTCTTATCACCTTCGTGATAAGAAACATTTCCAGTTTACATGACATTATCATTTTTTAATGCAGTACTGTGAACTTCATGTCTTGTCAATGAAGTCACCCATGACTTCAATACAGTAGTTAATCATATCTTTGATAAATAATGATAAAAAATAATGTGGTAAAAATGTGGTAATGTGGTAAAAACCACTGAACACTCCCCATGGTTTAATGATCACACACTCTTGCAAACAAGAGTGCTGCAGATTGGCGCGCAAATGGAAATCCGCGTGCTTAGAAGTGTTCAAGTTGGCATGGACCAACAGCCTGCAACAGTACAAGCAAACCCTTTGTAGGGCACGTTCAGCCTATTATTCTAACCTTATTGATGGCAATAGAAATAACCATCATTACGTTTTTAAAACAATCGCTCATCTAACAAATAAGGTTGAACTTCTGCTACTCAGTATTTTCTGTAGCCAAACTTATATGAACTTCTTTAATGACAAAATTACAAATATTAGGCTTCAAACATGTTCAAATGGCTCACATTTAGCTTCAATGCAAGTGGAACGTGATCACATCCTTAACATTTTTGAATTGATTAATGAGCAAGAGCTAAAAACTATTACAATTAAGATCAAACCAACCACTTGTCCATTGGACTCAATCCCCACTAAGCATCTTAAAAAATCCCTGGGAGTTCCAGCAAGACCTATAACTGCCATAATGAATGCATCCCTGTTACCAGGTGATGTTCCTGGCCAACATAAAGTAGCAGATCATACACAACATACTGGAATGTTTCCAGTTGGATGTCTACCCAGTACACAGCACTGAATCTGCCTTGACTGAAGTCATAAATGACAACAATGACAACTGATGCTGACAGCGCAACTGTGGTAATGCTTCTGGACTTTATATTTGAGGTTGGGTTTATGTGGAACGGTGTCGAAGTTGTTTAAATCGTATTTGATTAATCGTTATCAATATGGTCAAGTACCAGATACTTGCATTCTATCGTTAATGTCACTGGTCAAATATGAAGTACCACAGGGATCAATGCTTGGTATTGTTTTCTCTTTACATGCACTCATTAGGAAACATAATGAGAAAACAAAATGTTAACTATCACTCCTATGCCAATGACACCCAAACATACATTTCAGTTATGCCTAATGACACCATATCTATGATCACTTTAATGAAATCAAGACCGAGATGGCTAAAAACTTTTTATCACTAAACGCTTAGGAAACTGAGGTTCTGTTGTTTGGAGGCAGGTCTGCAGATAAGAATTTTATAATCTCTGCACTCCCCTCCAGAGGGCTGAACTTTTCTTTCAGCAGGTGTCATCTTGGATACAAGCCTTTCATTCAAATCACATGTGGATGCAGTATTGAAAGTATGCTTCCCATAGCTACACAACCTCGCCAAACTGCGACGATTTCTTACTATTCAAGAGAAATTCATACATGGCTTTGTATACAGTAAGTTAGACTACTGTAATGCTCTGTTATGTGGTAGCGTATTGAAAATGCAGCTTCAATTGTCACCTGGATCAGGAAGTTTGAACACATTACCCCTGTTTTTAGTTCCCTCTACTGGCTACCTGTTAATAATAATAATAATAATAATAATAATAATCACAACTTTATTGATCCCTGTGGGGAAATTCCTTTATTGGGGAAATTCATTTTTACGCTTCCCTCAACTTGCTCATTGTAGAGCAAGCTGTCCACGAAGGGCTGCCACCTGTTGGGCTTAGAGCTGACTTCAAAATTCTCCTATTTACATATAAGGCAATTAATGGTCTTGCTCCTGCCTACCTGACAGAATTACTTCAAGTTTATAAGCCGCATTGTCCACTCAGATCATAGAATGCAAGTTTCCTTGACGTTCCACATATAATTAAAATGACAGTGGGCGGTAAAATATTCTGCTACAGGTCCCTATATTGTGGAATGGTCTACCAGCCTATGTTTGGGATGCTGATTTGGTCTCAGTCTTTAAATCTCAACTGAAGACCTATTGCTTCAGTTTAGCTTGCTAACACCGTAGCTATGGATGCTGGTGCTGCAGTACATGCCATATTTATCCACTATGCTTGCCCATTTATGTGTCAACGCATGTTCTGACCATCCATGCTCTCTGCCTTCCCACATGCCTGGGTGGTGCCCAGGGTGGACATCATCTGAGATGAAGACCTGGTTCAGTCTAATGGAGGGGTGAAATCGCAATTAGGACATATGAACTGTATCATCGTGGCTGCAGCCTTCAGTGCCACCCACACAGACCAGCGTGCAGAACAGACTGATGGACTTTGGCCACCCTACACAGGCCAATGTGGATAACGGACTCATAGACGAACTTCTGGCTTTCTTTATTTCATTTCTTTCCTTCCTTTTGCCTGTTCTCTAATGATGTTGGAATGTATCACAACACATCCATGTAAAGCACCTCTGAACGGCTTTGTTGTAAAAGGTGCTATATACAAATAAATTGAATTGAATTGAATACCCAATCACATCTCTAATCACAAAGCAGGAACAGAAGACTCTACAAGAGTGATTCTCCCTTGTCATTGGGATCCCCAGTCAGTCTGCTTCTTTGTTCCCTCCAAGCTACCTGCCAGATCTACCCTACAGGGAGCTGGAAGTGAGCAAAAACATAGACTGTCTGGGGGTCCCTGAGGACCAGGTTAGGAAACAAGCTCTTGAAACAAATAGCAGTCAGATGAAAGTGCCCACATCCGCACAGTTAAACGATCAGAATTAGAATTCACTGTGTTGGCCAGGCACACCTGCATGCACTAGGAATTTGTCAAAGGTAGTGCATACTTTCACAATCAACACGGAACATTGATTGGTATTTACAAAATGTGTACCACCCCAACTACCTGCTGCCTATAACTAGGTTACCAAATAGACACAAATAAATAATGCTATACATGAAGTATATTTGTGCATGGTTATGTTCAAAAGGATATAGCAGCAGCAAAATATGCAAGGAGCTCAAGAATGAGCAAAAGGTGTGGGGGGGGGGGCTCCACAGACACACAGATGATACGGATTAGAACTCGAATCATTTCTAATATAGAAAGAAGCCATTTAAAGGTCAATTTGGTTTTTCATGTCTGAAAACATCTGCCAGATGTCTCTGGAACAATCAACGTTATAAGAAGCTCTGCTTTACAGAATGAAATGCTTCAGGATTCATTTTTATCACTTGGTGAGAGGTGACACCACGGCCAAGTATTGAGTGCAGAGGACCATGGCCGTGCCCCTTAGGTCCAACCCTGCAGAGGGTCACTTTATATGTCACCCACGTATTTGGTGTCCAGGCAAGGCCAGATGTGCTCTTGGTGTGCACAGCTGCTTGGGAAATGATGATACCCTCCCATGCGCTGAGTTCAATTAATGTGTCAGATTAAAGGCAATAACTATTGCATCCCAAATCTGAAGAATAACAATGAAATATAAACAAATATAACCCCTGTATGAATCGAAGAATTATTAGTTACCTATTTCTGATTTTTAAAACAGTATTTTTAAGTCAGCCTTACTTATGTAATATTCAGAAACACACCAGCTGAAAAGGTCGTTTTGAGCTTTCATGCTCTGTTAAGTTTACATCTGCACACTATTTCCTGTTGATGTAATTTCTCATTGCATGGCCAATTTTAGGAGTCAGACGTTAACATCTTAAAATGATATGTCCTATTAGTATTTATATTCTATTTTTTATTTGCACAATGACCAGCAAGAATGCTGCCTCAGCTTAGTGTATGACTCCATGCATCACACATGAGTAATTCAACAACACATCTAAAGCTGACAATAAAACTCACTTAGGTATCAGCAGATACACTTTGTTTATAGTGCCTTCTGACCCGTGCAGACTCCACTGAATTAAAATAAATGGATTAATTTATAATTTAATTATAATTTAATTTATATTATTTTTTAAATGCATGTGTGTGTGTGTTTGTGTATAGAATTAATGACACTTTGACAAACCAGAACAATTCCTATAAGAAATATATATAAAGAACATTTAATATAATATATTTAATTCCTGGAATTACTTTTTTATACATTATCTACTTTAGTGTTGTGTTACACCACTGCTTGGGGGTCATTGTTCTACTGAGAGGTAAGTTTCAGCTAGTTCTCCTTCAATATTTCCCTTTGTTCATAAACTAGACTACCTGTCCAGTAGAGCACGATATGGCCACACATCACTGAAGGACTCATTCAGGATTTGTTGAGACACAGGCAGTGTTCAGTTTGCACCACACACTGTACTCATCTGACTACAAAGCATTTCACTGGGTCATAACACTATTATTATTGTAATCATTTTCAGAATCAGAACAATTTTTAATGACTGCACGACTGAAGTCAGTGGAATTTGCCTTTGCGGCAGTATGGTAGGTAAGCTCAAATCAAATTTGTCCATAACATGAAACATAGTTAAATAGGAACATCATAAAAAAAGATTGACTAACACAATAGACAATGTTCACAGATATCCGCAGCTAACATTTATAGGATAGACACAGGAAAAAAAGCTGTTTTTACTGTAAAACTGGATGTTTTGGCAGGCAGGGGATTATAGTGTCTCCTTAAGGGCATCGGCTGGAGGAGTGAGCAGGGTGAGAGGGGTCACAGATATTTTTTTTTGCCCTTTTGAGAATGTGGTTGTTACGTCCCGTTGCAGACGAGCAGGCAAACAGATTAGTGGAGCCATAAATACGAGCAAACGGGGCTTATTGGAGGGGAAACGGGCAACACGTCACACAACATCAGTGACGGATCTGGGGAAACGGACTCAGACGTGGACTAAATACACAGGACAGATCAAATTGATGGAAAACAGCTGGGCACAATCGGGGGAGCACACGTGGTTGATCGAGGGTGCGGCACACACGAGGATCATGACAATTATTGATATAGTAATTCAACTGGTGAGAGGGGGGTGCCAATAATTTTGAATGATTTGTTGACTTTTCGCTCGCTTTTTTGCATGTGTGACTGCCTGAGCTGCTGTACCAAACTGTAATGGATGAAGTTTATTAACTGATGATGACAGAATAAAGTAAGAGTATCTAAGTCTACAGGCTGAGTTAAAAAATGATATTAGACAAGCTAAAAGGAATGTCGAAAGGAAGATTGCTTTGGAGGCTAAGGATGACTTTAAAAGTTTCTTCCAGTATTTTAACTCTAAAAGACTAATCTGCATGATAGTAAGAGTCTTATAATTGAAAACGACATTGATATAGTAAATGAGTTCAATGATAGTTTTGCACGGGTATTCACTGTTGAGGAC